>OX387244.1:33254111-34454111 GCA_947561735.1 Cenchrus americanus | reverse complement strand
GGCGCCACGCTCGACCGCGCGCTGAACGAGGCGCTGAGGGTCCATGGCGGCCCCGCATGGCGAGTCTTCCAGGTAGGGTGTTGTTGTTCGTTTTCTTCTTTTTCTCGTTTTTGTGCGCTGTTTCTGTGTCGTGGCGCTTACGGGTTTCGAGTTGTGGGTGACAGGAGCTCGAGCGCCGCGCCCATGACAAGTACAACGTCTTCGATCGGGTGAACGCCGAGCTCCACCAGCTCCGGGAGCGATGCGGCGCTTTCGACGCGCTTGCTGATGCCCTCAGGACCCCGGACGGCTGGTTGGCGTACCGGGCCATGGTCTTGCGCGACGAACTCCCCGAGAGCACGAGGCAGGACCCGGCGCGCCGCTCTAGCCTCGAGCGGGTCTGCACGGCTCTCATCGATCGTGATGAGGCGCCGTGGCGGCGCGCTCGGACCTGGAGAAGATGCGGACGCTGGCGACCAACCGGGAGGCGGAGGTGGCCGGCGTCCGCGGCGAGAACCGGGGGCTCCGCCCGTCGCTCGAGGGGGCGGGCGCGCGAGCCGCCGGGGCCGAGGAGCGGGCGCGCGGCCGGGAGCGGGGGCCGGGCCAAGGAGGCCGACGACTTGAAGGCCGCGCTCGATGCCAAGGCCGCGGCGCTCATCGTCGCCGAGGAGCGCATCCCGCAGAGCGCACCGCCCGCCAAGGGGCCGAGGGGCGGCTCCGGCGAGAGCAGCCGCCCTCGTCGACGCCCGGACGGCGCTGGAGTAGGAGCGCGTCGCTCGCGAGGCGGCACAGAAGTCATTGGCGGAGCGGGACGCCAAGCTCTCTAAGACCGAGGGCGAGCTCATTGTGCTCAGCATTACGAGTGCGAACCAAGAGCTGGCCCTCCAGAAGCAAGGTGAGGCCGTCAAGCGCCTCGAGCTGGCGGTCGAGGCCAGGCGCCGCGCTCTCGAGGTGGAGAGGAAACAAGTCGAAGGTGAGCCACTGTTTGACTCTTGCTTTGTTGGTTTTTCTGTTAGAGGGCTCGCATCCCCCTTTCTGATTTCCTTCTTGTCTTGGCGATTCCAGGCTTGCGCACCGCCCCGGGGCATGCACCGAACGGTCCGAGGCACCGCAGCTTCCTATAACTCCTCCGAGCAGAGCCGCAGAGCCGCGTGGTGCGGCCCTCGAGACCGCCATGCCGTGGAGGAGGGCGAAGCACGTGCCGGCGCTCGCCGGCCGCCGCCCGCGCGCCCTTGGCGGTCACGTCACCGAGCGGATGCGTCGGGCGCTGCATCTGGGCGTCCAGAAGGCCCTCGGAGTGGTGCGGTCCCACTACGAGGTCAACTTCAAGGCGCTGGCGGAGGGCTACATCGTTCCCGAGGGTGTCGAGGACGAGGTAGCGATGGAGCGTGTGGATGCGCTCGCCGCCGACGCCGCCGGGTCGCTCGCTGAAGCCTTCGAGGAGTTCCTCTTCCCGGACGCTGCTGACGCTGCCGCTCCTCCCGCCTGAAGACAATTGGGCGCTAGGCCCGTTTTTATTCGTGTATCAGTATTCTGGCCATGCGGCCTTTGTAAATAAACAAGTTAAACGTTCGTTGATATGAAATGAAGTCCTTTGTTTATTTGCGCTTTTTGTTTCTCCTTCTTCCTGAGTAGATTCTAGTTAGGGGAGTTCGATTTTCGCGGGGGGCCTGCTGGGTTGGAGGCGAGAGAGAAGGGCCGTATCCTCGCGGCGTAGGCTATCTCTGACTCGCGCGCTCCTTCCGCTAGGCCGCCTGCGCCCTGTTCGAACCGTTGCTCGAGGTTGAAGTAGAAAACAAACTTAGCACGTGTGAGTTGCGTTATTTTTGCGCGAAAAATAGGACCGTTTGGGGGGGGGGGCAACAGTAGCCCTCGAGGGTAACTTGGGTTTCAGGGGAATGCCGAGTTGCCCTTTCCATTAGACTTGAGGCGTTTACATAGTTGTCACCAACTGGGGCGTTGGCCATATGATTTTTTCAACAAAAAATGCTTGGGAATCCTAGCTAGGGGTAGAAACGACGTAGCTGTTGGATGTTCCAAGCGTTGGTGAGCTCTTCACCGTCCTCGTTGGCCAGCTTGTACGTGCCGGGCTTGAGTACCTTCACCACGACGTAGGGTCCCTCCCATGGGGGCGATAGCTTGTGGCGCCCTCGGTTGTCTTGGCGTAGCCTTAGGACCGCATCCCCCTTCGCCGAAATCCCGCCGGCGTATCTTGCGTGCTTGGTAGCACCCGAGGGATCGTTGGTACCTCGCGGAATGCATCAAGGCCACGAGGCGTGCTTCGTCCAAACCGATCCGACGAGTCCTCGCGGGCTCGCTGGTTGGCATCCTCGTCATAGCCTCGAACCCTAGGCGATCTGTATTCTAAGTCCGTGGGGAGGACGGCCTCCGCGCCATGGACTAGGAAAAACGGGGTGAACCCAGTGGCTCTGCTCGGGGTGGTCCTTAGGCTCCACACAACCGCTAGTAACTCTTGGAGCCATTTTCGCCCAGATTTTTTTAACTGGTCGAAAATTCTGGGCTTTAGGCCTTGTAAGATCATGCCATTGGCACGCTCTACTTGGCCGTTGGTCTGTGGGTGTGCCACAGTTTCCCAATCCACACGGATGTGGAACTTGTTGCAGAACTCCAAGAACTTCCTGCCCGTGAACTGGGACCCATTGTCGGTGATGATGGAGTTTGGCACTCCAAAGCGGTAGACGATGTCGGTGAAGAATGTTACCGCCTGCTCTGCCCTGAGATTCGTGATGGGGCACACCTCCACCCACTTGGAGAACTTGTCGATCGCGACCAACAAGTGGGTGAAGCCCCCGGGCGCCTTCCGCAGGGGCCCGACGATATCTAGCCCCCACACGGCAAATGGCCACGTTGCAGGGATGGTCTGCAGGGCATGGGCGGGCAAGTTGGACTTGCGGGCGTAGAACTGGCACCCTTCGCAGGTGCGTACGATCTCGCTGGCGTCGGCGACCGCGGTAGGCCAGTAAAAACCCTGGCGGAACGCGTTGCCGACGAGGGTGCGGGGCGCGGCGTGGTGGCCACAGTTCCCCGCGTGAATGTCCCGTAGGAGCTCACGCCCCTCAGGGATGGGCACGCACCGCTGCAGGATGCCGGAGGCGGCGCGCTTGTACAGCTCATTGTCAACGAGGGCAAAGTACTTGGCCATCCTGGCAACGCGCCTGGCCGCGGCCCGGTCCGCGGGGAGTTCCTCGAGCGATCCAGGCGATGTATTTTTCGCGTCAGTCCGCTTTGACAGGAGCTGGCTCGATGTCCATCAAGTCGGCCTCGTGGGAGCCATAACCCTCGAGGAGGGAGAGCACGTACTCCTCGTTCGAGGGTTCCTCGTCCATGGGTTCCGCACCCGCTGGATTCGAGGGAGCCCCCGAAGGTTCGTCGTGACTCGAGGGGTGTGGCTCGAAGACGACCGAGGGCTGAGCGACGTCGCACGCGAAAACGTTCGGGGGGACAGTGATTCGCCCGGACGCAATCTTGGCCAGCTCGTCCGCCTCCTCGTTGTACCGGCGAGGCACATGGTTGAGCTCGATGCAGTAGAACTTGTCCTCGAGGGCTCGCACGGCTTTGCAGTAGGCCTCCATCTTGTCGTCATGGCAGCTCACGTTCTTCATGACCTGATCGATTACGAGTTGGGAGTCCCCCCGCACGTTGAGGCGCTTGACGCCTAATTCAATGGCGATTTTGAGGCCACAGAGGAGGGCCTCGTATTCAGCCATATTGTTAGACGCGGGGAAGTGGAGGCGCACCGCGTACCGCATGTGTTCCCCGAGGGGTGACACGAAGAGCAGGCCCGCGCCCGCCCCTGTTTTCATCACCGAGCCATCGAAGAACAGAGTCCAGCATTCTGCTTGGATCTGCGGCGGCGGTAGTTGCGTATCCGTCCATTCAGCGATGAAATCGGCCAAAATTTGGGATTTGACGGCCTTGCGCTGGGCGTAGGCGAGCGTCTCGCCCATCAGCTCCACAGACCACTTGGCGATCCTGCCCGCAGCGTCGGGATTGCGGATGATCTCCCCCAGTGGGAAGGAGGAGACCACCGTGACGAGGTGGGCCTCGAAATAGTGGCGGAGCTTGCGCCGCGCAAGGACTACCGCGTACAGCAACTTCTGGACCTGGGGGTAGCGCGTCTTGGTGTCTGACATGACCTCGCTGATGTAATAGACCGGCCGCCGCATGTGCAAGGCGTGCCCTTCCTCCGTGCGCTCCACGACGATCACGGCGCTGACCACCTGGGTGGTTGCGGCCACGTAGAGCTGCAGGGGTTCGCCGTCTTGCGGCGGCGTGAGGATTGGGGCGTGCGTTAGAGACGCCTTCAGCTTGCCGAGCGCATCTTGGGCCTCTGCGGTCCAGGAGAAGCGCTCCTCCGTGTACAGGCAAGGCGTGCCCTTCCTCCGTACAGGCAAGCCGTGCCCTTCCTCCGTGCGCTCCACGACGATCACGGCGCTGACCACCTGGGTGGTTGCGGCCACGTAGAGCTGCAGGGGTTCGCCGTCTTGCGGCGGCGTGAGGATTGGGGCGTGCGTTAGAGACGCCTTCAGCTTGTCGAGCGCATCTTGGGCCTCTGCGGTCCAGGAGAAGCGCTCGTGCTTCTTGAGTAGGCGGTAAAGGGGCAGCCCCTTCTCGCCGAGCCGCGAGACGAAGCGGCTCAAGGCGGCAAGGCACCCCAGCACCTTCTGCACCCCTTTGAGGTCCCGGATCGGACCCATTCGTTCGAGGGCCGCAACCTTTTCAGGGTTGGCCTCGATCCCCCGTTGGGAGACAATGTATCCCAGGAGCATACCTCGCGGCACTCCAAAGACACACTTTTCGGGGTTTAACTTGACCCCATTGGCCCGTAGGCAGTCGAATGCTACGCCAAGGTCGCCAACCAGGTCGTCCGCCTTCCTGGTCTTTACGACGATGTCGTCCACGTACGCTTCAACCGTCCGCCCGATGTGATCTCCAAAAACGTGCTGCATGCAACACTGGTATGTTGCACCCGCGTTTCGGAGGCCAAACGGCATCGTGACGTAGCAGAATGTCCCGAACGGCGTGATGAACGAAGTCGCGAGCTGGTCGGACTCCTTCATCTTTATTTGGTGGTACCCGGAGTAAGCATCAAGGAAGCAAAGCAATTCACACCCAGCCGTTGAATCAACGATCTGATCAATGCGTGGCAAAGGAAAAGGAACTTTGGGACATGCTTTATTAAGACTAGTGTAGTCTATACACATCCGCCACTTCCCATTCTTTTTCTTTACAAGCACGGGGTTTGCTAGCCACGTTGGGTGGAACACCTCCTTGATGAATCCGGCCTCGAGAAGCTTCCGCAGCTCCGCTCCGATTGCCCGTCGCCGCTCCTCGTCGAAGCGGCGGAGCCGTTGTTGCACGGCGTGGGCGCTTGGCAGGATGTCAAGGGAGTGCTCGACGACTTCCCTCGGGATGCCTGGCATATCCGAGGGGCTCCACACGAAGATGTCGGCGTTGGCGCGGAGGAAGTCGACGAGCACCACTTCCTATTTGGGATCGAGGGTGGAGCTGACCCTCAACACCTTGCCCTCGGGGCCTGAAGGGTCGAGGGGGACCTCCTTGGTCTGCTCCGCGGCCTCGAAGGTGCCGGCGTGCTTAGTGGCGGAGTCGAGGTCTTCGTTGACCATCTTCTCCAAAGAGTTCACCAGCGCTTCATCCAGCGCCAGTGCCTCTGCGTGCTCTAAGCATTCGACATCGCAAGCCGAATACGTGCTCGATGGACGAGCCGACGGTGATGACGCCGTTCGGTCCCGGCATCTTCATCTTCAAGTAGGTATAGTTGGGGACCGCCATGAATTTGGCGTAACAAGGTCGCCCAAGTATAGCGTGGTAGGCCCCTTGAACCCCAAAGCACCTCGAAGGTGAGGATCTCCTTGCGGAAATTCTTCGGGGTGCCAAACCAAACCGGGCAGTCGATCCGCCCGAGGGGCCGGACCTCGCCACGGCGCAATGCCGTGGAATGGCTTCATGCTGGGCCGCAGCTGGTCCAAGCCGATCCCCATCAAGCGCAACGTATGCGCGTAGAGGATGTTGAGGTTGCTGCCTCCGTCCATCAGGACCTTCGAGAACCGCGCGTTCCCGATGATAGGGTCGACCACCAGCGGGTACTGGCCCGGATTGGGGACGCGGTTCGGGTGGTCCTCCCGGCTGAAGGTGATGGCGTCCTCCGACCAATTGAGGAAGGATGGAGGCGCCCTCTCCGCGGCGAGGACCTCGTGCCGCTCCTTCTTGCGCTGGCGGGTCGACATGTCGACGGTTGGCCCCCCAAAGATGAGGAACACGTTTTCCACGGCGGGAAAACTGCCTGCGTCGCCGTCGCCTCCGTCTTTCTTGGCCTCTGCCTCCTTCGCGGCGGCGCGGTGTAAGTGCAATCAAGCCCTATGAGGGTTTTGGTGATGTTGACCACACAATTAAAGAGCTAATGAGCCTTTGAGTTTGTTATGCAGCATAAAGTTATTATCACAGGTGCAAAAGATTGATTGGAGATCCCTCAACTTGTTACAAAGAAGATTGCCTATGCTACTTGAAGGAGTTTATTTATTTTATCTTTTGAATTTGAGTATAGGACAATCCGTACTATCAAGAGGGATACTAATGGTGAGTTAGGGTGGTTTTCAAGTGCTCATGTTCCATCTTTCCTAAACCCTAATCCTCACCCCAAGGGAAGTAACCCGAACTGTTTTGCTTCTCGTTTGTTTGTTCGGAGGTTCCGAAGATTTTCTCGGAGGTTCCGACCGTACGGGCTACAACATAGCGAGTTTTCAAAAGTCGGAGGTTCCGAGATTTTTCTCGGAGGTTCCGAACTCGGAATTTGACCGTTATCGTTCGGATGCGGGGGTATTTATACCCCACGCTTCCCCAACGGTTACCTTCTTCCTCCTCCGGCTCGAACTCGGTTGCTACCGTTTTCTCTCACCTAGCATTCACTCCTAACCTACTCTCTTCCAAATCCTTGCCTAGCATTGATTGAGAGTGGATTCTTGAAGTGAGTTAGTGAGCCAATCCCTTCTCCCTTGAAACTTGAGCACTTGGAAGAACCCTAGCAAGCTTGGTGGATCTATTACTCTTGGAGCTTTGCTCCTATACGGATAGAGGTCCTTGGAAGCTCTCCAAACCGATTTGTGGAAGCTCCAAGGTGTTTGTATTACCCCTTGTGATTCTAGTGGAAAGCCTCCACCTATTACCCAAAGTGATAGGTGTGAGAGAGGAGTTGACCTTTGTGGTCGAGCCTTTGGTGGCCTCCTCAACAACGTGGACGTAAGCAAGCCTTTGTGGCGAGCTGAACCACGGGATAAATCTGTGTCTCATGCGTGTTCTTATTTACTTACTTGTTCATGCTTGTGCTTGACTAGATCTATTAGGGTTTGCTCCCGATCTACTTTGTGGTACCTTGCTAGCTTGTACTTTGCTTAGAAATACTCTTGCTAGGTCCTAAGTACCTCTTAGAATTTACTAGATCTGGTTTCCATCAAGTTTCTTGCAGCTCTTGTTATTTGTGCTCTGTTCTAACAGCAGTCGGAAGTTCTGAGTTTATTCTCGGAGGTCGCCTCGTTCGGAGGTTCCGAGAATAATCTCGGAGGTTCCGAGGTCTGACACCGTTTTCGCAGAAAAAGTTTAAATTCGTGTGCGAGCCTATTCACCCCCCCCTCTAGGCCACTTTGCCTCGATCCTTTCAATTGGTATCGTAGCGGGTCATCCTCGTAAGCACTTAACCGTGTGAGGATATGGCAAGTGATGATGACAAGCACGAAGAGGAGGAGTTTGAAGACATACCAAGCGAGGCCGAAAGTGATGCCTCGGAAGTAGGTGATACATCAGCTCAAGAGAAGTTCGAAAAGCTCAAAAAGGTCGTGAAGGAAGGCTCCAAGGAAGGAAGCAAGAAAAGCAAGAAAGAGAACAAGAAGAAAGAAGAAGAAGAAGAAAGGAAGAAAGAAGACAAGCAAGCAAGAAAAGAAGAAGAGGTGAAAGAAAGAAGAAAAGAGAAGAAGAAAAAGAACACCTTCACCATCTCCATCACCATCCTCATCATCCTCATCGTCGTCCTCATCTAGTGAGAATGGAGACGATGATGATGAGTACTACGGCACAAGAATTCCCAAGCGAACCATCAAGCCAAAGTCAAAGTCTAAAGCAAAGAACGACTACAAAAGCGTATCCTTTAACTATGATTCTTTGGATGTCAAATCCAAGAATGAAGTGACTATTCCCCTTGGCAAATTACCCCAATTCGATGGGACTAATTTTGCCAAATGGAAGCATATGATGAAAGCTTATTTAATTGGCTTAAGCTTGGAATTGTGGAATATTGTGTGTGTAGGTTTTGAAGATCCCAAAGATTTTAGGAACCTCACTCCAATTGACCAACGCAACATAAGAAGGAATGGTCAAGCTACAAGCATCCTCCTTAGTGCCTTGAATGCTCAAGAGTATAACCGTGTTAGTGGACTTGAGATTGCTAAGGAGATTTGGGACATTCTCCATATTGCACATGAGGGTGTTGACAAGGTCAAGAAATCCAAGATCAATATATTGATGGCCGAGCTCAATAGATTTACTATCTTTGATGGAGAGGGGCCACAAGAGATGTTTGATAGGATGATGGTTATTGTTGGGAAGATAAGAGGTCTAGGTGGTGATGAGTTAGATGACCACTTTGTTGTGAAAGTAATGTTGGAAGCTTTTGCACCAAGGAATCCTACTCTAGTCACTTTGATTAGAGAGAAGAAAAGGTTTGAGGAACTTTCACCAAATGATGTTCTTGGAAGAATTCTCACACATGAGCTCATGGACAAGGAAATACAACATAGAAAGAAGATTGGAGAGTTGGAGGCTAAGTTAAACAACTTGAGGGTTAAAGAGGTGGCTCTCCACTCTCACAAGTCAAGCAAACCGTCATCCTCATCCAAGCATACCACCTCTTCCAAGCCTCTCAAGTCAAAGTCCAATAGGGTGGAAGTAGCAAGCTCCACAAGTGATTCAAGTGAAGATGAAGATGAAGGTTGTCATGTTGAGATTGGGGACATGGCCTTGTTCATGAAGACCTACAAGAGAGGGTTGAAGAAGCAAGGTTACAAGTTTGCCAAGAGGAAGTTTCCTAGCAAGAAAAAGAGAACTTGCTACAATTGTGGGAGTACCGAGCATTTTATTGCTGACCGTCCTAATGAGAAGAAAGAAAACAGAAATGAGAAGGGTAAAGGGGGCTACAAGAAAGATCAAAAGCCACATTACAAGAGAAGACACTATGGTGGTGAAGCCCACATTGGTCATGAGTGGAACTCCGGGGATGAAAGCTCTAGTGAAGAGGAAGGGAAGAAAGTTGCAACCGTGGCTATCAAGAAGCTTCCCTCCCCCACAAGATTGTTCAACAATTTGACCGATGATGAAGAAAGCACTTCCATTCATTGTCTCATGGCCAAGGGTGAGAAGGTAAAAACTGCCCCAAAACCCTTCCCTCAACCTAGTGATGAGTCGGAATTAGACTCTAGTGATGATACTAGTGATGAAGAAGCTAACCAACTTGTTCGTAAAATGGATGAGCAATCTAGAGATTTTATGGCTAAGTTAATAGTTGAACTAGAGAAAAGCCAAGACACCATTATCTCCGATAGAAGTGAGATTGAGACTTTACGCTTGGAAATCAATCAAGCAAAGAGTGTCATAGCTACTCTCAAGGAGGACCTTCTGTTAGTCAAGCTCAATGTAATTCTCTCAAGTTGAGGAATGAAGAGCTTGAGGAGCAATATAGCCTCCTTTGGAGTAGCACCTCACATCCCTCGAAGGTAAAAGGCGACTCTAGTGCTTCTACTAGCAAGGGCCGTGATAGATGTCATAATATTGATGTTGAATCTTATGCCACTAACCTTGCTAACATGGAAGCTTTAAAGAAAGAAGTTGCTAGGTTGAACTCAATCATAGCTAGAGGATGCATGGGTGAAGAAAACAAAAGGCCAAGATTCACCAAGAAGAAAGTGTTAGAGAAGAGCAAGAATCCAGGCTTTGGGTATGTTGAAGGTGGCAAGACAAATGAAAGAAAAATCATCAAAGAAAAAGAATGCCTTGAATTCAAGAGTTCTCGGATTTCGTTCTCCTGCACCCGGAGGTTCCGACCTCCAAGCCCGGGAGGTTCCGAGTCCGGAAGCCCCGAGCGGCCTCGACAGTCCAACTCGGAGGTTCCGAGAAAATTCTCGGAAGTTCCGGAACCGCAAAGACGAGGACAAAGAAAAGGAGCAAAACTCGAAGAAAAGATGTTTCCAGGGTCTCTAACACTTGTATGCAGGTTGAAAATCATCCAATGGTGCCTAGAAGAAACTTGAGTCCCAACAAAAGCAAAGCCCATGCATCTAAAGACATACCTCCTAGCTATGTGTTGAGACGCAACAATGTTGGTAAAGTTGTTGCCACGTATGTTGGAAATGAGTCCAACATATATGTGAAAAGATCACTATGGGTTCCAAAGGTTTTGGTTGCTAACGTGGAAGGCCCCAAGTCAAATTGGGGACCTAAAAGAAGGAACTAAATTGTTTTGTAGGCATACTCCTCCGTGGTTCAAGTTGGGTGCTTGACGGCGGATGTACACATCATATGACCGGAGAAAAGAGTATGTTCTCATCCTATCTCCATTTGGAAGGACCAAGGGAAACCATTGCATATGGAGGGGATACTAAAGGAGAAGTCATCGGTGTAGGTGATATCCCTATATCTCAAAATTACTCAATTACAAATGTTCTTCATGTTGATCCGTTGGGTTACAATCTATTATCGGTTTCACAACTTAGTGAGATTGGTTTTGATTGCCACTTCACGGATAAGGATGTGTCCGTCATAAAAAGGGAGGATTCCTCTATTGTCCTCACGGGTCGCTTGAGGGGGAGGCTTTACCTAGTTGATCTCAACAAAAGTAAAGTTTCTCCCAAGACTTGTCTAGTGGCAAAATCTAGCATGGGTTGGCTTTGGCATCGCCGTCTAGCCCATGTTGGCATGAGGAACTTGGCCAAACTTTTGAAAGATGAACACATCCTTGGACTAACAAATGTACATTTTGAGAAAGATAGGATTTGCAAAGCATGCCAAGCCGGAAAGCAAGTAGGAGCACCTCACCCACCAAATAGCATCCTCACTACTTCAAGCCCATTGGAGCTCATCCACATGGATCTATTTGGACCGGTGGCCTACATAAGTATTGGCGGTAACAAATATGGCTTGGTTATTGTTGATGATTATTCTCGCTTCACGTGGGTGTTCTTTGTGTTTGACAAGAGTGAAGTGCAAGGAAAGGTGAAGACCTTCATTAGAAGAGCACAAAGGGAATTCGGGCTACCAATCAAGAAAGTGAGAAGTGATAATGGCTCGGAGTTCCGAACACCTATGTTGAAGAATTTCTTGATGAAGAGGGCATCAAGCATGAATTTTCAGCACCTTATACCCCTCAACAAAATGGGGTGGTTGAGAGGAAGAATAGAACTCTTATCGAGATGGCAAGAACCATGTTGGATGAGTACAAGACACAAGACATCTTTTGGGCCGAAGCTATCAACACGGCTTGCCATGCAATCAACCGCCTCTATCTTCACAAGTTTCACAAGAAGACCTCCTATGAGCTTATTACCGGTAAAAAGCCCAAGGTGTCTTACTTTAGAGTGTTTGGGTGCAAATGTTTCATTCTAAACAAGAGACCCCGAACCTCTAAGTTTGCATCAAAGGTTGACGAAGGATTTCTTCTTGGTTATGGTCCTAATGAGCATGCTTATCGAGTTTTCAATCTAACCACCGGAAGGATTGAAGTCACGGTAGATTTGACCTTTGATGAATCTAATGGCTCTCAAGTGGAGCAAGTTGATTTGAATGTTGTAGGTAAAGAGAAGCCATCTTGTGAAGCAATCAAGCAAATGGCCATAGGTGATGTTAGACCGGTTGAGGCACAAGAGGAAGATGAAAACCAAGCACAAGCCTCAACACCACTCGAAGGGCCGAAGCCACCGGTTCGGGAGCGGTGCGGACTTCGGAGGTTCCGAGAATTTCTTCGGAGGTTCCGGAACTCGACATCGGAACTCAACCTCCGAGAAATTCTCCGGGAGGTTCCGGGGGTCCGGAAGTTCAACACAACAAGACACCCCGAACCGGCAAGAACCGATCGGCAAGGAGATGTCCAAGGAAGCACATCGATCCCCTAGCTGATGAAGATGATGAAGACCAACCTCTACACCAACCTCTTGGACCATCACATCCTCGTGTACATCAAGTCATTCAACGGGATCATCCCGTTGACAATATTCTTGGGAGCATAAGGAGAGGGGTAACAACGCGTTCTCGTCTTAAGAATTTTTGTGCATTTTACTCGTTTGTTTCCTCTCTTGAACCAACCAAGGTAGAGCAAGCTCTCGAGGATCCGGATTGGGTGATGACTATGCAAGAGGAGTTGAACAACTTTGAAAGGAACCAAGTGTGGGAGTTGGTGGAAAGACCAAAGACGAACATCATTGGCACCAAATGGGTCTTTCGAAACAAGCAAGATGAGTTTGGAGTTGTGACTAGGAACAAAGCAAGATTGGTTGCTCAAGGATTCACCCAAGTTGAAGGGCTAGACTTTGGAGAAACATATGCACCGGTAGCAAGACTTGAAGCAATTCGGTTTTTACTAGCTTTCGCTGCCCATCATGACTTCAAGCTCTATCAAATGGATGTTAAAAGTGCATTTCTTAATGGACCACTCTCCGAAGAAGTATATGTTAAGCAACCACCGGGTTTTGAAGATCCCAAGCGTCCTAATCATGTCTACAAACTCCATAAGGCGCTCTATGGGCTAAAGCAAGCACCAAGAGCATGGTATGAATGCCTTAAGGACTTCTTGCTTAAGCAAGGCTTTGAGATAGGCAAAGCCGATGCTACTCTCTTTACTAGAAAAGTTGATGGTCATATTTTTGTGTGCCAAATATATGTCGATGACATAATATTTGGTAGTACTAATGAAACTTTTTGTGAAGAGTTTAGTAGGGTGATGACAAAGAGGTTTGAGATGTCCATGATGGGTGAGCTCAAGTTCTTTCTTGGATTTCAAATCAAACAAGCTAAAGAAGGGACTTTCATATGTCAAACCAAGTATACAAGGGATATGTTAAAGAAGTTTGATATGGACAAGGCAAAGCCCATCAAGACTCCAATGCCTACCAATGGACACATGGACCTCAATGAAGAAGGGAAATCCGTAGATCAAAAGGTATATCGCTCCATGATCGGCTCTCTTCTTTACTTATGTGCATCTAGGCCGGATATTATGCTTAGTGTGTGCATGTGTGCTAGATTTCAAGCTAACCCGAAAGAGTGCCATCTCATGGCCGTAAAGAGAATCTTGAGATATCTAGTGCATACCCCTAACCTTGGCTTGTGGTATCCTAAGGGCTCCACTTTCGATCTACTTGGCTATTCGGATTCCGATTATGCCGGTTGTAAAGTAGATAGAAAGAGCACATCGGGGACTTGCCAATTCCTTGGTAGGTCTCTAGTGTCTTGGAGTTCTAAAAAGCAAAACTCAGTAGCCCTTTCCACCGCCGAGGCCGAGTATGTTGCAGCCGGCGCATGTTGTGCTCAACTACTTTGGATGAAGCAAACCTTAAAAGATTACGGATGTCACTTTTCCCATATCCCACTTTTGTGTGACAATGAAAGTGCCATAAAGCTTGCAAACAATCCCGTAAGCCATTCTCGCACAAAACATATAGACATCCGTCATCACTTCTTGAGAGACCACGAAGCCAAAGGAGATATCGTTTTAAGTCATGTGAGCACCGACAAGCAACTAGCCGATATCTTCACTAAACCTCTCGATGAGTCAAGGTTTTGTAGTTTAAGGAATGAACTAAATATTCTTGATTCTCGTTGCGTGGTTTGATCTCTAGCATGCCATATTTGTTTGCTTCAAATCGTTAGCTTTCTCTCGAAAAAATTTTGTTTGAAAAATGTGTATGAAAGCTCTGTTTTAAAGGTTCTTTAAAATCTATTTGCTTATCCCTAACTTGTCTTATGTGGCTATAGTTGTGTGTGTGATTGCTTGTTTTCTAGCCACTTTAGTCAAGGGTACCATGACCTAAGTATCTCGGTTGATAGAAAGTTCAAAATCTCAAAAGGAGTAGAAGCTAGTCGTCTCTCGGAATTTAAGTTTTCGGAAGCTCCGAGAAAATCCTTGGAGGCTCGGGCCTCGAAGTTCTGAGAAAATCTTCGGAAGCTCCAATCTTTATAGACTCAGCTCTCAGTCTCAACCGAAGGGGAGTCAAAAGGGAATAAAGCATCTTCGCGGAATATTCTTTACCTAGGGTAAAACCAATCTTTCCCTTTTCACCGTGGTCAACCCACTCAGATCGGGTTTTCACCGTTTCCCTCTCTCTCTCTCTCCCGACGCGAAACCGCACCGTCCTCTTCACCGCCTCGCCGCCGCCGCTTCCCTCGCCGCCGTGACCTCACCCTTGCGGGCTACCCGCGCGAAGCCGAGCCGCCTCCCTTGTTCGTGGATTGCCGCCGGAGAGTGCCAAGGGAAGGATTGCTCGATCCCGTTCGTGAAGAAGAAGAAGGCTCAAATCCGCATCCGCTTCGTCTCTTCCTTGGCGTGCACAAGAGTTGAAGATCTGCTTCGTGCCTCTTCTTGATCCCAATCAAGGTACTCAGTGGCCGGACCCTAACCCTAACCCTAAATTCCTAGATCTGCATGCTGTTAGGGTTCTATATCTTGAATCTGGTAGAATGGTGCCTATCTATTCTGTTCCTAAATGCCTGTGTTGCAAGTAAAAGCTAGGTTTAGTTGAAAGTTGAATCAAAAGTGAGAATGCAGTGAGGTTGACAGAGGCTCGGAGGTTCTGAGAAAATTCTCGGAGGTTCCGAACCCTGTGACCCACTGTAGGCTGACCTTGATTCAAAGTTCCACTGAACTTCACTTGACCCGTAACATTCCTTTTCACCGTCCTAGCTATTTTGAGTCATGATTGCTTTATTGATCAAAGTTCGGTTGAAAGTTGAATCAAGAGGATCGTCCTCTGTCGCACACCGACTTCGGAGGTTCTCGAGAATTTTTCGGAGGCTCCAACCTCCGGAGGTTCCGAAACTTTCTCGGAGGTTCCGATGTCCGTACCGACAAGTGACAGATCGTGATTCAAAATTCAACCGAAAAGTAATCAATTGAACATCATGCTTATCTTGTTCCTCCGTCCTTATCGGTCCCGATCCCACTCTTATCCGCCGTTCACTTGTCTCACTTCGTATGTCCGGCACTCCTGTGGACAAGACCTACACTAAGAGGCAGAGGCCTCCTTTTGAGACACCTGCTGGTGAGAGGGCCTTCAAGCTAGCAGCTAGAGCAGCAGCAGGTGACAGTGGTAGCAGAGGAAAGGCCACACCTAGAAGGGGCGAGAGGTGGCGGCTTGTCCGGAGGCGAGGCTCGTGTCCGCTCGCACATGTGGATGATAATGGAGGGATTGAAGGCAAAACCATTCCAATTGAGCTAGAAGATGACATGCCCCTAGGAGAGATAGACTCAACTTATCTCAAGTACCACAAGGGGCTACTCAAAAGGCATCCTCCAACCAAATATGACAACTCAGTATATATTGAGCACACCAACTATGATGGAGCTGGTTTCTTGGTCAAGAAAGCAAGAGAAGAAAATCCTTATGTAAACCCCAAGATGGCAGCCATTGATTACAGGTTTTGGTCTGTCTTTCACTTTAAGTTCTATGAGACTGTCCTCAACACCAAAATGAAGCTAATCAAGATGAAGTGGATAGACTTCACTCATTTGGAGGCAGCAGAGGAACCTGTCAAGGAGGAGGTGCTGGATTTGGTTGATAAGTATAGGATGAGGGACATCATGAGTTTCAAGTATGATTGGAATATAGAGGTTCTAGCTCAGTTTCATGCCACATTCTTTCATGAAGACAACAAGGAAACTATCCACTGGATGACAGAAGGAGTACACTACAAGATAGATTTTCTCACCTTTGCTAGGTTGTTTGGGTTCAGCAAGGAGGACAGAGAAGCTGATATTATCCACTTTGAGGCCCACATGAACCCCAACAAAATTGCTGCAGCCTATGAGTATGAGGAGCTGGCTGATGGCTCTACCACTGCTCTGAAATCAGTATTCTATGTCCTTAACAATATGTTCAGGGAAACCATTTACCCAAAGGGGGGCAGTGACTCAACTAGTCTTAGGAGGTTTGCACCAAACTTGTTGGCTAGGCTGCTGCCTGGAGCTAGGCCCTTCTCTCGTGAGCGCATTTATTTGGTACAACTCGGTAGAGGTGACAGAGAGTGGAAAGTGTAACTTACCCTATGCCCCTTATCTCGATGTACATGATAGAGATGGTTTCGGTGGAGTCGGCTACAAGAAAGATGTTGAGCATGCTTCCTATCAAGTCAAACGGTGGCGCATCGAAGAAGCAAGCACATTGTGGAGGAGCACATCCTTAAGAAGGCCGGCACTGGGCCATCCGGATCCGGTCCAAGACAGTAGGAGAAGGAGGATCCAGCAAGGCTCCCATGCCTGCTGGTCTTCACAAGCTCAGAGGGATGGTTAGGGACACCTGGAGGTACTGCAGATGGACTTCCCATCAGCTTTTTGAGCTCAGGGAGGACATGAACAGATTGCTAAAACACCAGGGGCTGTCCTTTGATGCCATGCACCACCCTCCTCCCCTCTTCCCTGATTTTCCAGAGTACACCACCAGTGAGGATGAGGGTGAGCAGGAGCCTGCTACTCCCATGGCCGAGGATACTCCCCGCTGCCCCCTTTCTTCGCGGATGAAGAAGATGAAGAACCACTTGGTGCAAAAATGGCCAGGCTAAGGAAAGAGGCTGCGAGGCAAGAAGGCTATGGGGTCCTCATCCGGTACTAGACTCGGGAGGAAGGTCGCCGCCGGGAGGCCCGTCGAAGGCCCATTGATCCGTCATCCGGTTCGACCTTGGCTCGACAAAGATCGTCCCTGAAGCAGAAGAGGAGGACTCTGACTTCAGTGATGAGGAGTGACTTCTCTAGGTTCTGTTCCCACTTCCTCTCTTCTTTTCTTTCCTTTTTGTTAAACTGTTGACAAAGGGGGAGAGATGAAGATTGAGAAGCATCTGAAGACCTGAAGCTCCTTGTTGGCCTGCTAACCTCAGAAACATTCTTTTGTTCTTTTGGTGAGATGAGAGTGCTAACTTCTCTCATAAACTCCTGTGGAAATTTGATGAGCTCGTCGTAACTTTTAGCTTGCCTCTCGTTGGCAAGCGAGGATCGGTCATGGTAGGGGATTTGCAAAACTTTAAAAGCGTGTGATGGATGTAATAGGGCTAGATGTGTTGAATGTTGTTATCTTTATCTAGCTGCTATTTTCTGGTCTTATCTGTTATTTTGCCTGTGTGCTATTGTTATCCGTTGGAATATCCGTTGCGGACCTCGGAGGTTCTGAGAATTTTTCCGGAGGCTCCAACCCTTGGAGGTTCCGGAAACTTTCTCGGAGGTTCCGAACTCGCTAACGGATAACTCTCTCGAGTGTTTTCACATGGCATATGCATCACGTATTATCCGCTACACCTCTTTTGCACCCCTCGATGGCTTGAGTACAACTTTCTTGACACTTTTACTCACAATGTATGCAATTTAATTGTCGGGCATGACATTTTTTTCCTATTCAAAAGGCACATGCATACATTGAGGGGGAGACTTGTACTCAAATCATCAAAAGCTCAATCTTTCAAATTAAATTGTAAACTTTAATTGGGTTGTCAACATTTACCAAAAAGGGGGAGATTGTAAGTGCAATCAAGCCCTATGAGGGTTTTGGTGATGTTGACCACACAATTAAAGAACTAATGAGCCTTTGAGTTTGTTATGCAGCATAAAGTTATTATCACAGGTGCAAAAGATTGATTGGAGACCCCTCAACTTGTTACAAAGAAGATTGCCTATGCTACTTGAAGGAGTTTATTTATTTTATCTTTTGAATTTGAGTATAGGACAATCCGTACTATCAAGAGGGATACTAATGGTGAGTTAGGGTAGTTTTCAAGTGCTCATGTTCCATCTTTCCTAAACCCTAATCCTCACCCCAAGGGAAGTAACCGCAGCCTGTTTTGCTTCATTCGTTTTCGTTCGGAGGTTCCGAAGATTTTCTCGGAGGTTCCGACCGTACGGGCTACGGATCCGCAGAGTTTTCAAAAGTCGGAGGTTCCGAGATTTTTCTCGGAGGTTCCGAACTCCGGAATTTGACCGTTATCGTTCGGATCCGGGGGTATTTATACCCCACGGTTCCCAACGGTTACCTTCTTCCTCCTCGGCTCGAACTCGGTTGCTACCGTTTTCTCTCACCTAGCATTCACTCCTAACCTACTCTCTTCCAAATCCTTGCCTAGCATTGATTGAGAGTGGATTCTTGAAGTGAGTTAGTGAGCCAATCCCTTCTCCCTTGAAACTTGAGCACTTGGAAGAACCCTAGCAAGCTTGGTGGATCTATTACTCTTGGAGCTTTGCTCCTATACGGATAGAGGTCCTTGGAAGCTCTCCAAACCGATTTGTGGAAGCTCCAAGGTGTTTGTATTACCCCTTGTGATTCTAGTGGAAAGCCTCCACCTATTACCCAAAGTGATAGGTGTGAGAGAGGAGTTGACCTTTGTGGTCGAGCCTTTGGTGGCCTCCTCAACAACGTGGACGTAAGCAAGCCTTTGTGGCGAGCTGAACCACGGGATAAATCTGTGTCTCATGCGTGTTCTTATTTACTTACTTGTTCATGCTTGTGCTTGACTAGATCTATTAGGGTTTGCTCCCGATCTACTTTGTGGTACCTTGCTAGCTTGTACTTTGCTTAGAAATACTCTTGCTAGGTCCTAAGTACCTCTTAGAATTTACTAGATCTGGTTTCCATCAAGTTTCTTGCAGCTCTTGTTATTTGTGCTCTGTTCTAACAGCAGTCGGAAGTTCTGAGTTTATTCTCGGAGGCTGCCTCGTTCGGAGGTTCCGAGAATAATCTCGGAGGTTCCGAGGTCTGACACTGTTTTCGCAGAAAAAGTTTAAATTCTGTGTGCAGGCCTATTCACCCCCCCTCTAGGCCACTTTGCCTCGATCCTTTCACGCGGCCATAGAACTTCTTGAGCATATCGCACTGCTCAAGGGTGTGGTTCACTGGGGTCTTGTGGTAAGGACATGGCTTTTTTAGCATGTCATCAAACACCCCCGGGCCTCGAGGGGCCGGTCGAGGGCCCCGTCGAGCCGGGTCAACAGCAAGGGCCTCGGCATTACCGCCGTCGCGCCTCTGCTCGCGCGCCTCGCGGCGCGGCTTCTTTCCTTTCTTGCCCCGCTTGTCGTTGTGGTGGGGCTCCTTGGACTTGCTGCCCTCCGCGGGCGCGTCCTCCGAGCGCTTCCCCTTCTTGCCGTCGAAGATCGCCCCCACGGCCTCTTCTCCAGAGGCGAAGCTGGTGGCGATGTCGAACAGCTCGTTGGAGTCCGCGGGCGGGTTGCGTCCCAGTTCTCGCACAAGGTCCCGGCATGTGGTGCCCTCGAGGAAGGCGTGCACAATCTCGGACTGTGCCACGCTGGGGAGCCTGGTGCAGCGTTTGGAGAAGCGTCGTATGAAGTCCCGCAGCGACTCGCCGGGCTTCTGCGTGCAGGAGCGCAGGTCCCATGAATTTCCCGAGCGCACGTATGTGCCCTGGAAGTTGCCCACGAACGTGCGGACCAGATCATCCCAATTGAGGATTTGGCTGGCGGGCAAGTGCTCGAGCCATGTCCGGGCCGCGTCGCCGAGGTGCAGGGGCAAGTTGCGGATGATGACCTCGTCGCTGGTGGCCCCGCCCAGCTGGCAAGCCAAGCGGTAGTCGTTGAGCCACACGTGGGGGTCCGTCTCCCCGTTGTACTTGACGGTGGTCGAGGGTTGGCGGAAGCGTTGGGGGAACGCCGCTGCGCGGATCTCCCGGCCGAACACACGGGTCCCTCGGGGGCTCCCGGCGTCGGGGAGCGGTCCTCGCCGCTGTCGTAGCGTCCGCCCCGTCGAGGGTGGTAACCTACTGCCGCTTGTGCGTCCGCCCTGCTTGTGCGCCTGGCGTTGATGACGTTGCGGGCGTCGCCCTGCGTGCGTCAAGGAGTCGCTCCTTGGCCGGCGTGCGTCCCGGGTCGGCGGGTCGCCCCGCCGGCCCTCCCCGCGTGGACCGAGGGTTCGCCTCCCGGTGCGGCTCCGTCGTCCCGCGCATCCCCCCGTTGGCGGATGCGTGATGCCGAGCTCTCGGCCCGCCGGACGGCCGCTTGCTCGATGAGAGTTTGCACCTCGCGGTGCGGGTCTCGCGCCCTCGGGGGTCGAGGGTGCCGGCATGGCCCGCGGCGGCGCCGCGGCGGCGATGAGCTTTTGGCTCGCCCGCGGGGGTGCGTTCGCGTTGTCGATGTTGGCATCGGTGTTGATGCGGTCACGGACCTGTCGGCCCAGCTCCCGCTCGCGTTCACCGCGCGCGGAGGCTTCCCCCCGCCATTGAGGCACGGAGCGGCCGCACCGTGCGGTATTCCTCCGCCGGCTTGGCCTCGAGTTCGCGGGCTTGGGCCGACCGCGCGTCGGCGTCGGCCCCGGCGGGAGCGCTTGGCAACGCGGCCAGGCGCGTGGCGATCCCTGGGGCCAGCGTGACCTCCCCGTCTCCAGCGCCCACCGCACCGGCGTCATTGGCTGGGTTGTTGGCGATGACGGCGTAGCACTCCCGCGCGGGATTGTAACTCCCGGTGCTGGAGTCGTCGGAGCAGCCGAACCAGTAGTCCGTAGTGTCGAGGAAACGCCGGAACATGACTGGGTCCGGTACGCCGGAGAAGTCCCACTCCGCGTACCCGTGGCGGTTGGCGGGCGGCAACGCGTCGAGGGAACCCAGGGACGACCCATCACCCGCTGAGGCGCCGGGATCCCTGGCGACGAAGACGTGACGGCCGGGCGGAACCCTGCGCATCATGGTGTTGACGTTGGTGTTGTAGGCCGACGTAGCGCCACGCAGCCCGATGGGGATGCGCGGTCCGGAAACCGTGCGTTGTCCCACTGGGATGGTGGTAGTTGTGACGGCGGGCGCGCCGCGAAGAGAGACGGCGCGCTCGGCCCGCCGCCGCTCGGACCGCGCTCGGCGCGAACGCCGCCCGCAGCGGCGGCGGCGTCGTGGCGTCGACGGGCCCGCGGCATCCGTGCCCGCGGCGCGCCGTACCGTGGCGGTGCGTGCAGTGGGGACCGGGGCGGACCCGGCCTGGCGCCGCGCGCGGAGCTCCTCACAGTTGGTGAGGCGCATGAGGTAGCCGTTCCCCGTGGCCTGAAAGTTCAGGCTGCCGAACCGAATTTCGAACCCGGCGGGGAGGGGGTCCGAGCTGCCCATGCAATAGCGTGTACTACGGTACTCATTGCGGATCACCATGGAGGGAGTTAGTGGAATGACCTTAGGCGCTCAGATTGCCCCACGGTGGGCGCCAACTGTCGGTGCGGAATATGGTCCCGACGCTAACCAGTAGAAAGCGCTGAGGTCTATCCCTCAATGGTCGATGCTAAGCAATAAGAGACACGGGATTTATCCTGGTTCCGACCGAGGGGGCCGTACGTCCAGCAGTGGTGTGCTCAAGGCACTATATTGCTCAGCACCAGGGGTGCCTGTAGTGGGGCTGCTACAAGCAAGACGGGAGAGGAAGGCTGGCTTCCAAGTCCCTGGCGTGGTGTCTGGAGGTGTTGTGAGAAGATTGGAGAGCGAGTGCGTGGCACAGCTCGTCCCCCGTTGTGTCGAATCCGTCTCGTGTGTCTGTTCTCTGTCTGTCTCTTCGCCCGTCCGTCCCGGTCCCCCGCGGCAGGGGGGTTCGCCCTCCTTTTATAGATCAAGGAGGAGGCGAATCACATGCGCGCCGCGCTATCTAGCTACGTGAGGAAGCACGACGTGCCATGCTGTAGAGTGGGCGGCCGTCCGAACGATCCTTGCAGCGATCTGGCCATCATGGCCTATCTTGTACCCGAACAGTGGCGGTTCGAGGGTAGAAGGGTGGTGGATGGTGATGATGTCTTCTGATAGGCTCGGGGGAGCTGCTGACGTTGGCCCGTACGGAGCACAGGAGCAGGTAAGGCGGCGTCCCGTTCCAACGCGTTTCACAGTGCTGGAGTTGTTGCTACAGCGCCTGGCGTGCGCCTGCACGCGCGGGGACGGCGGCCATGCCGTTACGGCCGGGCGGGGATGGCGTTCCACCGGCCTAGCGCCTCCACCCTAACCCCTGTAGGGTCACAAGAAAGCAAATCGAGGGTGCAACCGGCCCCCCTTCGAGGGCTCGGCGCGTTAGCCGTACTGGAGCAGGCGCACGGCGTCACGGGACTGACACCGGCCGCGCTGCACAGTCCCTCCCCACAGTGATGGGGATGGGCTCCTTCCTGGGGAGTTGGTGCGGCGGCACCGGGGCGCGAGCCCCCGCGCGTGATGGCGTTGTCCCACCGGTGTCAGGGCGTTAAATGCCCGTGTACGGGGGCGGGCGTATGCGTGCGGGGCGCCCTCGAGCGAGGCGGACCCCGGTCGAGGGCGGGGCGGACCCTCGAGTGAGGCGGAGCCTGCTCGAGGGGGAGCGGGCCCTCGAGTGGGGCGGAGCCCGCTCGAAGGGAGCGCACTCCCTCGAACGGGACAGAGCCCGTCCAAGGGAGGCGCGCACCGTCGAGCGAGGCGAAGCCTGCTCGAGGGGATCTTCAAAAAGGCCGCCTGAGTGGGCCGTCGGGGTCCCTGCGGCATGGGCCGTATCCTGCATGGTTAGGCAAACTGTGTTTTGGCTTTGTTGCGGGTTTTAAGTGAGGATTTCCCCGTTGTTTAAGGGGACCCCTTGGGCTGTCCCCGACACTCATGAAGTGCGTCCCCAGACAAGAAGGCAAGGACATCTTGGAGGAGATCCACAAAGGCATCTGCGGCAACCACACGTCCTCTCGCACGCTGGTCAGCAAGGCCTTCCGACGAGCTTTCTATTGGCCCACAGCTCTGGGCGACGCCGAAGAACTCGTCAGAAGGTGCCAAGGGTGACAATACTTCACCAAGTAGCAACACGTCCCAGCCTACAAGCTAGTCACCATACCGCCGACCTGGCCTTTCGCCTGCTAGGGGCTCGACATGATTGGGCCACTACCAACTGCGCCAGGTGCATTCAACAGAGTATTGGTGGCCATCGACAAGTTCACCAAGTGGATCAAGGTCAAGCCAGTCACATGCCCTAAGGCTGACAGAGTACTCGACTTTGTGGATGAACTGGTACATCGCTACGGACTACCCCATCGCATCATCACAGACCTGGGCTCCAACTTCAACAACCACCAGTTCTGGGAGTACTGTGAGAACAGCGGGATCAACGTCCGATATGTCTCAGTTGCCCACCCTCGGGCCAACAGACAAGTCGAGCCGCCAACGGGATGGTGCTCGACGCTCTCAAGAAGCGGCTACACGACGCTGCTAACTCTAAAGGAGGCAAGTGGATCAAGGAACTACCCAATGCACTCTGGGGGCTACGTACTCAGCCCTCCAAGACAACGGGGCAATCTCCATACTTCCTGGTCTACGGCTCCGAAGCAATCCTCCCCGCTGATGTCATGTGGGATTCACCAGCAGTGGAGCACTACGATGAAGGCGTCTCTGAAGACAGCAGACGAGTTGACATCGACAGGCTCGAAGAAGCTCGCCGTGCCACCCTCGTCCAATCAGCAAGGTACATGGAGGGTATCCGACGCTACCACGAACGCAACGTCAAGGAACGCTCCTTCAACGTCAGTGATCTCGTCCTCTGTCGCATCCAGAACACGGAAGGACTACACAAGCTCAGCTTGCCCTGGGAAGGTCCCTTCACAGTTGCAAAGGTGACCGGACCGGGCTCCTACCGCCTCCAGACGCTTGAAGGCGAAGACGTCAACAACTCGTGGAACGTCGACCAGCTCTGTCGGTTCTACGCCTAGTCTACACGACTACACTGGGGGCTCAAGTCTACACGACGATACTAAGACCCCTCTGCTGTAGGCGGCCTCCGGGTCTAGGCACTAGTCTCTGGACTACCCCTTCGCTGTAAGCGGCCTTCGGGTCCAGGCACCAGTTTCCGGACTACTCCTCTCCAGAATCCAACCCATGCGGCTACCTACGGATCCTGGGCTGCGACGAGCGACAAAGGACTCTTACAGCGGTTTACTGAGAGACCATGTACTCCTAGATCCAGCCTATGCAGCTACTTACGGATCTACTGCTGTAAGCGGCTACACGCCCTAGCACTACTTAGCCGTAGGCGGCCTTTGGGTCCTGGCGACTACTCTGTAACTACGGCCCTGGCCATCCAGGTGTACTTCTTCAGTAATAAAGTTTTATTTTTCATCAACTACTTTACTGTCTTCCTCCCTCAACGGGACTACTGGCGAGTATGACTACTCGCGACAACTCCACGATGGGACTCCGCACTCAAAGATCGCGATAACGAGTACTCATTCATGGAAGTTTTTCTTCATTCATACTTAAACAATTTCATTACAATTGTCTTTGTACAACTACTGTTATGAGCTAACTATTACAGGACTACTGAAGATTAAGTTTTTCGGCGACTTGTTCTGCAATAGGCGCCATCTGCTCCAGCAGCTCCGCGTATTGCTCATCAGTGCAGTTGGCGGCTAGCCCGCCGGTGACTACATCTACGAGAACATTTGGGAAGTACGACTTCATGAAGGCCAACACCTGGTTCGGGATCGACTTCGCCAAGTGCTTCACGTAGGTCGCCAGCCGGCTGGGGGCTTCCTTCAACCAGTCCACCAGTAGCGCTATCTTCGGACCGCCGGGGTGAGGCACCAGCAGCCTCGCTATGGGGAACGCGGCTTCCTCGAGCTCATTGAGCTGGGCCCGCAGCTTCTCGCAGTCCTCGTTCAGCTTCTGCAATGATTTGTAGCAGTTGATGAGGTCACAATCTGATGCAATACGGAGCTCCATGTGCTTGTCACACTCGTAAGCAAGCTCCTTATAATCGTACTCCAGTACCTGGCGGGCCTCCTGCTCCCGGTAGAAGAGACTCTTCAGATCAGTTTCCGAAGCCTTCAGCTGATCTACCCGAGTCTCAAGCTCTGCAATCAACAAGGCACAGCGGGTCAGACTACCTCTCGACCTCCAATAAGTACTCAACAAGACCAGGGTGTACCTTTGTTCTTGTTGTGGAGAGACTTGTTCTTCCGCACCAGATCGTCACTCTTTGCCTGCATCTCTTGGATGTCATTGTGGTACTTGGCGAAGGCAGTGTCTAGCTTCGACTGCATGGCGGCGGCGTGCTTCCGGGACTTCACGAGTTGTTCCTCTAATGTCTCAGCCTGGAGCACTGCGTCGCCGTACCCTTGAAGCATCTCCAACTTCTGGCGGGACCTCTCCGCGACGTCCTGCACAGACAACACATGTCAAATGGGTACTCAACACTAAAGGATTGACTTCTCAAGAGTGTCGACTACTCACCTTCATCCATTGCTCGGCCTGGCGCATCGCCTCCATGTGCCGAGCCACCGTCGCCGGGTTGACGAGATTATCTGCTAACAGCTCGAGCCCGCCACGACTACTCGTAGTGGCTTCGGTCATGGCGCCGAGCGCATTGGCTCCGCGTCCTGGATCTCCGGCGAGTGGACGACCACCTCTAGAGCGGGTTCTGGCAGCGCGTCGTCCCTCCTCCAGTCGTCGCGGCGGCTTCTCCGGCGGCCACCTCCATCGGCTCGGGGGCTTCTCCGGCAACCTCCTGAGTCCGCAGTGCCACATCCTCGATGGGCACCGCTGACGGGATCTCGCTTCCCTCGGCCTCAACACCTGTCGACAAGAGAACAAGTGCATCAGTCATACCTGGCGACTATGACTACTCTACCGGGGTACTCCAACTTCAGCAGAGTACTCACCTTCAACGACGCTGGCCTCAGGCAATGTAGCCTCAGCGGTCGGTGCCTCGGGCTCCGCCTGGAGGGCGGGAGCGGACTCCTCAGCGGGCAGCGCGGCTTCCTCTTCCGCCACCGCCGCAGCGGGTTCACCCCCCTCCCAGGACAAGTCCGTCGATTTCCTGCAGAGTACACAAGCCGGCTGTCAATCAAGTACGACTACCACATCTAAGTACTACTCGGGAAGGAACAATACTTACAAGCTCGACCGGACTACCGTCACGGTTGGGGCGCCGAGGATACTGGCGATGTCGACCAGTCCCGCCTCGGCAGGCACCTCCTCCTGCGCCTCTGTGGTCGCTGCCTCTTCAGTAGCAGCAGCGGCGGGTTCCGTACTCCCCTGAGCAGCAGGGGGCTGGCGCTCCATCTGCACTAGGAGCTCTTCTACAGTGGGGGCTGGGCTGCGACTACTCCCAGTTGCCTCCCCCACCGTGTCCCAGTCGCCTTCGTCGCCCTGCTCAACGGGCTCGAAAGGTGGCACCTTTTGCAAGCAAGGAAACTACATCGTCAACACACAAACTCGAGACTTCAGTACTCGACTACCTTCTTCAAGATGGCTTACCTCTCGGGATGTGATCTCCGTGACCTTCAGCTTCTTGGCCACGCGCTTGCGGGCCACATTGCACGACTTCCTCAGCGGCGCGGGCAAGCTAGCCTCTAGACTAGCTAGCTGATCCTGAACGAGAGGTATATGAGGCAAGCCAGGGCGGCTGAACCTAGACAAGTGGTCTTGCAGCGTCTCTTCATCGTCCTCCTCATCGGACGTGTCTTCGACGACAACTGTGTCGTCTCCCTCGCCGACTTTGCGCCGCTCCTTGGCCTTGGCCTTCCCCTCCTCTGGGACCTCGACTAGCTGAGGAGGCGACGCCGGCTCGGAGACGAACTTTGTCAAGTCATCCTGCAAGAAGCACAACTCATCAGTGCGACTACTTTTACGTAATGAGTACTCGACTTGGGATGCGGATACTAACCTTATTTGGTGGGCGCGCGGCAGAGTACTCTGGTATGGGGCACGACGTGTACGCCGGCATATCTTTGAAGATCCGGGCCAGCCTATCAACAATGTCGTCGTCATCAACTTCATCTCCAGGCATCCGCGATGTGTCGTCGTCGCCGGTGTACTCGTATCCCAGGGCGCTGCGGGCCATCAGGGCGGCTGCACTCTCCGCTTCATGAAGCTGAAGGCCACATGCTCGGCCCTCAGCCCCGCTTCCCTCAGCGCCTTGATCCTCGCTAACAATTCGGGCAACTAGAGTCCTTCTTGCATCGTCGGCTCCGAGTTCCACCATGGCCTGTGCTTGGGCTGCTTCCCACTGGGCTTCGGCAGCTCCGAGTGGTGGTTCGTGACGTAGAACCACTTGGCTTTCCAGTCTTGATTGGAATCTATCAATTTGTAGGAGAGGTACTGCTCGGTGGCGTCCTCCCTCATCTGGATCCCCGCTCCTCTAACTACTCGGGGATTACTGGCGCTGGTTTGAGGCTTCACCCGGAAGAATTTCTGAAACAAGATCCAATGGGGCATGATCCCCAGGAAGGCTTCGCAAAAATGAACAAAGACGGCGGTGTGGAAGATACCGTTGGGGTTGAGGTTGAGGTACTCGATGACGTAGTAACCCAGTAGCCCCTTGAAGAAGTCGCTTACCGGGAGAGACAGTCCGCGCTCCGCGAACCGCGCGAACATCAGGATCTTGTCCGGGTTTTTCTCCATGGGGTACGGATCTCCGGCGGTGGCCCTCCACATATCCACCTCCTTCTCCCGCAGGAACCCACTATTGAGAAGGGCCAGCAGGTCTTCGGTCTTCGCCTTGGATTTCTTCCACTCGCGATTTGGATCTGGCCGCGACGGAGACACCGGCGGTGATGTCCCCGCAGCGGGTCCGGCGGCCTCTTCACGGGCCCTCTTCTTCTCGCCGGCGGCCTTCGTGGTCTTCGACGGTGACGGCTTCATCCTCCAGGTGCACGGTGTCTTCACGCGCATTCGCTCGGGGGCTACAGTGGTGGCTTCCTACGGCGGCGCACTTGGATCTACGCTCTACTCAATGGCGGTGGTGCGCTCCAGTGAGGATTCCTGGCTGGATCTGCTAGGAATGGCTGCAGCTGCGTAGGGTGAAAACCCCTAAGGGTTTTGGCTTCTATTTATAAGTCAATGCGGCCCCTCAACGGCCGGATGGATAAGTCTGCGCTCGGCTGACTCAGCGACGGTGCGTGACCTTTCAATTTCTACTAGTCGACGCGCCTCACCTCGGGGGCTCGGCTACTCCAACTCGACTTCCTGGGAAGCGGCAAGACTCAAGAGCATCTCAGGACACATTCTACAAGATGACCCTTCAATTCGAGAGGAAGTACTCGACTCAAGGCTCGGGGCTCCGTGCCACGTGTCCTTCGGTTTTTTCTCCGGATTTTTCGGGATTTTTCTTGCCAAAACTTCAGATGGACCCTCAGCCAGAGTCTACAACTCAACCTAAGGCTCGGGGGCTACTCCATATGGAGTGCGATTTTGCAAATCGCACTTCGATATCAGTTTCGGCTTCAAGACAACACGGGCATTGTTGAAGACCTTCAAGGGCAGCGCTCGAGGACGCTTGGGACTACTCGAGAAGACTTCAGGATTGCTCAAACATCAGCTGGAGTACATTCCAGCCTCGGGATGCTTCGACTACTCTTGAGGACTTTTGACTTGTAGTACTCGGGGACGCTTGAGGACTACTCGTTAAGGCCGTCAAGACTACTTGAAGCTATCCTTCTCGACTACAAAGTACTCGGGGGCTTGTCGTATGGACCTCCCTGGGCCCACTACCTCGGTGGTACCAGGACCGACTACTCGGTGGGCCCCTGGGACTACCCGACTTGCGCTGCACGGCACCTGATGGCGTGAAGCACAAGTACTACAGATGAGAAGTACTCGGTTAGGAAGCTGTACATGTCCCGCACTGTATGGAAGACTCCTAGACGTACTCGACTAGTACTCTCTCCCTGAACCGACTTGTAACCCTGCCTCCCGGACTATGTAAGGCGAGTCAGGGACCCCTCTCTCTATCATCTCATCTCACGACGTAAGATTGCATCATCTTGTAATCGTACCCAATCAATCCAGAGCTACGCAGCATACAGGACGTAGGGTATTACGCACCTCGCGGCCCGAACCTGTCCAAATTGTGTGCCACGTGTCTCTTCCTTTGAGTTACCGATCTTGGTGAGGCCACATTCATCTACTTCGGGTACTCCCCTTAGTAGGTTGCCGGTCTAAAACACCGACACCCTAGGGCGATCCATCTACTTTCTTGTTTGTGTCCTTGGAAGTAGGTGAAAAGCTAGACACAAAACATTTGAGAAGTTCACAATCTACTCCAACGAGATGATGACTACATCAAGATTCACTCTTTAGTGGTAAGTGCTAACTTTTGTTAGTGGCCCATCATCCACTATTGAGTCCACACCCTACACGAGCGATGATAAACAAGGTATGTCAATGTGTCAATTAAAATTTTAAGACTAATGTTTCATGGAGGTTTGTTTGTTCAAGCAATAGGTGTTGGAAGCAATCACATTACGAAAGAAGTACCCATCACTTTGGCTAAAGTAAAATCATGAAGAAGACACACCATTGCCATCATGATACTCGCTGGTCCAGCAATGGCGATGACTTAAAGCCGAAGGAGACGCGACGTAATGCCCTGAAGACCACAAGATCAAGGTCGTCAACATGTTCGGATCGATTCACAAGAAGTCTATGTTTGCATCAATCTCTGCACAACCTCAAGGGAGAATAACAGGATATCTTTGGATGTTTAGAAGACCCATGAAGTTACGCTTCCAATGAATCATGAATCGAGTCAATCGGAGGTTCCTACAAGCGGATATGGCCGAATTACCGAAGGTTGCGCGTTCTGAAATTTTCTTGACAGCATGGAAGAGCGGAAACAAAACAGCTATAGCTCCCTCATTTGGGCTCCAATTAAGATGAATGAGTACCCGTAGGAAAGGTAATTTTATAAAGTTTTCAATGGAACAATATTTTGGTATATGTTCTGTTATGTACACAGAGGAAATTCCATGAAAAAGAGGCAGAAGCAATACGATGAGAACAAGATAGTGGAGATGAGGATGACGACAACGAAGAGGAGCTTGGGCAATGTTTCCATTAGACCACACGATGTGAAATTAAGAAGTTTGGAACAAAACAAAGACCCCAAGAGAATTGACAAAAGAAGGCACTAGTTGGCAACATCCGACGCTAGCAGATGTTAGAAGCAAATCACGATGGATTACACACAAATGATGGCATCCAATGGCGCGAATACTCTGGGCTCTCACACGAAGGATCATGGAGTTACATGAAGATATTTGAGATATGTGTGAAGTCCTGCAAATGAATAAGAAGAGTGAGTCCACACAAGGCAACCTTGATGATGCATGGCACGAACGAAGGAATTGTGAAAAGACGATGCAAGCCACCGATCATTGGAGATTGTTTGCTTTCGACTCAGAGGGACCACTCACGATGAAAAGCATGAAGTCCAAGGTATAAATTAACCTTTTAAGATACTTTTGGAGCTGATAATATTTCTTTGATATATCTATGATTCATATCCAATAGTGAGGTTGATTCAATTCTATGCCTTGTTCTTATGATGTTCATGATAGGCTAGAATTTCTTGAGAGTGATAAAGAGGCTTTGTTGTGTTTAAACTTTGTTACATGCCTAATGTACCTTTGCCTAATGAGAGCTTAGTGCTCAGAAGGAAAACTTATGGTACAATTAATCACAACTTACTTTGTCATAAATTGTGGTTATGGATGCGTTTGTTTGCAATATGATTTGTAAATCTTGGACTTGCTTTGTGCTCGGTCAAGCTAGTGACCTTAAAAGAGCAAATTGTGGGAGAAATCCCAAGTTTCACTAACCATTCAGGGCATTAATCATAAATTAAGAGGAGATAAGTCACACCCAAAGGAATTGCAAACCCGTGCATCACCGTCACTGAACCTCAAAAACGGACGTCGCTGTTTTCATCAATCTGTGTCGGTTCCAACGCATCCAAGATCGATGAATTTGAAGACCCGTACAAGGAGATATGGCAAAAACATTGAGCGATGCGCATTCTGAAATCAGCTTTGGACAGATTGCAGCGCCGGAGTAAAACAGACATAACTCACTCGATCGGAGTCCGTTGGGGGTGAATAAATACTTGATGGAAAGATAATTTCATGTGCCAAGCATGGAAGCTATTGTTTTCTACATGGTCTGACCTGGACAGAGAGGAAAATTTGTGAAAGAAGAGGCAACGATAAAGTGCGATGGAGAAGGTGATGATGATGATGCAAGGAGACGATTGGGCAAGCCTCTCGTCGAGCATAAGTGATCGTGTCAAGCATGGAGAGTGGATCAAGGTTGCATGAACACATTCAAATCTTGAATGAAGGATCATGGCCCCACAACAACAAGAAGGTATGTGAGAAAGTCGAGCTCTACGACTTTAAATGAAGCGCTTTGCAAGAGGTAACCCGGTTTTTATTTATATTTATATATATGTATATATATATACATGACTGTCTACATTGTGCTCTTTAATCGAACCATCAAGTAACATTGTACCATTGCTCTAATAAAAACCACAACACCATGTTGTATGTTCTAATTGCTATTGAGGGAGCGCTTTGTTATTTGATCTCAAAAACTTTGTAGATCTTTTTTGTATGCCTATTAGAGTTTAGTCTTTTTCCACTACGTGAAAACCTCAAATAGGTCACACAGCATTTGTAACAGGCCCTTAATGCCCGTTACATCCAACTACATTTGTAACGGTTGTTGTTTTACGCCTGTTACCTATAAGCGCGCCAGGACAACCCCAGGGATGGCCTCCACAATGCCCGTTACCAATGTGGACTTCTGGTAACGGGCTTCTTCAACGCCCGTTACATAAATTCTTTGTAACAGTTATTAAAAGAGCCCGTTACAAATGTCAAACCTATCGGTAACGAGCTTGTAAAGTCCATTACCGATCAATACCCTATCAGTAACGGGGTGCTTAAGTCCGTTACTGATCGCTGCCGTATTGGTAACGGGCTATAAAGTCTGTTACTGATAAGTTCATACTGGAGACGCATGCTTGTAGGATGCGTCTCCTTTGATTGCCACCAAGGGTCGCCTTTTTTCTCACATCGGAGACGCATGTTGTTATCTTGTCTGTGTCTTATCCTTTCGACACCACTCGCTCTCTCTCCGCATAAGGCCACTCCTGTTCTGACAACAACACTCGCTCGATCTGTGTGCTCAGATGTCCCTGCCGGCCTGTCCCGTTCGCCGCCGCCAGCTGCGCGCGCTCTGAGGATCACGCTTAATTTGTCTCAGAAAGCATGTGACTAGATATCTGGTCCACTTCAAAGTCAAGGACATCAATACTATCGAGAAGTTACCCAAACTGACTGAAAAAACCCTTAGCAAAAGAAAGAAACGAGATGGTGAAGAAGAAGAAGGAATGTGGAACAAGAAATCAATTCTATGGGAGCTAGAGTATTGGCAGATGTTGGATGTGCATCATTCGATTGACAACGTGCATGTCAATAAGAATGTGTGTGAAGCTACTTGTGGAACATTGATACAACGGAAGTCCAAAGGAAAACATCATAAAAATGCAAGGGAGGATCTTAAAGAGCTGGGTATTAGGCCGGAGCTCTATGCAGAGGAAACATAGATGGGGACGAACCTTCCCATTGCTGCAACCACCTTGTCAAAGGTAGAGAGAATAGAATTCTGTCAATTTTTGCATGATTTGAAAGTACCTTCAGGATACTCATCAAACTTTAAGAGGCTAGTGTCAGTGAAGGTCATGAAAATGAATTTCAACTTGATGAAATCTCATGATTGCCATGTGTTGATGACAGCTCTTCTTCCTATTGCACTTAAAGGTACCAAGACAGAACTGGTTCGCGATGCGGTCACGAGCTTGTGTTTATTCTTCAATGCAATAGAACAGAAGGTGATTGATGAGGAAAAGCTATTGGACTTGGAGAGGAGGCATTTCGAGACCCTATGTCTGCTAGAAGCTACCTTCCCACCGTCATTCTTTGATCTCATGCTGCATCTAACATCACACCTCGCAAGGGAAATCTGGTTCCTTGGTTACAAAAACGAACCGTTTGTCTTCGCCAACGATGTTGAGCAAGTGTTCTATGTACCCGACCTTGCAAAGAACTGGTCTGTGGTTATGCCTAGAAAAAAAGGATTGTGGGGATTGAAAATGTTGTTGAGAAGGAGGAATACAACCAGTTTGATGAAATTCCATCCTTTGACATTTCATACAAGCCCCAACTCTTGGGAACTAACAAAACATCGTACTTGCGAAGCGACCATGGTGAAAAAATCCATATACAGAAATGAAGGAAGAAAAAGCAAGCCTGATTTCTATTGAATCCTTTTTGTAATGCTGGAGGATGTGTGTATTGGTGGAAATGTAATCCGTTTTGTAATATAAAGGATGTGAAGTATTGGTGGAATTTCAATCCTTTTTGTAATATATGGGATGTGGTGGAATTTGAATCCTACTTGTAATATATTCTACCAAAGATACTATATATACTCTGTTTATATTCCACTTCAGTTCAGTAACAGGCAAGAGACGAGGATTAACAACTCTGGTCGCCTTTGTTACGAGCAAGAGATGAGGACTAACGAACCAGCGTCGCCTTTGTTATGGGCAAGAGACGAGGACTAACGAACCAGCATCGCTTTTGTTACGGGCAAGAAGATATGCGAAGTCACGAACAGATTACATCAAAGAGACACGGATTAGAGCATCTCCAAGAGTTTGCCAAATTTTCCTTGGCAAATCTTGTGCTTTGCCAACTTCTAAAAACATATGCCAAGTAAAAACGAGTTCATATCCAACAATCTGGCATAATTTCACTTGCCAAATCCAGATCTAACTTACATCAGGAATCCTGAGAGAAACAAGTTGATTTGCCAAACTGTTTGAGTTGCTCTTAGCCAGCCCCCATCGGCTTGTTCTTCAAGCTTTGCAAGTGAGTAGGTAAATCATACAAAAAATTGTACTGCATGGAGATAATCACAAAAGCATGTCTCTTGAGATGCAAAATCACACACACACAGATTACAATCATCATTGATACATCAGAACAATGTTACAATTTGGCCATATCTTCAGACGCGATATGCAAAATCACACACACACACACACACACAGGTTACGTTCATCCTTGATACATCAGAACAAGGTTACAATGCAGCCATATCTTCATGACGAGATATGCAAAATCACACACACACATTGGTCTTGCTCGCAGGTCGTCGATCTTGCTGCATGTGGTCATCGAACAAGCTCCATTTTTGTTGATTGCTTAGAGAGCTGATTCCTGGCTTGCGATGAGACCACAGAGCTTCCTAGCTTAACCTACACTTTTGGTTTGCAAGAGCATTCCGCAAGTGGAAGGAGAAAGCATAGGAAAAAATAATGATCATTGGACATAGGATGAAGGATTGTTCATCTTGAAAACAATGATAATTGGACATAGGATGAAATTGTTCATCCTGATGCCAGGAGGTTCTGGGCTACCTTCCCCAAACACGCCTGCGTGAAAGGAGTATGTCATAAGAATTCTTCTATCAGTTGTGTTAGTCATTGCACACATGATGAAATTGTTCATCCTGATGGTAGGAGGTTCTGGGCTACCTTCCCCGGACACGGCTACGCGAAAGGAGTATGTCACAAGAATTCTTCTGGCAGCTGTGTTAGAGGGATGAGCAAACCAATCACCCCTATCACAAGAATTCTTCTACCAACCGAGAGATCGAGGAGGAGGAAGTAGAGAGAAAAGCAAAAGCTTGCGACCTACAACATCTATTCTTTGCACCAAAGCTAGATCTAGATCCAGAGAAGAAGGAAGCAAGTGACTCGCTTTATTGTATCAGAAGAAGGAACCATATACTAGCTAGATCTAGATCTAGAGAAGAAGGAAGCAAGTGACTCACTTTATTGTATCAGAAGAAGGAACCATATAGCTAGATCTAGATCTAGAGAAGAAGGAAGCAACTTTAAGTGAGGAGGACTGGTAGGCGTTGTTGATCGATAAAAGACGTATCCACCTACGATCCGCAAGCGTACGGACCTACACGTTTTTCACCACGGGATTCCCAAGGTTCTTGTCAATCCACGGAGCAAGGGGATTACAAGCGCTTGATCTAGCTCTACTCACTAACTACTCAAACCCTAACTACGATTAGACTAGAAAACGACTACACTACACTAGAGAGAACTATTAAGCCAACTAGATAAGAAAGAGACACTTGCCCATGGGTCTACGATACTTGAACATGCAACCTCTTCAAACATGAAAACCGATCTAATATATCGGGGGTTGTGACCACGGTTTTGCCCTTTACCTCCCCCCGTACTATCACTACGCGGAGGTATTCATGACTAGACCTATGATGGACATGGAGTATTGAATGGATCCAAGGGAGCATTGGAGCTCTAGTTCCCTTTACGGCATGGTAGATAACCTTAAGCAATAAAGCATATTCAACACACTATGATAGATAGATGTTCAACCAAGTATGATTACATCTCAAGACCAATTACAACCCACGGACAAATGAGAAGATTACCCCATCAATGTGCTGCACATAGCACCGTTGATCATGGTGACGCTTCCGACGGTGTCTTCCTTCTTCTCCACTTGTGGGTGCTTCCTTCAAGATGGGCGATCCTCCTCCGGAGATCTCACTCCTCTCTCTGTAGCTTGTGGATGGCCGCTCGGTGCGAATGGCTCTCTGCTTCGTGAATGACGGCATCTCTAGGGAATTTGGGTTGAAGATTCTTCGGGTGCAAGGAAAGAGGGGCAGAACCGACCCCGGGACTTGGCTAGGCCGGCCGGCTTGGGCCGACCAGCCCAGGCCCATCTCGGCCCGGCTCGGTCGCCCCTTCGCTCCCGTGGGTCCTCAGGTGATTATGCACTTTACCCCTTCCATTTGCATGATTTTGATGATGTCATCCTCGAGTCCAAGATGGAGGTTCTCCGTGCTTGAAGTTTGGTCTTTTACGCTTCAATCCCCGGGGCGGGGGTCCTTCGTAGCCCTTGGGTCCTTGCCACCATTGGAAGTGCTTTCATCAAGCTCATGAACACGAACAAGACTCCGTAAATTCTCCTTTGAACTTCTTGTGAATTCGTCCTTTATGTCCATGTTTCCCTGCATAAACACAACACTTCCAAATGCATGCACATAGATGAACTTGTTGTATGATTAGTGTGCCTAGTGGCGGGTTAGTTCTATAATCAAATCCAAACTAAAGTGTAATGAACATGTTTGGTGTACCAAAATACACCGTCAACAGGCGTCGGTGCCTTTTTATAGAAAAAACAAGGAAGGGATACGATCAAGAGCACAAGAACGGCCGGGAAGGTTCCCAAGACGGTCAATGGCGAAACTGTTGCTAGTCAATGGTTGAGAGCAGAGCTACAGAGGTACTGATTCCAATGTAGAATTAAATGATACGCGGAGTAACCAAACATCATCTCCAATGGTGGTGTTTGGATGGTAGATGTAACAACCCAGGAATTTAGGTGTGTAAATTTTGCGAAAATTTAAAACTTTTTGCTTGCATTTGGGTGCTGTCAATATTTGAGCCAAAATTGCTAGCCTCTCACCAAATTCTCCACTAATTCATCCTATTTATAAAATTTATATTTAAAATATGGTATAATAAGTGAGTTGGCTTTTCTTTGGATTCTTTGGAGTTCATATGAGTGAAGTTTGAATTTGAAAGGGGGTCAAATTCAAACCATGTTTCAAACCATAGACCAAATAAATCCGTGTTAAAAGGTAAAGGGAAGCTAAGGACTTTGGGCCGAATTCTTTTCACCTTGCGATGCGGCGGCCCAACCCAAGGAGCCTTTCGGCCCATTAACCCACGCCGCACCCCCTTTCCCCTTCTCTTTCAACGCCGCGTGGGCCCCGCTCGTCGGCTCCCTTTCTTCCCCCCTTTCTTTCCCTTATCTCTTTGACCACCGCGCCGGCCCGGCCGAGCCGGGCGCGCGGCGCCGCCGGTCCAACCACGCCGGCCGCGCGGGGGTGGCGCGCGCGGCCGAGCCGCCGGGCCCGGCACGCACGCCAAGGGCCGGCGCCGCACGCGCGCGTGACGGGAGGCGGCCGGGGAAAAAGGCAAGGACGCCTCTGCCCCTATCCTTGCGCATCCGAGGCGGGCCGGGACTCCACCGCGGGCGCCCACCGCCCGGGCGGCGGCGAGCCAAGGGTAGCGGAGGGATTTCCCCCTCGAGACCCCGCGGCGCGGATTCAAAAGGGGAGGAGGCAGTGTGGGCTGGAGGCAAGGCTAACCACCCCTATTGGGGTTTCCTCTACCTCGCTCTCGGCTGCGTGCCGGAGTGGAAGGAGAAAGCGGGCGCGCGGCGCGCTGCGCGCCGCGCCGTTGGGGGGGAAGGCGTCGCGCGGGAAGAAGAAGCATCGCCGTCGCGCCGCACCAGGAGGGGAAGGAGCCGGGAACCGGGAGCGGCGGGAGCACGGGCAACGACATCGAGCCGGGGGAGGAGCGCGGCCGCGTGAACACCCGCACCACCGGGGGAGCGTCTACCTCGCCGGAACGCCTTCACGCCGGAACACCGACGCCACGTCTCCGGCGGGCGGCCACGACTACACCGTCGACCCCTCGTGAGCACCGCGGCCCCCTTTCTCTCTTCTCCCCCTTGGTCTTTCCTGTGTTGCGCGCGACGTCGAGGTGCGTCGTCGTTGGACCGTGCCGGGTGGGCCGGCCGACGCGCCGTGGGTTTGCCACACCGCGACGGAGGGAGCCCCCGAGCCGCCCGTGCTCTTGGGCGGCTGCTGTCGCCGTGCGGGCGGTGAATGGGTCCGGCCTTCGCGCCGTGGTCGTGTGTGCGGGGAGCGTGTGCGTGCGGCCTTCGCGCCGGACCGCTTGTGCGAGACGTGGGCGTCGCCGTGTCGCGGCGAGGCGCGCGCGGTTACCGGGCGGCCGCGCGCGGGCGAGGGGGGTGGGCGCGCGGGTCGTGTGTGTGATCCGGGCTTCGACCCGTGGCTTGTGCGGGGTGGGGGATACGGGAGCCGTCACGCGCGTGACACGCGGCGGCGGCGGCGTCGTGTCCGGCCTGCGGAGACGACGCGCGCGCCCGCCGCGCGCGGGGAGCACGGGTGCGGGAACACGGGCGGCAAGCACACCCCCGGTGCGAGCCGAGCCGTGTGTTGTTGCCGGGGGGGATGTTGAACGGGGCGTGAGGCACCGGGCCGAACGCGGCGCGCGCACCGCGCGGTCGCGGCGCCGCCGGGGCCTTTCGTCGAACACACGTTGGGCGAGTGAGGCGCGCCGGATTAAGGGAGAAGCGGGCCGGCGGCCGGACTTGGGCCCTAGGCCCGGCCTATCGGGCGCGGGCCGCCGGCCCGGCACGGGTTAAGAGCAGGAGGGGGTTTTCTGGACTTCAAACGGCTCCTCTTGTGGGCTGAGTTGTGCAGGCCGTTTGGGCCGAAACTAACCCGCGGGCAGAAATGCATCCGCTGGGCCGCCCACGGCCCAGCACCTCTTCTGGCCTTTTCAGCCCGTTAAACCCTAGAAGGCTGACGTCATGCTGACGTCAGCAGCTCTTTTTCTGAAAATCCCTTTTCCTCTCTGTTTAAAAATTCCAGAAAATGTTTTTGACCTTTAAAAATTAGTAATAAATTCTAGGAAGCTCAGAAAAATACAAAACTAATTTCTATAAATCCGTATTTGCGAAACCTTGCTGATTGTAGGTAGTTTGGGTTCATTTGGATCTTCTAAATTGATTCTTATTTGGAGTTATTGCTTAGATGTGCACCGTTATCTTATTTCCGCGTCGAATCTCGTGCCGCAGACCCGAGCTTCGACCAGGAGGACGTGGAGGACCCCGAGTACTTTGCTCGGCGACGGTGCTTCAACGGCAACGAAGGTGTCATGTCACTCCCAACCATATAGATCCTATGTTGCTTTGTAGCTGCTAGTGCTTTACTTTAATGCATTGATCTGATGAATTGCATAACCCGTTTAATAGCCATGCCTTGATGTTTTGATATATCCTGTTCCTTGTTCTACTACCTGCGGGACTAGCTACAGACCCCTAGCTAGTCCCTTACTTCAACTATCCATACTTTTGTTGTTTGATTATGGATGGTGCTCTGGGTTTGAGCTGAGATGTGGGGATCTCGGTGTGATTCTAGCGTGCGTTACGGGTTGCGTACCTCCTTGCTTTGTGTTTTGGCGGGGAGCGAGCCGTTTGGTTACTTGTGAACGGCTGCCGAGGGAAGATGCGATCTGGCCTCTTACCCGAGGGTCGTGTCGTGTGGGATGGAGATGTTGAGTGCTCGCTCTCGGCCCCTTAAGGACCGATCGTCAGTTGAACTTGTTTCGGATGACTACTTTCGTACAGACCGCCCGCCTTGTATTAGGCGGGGGTGCGGGGTGAGACTTGTAGTGGATAGCACCCCTCCTGTTGGAGGATCGGTGTGATCGTGTCAGGAGTGGTCTTTCCCTCCTTAGTAGACTTTGCCCTGGCGAGGCCAGCGAAGGGTTCCACAGCTTCGAGGGACCTCTCGCGGGTAGTATGAGCTCTACCGCGGAGGCTGGGCCAGGCTCGGAGATGCAGAAGGGTACTATCCACTTACTTGGGCTTCGGCGGTATGGTAGGGTCGGACACGGTGACGGCCGGTTCGGACCTATTCGGGCGGGTACGGTTGTACAACCTCGCGAGTGTTAAACCTATAGCTATAGTCCGTGTCCATTGGTTATGGACGGTCTTTCGATCTCTCACACGACTAGTTTCACTTCTCTTGTGCTTCTTCTCTTCCCCGAGTGTGTGTGAGCCCGGCTTTGGCCGTTGAGATGTGGGGATAGGAGCGGTGGGCCCCACATCGCGGATGAGAGTTGGGTTCGGATCGTGGTTGAGATCCGGTGTTTTGGTGTGGTATTCCTTGAGCGGGGGTGTGGACCCCACGAGGTGTGGACCTCGGAAGCGGAAGCTTCCCCGAGGTGTGGACCTCCTTGCTATATTCTGCTTACCTTGTACGTTGCACTTTCTTTGCTTTGCTTAAGCCTTCTACAGCCAGACTAGGGATATCTCATGCATAGTAGAATATACACCGCTTTTGCCTCTTTGTTGGGAAGGCGACATGACCTACCCGCTTATCGGGTAGACCACGGTGACTCGACGCGAGCCGGACTACGACTTCGACAACGACGGTTGGGTGGACTAGAGCTCTTCCTACACTTGAGCGCACGCGGATATGGAGTTTCCCCGCGCTTTCATGGAGCCGCTGCTAGACGTTTTATTTCTGTTTGATTCAGTCCTGATGGACTTGTACCCGGCATGTGCCGAAGAGATGTACTCTGATTAATGTAATAACATAAATGTTGTACTCTACTCTTCATTGTTTTTACCTTTCTGTATGGATTTTGTAATCGCTGAGACAGGGATTGCACGTGGTAGCCTTCCTGGGACTACCACCGAGGTGCTAAGATTCGGGGATCCGTTCGCGGAAGTCCGGGTCGTTTCAGTTGGTACCAGAGCCATGCTTGACTGTAGGACGAGCCCCAGGAATGGTCGATAGCATAGGAAGCCGTTTATGAACCTTGAAACTTTATATAAACTCCTTGGCTTCCGTATGTATATAACCATACTTATATATATGCATTACCTTGATTAACTTTCACTAACAACCTTACTAACTACGCTCTAACAACGTTGTGCAGATGGCGGAGACGACGTGGGTTCCCTTGGAGTCGGACGGCAAGAGCTACGGAGGCCACGCCACTGCCGGGAGAGTGCCTGGAGGCAGCTGGAGTGGAGACCGACGGAGTCAGCTACAAGGGGAGGGCCATGGGGCACTTGGAGCAGACTCCCACCTTCTTGGCCGTCACGGTGCGGCGGACCCGCGGGTGCCAGAGTTCAAGGAGATTGTGATGCCTTGTTTCGAGAGTTCGGTCACGGAGGCACACCGGCGGCGCACGCGGGGGCTCTCAAGAAGGTGTGTGCTCGGCTCGGGGGAGAGACTTAAGGATACTCCGTTCGGTGTGCTTCCGACGGAGATCTACGACCCGGCCACCGAGACTCGGGCGACCGGGCGCGGTACACGGAGGTGACTTCGGTGGAGGAGGACCGAGAGGATTCTCGGCGCCGGACGGTGCATCTCGGCTCAAGACCGGGCGGCGTGCGGGCGGACGGAGAGACCGCGTACCTTCGGTGGAGGTGTGACGATGCCATGCGGCGAGTTCGGGACTTGGAGGCTGGAGAGAGAGGACATGCCTGGACGAGTTGGAGGCGTCGCACGTGAGGAACGGGGAGTTAGTGCAGCTTGGACGCGGCGGCCGCGGCGGCCGACCGAGAGGGATGCCGGAGGATCACTACTTTGGAGGCACGGTTGAGGGCGGAGCGGGAGTCACACCGGCTTCGGTGGGGGCCGCGCGAGAGGACAGAGTGCGGCTGGCAGAGGCTCGGGACCAGGTGGAGTCGATCGGAGCCGCAGCAGCTGACTATCAGGTTAAGGTGTGGGATGCGGGGAGGCGAGTCGACACAACTACCACCACATGTGTTACCTTGGTGGACTGGTCTACGAGGAGAGAGACCGAGCAGACAGGACCCGCGCGGCCTGGGAGCGTTCCGACCAGCAGAGGCTGGCAGAGCTGGAGGCGCTCTCCGCACAGCTACCACCCAAGAAGAGGCCCGGGCGGGGACGAGAGACTTTCGAGCTTCCCCGGCGCTCCTACCACGAGTGCGTCCGTGCCGAGTGGTTCGCGGGACACGGCGGAGATGGACCGTGCTCTCCGGGACACTCGTGACTACTACGGGGGACCGGCGATCGGGTGCGGGTTACCCCGGGGAGTCCACTCACCGCCGTTCTACTCGGTTCCACCGGACACCGGCTCCGAGGCACCTCAGAGTACTCAGTGATGGGAGTAGAGATCTTGTAGCAGATTCTGAGTGAATGTATTGTTGTCGCTCTTGTTGTCATGACCTTAGCAGCTACCCCATGATGTACCATGCGTTAGTGTGATGTGTTGCCGTGTACCCTCGAAGGTCGTTGGAGTAAACCTCGAGGTGCACCCCCTTTTGTATGGTGGCATTGATTGAGTGACATGGATCTTCATGGTTTTTTCGGATTTCATGCTTCTTATTGTCTGTCTGAAATTCTGTGACTGTTAGCAGGATTACTCCTTTATAGTTAATAACCCGATTAAATACATTCTCCCTACCGCTACTAACTCTTGCAGGCGGAACGGATGTCCGGAGCAAGGAGGTCGGGCGACTCTTGGCCCGTTTCGAGGAGGTCGGCGGGGACGACGGAGGGGAGGATGCCCCTAACCCGGCGGGAGCGAGAGGCCGTGGACGCGCGGGTGGAGGTCACGCGCCACGGGGCGGGCTTCGCGGGGGCACGGCGAGGCCACGGAGGCCGAGGAGGCCGAGTCGGCGGTCGAGGAGCCGCGCACGACGACGAGGGAGCTCGGGGAGCGAGGAGCCGAGCACGGCGGGTACCCCCGGCCCGAGGGAGGGGAGCGAGGCCGGGCTCGGGGGACACGAGGTGCCACCACCGCCACCTCCCCCGAACTTGGCCGATGTGATGGCGGTACGGACTCGGCGATGCGGACGATCACCCGGATGCTGGCGCGGAACAACAACAACAACAACCCCGGGGGTCGGAGCCGCTACGCGCGGGAGGGGTTTCCGGAAGAAGGTTGAGAACTTCAACAAGCTGCGACCGCCTACCTTCGACCACTCGGCGGACCCGATGGACGCGGACAGCGGCTACGTGAGATCGAGAAGAAGCCGGGGGCCCGGCCGGAGCTTACCGAGGGAGGAGTGTGTGACCGTGGCGGCGCACCGGTGATCGGCACGGCCCGGTGCGTGGTGGGACGGCTACGCCGTGACTCGCACGGGACCCGTTGCACATCGGGTGGGACGAGTTCGTGGAGGCCTTCGGGGAGTCACCACATTCCGGATGCGGTGATGGACGGGGAAGGGCCGACGAGTTCGAGCACCTCAAGATGGGAAACATGTCGGTGCGGGAGTACGCCAACCGCTACCGGGGAGGCGATGAGGTACGTGCCGAAGACACCGACACGAGAGAAGAAGAAGGTCTCTTTGGTTCAAAAAGGGACTGCACAAGGGGATGGCACACCACTTGTCCGCGCACGACTGCCCGACACTTCGCTCCATTATCGACAAGGCACTGATCGTGGAGAGGTCAAGGCTTGAGTACATGGAGGTTCGTGGAAGCAAGTCCAAGCGCTCAGACCAGGCAGGACGCTCAGGTCCACCCCAGAGGCAGAGGACAGGTTACGCTCAGAGTCACCAGGGTCAGCAGAGGCACCACGCCTCTCAGTCTCAGCCGCAGAGCAGAGCCAACCCAGGCGGGAGTGGAGGTCAGAACAGCTGGAAACCGAGGCCACCACCGCAGTCAGCCGACAGATCCAAGGTGACTTGCTTCAACTGCCGTCAGGTTGGGCACAAGTCGTTTGAGTGTCCACGGCGGGCGCCACCCGGGGAGTCGAGCCGCGGCTCTCGGTTCCGGACCCCGGCCAAGCCACCGGCCACCGGGGAGGACGGCCACCCCGTACTCGGCGGAGGGGAGCGCTCGGCCGCCGGCTACTCGAGGCCGTCCGAACCACCTCACCGCCGAGGATGCGGCGGCCGCACCCGACGTCACACTTGGTGAGTTCCTTGTTGACTCGGTTTTGGCTCTTTGTTTTGTTCGATGCGGAGCTCGGTTTTCGTATATTTCTACCAAGTTTGCTAAAGAAAGGTCTTTACCAACTAAGCCTCGACCAAGGCCTATCTTGACTAGCTCTCCGCTAGGAGAGAAGAGGAGTACGTTAGAGTGCGGGGGAGTGAGGATGGTGTTTGAGGGACTACGGTTCACGGCGGACTTGACGGTCTTGGAGTCTACCGGGATAGACGTGATCCTAGGGATGGATTGGTTGGCAAAGCACAACGGGATAGTCTCTTGCAACCCCCGAGTGATACGGCTTGAACGGCCCGGCGGAACTATAGTGTGGATCGAGCCGCAGAGCCCGAAGGTTGCTACGATGATGTGCAACATGAGTGGGAAAGAGATTGAAGAAATCCCAGTGGTCCGTGAGTTTCCGGACGTGTTCCGGAGGAGCTTACGGAGTTACCCCCAGACCGGGACGTGGAGTTTGTGATTGAGCTGATGCCAGGGGCGGGGCCCGTTGCAAAGAGTCCGTACGGGATGTCGTCCGACGAGGCCGGACGAGTTGAAGAAACGACTCAAGAAGTTGCTCGAGCAAGGGTTTGTGCGGCCGAGTGCCTCACCGTGGGGTTCACCAGTGCTCTTCGTGGAGAAGAAAGACGGCACAAAGAGGATGTGCATTGACTACCGCACGCTCAACTCGATGACTATCAAGAACAAGTACCCACTACCCAGAATCGAGGATTTGCTGGATAGACTCAAAAGGGCAAGGTTCTTCTCCAAGATCGACTTGAGGTCAGGCTACCACCGAGATGAAGATGCGAGAGCGGGGATATACCCAAGACGGCCTTCACCACACGCTACGGCTTGTACGAGTTCGTGGTGGTTTCTTTCGGGTCGACCAACGCCCCGGCTTACTTCATGAACTTGATGAACAAGGTCTTCATGGAAGAGTTGGACGGGTTTGTAGTGGTGTTTATCGATGATATCTTGATCTACTGCGAGACTGCGAGGAACACGAGGAGCACACGAGAGTCGTGCTAGAGAGGCCGAGGGCGAGCGAAGCGTATGCAAAGTTCAGCAAGTGCGAGTTCTGGATGGAGAAGGTCGCGTTCTTGGGACACGTGTTGTCAGCGGAGGGGATAGCCGTGGATCCATCCAAGGTTGAGTCAGTGACCAAGTGGGAGCAGCCGTTAAACGTGACAGATGTCAGAAGCTTCCTTGGGTTGGCAGGTTACTACCGGAGGTTCATTGAGAACTTCTCCAAGATTGCAAAGCCAATGACCGAGCTGCTCAAGAACAACACGAAGTTCGAATGGTCAGAAGCGTGTGAGAAGAGCTTCCGGGGAGAGCCGAAGAAGAGGCTCACCACGGCCCCGAGTGCTTACCTTGCCGGATATCAAGAAAGACTTTGTGGTCTCTTGTGATGCTTCAAAGCAAGGACTTGGTTGTGTGCGATGCGGGAAGGGAAAGTTGTGGCTTATGCTTCCGGACGGTGAAGAAACACGAGGAAAACTACCCGACACACGACTTGGAGGCGGGGCGTTGTTGTGCATGCGCTCAAAATCGTGAGACACTACACGATAGGGAACAAGTGTGAACTATTTTCCGACCACAAGAGCCACGAAGTACTTCTTTACACGGACCGAGCCGAACATGAGGCGAGACGGTGGTTAGAGCCGATCAAGGACTACGACGTCGAGATCAACTACCACCCGGGCAAAGCTAACGTCGTGGCGGATGCACCGAGCCGGAAAACCTATTGCAACAACCTCATGGTAAAAGAAGAGCAACTGCTTTGCATGAAGAGCTAGAGAAGGCGAGAATCGAAATTGTAGACCAAGGTCAAGTCAACGCGATGCAAGTGACTTATGACCCGGAGGAGCGAATCCGTACGCCCCGAGGGAGTGTGCGAGAAATCAAAGTGCTTTGCGAGAACTAATGAAGCGGGGCAAAGCGAGAGGACTACCGGATTGATGAACGGGGCACCGTGTGGTTGAAAGAACGGATCCGTGTGCCACAAGACAAGGCACTCGGGAGCGAGATCATGAGAGAGGCTCAAGACTCGAGGTACTCGATTCACCCGAGCAGCACCAAGATGTACGAGAGATCCGAAAATCGGAGTGCGGGTGGAAGGACATGAAAAAGGATATAGCACACTACGTGGCTCGTTGCGACACACGAGCGAGTAAAGATTGAACATCGAAACCCTTTGGTTTGTTGAAGCCGTTGGATATTCCAGTGTGGAAGTGGGAGGACATTTCCATGGACTTTGTGGTGGGACTTCCTAGAACACCAAGAGGAAATGACTCAGTTTGGGTCATAGTGGACAGGCTGACCAAAGTGGCTCACTTTGTGCCGGTGAAGACCAGGTATGCAACCGAGAAGTTGGCAGAGCTGTACGTAGAGCACATACTCAGGCTGCACGGGGCACCCGAAGTATTGTGTCCGATCGAGGGCCACGGTTGTCTCCAAGTTTTGGCGAGCTTCCACAAGCTTATGGGCACCACACTCGGCTACGGCCACGGCTTTCCACCCGCGGACGGATGGTCGGACGGAGAGGGTTAACCGGGTCCTGGAGGACATGCTACGAGCTTGTGCACTCACCTATGGTGCGATTGGGAGAGCGGTTGCCGTTTGCAGAGTTCTCGTACAACAACAGCTTTCAAGCAAGTCTCCGGATGGCACCCTTTGAGGCACTCTACGGTCGAAAGTGCAGGACCCCACTAGCTTGGTCAGGGGTTGGAGAGCGAGCTCTGTTTGGACCAGCAATCATTGAGGATGCGGAGGAGAGAGTTGAGAAAGTTCGGGAGAACCTGAAAATCGCTCAGAGTCGTCAGAAGAGCTATGCCGACAAGAGAAGGAGAGAGTTGACCTTTGCAGTTGGCGACAGGGTGTACTTGAAAGTCTCACCGCTCCGAGGAACTAAGAGGTTCTTGGTGAAAGGAAAGCTTGCACCGAGGTACGTGGGACCGTACCCTATCACCCGTAGGATTGGGAGTTTGGCCTACCAGCTTGCACTACCTGAGACAATGGCAGGAGTTCACCCAGTGTTCCACGTGTCACAGCTGAAGAAGAGTGAGAAGGCAGTGGAGGCAAAGCAAGTGCCCATGGAGTTGCTTGATTTACAAGACAACCTGGAGTATACAGAATACCCTGAGAAAATCTTGGACAGAGCTGTCAAGGAAACAAGGAGAACTACCATTCCTTTCTGTAGAGTGTTGTGGAGCAACCATACAGAGCGAGAGGCAACATGGGAGAAGGAAGCTGATCTCAGGAAAGAGTACCCTCACTTGTTCTCGGAGGAGGTCGAGGACTAAATCTCGAGGACGAGATTCTCGGTGGTGGGGGAGAATGTAACAACCCAGGAATTTAGGTGTGTAAATTTTGCGAAAATTTAAAACTTTTTGCTTGCATTTGGGTGCTATCAATTTTTGAGCCAAAATTGCTAGCCTCTCACCAAATTCCCCACTAATTCATCCTATTTATAAAATTTATATTTAAAATATGGTATAATAAGTGAGTTGGCTTTTCTTTGGATTCTTTGGAGTTCATATGAGTGAAGTTTGAATTTGAAAGGGGGTCAAATTCAAACCATGTTTCAAACCATAGACCAAATAAATCTGTGTTAAAAGGTAAAGGGCAGCTAAGGACTTTGGGCCGAATTCTTTTCACCTTGCGATGCAGCGGCCCAACCCAAGGAGCCTTTCGGCCCATTAACCCACGCCGCACCCCCTTTCCCCTTCTCTTTCACTGCCGCCTGGGCCCCGCTCGTCAGCTCCCTTTCTTCCCCCTTTCTTTCCCTTATCTCTTTGACCACCGCGCCGGTCAGCCGAGCCAGGCGCGCAGCGCCGCCGGTCCAACCACGCCAGCCCGCGCGGGGTGGCGCGCGCGGCCGAGGCCGCCCGGGCGGCACGCACGCCAAGGGCCGCGCGCCGTGCGCGCGCGTGACGGGAGGCGACCGGGGAAAAAGGCAAAGGACGCCTCTGCCCCTATCCTTGCGCATCCGAGGCGGGCCGGGACTCCACCGCGGGCGCCACCTGCCCCGGGGCGGCGGCGAGCCAAGGGTAGCGGAGGGATTTCCCCCTCGAGGCCCCGCGGCGCGGATTCAAAAGGGGAGGAGGCAGTGTGGGCTGGAGGCAAGGCTAACCACCCCTATTGGGGTTTCCTCTACCTCTGCTCGGCTGCGTGCCCGGAGTGGAAGGAGAAAGCGGGCGCGCGCGCCGCCGCGCCGCGCGCCGTTGGGGGGAAGGCGTCGCGCCGGGAAGAAGAAGCATCGCCGTCGCGCCGCACCAGGAGGGGAAGGAGCCGGGAACCAGGAGCGGCGGGAGCACGGGCAACGACGTCGAGCCAGGGGAGGAGCGCGACGACGTGAACACCCTGAAGGACCGATAAGGTGACCAGAGAGGGGGGGAGTGAATGGGAGCCGATAAAAATTCTTCTCGAGGGAGATTGAAACTCCGACAAGACGAACTAGCTCGGTCGAACCCCCGAAATCACACGCTCCGCACTTCTACCTCCCGTTTGCCAAAACCACGTAGCCACCGGAGTGCCTGCGGTCCTAGGAACAAACTCTACCGGCAACCACAACACACACGCAGGACCGTCGGCGGAAACAACTCGAAAACCGGCTAACCGAGAGGGGCGGTTAGGCCGGGTATAGGGGGCGGTTAGACCGCCTCCACTCGGCAACCAAGAAATCCTCCGAAACGCCTCTTCCGAGCACCAAAACACGGCACGGTTTCACCAACGAGAGATCTCTCGGTCAAGGCCATGCTAGCTACCGAGAAAATCTTGGCGAAAACCAAACCTTCACCCAAGGGCCTAGGGGCGGTTAGGACCGGCTACCCGGGGCGGTTTAACCTCCCGTACCCGAGAAACGAACTCCAACCAAGAACACCTAGCAAAATGCGCAAGAACGGCTCCAAATTTCACCCGGACACTCCTCCGATCAAGGCGAACGAACTCACAGAGGAAAATCCGGCGAAACAAAACTTTGACCGGAAACACCCGGGCGGTTAGACCGCCCCGTGCGGGCGGTTAGACCGCCCCTTCCCGAACAGGAACCCGCGGGTCAAACCTCAACTTCCTTGCGCTCAATCTCCCGAATCACTCCACGGATTGCAGCCAAACTTCGGGGATAGTTGGGTTACCTCCGGGCAACCTCTACCTCAAAGGAATCGACCCGAAACGCTCACAATCAAGAGGAATCGAAGAAATCGCTTCTCTAGGTCAAGAACTCGCCCAACTCGAAAAACCACCAAATCGAGTCCGATTCAAAGGGGATTTGGGGGCAAAGTCACCAGCCAAAGAGGCACAAGAACCTCATACGTGACACCCACCAAAAACCCCAAGAAATCGTTCTCAAAACACCGCCAAAAAGAGCTCCGAAAATCAACATCAAAGAGACGGGAAAACCACCATCAAGAACCACGCCGAACCTTCTATACATGCCATGAATGGTTCGTACAAGGTCTAGTTTGCCACCCAAACATCCATCCCTCTCCCTAGATCTCACATGAAGCTCTCAAACTAGCCTTCTAAAAACCTAGGGAAAATAGAGAACGAAAATGGAAAAACGAAATGAGCTAGGGTTCCAAGAGTTGGTCGCCAACCTCTCACCTCTTGGGTTATATAGGCGGCAACCGAATGTCTAAAATGCCCCTCTCTACTAACTAGGGATACATGCCCCTCAAGGGCGGATTTGGAATTCTTGATGTCTTCACCATCGGACGGATGCCGGCGACCGCACCGCGTAGCCTCGACACACGCCTTGCGATCCCGACGCGTGTCCTCCACTTCGAAGCTTCTCGGCGCGGCGGCCAGGGCGGTCAGACCGCCCCCCTGGGCGGTTAGACCGGCCCGGTGGATCTGACCGGCCCCAGGCGGTCCGACCGCCCCCCTGGGCGGTTGAACCGGCCTGGGTGGCCGCACCTCCTCGTCGAGTCTTCGGCCTCGGTTTTGTGGCTCAACCGAGTAACCCAGTGGTTTTTTGGTGAACCACCGCAAACCCCCGCGAACTCGGTGTAGCCTCCGCCAATCTCCACTCATGACTCGGCTCCCACGTAGTCCCGGCTCGACCTTGGTTTTGAGGCTCTACCAAGAAACCGTCCACGACTTCATCTTGCTTCGTTCATGCCACCATGCGGCCCGCACTTGACCCCCGCCGGCCACCGGTCCCTCGAACGAAGCCTACTTTTCTTCTCCACACCTGGAGGCCTCACCGGCAACGACCTTTCGCGCTTGTTCTTCACCTGCACCAACACGAGTCAAGCCGCAACCTGCACCTGCAATACTTAGCCAAGAATCAGTCCACACAACGTTGTCAATCACTCATCACACAAGGAAGCGACCATCCACCGGTCCTCGAACCACACATGGTCCTCACACCCGCACCACCAGGGAGCGTCTACCTCGCCGGAACGCCTTCACGCCGGAACACCGACGCCACGTCTCCGGCAGGCCGGCCACGACTACACCGTCGACCCCTCGTGAGCACCGCAGCCCCCTTTCTCTCTTCTCCCCCTTGGTCTTTCCTGTGTTGCCGCGAGCGTCGAGGCGCGTCGTCGTTGGACCGTGCCGGTAGCCGGCCGACGCGCGCGTAGGTTTGCCGCACCGCGACGGACGGAGCCCCTGAGCCGCCTGTGCTCTTGGGCGCTGCTGTCGCCGTGCGAGGTAGGTGAATGGGTCCGGCCTTCGCGCCGTGGTCGTGTGTGCAGGAGCGTGTGCGTGCTGGCCTTCGCGCCGGACTGCTTGTGCAGGAACGTGGGCGTCGCCGTGTCGTGGCGCGGCGCGCGCGGGTTACCGGGCGAGGCCGCGCCGGCGATTGGGCCGGGCGCGCGGGTCGTGTGTGTGATCCCGGGCTTCGACCCGTGGCTTGTGCGGGTGGGGGGATACGGGGAGCCGTCACGCCGTGACACGCCGGCGGCGGCGGCGTCGTGTCCGGCCATCGAACGACGCGCCGCCCGCCGCACGCGGGAGCACGGGTGCGGGAACCACGGGCGGCAAGCACACCCCGGTGCCGCAGCCGAGCCGTGTGTTGTTGCCGGGGGATGTTGAACCGGGGCGTGAGGCACACCGAGCCGAACGCCGGCGGCGCACCGTGCGGTCGCGGCGCCGCGGCCTTTCGTCGAACACCCGTTGGGCGAGTGAGCCGCGCCGGATTAAGGGAGAAGCGGGCCGCTGGCCAGACTTGGGCCCTAGGCCCGCCTATCGGGCCGGCAGCCGCCGGCCCGGCACGTGTTAAGAGCAGGAGGGGGTTTTCTGGACTTCAAACGGCTCCTCTTGTGGGCTGAGTTGTGCAGGCCGTTTGGGCCGAAACTAGTCCGCGGGCAGAAATGCATCCGCTGGGCCGCCCACGGCCCAGCACCTCTTCTGGCCTTTTTCAGCCCGTTAAACCCTAGAAGGATGACGTCATGCTGACGTCAGCAGCTCTTTTTCTGAAAATCCCTTTTCCTCTCTGTTTAAAAATTCCAGAAAATGTTTTTGACCTTTAAAAATTAGTAATAAATTCTAGGAAGCTCAGAAAAATACAAAACTAATTTCTATAAATCCGTATTTGCGAAACCTTGCTGATTGTAGGTAGTTTGGGTTCATTTGGATCTTCTAAATTGATTCTTATTTGGAGTTATTGCTTAGATGTGCACCGTTATCTTATTTCCGCGTCGAATCTCGTGCCGCGGACCCGAGCTTCGACCGGGAGGACGTGGAGGACCCCCGAGTACACCGCTCCGGACGGCGGATCGCTTCAACGGCAACGAAGGTGTCATGTCACTCCCAACCATATAGATCCTATGTTGCTTTGTAGCTGGCTAGTGCTTTACTTTAATGCATTGATCTGATGAATTGCATAACCCGTTTAATAGCCATGCCTTGATGTTTTGATATATCCTGTTCCTTGTTCTACTACCTGCGGGACTAGCTACAGACCCCTAGCTAGTCCCTTACTTCAACTATCCATACTTTTGTTGTTTGATTATGGATGGTGCTCTGGGTTTGAGCTGAGATGTGGGGATCTCGGTGTGATTCTAGCGTGCGTTCTGGGTTGCGTACCTCCTTGCTGTGTTTTGGCGGGAGCGAGCCGTTTGGTTACTTGTGAACGGCTGCCGAGGGAAGATGCGATCTGGCCTCTTACCCGAGGGTCGTGTCGTGTGGGATGGAGATGTTGAGTGCTCGCTCTCGGCCCCTTAAGGACCGATCGTCAGTTGAACTTGTTTCGGATGACTACTTTCGTACGCACCGCCCGCCTTGTATTGGGCGGGGGTGCGGGGTGAGACTTGTAGTGGATAGCACCCCTCCGTTGGAGGATCGGTGTGATCGTGTCGGGAGTGGTCTTTCCCTCCTTAGTAGACTTTGCCCTAGCGAGGCCGGCGAAGGGTTCCACGCCTTCGAGGGACCTCTCGCGGGTAGTATGAGCTCGCCGCGGAGGCCGGGCCGGTGCTCGGAGATGCGGAAGGGTACTATCCACTTACTTGGGCTTCGACCGTATGGTAGGGTCGGACACGGTGACGGCCGGTTCCGGACCTATTCGGGCGGGTACAGTTGTACAACCTCTGCAGAGTGTTAAACCTATAGCTATAGTCCGTGTCCACTGGTTATGGACAGTCTTTCGATCTCTCACCTGACTAGTTTCACTTCTCTTGTGCTTCTTCTCTCCCCCGAGTGTGTGTGAGCCCGGCTTTGGCCGTTGAGATGTGGGGATAGGAGCCGGTGGGCCCCACATCGCAGATGAGAGTTGGGTTCTGGATCGTGGTTGAGATCCGGTGTTTTGGTGTGGTATTCCTTGAGCGGGGTGTGGACCCCTGAGGTGTGGACCTCGGAAGCGGAAGCTTCCCCGAGGTGTGGACCTCCTTGCTATATTCTGCTTACCTTGTACGTTGCACTGCTGCTTTGCTTAAGCCTTCTACAGCCAGACTAGGGATATCTCATGCATAGTAGAATATACACCGCTTTTGCCTCTTTGTTGGGAAGCTGACATGACCTACCCGCTTATCGGGTAGACCCTGGTGACTCTGACGCAGAGCCGGACTACGACTTCGACAACGACGGTTGGGTGGACTAGAGCTCTTCCTACACTTGAGCCGCCCGCGGATATGGAGTTTCCCGCGCTTTCATGGAGCCGCTCGCTAGACGTTTTATTTCTCGTTTGATTCGATCCCGATGGACTTGTACCGGCATGTGCCGAAGAGATGTACTCTGATTAATGTAATAACATAAATGTTGTACTCTACTCTTCATTGTTTTTACCTTTCTGTATGGATTTTGGAATCGCTGAGACAGGGATTGCACGTGGTAGCCTTCCTGGGACTACCACCGAGGTGCTAAGATTCGGGGATCCGTTCGCGGAAATCCGGGTCGTTTCAGTAGATGTTACTGTTACTGCTAGTGGTAGTTTTTCACACCTCCAAATTAAGACATAAAAAACTAACATCTTGGATGCTTGGATGGAGGTGTTAGTTTGCATTTGAATTAACTTTTCCAAACATTTGAAAAAGGAGAGGGAGAGAGAAAAAAGGTGGGGTCCACCAAACTAACACCAATTACCACCTCTTGGAGGTGTTAGTTTTTTGGGGGTGTTAGTTTCAACTAACACATGTGTCTGTCTCCAAAGTGTTAGTTTTGGTGTTAGTTTGCTACAAACTAACACTAACACCTCCATCCAAACATGACCAATGTAGTCATCATCTTCAAAAAAAGGAGAGAAAGGGATAAGATCAAGAGCACAGGAAATGGGAAAAGGTTCCCAGGACGGTCAATGGCGAAATTGTTGCCAGTCAATTGCTGAGAGCACTGCTGCAGAGGTAGTGATTCCAATGTTGAATTAAATGATACGCAGAGTAACGAAACGTCGTCTCCATTTCATACTTAAACCGTGTTTGGAAACAAATCTCCTCTATCTTCTCCTTCCAAAACAATTAGATCCCTTGCCCCTTCATCTCAACCCATGAGAAATAGCAACTGCCTACTCCTCATCATCACCATTCCCGGCCAGAGATGGATAGCATGCCGGGAAGAAGCACGCGACACCTGCCGTCGTTGCTGCTGGGCCTCCCTCAAGATCTCTGCATTGAGATTGCGGCGCGCGTCGGTGCGACCTCGGAGCGGCCCTTGGCTGACCTCCGCAGCATTCGCAGTACTTGCCCGACCATGCACCGCGTGTGCGGCCACAGCGATGTTGGCCGGCATTTGTCGATAGAGGGGATACGAGGTGATATTTCTTGGGTGTAGAACCCCACCGCTTACAAAGCATTCCTTGCTATGCTGAGCGGTCTCGGGAATCCGGAGGCTTGCTTCCTCTCCGGAATCAAAGCCTTCTTCAGCGAACACAGGGGATACGATGATCTCCAGTGCGCCACCGAGGGTGGGCACGACGCGGCGGCCTATCTATGCGCAATCTTGCTGTATAGAGACAATGGCGGTGCCGCCACCGATGACACCGCGAAGGTGTGACGCCCCAGGTTTTTAATTAGCGTTATTACCACTAATGACCGATTCAACCGAGTCAAGCCGGCTAACACTGGTCAAACCTAGGTCAACCTAGGTCATCACCTCGAAAACCCCGCCTACAACCCCTATTGACCCCCTTGACCAAGTCAACACACCCTTGAGGTCAACCCTCGGTCAAAGACACGGTCCAACCTCGCTTAAACCCTGAAGTCGGTGAATGTCTTCCAGAACTTTTGCCGCGTTCTCTAAATTTCACCTAAACACTTCAAAATCTACCAATATGAAAGTTGTCTAGTTTGATAAGGAACACAACTTTCATGTAGGTTGGCATTTCAAATTTTGAGTGGAAATTGGTGAAAAACGTGGTCAACCGTCAACACCTCCTGTTCACCGAGGCATGGCGACATTATCCATTGAGAAAAACACCCTAGAGCCTTTGTAAAAGTTGTAGAAGGTAGTGAGATCTACAACATTTCTATTCATCACTTTGTACACTTCTATTCAAATTTGTGGAGAAATTCGCCTTCGAACAGAGCCAGTTGAAATGGCTCGGTGTCGCGCTGGGCGGAACGCCCGGCGCGCGCCGCGCGCGCGCCGCGTCTCGTGGCGCCCTCCACCCTCGGTTCGGGGCCGTCCGCGCCTTTTCGAGGCATCGCGCCTTCCCCGGGCGCGCGAGCACCGAGGCGATCCGAAGCCGCGCGCTCTCCCCACGCCGCGCCGCTTTAACCGCCGGCCCATTCGCGCCCTTCCTGTGCCTCGTGCGCCGGCCGGACTATGGCCGCCGTACCGCCGCATTGACGCTGGGGCGTCCTTCGCGGCGAAGGCAACATCCCCTCTCCCCGCGCGCTTACCTATTTAAGGAGACGCCCTTCTCATTGCGGGTGGGTGCGCCACCGCTGTCCTCCATTGGCGCCTCCAAGGCGAGCTCCTCCCCCCACTCTCCCCCATCGCCTGCCAGAGTCTCCAACGCTGTCTCCACATCAAACCCGAGCTATACCGCACAAGAGCTGACCCGCCCGTGCCGCAGCCGCTCCGGACGAGCGCTCCTACGGCCCGCCGCCGTCCCGGCTCCGCCGAGCGGGCACGCCGGCGGCGCCTCGGCCCCAAGCAAGCCCCGAAATAGAGCCCAAGGGTCCCACAGCTCGCCCTCCGCCCACGCCCGGCCGGTTCCGGCCGACGAGCTCGCCGGATTCCGGCGAGGACCACCACCGGCTGCCTCTAGGGACCCAATTGCGGGCTCCCTGATCTTTCCTGGGGGCTTGGTGCAAACCAAGAGCATAATCGTAAGATCTCAAAACTTCCGGGGACTCCCGTGCAAATCTGTATCTCCAATAGTAAAGTCATTTTGCTGATTCTTGTACATTCCGTAGAAAATCGTAGAAAAATCAGAAAAACGCAAACCCAATTTTGTTGGATTCCTGGAGAACAACTCTACAACTTTTGTTATTCTTGCCTGAGCTGTTTCCTGATAATTGTTGCATGAAAAGTAATTTTTGGATATGTTGTGTATTAGGTCATGTACCAAAAATGGAACAAAGTTATGCTATAAATCGTTTTATATAAATTGTTTTCTATTTATGCAGAATCTGTCCAAATGATTTTTGTAGCTAAAAATATTAAGATTTTTGTGACTAACTTCTGCATGTTGTCTTTTTATGCCAAAATGCAACTTTAGTGAATTAATCACAATTTTATGATTGACATAAATATTTATTCTTGAAATATGCTTGCTTTCCTTGGTAATTGCATAAGTCTAGATTCTTAATAGTTCTAAGTGTGAATGCTGCATCCCTAGGTTAGTTTTGGACCATATAACATGTGTGAGAAAGTTAGGATCATTTTGATGCGTATTTATTTTTGTGTGCGTTTACCTTGTTTTACTAGCTAGCTTTTGTTATTTTTAGAATAATTAATTTCTTGGCTATCCTAAGCATGCGTGCGTGTTCAGTGGCTTGTTATAGTTGATTAGTGCTTAATGCACCCTTGCAATGAAATTTTATTAATTAAATTATTGAATAAAAGCAATGGAAGCAATTTAAGAGTTAATAGTCAACCCATTGCTGTTTGTGAACTTAAATTAAATTACCTCCATATATATGTACACAATCACTATCAAAAAGAATAATTAATAAAGAGTTGCATATTGTTCCTTTTTGGAAAGTATGCTGAATGTATTCTTATCTAGGTGAATGTGGTCAACCATGCACCCTATGGTTGTCATTTGTTGATTATAATTAATTAAATTAAAAATCATCAAATAAATTGTGCATTGCATCCTCGTGTAGATCTTCCCGATGGTAGATATACGGTCGTGCCGGAAGGAGGAGTCGAATGATGTTCGTCACTCGTGAGAATAGGTGCTTATGTTGGAATCATAAGATCTTTATAAATGGATTGCTCATGTGGTAAGAGCATGGGATTTGGGCTTCGATCTAGTGGCTTTTGTGGGCTAAGCTTTTGAACGTACTAAGAACTTGTCGAGAATGGGACCGGTAAGCCTAGTACCTTAATGAGATGGTGTGGGAACTTACTATTACTACTCCTGAGGAATCACCTAACCGGCTAGCTACCGGGAAGGGGGGTGCATGTGTGAGACTGGATGCCTCGCGGGGTGTGCCAGTTAGCCTTGTACCCAGGATTGTAAGATTTGATCCCAACCCGAGGATTTTTGGGAAATGCTTGGATGGTTGTCCATGCGGGGGCACCCTACTGTGTGCTTAGGTTTACCTTGCAAGGTTTAAATCAATCGATTGTCGGCCTCTCACCGTTATCCGAGACTGTTTAATCAACTGGCCATGATATCCCGTAATGATAGAACTTGGTGAATATTGTTGCATGAATTAATTGCGTGTACAATTCTTGATTGAATTAGTTGGCACACATAGAGATGGTAATCAACTAGAACTTGTGCTAAAATATTGAAAGTAAGGACATATTCTTTGACGCTTTCAGCAAAGGAAATCCAGCAGCCATAAAGCTTTTCAGGTCTAGAGTTTGGTGATATAGTTATCACCCGATGGTTAAGTCTTGCTGAGTATTAGTATACTTAGCCTTGCTTTAAAACTGTTGTGCAGATGCTATTGATCGGGTGGATGACGACAAGTGATGGCATCACGAATGGCCTCCTGTGATGTTTACCGTTGCACTAGTTTATTATATTTCTGTTGTTTTTCGAACTCTGAAGCTTTACTTCATGTCTTGAACAATGGTTTATAATAAATTGGATTTAACTCGTGTTGTACTCTGGACTCGCCTTCACGTGAGTTTTAATGCATATGTCGATCCTCTGTATGAATTCCAAGTGATTTACCGGGTGTTAACCCGGCAACTAATGACAGGATGATACTTTACTATTGCTTAATGACCAAAGTGGATTGGTTTTGGCGATAGTATGGTATTTTCCTGGGTGGGTTGTCACAACTGGTATCAGAGTGATTACATGCACCAGAGTTTAATTAATAACCGTAATCACTGGCTTTTGAATAAAATTTGCCAAGATTGTTTGAATTTGCAAAATACGTTGGTCCGTTAAGGATAAATTAGACTGAGAGGCCCTAGAGGGAATTTTGGGTTCTTCAGGTGGCTTATTAACCTATGGTTTATCTTGCTAACTTCCAGCACATTTACTTTATGTCAGACTTACTTTCTTGCACAACCAATCTAGATGAGCCACGTGTTTTATACGTGTGTTGTGCCGCATCACGGGAATTGCGAGGGTTGATGGAGTGATCCATTCCATGGATCCCATCTTCGCGTCTGGTCATGAGTTGTGTTGTTGCCACGTGTTTTAGACGTGTGCATTCCGCATGACGAGTGTGCGAGGCAAGGATACACTCCATTCAAACAGGGATAGACGCTCTCCATGCAGCGATAAACACATGGGTGTCGTTTCTATATTAAATGGTAATGTATGTGGACGCTTTCATGAGTGCTGGCATGAAAGGTTCGTTTCGTTCTGTGATCTTCTACAGGTACACTAACCTCATTTCGTAAGTCGCGAAGTGAGCATCGACTAATTCTTGATTAGTTATTATAGGGAGAAACGTGTATGTGCCTTGCCATCGGCGCTAACTTTGAGTTTTGGCTTGATTGCCTTGTGAGGACGAATAGGACGTCTTGCATCATGCTAGAAATCATGAAAGTTCAAAACTAGACCCATACTTGTGTTCTCTCTAAGGTAAAATATTGCTAGTATGTTTTGTCCTGCCTAGCCTCTCTGGTGTAGGTGTAGCTGTCCAAAAGTCTGTTGTGACTATTGGTGTAGATCTTGCACCCTGTCCAAGAATCTTTTGTCTACGAGATCTCTACCCAAGTTGCTCCACCTCTACTCTAGTTCCTGCTCGCAAAAGCTCACAATCATAGCTTTTGTCTATCTCAAGTTATGCCCAGATTGTGAATTGCTGTCCTGCTGATTTTTTCCAGGAGCCCAATCTGAAATTCTTGCAAGTTAAGCACATTTCTGATCTTCTAAGCTCAACCTTGCATACCCAAACTTGTGTCTCGTACTCTTGCTGAGTTGCTACACAAATTTGAGAAAATTTTGGGGCTCTGGTTTTAAGTTATGAATGTTTGTTCACAGCCGCCGAAGCATTATGTATGTCTGAAACGTTTCGAGTCCTACATACGATTATACCTCAGTACACATGATTCCCCATTTCTTGACCACGAACTCTTTCGTCATGGATTGAGTCTATCCTGGTACACTCACACTCGTCTGGTTCTCACTTCTGTCATTATGTCCAGATGGACAACATTGGATCTGCGTTGGTCGATGTGGAAGCATGGACTCTCGTGAACTACCTCGAGGACGTTGGATTCCCTGCACTCTTGTGGGACACCCTGAAGGAGTTCGGGTACACTGCGTACCCAGAGTACTCGACGCGTGAGGTCATGACCACCGACCAGCTCCTTCGTTGTGAAGTGAAAGTGAAGATTTCCGTGTGCTCGACCAATCCTGCTTGGGAAGAGTGGGAGTGTAAGGCACAAGGATGGAACCTGGCTGACACCATGCAGAAGGCTGCTCTCGAAGCGCTCACAACTTTTTGTGAGAAGCACCCTGACGAGATAACTGGCTCTACAGCCAAAGTAATTCATGTACCTGAGCGACACACTGTACCTTGTGTCGAATGTGAAGCTCTTCTTCCAACTCAGGGCAACTCTCACTGTAGTCCTGATCTTGTCACCTCAGTTCGTTTCTCCGAAGCCATGTATGACACCTACTGACGAATGGTGGGAGAAAATGTATTCTATAGACACCAAATCTATAGGTATCGAGTTAAAGAAATGGAGAACAACGCTCAAGCGTTGAAGGAAGCCCGAGCAATGATATCTACTCTCAAGAAGGAAAGACGCAGGGACAAGGCGAAGACACGAGAACTGAGTGAATTTATCCAGGAGCAGAACTTCTTGTTGCAACATAATGATCAGTATATGCTTGAACTAGAGAATCAACTGGAAGCTATAGCAGCTCCACCCCCGGAACCTGTCATTCCTGGCCCAGTAGTAGAAGAAGAAGACGCTGAGGACATCCAAGGAGAGTCCGGAGTAGAGTCTAGACCCGAGTCACTGTAGTCCTTCAGCATGGAAAATCCAACCCCAGGAAGTTGGTATGTTGGAAATAAGTTCTGAGTCGTACGAGTGTAGTAGTTGTAAGGAACCCTAGTTGTGCAGCCGTGTTGGGTAGTCGTTGTGGATGGCTGAACTAGGAGCCTTCCTTGGATGCAGCTAGTCTGCATTGTAATCCCAAATGTTGTTTGGTAATTCCGAAACCCCTCATCGATGTAACACCTTGATTGAACATCTTTCAGCAGTAATTTTCATGAGGCATTATTTATGCTGGTGGTGATCAGATCAGAGTTATGTGATGAGTATCAAACTCATCCAAGAAATTCACGCCAATCGTGATTAATCCGATCTCTCAATCCTGAACTTATTCTTTTTGGTCTTGCTCACAACATTTGGAATTAAAATAAACGTCACTTTTTGAGTATGCATTGAATAACATATGCATTTGGGAACCTTAGGTGAACTAACGTGCATCCACACAGAAACTTCCACACTCCTACTCTACCTCTCTTGTTGGTGATGTTGTTATTCCATAACCAAATGTGCTGCAACAGAACCTAGGGCATCATGTGTGCTGCAGCCATGTGATTATCATTGGGAGCGCGCTAGGTATCTTGGTTGTGAGAATGCGACTCACCACACATATTCTTTCTCTGCCTGTGATTGCCCTCGCAACCACTAACTCATCACGTCTGTAACCGGGTCATACTAACATGCATCATGAGCACCATACCGCATGAGCATGTGCATCGTGTCTTCATAAGCATGTGCATGACACCAACTTTTAAAATCATTACACCGCAAGGTAACAAGTCGTCAACACCTCAAAATCACAAGTTAAGTAAAAGTGTGAGAAAAATTGTTCCAAAGTTCCCACACCTGTACAACAAATTACGGAACTTTGTTACTAGCCTTCCTTTTCTTCGTAAAAGTCTGTTTTGATAATCCGTGTCGACTTGGTCCCTTAGTACCAAACTCGATGACCTCTTAACATCAACTCTTTTTCGATCAGATAAGTAGTAGAAGTAGAGTTTTCTTGAACAGTCAAGGTTCTCGAAAAGTCAATGTCGAGAAGTCATCCATCGTTTATCCGTCCATGATCCGTGCTCATAACCTCCCAATCCTCAGACTCAAGAAAGGAGCAAACCCAGGATCGTTGGAAGGTTGTGCTAAATTCTTCCCGATATGCTCGTCATGCCTAAAGGAGGATACCGTGAGTTTCCTCATGGTGTAGCCGTCACAGGTAACCCTTGAGTTCACCTCGGAGTTGAATATCCGCCATGGAGCTAGATACGAAGTTCTACACCGATTGACCAAAGAGAAATTTCTAAGTGAATGAGTAGAGATTTATAAATTCTATGCTTATGACCATTTTGCTGTCCAGTTCGTTTTACCCACCATAAATGAGTTTCATAGTGCATGTTCAACTTGTTAATTTTTTGAGAAAGTTTCTAAAAGTGTATTAAATGGAAACTCAATTTTCAGATGGTCAGACCGACACGGAGTACCCCCAATGATGTTGGTGCGTTGGGTAGTGGTGACCTATCACCACCACCGCCCACGACACTGACCAAGGCCTTCGTGGCAGCATAGACCAAAGTGTTGTGCCAGATCCTGCAGGCACAACAACGGATGGCCCAACAACTACAGCAAATGCCGCCGATGCAACAGAAGCTTCGACCCTTCAAGCCCTATTTACCCAGAGTACCTACCCAGACTGACATAAATGCCATTGTCGGTGCAATCCAGAGGTTGGAGGTGCAAAATTCAGTGCTGAAACAGATAGTGTACGATATCATCCAAGGACGTTATGGGGAACCATCTCAAACTAGTTTGGCAGACAATCTCTCTCAGTCTTTATATGCATCCATGGTCGAGCAGGCCCACATGTTCAATCTGTTGGTGGGGCATGTAAATCAAGACCAACCCCAAGACTCTGACTCCATATTACCACCTTCTCAACTACCAATGGACCTTAGAAAGGAAGAGAGAACAAGTCGGACAAACAAGCGAGTATTATCAGAGATAGATGTAAGTGAGTGGGCAATTACCTATAAGGATACTCGTCCGCGTGAGGGCAAACGAAGTTGCGACACTGGCAAGACCACTCCGCTCCCCGCAGGAGAAACTCACTCGCAAGCTGAGATGTTAGGTAAGAGAAATGGGAAGAAGCTCTGTCTCATCAAGAAAGATCAACAACAAGTTTCCACGCCCAAAGAACTTCCACCCCGCCTTTGCTACAATTGTAGACAACCCGGGATTTCATACGTAATTGCCCGAATCCCCAACAGCAGAATCAGAACATCAGAGCGGCTAAGGTGGATCACGGCAAGAAGCCGATTATTCCAGGGAAGCCAGACCAGCTTATCTCAATGGGTAACGACTCTAACCGAGAACCACCTCCCCACTTCATCTTGTACTTTCGAATCTTGGAACAAGATTCTTCTTAAGGGGGGTAGGCTGTGACGCCTAAGGTTTTTAATTAGCATTATTACCACTAATGACCGATTCAGCCGAGTCAAACCGGCTAACATTTGTCAAACCTAGGTCAACCTAGGTCATCACCTCGAAAACCCCGCCCACAACCCCTAATGCCCCCTTGACCAAGTCAACACGCCCTTGAGGTCAACCCTTGGTAAAAGACACGGTCCAACCTCGCTTAAACCCTAACGTCGGTGAATGTCTCCCAGAACTTTTGCCGCGTTCTCCAAATTTCACCTAAACACATCAAAATCTAACAATATGAAAGTTGTCTAGTTTGTTGAGCAACACAACTTTCATGTAATTAGCATCTCAAATTTTGAGTGGAAATTGGTGAAAAACGTGGTCAACTGCCAGCAGCTCCTGTTCATTGAGGCATGGCGACATTCAAAGTTTGGTAGCAGATTGTGCAAAATCCGTTGAGAAAAACACCCTAGAGCCTTTGTAAAAGTTATAGAGGGTAGTGAGATCTACAACTTTTCTATTCATCACTTTGTACACTTCTATTCAAATTTTTGGAGAAACTCACCTTCGAACAGAGCTAGTTGAAATGGCTCGGCGTCGCGTCGTGCCGCGACGTCGCGCCGGCGGAACACCGGACGCGCCCATGCGCGCGCCGCGTCTCGTGGCACCCGCCACCCTCGGTTTCAGGGCCGCCAGTGCCTTTCCGAGGCACCGCGCCTTCCCCAGGCCGCACGTGCACCGAGGCGGTCCGAAGACGCGCTCTCCCCACGCAGCACCACTTTAACCGCCGGCCCATTCGCGCCCTTCCCATGCCTCACGCGCCGTATCGCCGCATTGACGCTGGGGTGTCCTTCGCGGTGAAGGCAACGTCCCCTCTCGCCGCGCACTTGCCTATTTAAGGAGACGCCCTTCTCATCGCGGGTCAGTGCGCTGCCGTCGTCCTCCATTGGCGCCTCCACAGCAAGCTCCTCCCCCCGCTCTCCCCCGTCGCCGGCCAGAGCCTCCAACACTGTCTCCACATCACACCCGAGCTATACCGCACAGGAGCTGACCCGCCCGCGCCGCAACCGCTCCGGGGGGGCGCTCCCCGTGGCCGCCGCCGCCCGGCTCCACCGAGCGGGCACGCTGGCGGCGCCTCAGCCCGAAGCAAGCCCCGAAATAGAGCCCAAGGGTCTCGCGGCTCGCCTTCCGCCCACGTCCGGCCGGTTCAGGCCAACGAGCTCGCCGGATTCCTGCGAGGACCGCCACCGGCTGCCCCCGGGGACCCAATTGCAGGATCCCTGATCTTTCAGGGGGCTTGGTGCAAATCGAGGGCATAATCGTAAGATCTCAAGACTTCTGGGGACTTTCGTGCAAATCTGTATCTCCAATAGTAAAGTCATTTTGCTGATTCTTGTAAATTCTGTAGAAAATCGTAGAAAATCGGAAAAATGCAAACCCAATTTTTTGGATTCCTGGAGAAAAACTCTACAACTTTTGTTGTTATTGCCTGAGCTGTTTCTTGATAATTTTTGCATGAAAAATAGAAATGTGAAAAACCTAGATCTGAGATATCTCAAAATCCATAAATCCTCTGTAGCTAATTTTTGGATATGTTGTGTGTTAGGTTAAGATTAGCTCCTGTACCAAAAAATTGCACAAAGTGATGGTGTAAATCTTTTTATATAAATTGTTTTCTATTTATGCAGAATCTGTCCAAATGATATTTGATTTTTGTGACCAACTTCTGCATGTTGTCTTTTTATGCCAAAATGCACCTTTAGGGAATTAATCACAATTTTATGATTGACAGAAATATTTATTCTTCAAATATCCTTGTTTTTCTTGGAAATTGCATAAGTCTAGATTCTTAATAGTTCTAGGTGTGAATGCTGCATCCCTAGGTTAGTTTTGGACCATATAACATGTGTGAGAAAGTTAGGATCATTTTGATGAGTATTTACTTTTGTGTGCATTTACCTTGTTTTACTAGCTAGCTTTTGTTATTTTTAAAATAATTAATTTCTTGGCTATCCTAAGCATGCATGTGTGTTTAGTGGCTTGTTATAGGTGACTAGTGCTTAATGCACCCTTCCACTAAAATTTTATTAATTAATTTATTGAATAAAAGCTATGGAAGCAATTTAAGAGTTAATAGTCAATTAAATAGGAAATCATCAACCCACCTTGAATGACCTTGTGTGTGTGTGTAAATACTAATAAAAATCTAAATGTTACCAACCCATTGCTGTTTGTGAGCTTAAATTAAATTACTTCCATATATATGTACACAGTCACTATCAAAAAGAATAATTAATAAAGAGCTGCATATTGTTCCTTTTTGGAAGAGTATGCTGAATGTATTCTTATCTAAGTGAAAGTGGTCAACCATGCACCCCATGGTTGTCATTTGTTGATTATAATTAATTAAAGTAAAAATCATCAAATAAATTGTGCATTGCATCCTCGTGTAGATCTTCCCGATGGTACATATATGCTCGTGCCGGAAGGAGGAGACGAAGGTGCGGACGAAGAGCTGCAGCACGTGTTCGTAGCTCAAGACCTGGATCAAAGTCCAGAAAGGCCCAAGGCTAACCTTGCCAGTGAAGGCAAGCCCCGGATCATTAACCCCGTCTTTTAAAATTAATCAATTATATTTTGCTATGATTGTGTATTTACGTTTCAGGGGTTAAATTGAAACCCTAGTTGCATGATCCCTAAGTACCAATGCTCTATCACTAGTATGGTAGGTCGATAGCTTCTATGCTATAGGACCGGTAGAAGTCGAGTGATGTTCGCCACTCGCGAGATGTCAGACCCATTTTTCTGAAGAAAACCGGATGCATCTCATATGTGTGCCAGGATCTCAATTTCACACATATGATAGACTCATGAGTGTAATATCACAAGTCATTGCTCAAAACGTACAAATAAGGTTTATTAACTTTTATTACACTAACGAAGGTAGACACGAAGGTCTTTACACGAACAACGATAACTATGAAGACGCGACTCCATCTTCCTCTTCCATAGGCTTCTGACTGGTTGATCGCATCCTCAGAACTCCTCGTAGTCGATGAAGTACTCCACTCTAGGGTTCTTCTCTGAACAGCGTAAGCAAGGATGAGTACACTTATGGTTGGTACTCAGCAAGGCCACAGGAATAACCGGAAAGCAATATTAAATCCATCTTTAAGTTCATTAATCATGCGAGGGTCCAGGCCGCTCTTGACCGTGAGCACGACTGATCGATCAGTTTTACACTCTTCAGAGGTTGCACACTTTCACCACAGTTCGTGTAAAAGTCCCGAAGAACTTTGAACCCAACCACGCATGTGCTGATCAGGCACAATAACACACTTCCAAGGTGTGATTGCATAGGGATGCTACGAAGCCTTTACAAAGATATGCCAAAGCACCAACAACCCACGAAAGTTACAGCTCAGGGCGGACCATAACCCTCCCTAGTGGTCAGCACCTTAGCAAAGGTTGCTACCCCAAAAGAACCGAGCTATACCCCTGCAACCCAGAGCCCCCTGTGTTCCTTTCGGATAAGGTCATCAATACAATCGCACACCTAATTAATTGGCCAAGCCAGAGCCATGTAGACTGTGGTTGCACTGTTTTCCTAGGTGGTTCTCCATGTTCCGATTAATTTATAGTATTCTTTATTAAAGCATAGGTAGAAGGGTGGTTAGGGTCACTTGTCTTTCTCCAACGATAAGCTACTCTCCTTTACTTCAAAGCTCTGCACTTGTTCTTCCTCGAACGGCGCATTGGCTACGATCATACAAGAAAACATGCAATAAATAAAACAGTACATCAAACATTACCAAAAAAGTAAAACAAGCTTCTAAAACTGACGGACTCTGAGAGACAGTCGTGTGGACACCAAGAACGCCTAAAACGGAGCTAGGATGGAAAAGATATGGCTAAAACAAGGTTCAGGGACTAAATTGTGAAGAAAACTATTTTCCATGGGCTTTTCTGCAAGAAACCAGGGACCTAAACACAATTATATATAAAACTAGGAGGGCTAACAAGTAAAAGATGAAGGGTGGGCTGCTGAACATGAAAACTAAGGAGGTCAGGGGCCTAAGCAGAAAAGGAAGGGCTTATATGTGATGGTTCTTTAAGGTGGAAGGGTATTTTTGCAATATTTAAAAACCACAGGGTCCTTTTTGCAACAATGCTTGGGCGGCCGGCGGAGGGGCTGATGGAGCGCCACGTGGCGGACTGCGATTGGCCGGCGCTGACGCAAGCATAACGCAATGCTGACGCGGCCGTGGACTGGCGTGGTGGACCTGGTCCATGGTCCACGGTGGACCGGACCCAAGGGGTATAAGGCCCTTTTAATCTGGACCGCCCGCCACGATTGGACGACCCAGATGCACCAAGAGCGGCAGCGGGCGGCGGGGAGACGGCCGGGCGACGGCGGCGCGCGGCGCGGCGGCGGAGCTCGCCGGCGAGCACGAAATCGAGTTCCCGCCATAGAACTTGACGAATTAATGCGAAACGAAGTTTAGAAGGTTAGGAACTTACCTAGGCTCTTGGGGCGGCGAGAGGCGCGGCGGAGAAGGAGATTGGCGGCGGAGCTCCGGCGGCGGGCGGCGCTCCGGCTGCGAGGTGCAACAGCGCGACGCAAACGAGGAGAGGGCAGGGAGGTGGTGCGGGTGGAGGCGGGCTCGGGATCCGCCTTTTATAGGTGGAGAGGGGAGGAGGAGGAGGCGGCAAGGCGGTGGTGGGGCGCACTCCGGTGGGCGGCCATTAATGGAGGCGGTGAGGTGGAGGTTCGGTAAAGGAAGGGGTGGTGGGGGAGTTAGTGCGCGCCCGTGGAGGAGAAGAGGGGTGAGGGACGAGGGGCGGCGCCGGGGACGAGCGGCGTGGTCATGGGGAGGAAGGGGGCACTGGAGGTAGGGGACGACCCCGACAGGTGGGCCCCACCTGTCGGTGAGTGCGTGAGAGAGGGAAGGGAGAGGGAGATTGGGCCGGCGGGAGATGAGTGGGCCGCGGGTTCAGCTAGGCCGAGCGGTGGAAAACGGGCCGGATTGGTGGGCTGGCTGGACAGGGAGAAAGGGTTTGGGGTTTTCCTTTTTCCTTTCTTTTTTTTCAAATCCTTTTAAACATCTTTTGAAACTCTTTTAAATCAAATCCTTTTACACGTTTTTCACAATTGTTTTTCATAAATTTTTTAAATATTTTTTAAAGCCTCACAACAACAAAACTCATGCATTTCAACATGATGGTCACACACTTGGTTATTTTCTAAATTAATTAAATATTATTTCATATATTAAAAGCAAATTTAATTAGTCAAATTTATTAAATCCTTAGAAAATAAAAACTAAACCATGTTGCTAACAATATTTCATTATAATGGAATTTCCGAGTGTTACACGAGAATAGGTGCTTATGTTGGAATCATAAGATCTTTACAAATGGATTGCTCATGTAGTAAGAGCATTGGATTTGGGCTCCGGTCCAGTGGCTTTCGTGGGCTAAGCTTTTGAACGTACTAAACACTTGTCGGGAATGGGACCGGTAAGCCTAGTACCTTAATGAGACGGTGCAGGAACTTACTATTACTACTCCTGAGGAATAACCTAACCGGCTAGCTACCGTGAAGGGGGTGCATGTGTGAGACTGGATGCCTCGCGGGGTGTGCCAGTTAGCCTTGTACCCGGGACTGTAAGATTTGATCCCAACCCGAGGATTTTTGGGAACTTCTTCGATGGTTGTCCTCGCGGGGGCACCCTACCGTGTGCTTAGGTTTACCTTGCAAGGTTTAAATCAATCGATTGTCGGCCTCTCACCATTATCCGAGACTGCTTAATCTACTGGCCATGATATCGCTTAATGATGGAACTTGGTGAATATTATTGCATGAATTAATTGCATGGACAATTCTGATTGAATTAGTTGGCACACTTAGAGGTGGTAATCAACTGGAACTTGTGCTAAAATATTGAAAGTAAGGACATATTCTTTGATGCTTTCAACAAAGGAAATCCACCAGCCATAAAGCTTTTCATGTCTAGAGTTTGGTGATGTAGTTATCACCCGACGGATAAGTCTTGATGAGTATTAGTATACTCAGCCTTGCTTTAAAACTGTTGTCCAGGTGCTATTGACCGGGTGGATGACGACAAGTGATGGCATCACGGATGGCCTCCTGTGATGTTTACCGTTGCACTAGTTTATTTTTATTTCCACTGTTTTTCGAACTCTGAACCTTTACTTCATGTCTTGAATAATGGTTTGTAATAAATTGGATTTAACTCGTGTTGTACTCTGGACTCGCCTTCGCGTGAGTTTTAATGCATATGTCGATCCTCTATATGAATTCCAAGTGATTTACCGGGTGTTAACTCGGCAACTAACAACAGGATGATACTTTACTATTGCTTAATGACCAAAGTGGATTGGTTTTAGGTGATAGTATGGTATTTTCCTGGGCGGGTTGTCATAGAAGGGGTACATGAGGCGGGTCGCGGGAGCCGGCAATACGACGTTGAGATGGCTGAGCAACGAGGGGTGTCTGCCTTTGCGCGAGAAGGCCGCGTGTGCGCTCCACTACTCGACTTGGCGCATTTGGGGTGAACCGCTGCCGCTTCCAGCACAGGTGCGCAGCGATCAGTCGTGCGCAGGCACTAGCGGCGGCTGCGGTGTGGAAAAAGGATGGCTTCGAATTTCTCTATTTTGCATTGAAGACTGTAGGCTACGCTGCGAAATGGTGAAGTTCGCACAAAGTATTGGAATAGGAAATCAGTAGTAGATTAGCTTTTGTATGATACTCGAGTTATCTGTGTAAAAATTTTGGAGAGCAGCAAATCTGACGCGGGTTATCAGCCCAGCGTCGCTAATGACTGTGGGGCCCAGTTCTATTCAAATGAAGAACAGTTCCCATTTCTCCTTTTAATATGCAATCAAATGTTGTAACAAGTATTTCTTCGTCGTTATTAGTCAAAATTTGATAATGTTTTTTCTAAATTTTTCTAAAATCACCATCTACTCATTAATTTCATTGTTTAGTGTACATTCCGTATGTTGAGTGATGTAGTTATGCCTTATTTTGTTCTTTGTAAGTACAACATACAAATATATTTGTTTTACACAATCATTAGTGATGGAACTTTACATTTCGTAAGCTTAAGGTGAACACAATGTTTTGTTAAGTTTTCAAATGCATATGAGTTCGAACATGTTGCAAAGTGTGGAAAACTTCAATGTTTAAGCAAACATTCTAGGAAACTATGTGAGAGATGTAGACATTTGTACACAAGTATATAATTCCTTCATCGATACCATTTGAAATTTTGAAGAAAAGTTTAGGTATCCAAATTATATTTCCAAGTCAATTTGTAGATTTTTTAGAGCAAATTTGATGTTATTAGAATTATTATATAATTACCATGGGGTGTAAAAACGAAATATATGAATTTTGGGCACACAAGTGTGACTATTGATATTTTATTCGAATACTGAATGTCCAAATACGAATTGTACGTATTTTTATGATTTTTTAGGTGCTGTTTTATGGGCTCTAATATTTTAGGGAAGCACGTTTCATTCGAAAGAAAATAGTGGCTGGCCCACGTGTCAGCGTCAGCAGCCAAAATAAAAAGATAACTGATGCCCGCCCGCGCGCCGGACCCTACTCCCATCACAGGCAATGCGGGTTCACTAACCATCGTCGCCCATGACAGTGGCCCACTCATCAGCGTTAGCAGGCAAACCGTGTGCAGGCCGCTCAAAATTTCTCACCTATATTTACTATAGTGCCGATGAAATTCCCTACAGAGTCGTCAAGGGCATGCCAGTAGTTTCATTAAACACAGTTACGCGCACTGTTCATATTCGGCTCCTCGCTAGACAGATCCACAATGCTTGCATTCTCCCCACCGCCACCGCCACTCACCCCGCTCGCCTTCGCCGCTCTCTCCCCGCCGCAGCCCTGCTCTTCTCCAGCCCCACCGCTCCCTGTGTGACAACGGTGAAGAGGACGCGGTTACTGGCGTGTGGACGTACGTCCGGCCAACCTAAAGATGGTTAGCGCGGATCTGTCGACGTCGTCCCCGGCCACGACGACAAGTCGGCCGCCTCAGTCCACGAGCCGACATGGATCCGGCTCCTCCGACCATCACGAGAACAACTACTTCATTCGCGACAGAGGTTAATCCTGCTTGAACCTCGAACTCTCTCATCGGCCACAAAAATCTGCTATATATTCATATCAAAGTGGAATAATTAGGGAGACATACCTTGATAGTTCATCTTTAATTGATTGACTGTGCATTTGATGGATGGATTTTGTTTCCCCAAGTCTGTTTGAATAAATTGTTGCTAACAGATATAGTTATATGAACTGTTGAAATTCATTTTCATGTTCTTGGTTCTATAATTTTTGCACTGTAAATTCATGAAAAGCATCTAGGATGTTAGCATACTTTAATTCTGCTATGCTTTGAATATCGGCAGTTATGCTTTGGACCTTTTAGCATACTTTAATTCTTCTATGCTTTGAATATCGATAGTTATGCTTTGGACCTGTTAGCATATTTTAATTCTGATGGCCACATAATGTCATTGGGAATTACATCGCAGTGGTTTATAATGTAGTCCACCCAATCTGCTACATATTCATGTCAAGGTGGATTAGGGAGACATGCCTTAATAGTTCATCTTCAATTGATTGACTATGGATTGGATGGATGGATTTTGTTGCTCCAAGTCTGTTTTGAATAAATTGTTGCTAACAGATGAAGTTATATGAAATGTTGAAATTCATTTTCATGTTCTTGGTGCTATAATTTTTGCACTGTAAATTCATGAAAAGCATAAAGGATGTTAGCATACTTTAATTCTGCTATGCTTTGAATGTACCAGATCGACAATTATGCTTTGGACCTGTTAACATACTTTAATTATGATGGCCACATAATGTCAGTGGGAATTGCATCGCAGTGGTTATAAGGTAGTGATAACTAGACTGTCTTATGCTTTGTTGTGAGTGTTAATTATTTCACTACTATCATATATATTGTTATTGTTGGTGTCATGATGTGTTGTGAGTGTTGTTTCACTACTGTCATATATAATGTCATGACCATTGCTTTATCCTCTTGTTGCATGTACATATGGAACACACAATCCATCTCTGCTCAAGTTGGACAAGGGAGCAGTTGAAGGAATTTATTCATTGCTTTGATATATAAGCATATTGTTGTGTCCCTGTCAAAATGATTAGAACCAATCCCTGTATGCTAATTAAGTAAAATATGAATTGTCTATGTCTATGCTGATTTTATTTACGACTGTATCAGTTATTTTGCCAGTCAGAGAAAACGAATTTATCTAATAAGAATTTTGTTTAGATTTTCAGTCTTGCTTATGTTGCTCTACTGACTAACTTGACATATCATCTATGCAGTCTCCCACAACAACAAACTCCTCTACCTCCAGTGCATCATCACAGCCCATCGTCGGTGAACCTTCTTCACATGGTCACTCAGCACAGACTGCTGCGAGCAGTACTCGATCCCGCGGGTCAAGGACACAAACCAAATGGCCAGAAGACAAGTTGACTGCAACTGGACTTGATGCCAATTTTTGTCCTACCCCAAATGCTGCGAGGGATAGATTTGTATTGGTCAGTGGTCTCATTGCTCGGGAGAGGGTGTCAATCAACAAGCCAGTTGATGATCTCTCACCAATTGAGAAGGACCATCTATTCACAGTTTTAGAGGAAAAGCTAGATTACCCAGCGAATCTGGAAGAATCTGTTCACAAGAAGGCAATTAAGACAGCTATATCACAGATTGGAACCTTGCAACGGCGGTTCATGGCCCATTTAAGAAAAAAATATGTGAGTGAAGAGGAGACTCCCTTTGTGAAGCATGCCTTTTTGCAGCAAAGAAGACTAGGACATATTTGTGCAGGAAACCAATTCTCTTTCACTTCAGCAATTGAGCTAGGAGATGAAACAAAAGAGAGCATTACATAATAAGCCACACAAGACAGGTAGAAAAGGTTATCGTGGTAAAATGAAAGAGTGGGAGGAGGAGGATGCAAAGCTAGCTGCAGAAGGAAAACAGAACCCTTGGGGCCAATTTCCAGGACGTTCGAGACCTTATCTGCGGGCAAGGGTAAGAAGGAAGAAGAAGAATACTAGTGAAGGAAGCGGGGGCATAACATTTAGTAACCCTCTGGTGCTGGGGGTAGCAGATAAGGTGAAAACACTTGCAACTCAGGGTAGTGATGGTTCTTTCTCTGGGGTTAGGGAGGATGATATCCTCACCGCAACACTTGAGACTCCAGAGCATCGAGGTTGGGTCCGAGGCGTGTCTAGTTCACTTGGCTGGGGTAAAGGTTTGGTGAAGAGTTTGCTGGAATGTACAGGATGAAGAGGAACAAGAGGTCTGATGCTCATGATGTGGTGGCGGACAAAACATTTAAATCAATTGTCCATGCTCTAAGACTATCAGGAATCAACATACCGAAAAATGCACTTCTTCCTTTACAATTACCAGTGCCTGTTAGTAGTAGTGAGGAAGAAGATATGGATGGCATTGAGGAAGAAGATGGGCATTCCCGCGAGGAAGAACATGTGCATGAAAGCGAGGAAGATGGAAGAGAGCAAGGTCATTGGAATGCCAACGGTGATGACGTGAATGAAGTGCATAATGATAGTCGATCACCTATGCTGGACACAATAGATAAGCTGACAGAGTCATCCGCGTGCAACCTTTTTGATGGCACCGTGGAGCTCGCACTAGCGAAACTCTTTCCATCTCAAAAGGCTTGCCATTCAGTATCGGTGCAGGATGGGTATGTTGTGGTGCAACCTACTTATGTGTGGGCCAATGCGAGTCAATACCCTCTGCCTGTACCAATTGATGGGGGTGACGTAGAAACCCTAGCTGAGGCTCTCGTTCAAAGGATCCAATGGCCAAAGGGCAGGATCATTATACCACCCATGACGAGACATCCCAACCCTGAAGACGCAACAGGTAGTAGGGGTACAACATAAGATGGAGGTGCTGCAGATCAGTGTCAGCAAGAGAAGGCTCAATAGCAGTAGCAGTAGCATCAGCAGCAGATCAGCAAAACTACGCAGTTGGAGCATCGACAACAACTGGAGGAGGACCCAGGCAAACTCCGCCTAAGCAGTAGCTGCAACTTAAGGATAATCAACAGACGAAACAACAGCCTCTCTAGCAGCAGGAGCTTCGACAACAGCAGGAGGAGCCCAGGCAAACTACGCCTAAGCAGCAGCTGCAACATGAGGATAAGCAACAGACGAAACAGTAGCCTCTTCAGCAGGAGGAGGAGGAGCGCACACAATCTCCCCCTAAGCAGCAGATGCAACAAGTTGAGGACCATGTGTGGTTCGAGGACCGGTGGATGGTCGCTTCCTGGTGTGATGAGTAATTGACAACATTGTGTGGACTGACTCTTGGCTAAGTATTGCAGGTGCAGGTTGCGACTTAACTGGTGTTGGTGCAGGTGAAGAACAAATGCAAAAGGTCATCGCCGGTGAGGCCTCCAGGTGTGGAGAAGACAACTAGGCTTGCTTCGAGGGACCCCGTGGCCAGTGGAGTCAAGTGCGGGCCGCATGGTGCCAAGAATAGTGGGACGAAGTCGTGGACGGTTTCTTGGCCGAGCCTCAAAACCAAGGTCGAGCCGGGACTACGTGGGAGCTGAGTCATGAGTGGCGATTGGCGGAGGATACACCGAGTTCGCAGGGTTTGCAGTGGTTCACTAGAAAACCACTTGGTTACTCGGTTGAGCCACAAGACTGAGGCCGGAGACTCGACGAGGAGGTGCAGCCACCCAGGCCGGTCTAACCGCCCAGGGGGGCGGTCTGACCGCCCGGGTCGCAGGCGCCGAGAAGCTTCGAAGCGGAGGACACGCATCGGGATCGCAAGGCTTGCGTCGAGGCTAAGCAGGTTGCGGTCGCTGGGCATCCGTCCGATGAAGAAAATCTGAAGACTTCCAAATTCGCCCTTAAGGGGCTTGTATCCCTAATTATTAAGTAAGGGTAGTTTAGTCTTTTGGGTGCCTCCATATATACTCTTGAGGGGATGGATGGCAACCAACTCTTTGAACCCTAGCTCATTTTGTTTTTCCATTTTCGTTCTCATTTTCCTCTAGTTTTTCCTAGGACTAGCTTGAGAGCTTCATGTGAGATCTTGAGAGAGGGATGGATGTACGGGTGGCAATATAGACCTTGTATGAACCTTCATGGTATGTATAGATGATTCGGCGTGGTTCCCCAAGGTTGTGTGGTGCTTTTCCCGTCCTTCTTTGTGGTGATTTTCGGAGCTCTTTGTTGTGATTTTCTTGGCGGAGTTTTGAGGATGATTTCTTGGTGATTTTGTTGGGTGGCACGTATGAGGACCTTGTGCCTCTTTGGCTAGTGACTTTTCCCCCAAATCTCCCTTGAATCGAACTCGATTTGGTGGTTTTTCGAGTTGCTCGAGTTCTTGCCCTAATGAGTCGAGATCTTCGATTCCTCTTGATTGTGAGCGTTTTGGGTCGATTCCTTTGAGGTAGAGGTTGCCCAGGAGGTAACCCAGCTATTCCCGAAGTTTAGCTGCAATCCGTTGTGTGATTCAGGAGACCGGGCGATGGGAAGTTGAGGGTTGACCCGCGGGTAGGTTTTCTGGAAGGGGCGGTCTAACCGCCTAGGTGGCGGTCTAACCGCCCTGGGCCTTCTAGGTTGAGATTTTGATTTTACCGGATTTTCCTCTATGAGTTTGTTAGCCTTGATCAGAGGAGCGTTCAGGTGAAATCTTGGGTCGTTTTCGTGCTGTTTGCTACGAGTTCTTGCTTGGAGTTCTTTGCTGGGTACAGGAGGTTAGACCGCCCCTGGTAGCCGGTCTAACCGCCCCTAGGTCCCTGGGTGAAGTTTTGGTTTTCGCCAAGATTTCCTAGTAGCTAACTTGGCCTTGACCAGAGATTTCTATTGGTGAAACCGTGGTGCGTTTTGGTGCTCAGAAGAGGCTTTTCGGAGGATTTCTTGATCACCAGGTGGAGGCGGTCTAACCGCCCCCCATACCCGGTCTGACCGCCCCCCCTGTCAGCCGACTCCTGAGTTGTTTCCACTGCCGTGTTCGTGTCAGAGTCGAGGCTGGTAGTAGTGTTTGTTCCTAGGACCAGTAGCACTCAAGTGGCTACGTGGTTTTGGCAAACGGAAGATAGAAGTGCGGAGCGTGTGATTTTGGGGGTCTGACCGAGTGAGTTCATCTTGTTGGAGTTTCAATCTCCTTCGAGAAGAATTTTTATCGGCTCCCATTCACTCCCCCCCTCTCTGGTCGCCTAATCGGTCCTTCACAAGTACAACAGCCTCAGCAACAGGAGGAACCTAGGCAATCTCCACTGCAGAAGGGGAACTAGGCCAGGAAACCTCTGTCTAAAGATGAGATACTTAACTGTGTTAATGGGACAAAACAGGACCGACCAAAATACAAGTCTGGTGCACATATGTTGTCAGAAGCAAATGTAAAGGCTGTTGGACCAAATTGTGCCAAGTTTCATGCTTATGTCATGGAACACAGTAAGGATAAACTTGCCTTTTCAGCAAAGGTTGATCAAGACTACTTTAAAGGTGGTTGTGGTGCTTTAATGTCATAACCTTATAACTCTGGATTCTCTGGATGTTACCTTTGTGAGGTTGTGGACATTGTAAGTCCTTTAAAACCTAAAAAGATATTTCTTTAATTTTGACCGCAAAGTTCATGCATGCTAACAAATTGATTTTTTGTAGGAAAATGATGGACAAGGCAGCGGGGATGCAGATTAGTGTTGGATTTTTAGAACTCAGCAAGTTGGCAAAGCAATCTTAAATGCAAAGATTAACAACTACTACGTGGTGGGTGCTTACAGCACTAGACACTGGGTAACAGTGATCATCTGTATGAAGTTCAAAGAGATTTGATATCTAGATTCTGCTAAACAACATTCCCCTCTAAAGTTCCCAGACCTGCAAAATGTTTTGAACTGGTCAGTTTCTTGTAGATTTTGTTCACAAAAATTCAATCTCTTAGTGTTTCTAATTGGTATTGCTGACCGTGCAGGACCTTTGGTACAATATTTTTTGTTCACAAAAAATCAATCGCTTAGTGTTTCTAAATGGTATTGATGATCATGCAGGGCCTTTGGTGATGCATAGGACAGAGTGACGAAAGGAAAGAAAAAAAGCCAAAAGCCACACCCAAGCACAAAACAAATCTCATTGTAAGATCAAGGTTTTTTATGGTCCCTTCTTACCTATTTGGTACTGCATTAACTTGTCATTTTGGTACCTCCATGCAATGTGCTCAGCAGCCACAGGGGTCCTCTTTCTGTGGATTCCATGTGGCATTTCATATGTTAAGACTACTTGATGCCATGCCTGACATCAAGAAGGTTGATGTAAGTAGATAATAATGCTCAACCTTGTCTCTGCTCATATTATCTATCTGATATTAGAAAATGATTTTTACTTGTATTCTCATAAATGATTGTATTTTGCAGGATTTTAAACCTCCTGTAAATGTTTTGTTGACGGTAGATTATCGTATCAAAGTTCATATGGATTTGCAAGCGGACAAATCCCCCGTCGTAGTCAAGGGACCCTTCTTCCCTCGAGTGGTGAACTCAAGGTATTGAATCCGTGGAACAATGTGCAACGCAAGGATTCAATCTAGTAAAGCAAGGTAGCTATCTTATGAAGAAGAAAGTTTCATCTAATCTACTAACTCATAAAGGAAACACATCTAATCTAATCTACTAAAGAGGTAGCAAGAGAAAGCAAGAGATAACCGATCTAGAGAATCTAGATCATGCTTATGTTGTAGCTCCAAATGAGATAGATGAAGATAGAAAAGCGAATCTCATTAAAAGCATCTTTAAATCGTGGCCTCTGGTCCGACTCCAAAAACGTCCGCCTTTCGGAACCCCCGTTCTGTCACAACGTATCCCTATTCATGCGGGTAGCCTAGGGCGAGTTCGATAAGAACAAGTTGAAATCACTTGGTCGGTCCGGTATGCACCTCTAGCCACCGCGGCTACAAGAGCACCCTATGTAATCTAGCTATAGATTAGATTGGGGAAGAAGCATAACCAAGAAGAAAACAAAATCATCGAAAAGGCACTTGATCGCTAGAATTCGGATTCACTTAAAGACTTCACCATGAATGATTACATGAACAAGATCACCACCAGGATCATACCTCGATCTTGATCCTTGCTCCGGAGCTCTGACGTGGTCTTCCATGCAAGGTTCCCACGTCGGCTAGGGAGACCCTAGACAACTAGCACGACCCTCATCTCTGAGATGGTGTCCCTCAAGCTTCTCTGCTCCTTGGCGGCGGATGACGAATTGATTGATGCATGGCTCTCGGTCAGGGGGCTATAAATAGCCCGAGATGCATTTAGGTCAAAGGGGGGCCGACTGGGCCTCGAAGTGGGCTGGGCCGGCCGGCCTGGGCCCACTTCGGCCCAGTCCGCGGCCTACTTCGCCCGACGTTGCTTCCCGAGTCTTCTAGATCCTCCCCCCTTCTGCATGTGGGCCCTTGTCGTCAGTTTCTCTCCAAATTGGACGAAGCTCCTTGTCTCACAAGATTCGGCACTTTTCTGGCTAGGTCCTCAGAGTTTTCCATCTTCTCGAGTTGGGTCCTTGGGCTTCTTGGACTCGTGATCACTTCATTGCTTGACTTCTACCGGGCTTCAAGGTCTTGTCATGAGGTGCTTAATGAACTTATCCCGGAAGTCTTGCTTTCAACACTAAAACCCTGCATAAACACTAAACTCCAAAACTGACATGCACAAGTGAACTTTATACCACGGGGGTTAGTACCAATGGATAAGATACAAAAGTCATGCCAACACCGAAGGTAAACTCATGGCTAGGTTGACGGAATTTCACCGTCAACAGCTCCCCCATGCTTAAACCTTGCTCGTCCTCGAGTAAGCCTTTGATGGATATCATCGTTGCCCATCAATGCTTAAACCTTGCACTTGATCATACATGAGAAAACATAATGCTCTCAAAAGTTTAATTCGTTAAAGTTCCATAATGTACTAGACTTCATCCCTACGGAGGGTAGATTAATAATTAAGCTTATCCCACAAGTATTAACATGCTCCCAAAATTCAAATGGATCTCAGAAATTTTGAAATAAAGAACAAGATGAAAAATAGCTAAACCAAGTTCACAAATTTAAACTGCCTTGCATCTTGCTCATAAACTCTCATCTCATCTTGTCTCTCAAGCCTATTTATTCTACTCCTTTCCCTCTCATAACATTCATTTATGTGATAGGCTTTATATAGAGCTCTTTGGGAAAGTTTAGTCCTACCAAGATATTATAAATGAGATGTTGTCAAAACAAGACAAGCTTCTCATGGTCTTACCGAGACTCGTCAAAAAGGTCATTGGAAAATGATGTTATATCAAGGAGGGGAAAGAGAAAATACACACACTTGAGATGGGTGGACATGTGCAAATGGCAAAGAGTGATCCCGAGGCACAAAGGAAGTCCTCGTTATCAGATTGCACATGGTTGGAAAATTAGTATGGATCTTTTAATCTTGAAGCCTTGAAATTCCTAATGCACTTTAGAGAACCGGGGAGTTCACTTTATTTTATTTTTACACAACTCATATATTTTTTCTTTTCTTCTCTTTTTCTCGTACTCATATTTTTGTTCTTTCTTTATTTTTCTCATTTTTTTCTTTTTCTTTCTCATAATTTTTTTATTTGCTCCCCTTTGAACTCTAAATTGCATTGTACCTACCTCCTCCCTCATGCTTAGACGTTTGCTCGTCCTCGAGCAAAGAGGTGATAAAGATAAGGTAGGTACCGGAAACACTTTTCCTTTGGAGAGATACTTGAAATCTTCAATGTTGGCACCATTATCTTCCTTGAATTGATGATCCATTCTCAACGATAGGTTGTGGTCAAGGAGGTAAACACAAAAGATGATATTTGGTTTTAAGGGTGGATATCCGGCGAGGTTTGTGAGATCTCCGATGTGGGGATACACAATGCACAGATAAGAGGCTAGCAATAAGATCGATACACAAAAACGGAATGACCAGCTTCTTAGTCTCGGGCCAGAGAAATCATGGCCCTCAATAACTCACGCAAAAATAAATCTTGTATACTAAGTTTTTGCACTCAAATATTTATATGGCTCTCGATAGGTAGAGCAACATGCAAGTGGTATTTATGACAAGGTTAGCATTACTTTTAACAAAAATAAATCATGTTTAATCCATCTAAAACTTGAGAGCACATAAAACACTATGGGTCTTTATTTTTATCATAACCTCCGCTAAAGATTAAGCTAGCATTTAGATAATTTCAGATTTGTATTTTTATGAGAGCATTAGCTTAATCATGCATAAAACAATTACAAAGATAAATAAAGCGGCAATTATAATCATATATCATTATGGCACAAACTTTGTAACTTTACTAATGGTAAAAACTTAGTGGTCACTATATTCATGATGAAAATAAAAACTAAGAAACATGCTGAAAATTAAAGTAAAAACCAAAATTAAAGTAAAAGCTGAAAATACTACGCATACCTAGGCACATCCAGGCTGAAAATTAAAGAAGAGGGGGTAAAGGAAAGATAACTAAAGCTCCTCCTCTCTCTAATCTTCCGCCGGTGGTTGATATTGATAGTCTTGGTTGTTGTACCCTTAATCATAATAGGATTGCACCACACCTCCTGTGAGTTGTCTGACGGTGCTAAGTGAAGGTGTCAAAGCTCATAAGCGATGTTTGCATTTCCTTCACCCATTTGGTTTGCATTGGTTAGGATGCCTGCAATAATTTGCATGTTCCTCATAGCGTATCCTCCAATGATGGCTACATTTTGTTGTGGTTAGGGAAGATGTGCATATGGCTCCGTAAAGGCTACATTGGGCACCGCAAAATTTGGTGGGGGCATGGCTGCACCACTCCCCCATGCTTGCATTGGTACATCACCGTATTAACTCGGCGGCGCCGGGGTTCCTCCAAATGGTGGCACATCATTTTGTTGCGCACCTCCTTCTTGGGCCGTGGAAAAACCTTCTCCTACAATCCTTCTCTTTTATTTTTCTTTGCCGGAACAAGAAGTCCTTCCTCTAACCAATCTTTCTTCCCCTCAAGAAAAAAGTCTTAACCTTCCTTCCGAAAGGGGCAAATTCACCTTAGCGACTTTTAAGCCTCCTCTCTCATCTTCACTTATACATTTTCTTTCTTCATATATTCAATCTAGGGAAGTCCCGGGTAGGAGATGATTCGGGTTCCTTGTAATCCCCGGTCTCAAAGAGATAGCCAGCATAGAGAGGTAACACCCTGAACCAATATCTCCCGAACTCGATGTTGCTTCACAACACCAACGGTTGATCATAGGTGAGTGGGGTCGATTGGCTGCCTGGCAATCAAAGCAGAGTAAAGCCAACTCAACTCCGTGTCGGTTACCTTTGTTTCTCTCATTCTCCCCAAAATCCTTTCGCACATATGAGTGAAACACTTGGATGATGGGGTTCCGGATAGTATTTCATCGTTGATGGTCTCCTCCCGTGATCATACTCCAAAAACCTTCCCATGTGCCTCCATGCACATCCACTTGTTCCGGAGCTCCCTTTTGAAAACCGAGCTATTCCCTAATACATAAGGAACCGCTTGTTCAATCAAGATAGGAGACACTCGCCCATGGGTCTGCGATTCTAGAACATGCAGTCATTTTGATCATGAAAACCAATCTAATCTATCGGGGGTTGTGACCACGGCTTCGCCCTTTCCCTCCTCTCGTACTCACTACGCGAAGGTATTCATGACTAGACCTATGATGGACACGGCGTATTGAATGGATCCAAGGAAGCATTGAGGCCTTACTCCCTTTACGGCATGGTAGCTAACCTTAAGCATTAAAGTATATTCAACACAAGATGATAGATAGATAATCCAACAAAGTATGATCACATCTCAAGATCATTACAACCCATGGATGAAAGGAGATTAACCCATCAAGGTGCTATACATAGCACCGTTGATCACAGTTACCCTTCCGATGGTGTCTTCCTTCTTCTCCACTTGTGGGTGCTTCCTTCGAGGTGGTTGATCTCCCTCCGGAGATCTCCCTCCTCTCTCTCTAGTTTGTGGATGGCCTCCTGGTGCGAATGGCTTTCTCCAAACGGAATGAGAGACTCGGCACTCCTTCATCAAGGATATGCGCCATGGTCATGAGAATTTCCTAGGAGAATTCCTTGTGGGTGTTTGCCGACACTCCGCTAGAGAATTGCACCCACCTCGGTGTCCCGTATGAAAAATCAATATGTGGAGAGTGTTGACGGTGTATTTTGGTGCACCTAGCATGTTCATTACACTTTGGTTTGGATTTGATTATGGAACTAACCCGCCACTAGGCACACTAATCATATAACAAGTTCATCTTTGTGCATGCATTTGGAAGTGTTATGTTTATGTAGGAAAACATGGACATAAAGGACGGATTCGCAATAAGTTCAAAGGAGCATTCATGGAGTCTTGTTCGTGTTCATGAGCTCGCTGAAATTACTTCCAATGGTGGTGAGGACCGAAGTGCTATGAGGAACACCCCGGGATTGAAGCGTAAAAGATCAAACTTCATGCAAAGAGAGCCTCCATCTTGATCGTGAGGATAACGGCGTCAAAATCATGCAAGTGGAGGGGGCAAAGTAGATAAGTGCACGAGGACCCACGGAGCAAAAAGGGCGACCGAACCGGGCCGAAAGCGGGCTCGGGCCGGCCGGCCCGGGCGGGCCGGCCCGGCCCACTTGGGCACCGGTTCGGTCCCGTCTTCCTTGCCCTCGAAGGATCTTCGACCCTAAAACCCCCGACGCGCCGCCAACACAGAGAAGAGGAGTTATTCGCACCAGAAGGCCATCCACAAGCTAGAGAGAGAGGAGGAGGATCTCCGGCGGGAGATCAACCACCTCGAAGGAAGCACCCTCTCGTGGAGAAGGAGGAAGACACCGGCGGAAGGGAAACCATGATTAACGGTGCCATGATCAGCACCTTGATGGGGTAATCTTCTCATTCGTCCATGGGTTGTAATCGATCTTGAGATGTAATCGCACCTTGTCGGATTATCTATCTATCATCTTGTGTTGAATATACTTTAATGCTTAAGGCTTGCAACCGTGCCGTAGAGGGAGTACGAGCTCCAATGCTTCCTTGGATCCATTCAATACACCGTGGCCATCAAAGGTCTAGTCATGAATACCTTCGCGTAGTGACAGTACGAGAGGAGGGAAAGGGCGAAACCGTGGTCACAACCCCGGTAGATTAGATTGGTTTTCATGTCTTTAAGCGATTGCATGCTCTAGTATCGTAGACCCGTGGGCGAGTGTCTTCTACCTTGATCGTTTATCACTCTCTCTCTAGTGTAGTTTAGTGTTTTCTAGTATAATAGTAGTTAGGGTTTTAGTAGCTAGTGTGTCGTTGTTGATCGAACGCTTGTAATCCCCTTGCTCCGCGGATTGACAAGAACCTTGGGAATCCCGTGGTGAAAAAGGTGTGGGGTCCGTACGCTTGCGGATCGTAGAGGGATACGTCTTTTATCCATCAACAAGCCCCTTTTTCTGGCGCCGTTGCCGGGGAGCAAGTTAGTTTACATCGTTTGATTTGCATCTAACTTAGTTTTATATTTTAGTTTATCCTTTTTTCGCTATATCTAACGTATATTATCGAAAAACACTTGTTTCTTTTTTGTTTTTGTTTTTATCTTATTGTCTAGATGGAGTTCGTTAATCAACCCGTGGAAGAACCGGAGAAATCATTAAGGGATTACGCTAGCCCTCGATGTGAAGACATAAAGGTACAAGAGTCGGATTCGAAGCTCGAAGCGACCAAGTATGAAATTAAATCCAAGATCATGAAGATGGTGGCGGAAAACCCATTCGAAGGGATGGTTACGGAGAACCCATATAGACACATAAGGGATTTCACGACAATATGCAACACGGTGCGTCAAGAAGGAGTTCCCGATGAATGGTTCAAATGGAATCTCTTTCCCTACTCACTTGCCGGCAAAGCAAAGACATGGTATTCGGTTGCGTCCTTTGAAGTTGAAGGCAATTGGAACAAGTTGACAAAGAAGTTTTGCGAGAAGTTCTTTCCAATGAGCAAGGTTCAACATCTAAGGAGGCAAGTGATCAATTTCATGCAAGGAGAAGAGGAAGGGATAGACCAAGCCCGGGGAAAGGTTTAATGAATTAATCGAACAAGGACCAAAACTCGGCTTCACCGGTGACGTACTCTTGCATACATTTTTCTTTTCCCTAACCCCTAGTTGCATGCGACACGTCGAAATGTGTGCGGTGGGGATCTCATGGAGAAAACACTCACGGAAGCCGCCCAACTTCTACAAAAAGTTAGTAAAGCGGCTGCCATGCGAAGAGATTGGGAAACAAGACTTGCGGAAGAGCCGGAATTCAATTCAAGGAAGAAAAAGCTTGCTGAATTTTCTAAAGAGGCAACCCCGGAAGTCATAAAAGAGGAGCCAATCATGGAAAAGCTTGAACAAGAACACATCAAGTCAAGAACTACACCAAACGTCGACTTCGCCGCACCAAATGAGACGAACAAGAGAAGCATGTCAAGCGCGAAGCCACTAAGGGAGGTCGAGCCAATGGATTGGGTTCCTATTGATTACGGAGAAGTATTCGACAAGAGAAGACCGTTCCCTAATCAAAAGGGAATGGCAAGAGCATTGGAAGTCGATTTCCCACCGGAGAAGAAAGCTGAAAATTCATACGACCTCGAAACCACCGGTGAGATTTTTGAAAAGCTCTTTGGAGATGACGTGGTGGATCCGGAACATATTGCCGAGGTGAAGAGGATCATGGGGATCAAGCCCGAAGCATCACCATACGCTCGCCTTGCTGAAATTTATTCGATCGGATCCGAAGAAGAAGAGAAGATGACGCCGCACTTGAGTTGCGAGATCAACGGAGTTCAATGCAAAGCTTTATGCGACATCGGAGCCCAAGTAAGTGTTCTATCTTCTAAAATTTATGATAAAGTTCAATACCACAACCTAGACTTAGCTCCAACTTCAACGAAATTAATTATGGGAGATGGTAGAACTGTCAAACCTCTAGGTATTACTTGCAACATGAAAGTAAAAATCTCTAGAAACTATATACCAACCGATTTCTTTGTTATTGATGCTTACCATGGTAATTCTGATCATATAATCTTAGGTAGGCCTTTTCTTAAGTTGGTTGATGTCGTGTTAGATGCCGGAGAAGGCAAAGTAACAATGAACCTTAATGGAACAAAGTACACATATAACTTTCTTCGTGCTTCTAAACACCTTACTCCTTTTCCTCCCGAAGATGAAGAAATAGATGAGATAGATAGTCTTTGTTTTGTTGAAACCCTTAGAGACCCACTGCAAAGAGCGATGGAAAATCAAATTAGTAATCAACAAAATGAAGAACTAGAGGAAGCAACAAAAGGCTTAGAGCCGCATGATGGTAGCGTGGAGGAAGAGAAGTTCGAAGACATAGGAGAAATCAAACCCGAGGAGCCACAAGTGCCCGAAGTAGACCTTAAACCCTTGCCCAAGGGATTAAAATATGAGTTTTTGGGCCCAGATAAAACCTATCCAGTCATTGTGAGCGACGAGTTGAGCCCCGAAGAAAATGAAGCGTTGCTGATTTTATTAAAAAACATAGGAAGGTGATTGGATATTCAATTAACGATCTCAAAGGTATTAGCCCAGCCTTTTGCACTCATCGTATACCAATGGAAGACCAATGTAAGTCTGTAGTGGACCATCAAAGGAGGCTAACCCATGCCATGCGAGAGGTAGTAAAGAAAGAGGTTATCAAGTTACTTGATGCCGGAATCATCTACCCGGTTCCACATAGCGAATGGGTGAGCCCGGTACATTGTGTACCGAAGAAAGGAGGTTTGACCGTGGTGAAGAATGAGAAGAACAAATTGATACCGCAAAGAACCGTGACCGGGTGGCGGATGTGTATTGATTACCGTAAGCTTAACAAAGCGACGAAAAAAGATCACTTCCCCCTACCGTTAATAGACGAGATGCTCGAGAGGTTAGCAAACCACGCTTATTTTTGCTTTCTCGATGGATACTCGGGGTTCATGCAAATCCCCATTCACCCGGAAGATCAACATAAGACAACGTTTATGTGTCCTTACGGAACGTTTGCATATAGGAGGATGCCCTTCGGCCTATGCAACGCCCCGGCCTCTTTTCAACGTTGCATGATGGCCGTGTTTTCGGAATTCATCGAAGAAATTGTTGAAGTGTTTATGGATGATTTTTCCGTTTACGGGAAGACGTTCATGGATTGCTTAGCAAACTTAGAAAAGGTCCTTACAAGGTGTGCGGAGGTAGATTTGGTTTTAAATTGGGAAAAGTGCCACTTCATGGTTAAGCAAGGCATAGTGCTCGGACATGTTATATCCGAGAGAGGGATTGAAGTGGACAAGGCTAAGGTAGAGACGGTTGAGCAACTCCCACCTCCTACGGATGTTAAGTCCTTAAGGAGCTTTCTAGGCCATGCCGGATTCTATAGAAGATTTATAAAGGACTTCTCGAAGATCACTAAGCCTTTAACACACCTTCTTCAAAAGGATGTGGCTTTCGACTTTGATGAGAAGTGTCTAGCGGCATTCCGGACCTTGAAAAATGCGTTGGTGAGTGCTCCCATCATCCAACCTCCGGATTGGAGCCAACCTTTCGAGATCATGTGTGACGCAAGTGACTACGCCGTAGGCACGGTCTTGGGACAAAGAAAGGAAGGCCGAGTTCACGCCGTTTACTACGCTAGCAAAACTCTTAGTGGGGCACAATTAAATTACGCTACTACAGAAAAAGAATTGCTAGCGGTGGTATTCGCTTTCGAAAAATTCAGATCTTACATCGTGAACTCAAAAGTCATTGTTTACACCGATCACGCAGCCATAAAGTATCTCTTGGCTAAGAAGGAAGCTAAACCACGTTTGATTCGTTGGATCCTTCTTCTCCAAGAGTTCGATGTTGAAATTCGTGATAAAAAGGGGGTGGAAAATGTTGTGGCCGATCATTTGTCTAGGATGAATCGTGGGCAAGATGATAAAGAGCCCATAGAAGATAAGATGAGAGACGACCACCTCTATAGAGTGCTTGATAAAGATACTTGGATGATCGACATCATTCGAGCAATTCGAAAGATGCCCCTCGATCATCTAGACAAAAACACTCAAAGGAAGATAATTTCTGAAAGTAAGAAATACTTTTGGGATGCACCATACCTCTTCAAGCTTGGCAATGATGGAGTGATGAGAAGATGTGTGCCAAGAGAAGAGAGGCTTGAGATTCTAAGGAAGTGCCACTCGGTGGAGTACGGTGGGCATTATAGCCATTTTCGAACCGAAGCCAAAGTATGGTCGAGCGGATTCTATTGGCGGAGATGCATGAAGATACTAAAAGATATGTTGCGTCATGCCCCGAATGCCAAAGAACCGGAAACATCTCTCAAAGAAATTCTATGCCTTTGAAATACAACTTGCAAATCGACATATTCGATGTATGGGGCATAGACTTCATGGGGCCTTTTAAAAACTCATTTGGATTCGAGTATGTACTTGTTATGGTCGATTATGTATCCAAGTGGGTAGAGGCTATACCATGTCGTAAAGCTTCCACGGAGGAGTCCATCACTATGATCAAGAACGTGATTTTTCCCCGTTTCGGTACACCGAGAATCTTGATAAGTGATGGAGGAACTCATGTCACGGGGAAGAACTTCAAAAAGTGCTTGTCCAAGTTGGGAATTGAGCATAGGGTCTCCACGGCCTATCACCCACAAACCAACGGACAAGCGGAGACGTCAAATAGGCAATTAAAAAGCATACTTAACAAAACCATAGAGAAGGGAGGCAAGGATTGGTCAAAGAAATTAGACGGAGCTTTATGGGCTTATCGAACGGCGTTTAAAACACCGATAGGTATGACCCCTTATCAATTCGTCTATGGAAAAGCTTGCCACCTTCCGGTTGAGTTAGAACATAAAGCCTATTGGGCGATTAAAGAGATGAACCTTGATCTCGATGCCGCGGTGGTGAAACGGAGAATTCAAATAAGCGAGCTAGAGGAGTTGAGGTTGAAAGCTTATGAAAACGCAAGCATATACAAGGAGAGAATCAAAAGGTGGTATGATAAAAGATTGAAGAAAAAAGAATTTAAAGAAGGAGATAAGGTCCTCCTCTACAATTCGAGGTTTAAAACCTTCGGAAAGGGGAAATTGCAAAGCAAGTGGGACGGACCTTATGTTGTGCATTCGGTGTTCTCCAACGGAGCGGTAACCATTATGGATATAAACGGCGATCAATTTGTGGTGAATGGACAGCGGCTTAAGGTTTACTACGAACCCGATGTCGTGCCCATTCATCATGTTGACGTCTTTACCATGGAGGAAGAGCCCGAACGTCCCGCCTAGGACGAAAAACAAGGCACCAACTTCTCGTAAATAATTTTTCTTTTAGCTTTCGGGAGTTTTTCGCGAAGATTAACCGGGCCAACTTTTTCCCGTGGGCGAGGAAGAAAAAATAGGGCGGTGTGCAAAAAAACCGGACCGGCCCGGCCCCCGGCGGGGGTGGGCCGGCCGGCCCGAGCGGACCGGCCCGGGCGGACCGGCCCGGGCGGGGCCCGACGCCCGATGACCCCGAATTTCGCCGAATTGCTCCTTTTTGACTTCCTTGTTTGGTCGGAAAATTTTAAGGGAAGTGTAAAAAAGGAAAATAAGGTTCCCGGTGGCTTTTCTCTCGGGACTATATATTGGGCCGAATTGGGAGCTCGAGAATCAAACCTTTCAAGCAATGTGTTGCACCCTTGTAGCAGCCATTGAGCCTCCAAAAAGCTTAGAGTTGAAGGTAGAGCCAAGAAGCCATCGATGGAGGAGGCGATGCGATGCGAGGTCAAGCTACCCGTCAAGAGGACCGCACGTATCCGTTGCGGAGGACGTGTCCCGACCGGAGCTCTTGCATCTCGCAACCCCGTCAAAGGAGAGAAGGTCCCTACACCCGTTCGAAGGTCGGCACGCCTCCAAGGCATCAAGCGCAAAGATTACAAGGAGGTGTCGCCGGAGCCTAAGGATTATGGGGATAGCGACTACTCCGACGATCGTAGCCCGAGCTCGTGGGCGGCCGCCGGTAGAGACGATGACGATTGGGGCGAGCGCCCCTATGAAAGGACTCCCGAGGGCCCCAATGGCGACGGCAACGGCGGTGGCAAAGGCGACAACAATGGAGGTGGCGACGACGGTGGTGACAACGGTGGAGATTATGGCGACGACGACCCCTTCGGATTGCATCCGGTGTCTTTGTCGAGTTTGCCGTCAATCCATCGCGGATCTCTACACGTCGGCCGACGAATGTTTCCAAGCCATGGAAGCGATGAAGCAGCGTATGGAGGACTTGGAGCGAGTAGTTGAAGATGACTACAAGTTCCTTAACCGCAACGTGCGCAAACTTTTCGGCATGGTTGGAAACATGAGAGGCAAGTGGTGCAAAGCTTGCTCGAAATACCACTAGATCTAGTTTTCCCCTTTGGTTTTTGTAAGATACGACGAGGACGTCGTATGTTTTAAGTGTGGGGGAGAGCTAGCTCGCTAGCCTTAGCTTTTGAACTTCAAGTTTAGGTTCGGTTTAATCTTCGTGTGTGAGTCTTAGTGTTTTAATGAGTCTTTAGTTTTTGAGTTTGTTTTAAAATTTTTGCAAGTGTCTTAAATTAGTGTTGAGTCAAGAAAACCAAATAAAAAGAGTCTTTATATATATCTTTGTGTTTTATGTATTGTTTATCTTTATTTACTTGTTTGTTTAATCTTCGATTCTTGATATATGAGCACAAGTATGTGGTTTGAAAGATGTTTACCGTGGTGCTTAGTGGAATCGCTACTACTTAAAGTACCCATACCGCACTTCGATCTTGAGCTTCACATGTTAGTTGTGCTATGTTCGATGCTAAAAATTGGAGGATTTCAGTTCTGAAAATTATTTTAAAACCCTTGTAATAAAGGTTAGCAAAACCTCTTTTTCCAAGATGAGAGTAAGAAAAAATTCCTATCCAAACCCAAGTTTATTTTTTTCGCTCCACCATAAGTGTGATTAGCACGATGAGTTAGGCTAGGACCCTTCTCTCTTGGTGAGTTTTAATTTCGAGCAATGATCATGTCCTTGTGCTTATCTTTTGTTGCTAGCCTCGTCATATATTCAGTCCATGACTTTCACAACGAAAGTCATGAATACCGCTGGATTCCATACCCAACCCTATACATCTCTTTTGTACATCGTATTCCTTGAACACAACCTATTTTCAAAGTTTCGTCTCATCTCTAGCATGATTAATTTAAAAAAATTCAGATTGTATGCATGCGAGAAAAGGGAGAATTGAAAGCTTTGAAAAGTTGTCAAGAGAGAGAAAAATAAAGAGAAAAAGTATGTGTATGGAAAAGAAAGAAAGAAAGAAAGAAAAATCATATGTGAATGAAAGAAGAAAAGAAAAAGAGAGAAAGATGAGTTAGCAATGAAGATATGAGAGGGATGGATCAAGTGAAAGAAAAGAAAAAAATAAAGTGTAAGGAAGGATGTCACGTTGATTGTGAGACGAAACTTTTACTCTATTTCCAACCATGTGCAATCCGACAACGAGGACATCATTGGTGCCTTGAAGTCACAATTTTCTTTTGCCCTTGCACATGTCCACCATTCTAAATCTTCTCATCCTTGATATCCCTACATATGGTTAATTCTCATGATCATTGGCTTTGAAAGGTAGACAACCATTAGAGTAAGTTCTTAGTTTGACAATACTTGTGTTGATTGCGCTAGCCCTACCTATAGCTCCACTTTTACATGATATATGAGAGATTAATGGGAGGTGAGAGTTTTATAAAATTTGGTTAGGATAGACACTTCATATGAGTGACTTGAGAGAGCTTGGAGAAAGGTTTTTGTCTAATACTTGTTGCAGGGATTTTTGTTTTGAAAACCATAAAAACCCTCCGATAGAAGCAAAGGAGTAAGCATGGCTGAAATTGAAGACTTCAAGTGAAAGGTTTGAGTTGTGGGGTAAATCTTGACGTGGTAAAAATTCTAAACGCCCATGTTTATGTTTGATTATCATTACTTTGTGTTTATGTATTAAAGATGAAGGGATTGACTAACTTGTGAAGAAGGATAAGTGGTACACGATTACACTCCTTGGACGAAGTTCTTTTACGAGTACTTGCTCGAGGACGAGCAAGAGCTAAGTGTGGGGGAGATGTTGACGGTGTATTTTGGTGCACCTAGCATGTTCATTACACTTTGGTTTGGATTTGATTATGGAACTAACCCGCCACTAGGCACACTAATCATATAACAAGTTCATCTTTGTGCATGCATTTGGAAGTGTTATGTTTATGTAGGAAAACATGGACATAAAGGACGGATTCGCAATAAGTTCAAAGGAGCATTCATGGAGTCTTGTTCGTGTTCATGAGCTCGCTGAAATTACTTCCAATGGTGGTGCGGACCGAAGTGCTATGAGGAACACCCCGGGGATTGAAGCGTAAAAGATCAAACTTCATGCAAAGAGAGCCTCCATCTTGATCGTGAGGATAACGGCGTCAAAATCATGCAAGTGGAGGGGGCAAAGTAGATAAGTGCACGAGGACCCACGGAGCAAAAAGGGCGACCGAACCGGGCCGAACCGGGCTGGGCCGGCCGGCCCGGGCGGGCCGGCCCGGCCCCACTTCGGGCACCGGTTCGGTCCCGTCTTCCTTGCCCTCGAAGGATCTTCGACCCTAAAACCCCCGACGCGCCGCCAACACGGAAAAGAGGAGTTATTCGCACCGAGAAGGCCATCCACAAGCTAGAGAGAGAGGAGGAGGATCTCCGGCGGGAGATCAACCACCTCGAAGGAAGCACCCTCTCGTGGAGAAGGAGGAAGACACGGCGGAAGGGAAACCATGATTAACGGTGCCATGATCGGCACCTTGATGGGGTAATCTTCTCATTCGTCCATGGGTTGTAATCGATCTTGAGATGTAATCGCACCTTGTCGGATTATCTATCTATCATCTTGTGTTGAATATACTTTAATGCTTAAGGCTTGCAACCGTGCCGTAGAGGGAGTACGAGCTCCAATGCTTCCTTGGATCCATTCAATACACCGTGGCCATCAAAGTTCTAGTCATGAATACCTTCGCGTAGTGACGATGCGACGAGAGGAGGGAAAGGGCGAAACCGTGGTCACAACCCCGGTAGATTAGATTGGTTTTCATGTCTTTAAGCGATTGCTTGCTCTAGTATCGTAGACCCGTGGGCGAGTGTCTTCTACCTTGATCGTTTATCACTCTCTCTAGTGTAGTTTAGTGTTTTCTAGTATAATAGTAGTTAGGGTTTTAGTAGCTAGTGTGTCGTTGTTGATCGAACGCTTGTAATCCCCTTGCTCCGCGGATTGACAAGAACCTTGGGAATCCCGTGGTGAAAAAGGTGTGGGGTCCGTATGCTTGCGGATCGTAGAGGGATACGTCTTTTATCCGTCAACAGAGAGCTTGGTCGTCGAAGTTGACATTCTCTACAAGCCTCCACTCAAGGCGAGCAAGCTTCTTCTCCTCCTCCTCCGTCATAATGATAAACCCATTGGAATACCATGGAGTGTGTGGAGGTGGAGCGGATGATCGTGTCAAGAGGTGAGGTCGGTCGGGCGGCTCCCATATGTCCTTGAGGTTCGGTAATTGTTGACGGTGAAAATCCGTCAACCTAGCCATGAGTTTACCTTCGGTGTTGGCATGACTTTTGTATCTTATCCATTGGTACTAACCCCCGTGGTATAACAAGTTCACTTGTGCATGTCAGTTTTGGAGTTAAGTGTTTACGCAGGGTTTTAACATTGAAAGCAAGACTTCCGAGATAAGTTCATTAAGCACCTCATGACAAGACATTGAAGCCCGATACAAGTCAAGCAATGAAGTGAACATGACTCCAAGAGCCCAAGGACCAAGCCCGAGAAGATGATAAACTCCGAGGACCGAACCAGAAAAGTGCTGAATCTTGCAAGACAAGAGTTGAATCCAATTTGGAGAGAAACCGACGTCAAGGGCCCACATGCAAAAGGGGAGAGCATGTAGAAGACGCGGGAAGCAACACCGGGCGAAGGAGGCAGCAAACTAGGCCGAAACAGGCCCAGGCCGGTCGGCCCAGCCCTTTTCAGGGCCCAATCGGCCTCCCCTTTGACCTAATTGCTTCTCAGGCTATTAATAGACCCCTGACCGAGAGCCACGCATCAATCAATTCGTCATCCGCCGCCAAGGAGCAGAGAAGCTTGAGGGACACCATCTCGGAGATGAGGGTCGTGCTAGTTGTCTAGGGTCTCCCTAGCCGACGTGGGAACCTTGCATGGAAGACCACGTCGGAGCTCCGGAGCGAGGATCAAGATCGAGGTAGGGCCCGGTGGTGATCTTGTTCATGTAATCATTCATGGTGAAGTTTGTAAGTGAATCCGATTTCTAGCGATTAAGTGCCTTCTCGATGATTTTGTTTACTTCTTGGTTTTGCTTCTTCTACGATCTAGTCTACAGCTAGATTACATAGGGTGCTCTTGTAGCCGCGGTGGCTAGAGGTGCATACCGGACCGGCCAAGTGTTTTCAACTTGTTCCTATTGAACTCGCCCTAGACTACCCGCATGAGTAGGGATACGTTGTGACAGAACGGGGGTTCCGAAAGGCGGGCGTTTTCGGAGTCGGATGGAAGGCCACGATTTAAAGATGCTTATAATGACATTTGCTTTTCTATCTTCATCTATCTTGTTTGGAGCTACAACATAAGCATGATCTTGATACTCTAGATTGGTTATCTCTTGCTTTCTCTTGCTACCTCTTTAGTAGATTAGATTAGATTTGTTTTCCTTATGATATCTTAGATTAGATGCAATTTGATTCTTCAATAGATAGCTTTACCCTGCTTTACTAGATTGAATCCTTGCGTTGCACATTGTTCCACGGATTCGATACCTTGGGTTCACCACACGAGGGAAGAGGGGTCCCTTGACTACGACGGGAGACTTGTCCGCTTGCAAGTCTAAACAAACTTTGATACAACTATTAACCGTCAACAAGCCCCTTTTTCTGGCGCCGTTGCCGGGGAACAAGCAATTAAGATCTGATCTAGTATCGCTTATTTTTCAGTTTTTCGTTTTTAATTTTCTTTTGCATCTCTTAAGTTTGATCATCCTAAAAAAAATCAATCTAATCTAGTTTTGATTAACCATAATTTTTCTCTCTTCAGATTTTTTTATTGCTAGCCCTAACCGGAGATGGTTGGCTACCTCTCCAAGAAACCCAAACCTTTTTTGTGGATGATCCAGGAAAACTTTACAGGCAAAGGTGACATGCAACACAAGCTAAAGGGTTGGAAACCCTAGATTCAAAAGTCAAACTCGAAGGACCATCAAAATCTCCAAGGGAATCACCACCTCCAAGTAAAGACGCCGGAAGGCCTTCAAATCAAGAGGAGGATGAAGAAGATGGAGATGGAGAAAGAAGCTCAACACCTAAACGCTGCCAAGGCAAGATCCACATGCGAAGTGTTCATCATGATGAAGATGCTAGAGACGCATGTGGGGCAACTTGTCGGGCGCCCGATGGGTAACAAAGAAGAATATCCGAGACAACTCCAAGGTCCCAAGACGGCGAAGGCTACTCAAACTCATTCGGGAGAGATGAAGGATCACACTAGAGATGATGAAGATCACGACCGAAGGACCGGAGTTTGAGATACCGAGCCACTACATGAAGGAAGTTGTTGCATCCGTCAAGACCGAAGGACAAAGCAAGCCGGTGAAGACCAAAAAAAATTGACTAAGCCAAAGAAGAAGCTCGTGCCCAAGATGGTGCGGAAGTGGGTACCCAAGATTGCAACACTCACAAAGAGCATTGATCCGAAGTAATCAAGTGAAGAAGTCTAGCCATGGACTATAAACGAAGCACTAGGTGGGAGGCAACCCGTTTCGTCGAGTCAAGAATAAGCTACCGGAAGGACAACCCGATTCCAGGTTTTTCGAGTCTTTTCAAGTAATTCAGTTTTGAATTTTACTACGCAAAATATTAGACTTAGAATGGTTGAACAATATTAGAGACATAATTCTTGGTTGAATATTGTGCTTGATCATAAACCCTTTACATGAACCATCCTATGTTGTTTGCTTCTTTTTCGAGAAACGAAAACCAAAAAAAATTCAGAACCTAACTCAACCATTCATCCTCTTTATGATGTTGTGGTAGATTTGCTTTTCATGCTAAAAACACACGAGTAGAGCCACGACTTATAACTAGATGTTATTTAAATTTCAGCGCGTGGTAGGACTCGCGTGAACCTAGAAACTTGATTTTTGGTTGGTTTAAAAATCCTTATCCTTGGTTTCTATAAAGTTAGAATTTTTCTAAGCCTCATTTAATTTTATTTCATTCAAAATCTCTCTCCTCTAATCAAAATTAGAACCTAAACCTATGCCCCATGATCAAGCCGGGAAAAGTTCGCTCTCAACCAATGAAGGCAAACTATACCGATGAGACCGATATCAACGTAGTCGGAAAATATTTTCTACTTACATTTGTTTTTAATGGTTTAAAAACTTCTCTAAATTTATGCTTGAGCTCTTGCATGGCTCTGAAAAATATTTTTAAATTTCGAAATTAGAGGAGTGCTTAGCCTTTAACACACTTAAAGGGGGGCAATCTAGTTTGAATTAATCATGCATGCACAAAGTCCACCAAGTCCACATGCAAAGGACAAGCATGGTGGGCAGCAAGCATAAACTTTGCAGGAATTTCATGGTGGCATGTGAAGCAAGTGGAGCAAGGGAGCATGGACATGACTCAAGGCATGAAGCATCAATTGGAAGGACCAAGGAGTGGACGAGAGCATTTGGGCGGTGCAACTCGTGGAGCACGCGGGCAGGAAAGTTGTAGAGGCGAAATGATCGTGCTGGAAGAAAGCCGAGGCGGGGAGGAGCACTAGGCCACCCAGGCCGGTCGGCCCAGGCCGGCCGACCTCCCCTACTAAGGAGCCCCCCCCCCCCCCGGCTCCCGTTTTCTGCAGGCAAGCTTCCCTCTCCTTTCTCAGTTTGTGTGTTCAAGTTTGTGCGCCCAGAACCTCCGTAGACATAGCCAACCTTCCCAAGCTAGATAGCTCAAAAAAAATCCACACCCTTAATCCACTCAAAGTCCAGACTCCAATATAATATTTGTGTACCTTGTTACTGGGTGAAAACCCCGGATATATATCTGTGAGGGAGAGTGCTAAAATCATGGGAGAAAACTGCAAGCCCTTTTCACCGAAGAAGAAGGGATCATCGTCGTCTAAGCCATTATCGACTTCGAGGAGGCACTCGGTTTCCGAGTCTCCTCGGAGTATGGAGGAGGACACGACACCGCCGAGGAGGAACAACACTCTTCTCCTCGGTGGCATGAGGGCCACACGAAACTCGTCTATGAGGTTCACCAAACTTCAAGGACATATGGAGGAGCCGCCTGTCCAACCTCACCACTTGACACGATCATCCGCTCCACCTCCACACTCCGTGGTATTCCAATGGGTTTATCATCATGACGGAGGAGGAGAAGAAGCTCGCTCGCCTTAGGTAGAGGCTTGTAGCGAACGTCGACTTCGACGACCAAGCTCTCCACATATTGGGTTTTCATACGGGACACCGGCGCAATTCTCTAACGGAGTGTCGGCAAACACCCACAAGGAATTCGCCTAGGAAATTTTCATGACCATGGCGCATACCCTTGATGAAGGAGTGCTGAGTCTCTCATTCCGTTTGGAGGGAGCCCACAAGTGGAGAAGAAGGAAGACACCGTTGGAAGGGTAACCTTGATCAACAGTGCTATTTCTAGCACCTTGATGGGGTAATCTCCTTTCATCCATGGGTTGCAATCGATCTTGAGATGTAATCACACTTTGTTGGATTATCTATCTATCATCTTGTGTTGAAGATACTTTAATGCTTAAGGTTAGCTACCATGCCGTAAAGGGAGTAAGGGCTCAATGCTTCCTTGGATCCATTCAACACAATCCCCGATAGATTAGATTGGCTTTCATGTTCGAAACGATTACATGTTCTAGTATCGTAGACCCATGGGCGAGTGTCTCCTATCTTCAAAAGGGAGCTCCAGAACAAGTGGATGTGCATGAAGGCACATGGGAAGGTTTTTTGAGTATGATCACGGGAGGAGACCATTAACGAAGAAATACTATCCGGAACCCCATCGTCCAAGTGTGTCACTTTTGTGCAAGTGGATTTTTGGGAGAATGAGAGAAACAAAAATAACCTACATGGAGTTGAATTGGCATTAATCGGCTTTGCCAGGCAGCCAATCAACCCCACTCACCTATGATTAACCGGTGGTGTTGTGAGCAACATCGGATTCGGGGGATCGGGTTGTTGCCTCTCCATGTTGACTATCTCTTTAAAACTGGGTATTACAAGAAACCCAAATCATCTCCTACCCGGGACTTCCCTATGAATATATGAAGAAAGGAAAATATATAAGTGAAGATGAGAGAGGAGGCTTCAAAGTGGCCTAGGTGAATTTACCCCTTTCGGAGGGAAGGTTAAGACTTTTTCTTGAGGGGAAGAAGATAGGTTACAGGAAGGACTTCTCGTGCTGGCAAAGAAAAATAAAAGAGAAGGATTATAGGAGAAGGATCTCCTATAGCCCAAGAAGAATGTGCACAACAAAATTGTGTGCCACCATTTGAAGAAATTCCGGCGCCGCCAAATTACTACGGTGGTGTACCAATGCAAGCATGGGGGAGTGGTGCAATCATACCCCCACCATTTTTGCGGTGCCCAATGTAGCCTTTGCGGAGCCATATGCACACCTTCCTCATCCACAACAAAATGTGGCCACCATTGGAGGATACACTTCAAGGAATGTGCAAATTATTGCAGCCATCCTAACCAATGCAAACCAAATGGGTGAAGGAAATGCAAAGGTCGCTTATGTGCTTGGACACCTTCACCTAGCACTGTCGGACAATTCATAGGAGGAGTGGTGCATTCCTATTACAAGTAAGGGCACAACAACCAAGACTATCAATATCAACCACCGGCGGAAGATTAGAGAGAGGAGGAGCTTTAGCTATCTTTCCTTTACCCCCTTTTCTTTAATTTTCAGCTTGTTTGCGCCAATGTATGCGTAGTATTTTCAGTTTTACTTTAATTTTTAGTTTTTAGTTTAATTTTCAGCATGTGTCTTAGTTTTTGTTTTCATCATGAATAATGTCACCACCAAGTTTTTACCATTAGTAAAGTTACAAAGTTTGTGCATTGATGATATATGATTATAATTGCCGCTTTGTTTATCTTTGTAATTGATTTATGCATGTTTAACCTAGTGCTCTCTTAAAAATACAAATCTGAATTTATCTAAATGCTGGTCATTCCGTTTTTGCGTATCTATCTTTTTGCTAGCCTTTTATCCGTGCATTGTGTATCCCCACATCGGAGATCTCACAAACCTCGCCGGATATCCACCCTCAAAACCAAATATCATCTTTTGTGTTTACCTCCTTGACCACAACCTATCGTTGAGAATGGATCATCAATTCAAGAAAGATCGCAAGACGGTGCCAATATTGAAGAATTCAAGTATCTCTCCAAGAAAAAATATTTCCGGTACCTACCTTATTTACTGCCTCTTTGCTTGAGGACGAGCAACGTCTAAGCATGGGGGAGGAGGTAGGTACGATGCAATTTTTAGAGTTCAAAGGGAACAATTTTAAAAAAATGATGAATGAAAGAAAAAAATTCAAAGGCGATGTACGTGACTTCCAAGGTGAAAGTCTCACAAGAAAAAAATGAATTAATGAAAAAAAGAAAGAAAGAAAGAAAAGAAGGAGAAATATGAGAAAGAGAAAAAAATATGAGTATGCGTAAAGTGAACTCCCCGGTTCTCTAAAGTGCATTAGGAAATTGAAGGCTTCAAGTTTAAAAGATCCATTCTCATTTTCCAACCATGTGCAATCCGATAACGAGGACTTTCTTTGTGCCTCGGGATCACTTTTTGCCATTTGCACATGTCCACTCATCTGAAGTGTGTGTATTTTTCTCTTTCCCCTCCTTGATATAACATTATTTTCCAATGACTTTTTTGACGTGTCTCGGTAAGACCATGAGAAGCTTGTCTTGTTTTGACAACATCTCATTTATAATATCTTGTTAGGACTAAACTTTCCCAAAGCTCCATATAAAGCCTACCAGGCATTTATGTTATGAGAGGGAAAGGAGTAGAATAAATAGGCTTGAGAGACAAGATGAGATGAGAATTTATGAGCAAGATGCAAGGTGGTTTAAATTTGTGAACTTGGTTTAGCTCTTTTTCATCTTGATCTTTATTTCAAAATTTCTGAGATCCATTTGAATTTTGGGAGCATGTTAATACTTGTGGGATAAGCTTAATTAAATATCTACCCTCCGTAGGGATGAAGGCTAGTACATTATGGAACTTTAACGAATTAAACTTTTGAGAGCATTATGTTTTTTTCATGTATGATCAAGTACAAGGTTTAAACAATGAAGGGCAATGATGATATCCATCGAAGGCTTACTCGAGGACGAGCAAGGTTTAAGCATGGGGGAGATGTTGTTGACGGATAAAACTCGTATCCACCTACGATCCGCAAGCGTACGGACCTACACCTTTTTCACCACGCGATTCCCAAGGTTCTTGTCAATCCGCGGAGCAAGGGGATTACTAGCGCTTAACAAAGCACTAATCTAGTTGAATGTAAAACCTTTGAAAGAGTATTAATCTAAAGGTAAAACAATCTAACCTTAGTTAATCTAAGTTAAGTTGATCAAACAAATCTAGGGTTAAACTATATGGTAAAGAGGTGAACACAAGAGAGTGAGCAAGAAAGATAAGCGTTCCCTCCCTAGGATCTAGGATATCATGGTATGCATCTACTACACGAAAGCGGTAAACCAATCTACCGGGGGTTGTGACCACGGTTTCGCCCTTTCCCTCCTCTCGTACTGTCACTACGCGAAGGTATTTGTGACTAGACCTATGATGGACACGGTATGTTGATGGAATCTATGGGAGTAGCGGATATCATACGCCCGAAAAACATGGTAGCTAACCTTAATCATCAAAGCATCATCAACATGAAAACAATAGATTGAAACCACAAATCGAGTAGCGATCACATAGCATGTATCCATCTAATCATAGGGATGAACGGAGACATTACCCCATCATATTACACGGATTGAAGCACATAGGGGTGATGGAGACTCCGGAGAACGTCGTCGATGAAGATGGCGGTGATGGAGCTTGGGAACACCCCTGGGCCAACGGCTTGGAGTCCTCCTCTTGCTTCCTTCTCTCCGCCGGCGTTGATCCTTGCGACGAGCTCATCTAACTCTCTCCCTCATCTTGCGGCGGCGGTTTTCTGGTGATTGGCGTTTGTAGGATGATTTGTTCAATGTGGCGGCCGACGGCGGCGGAGGCAATAAATAGACGAACACCTAGGGCAAAGGGGGGACCGAACCGACCCCGGAGTGGGGCTGGGCCGGTCGGCCCAGGCCGGCCGGCCCAGGCCCACTTCGACCCGGTTCGGCCCCGGTTTTCTCCCCGGTTGCTTCTCGCGTGATCCCTTATTCGTGTGCACTTGCATGTGGGCCTTTGACGTCATTTCCTTCACGGTTAAGGCTTGAATCCTTGCTATGCAAGCTTCGCTGTTTTTTGGTTGAGTCCCTGAAGACTTGCACGTTGACGCTTCGGTCCACGAGTCATTTGGAGTCATGTTCATCGCGTGTCTTGACTCCTATCGGGCTTCATGATCTTCTTCCAAAGTGCTTGGTGAACTTATCCCGAAAGTCTCCTCTTTAGCGTAGATTTCCTGCATAAACAACAAACTCCAAAATCGACATGCAAGTGTGAACTTGTTACATCATTAGTATGCCTAGTGGCGGGTTAGTTGCAAATCATAATCGAAACCAATGTATAACAAGTACTCTAGGTTGACGGAAATTCACCGTCAACATCTCCCCCATGCTTAAACCTTGGTTGTCCTCGAGTAAGTAATCCTTGCTTAAAAGGGAAATCAGTGTTGCCTTCCAATGTTGTCCCTGCACTTAGTCATTCATGACGAGGCAAATTGCTCTCTCTTAAGAATTTATTTTAAAGTTCAAGTTGTGACCGACTTCTTTTTCATTATGGAAGATAGACTAACAAGTAAGAACAAGCCACATTTAATACGATGCTCTCAAACTTAAGTGAACTTCAAACCATTACCTTGTCACATGGAAGATTTTCAAAAAGATGCATATCCAACATAAGTGAAAATCTCTTGCAAGAGCCCATGGAACACTCATCTCATCAAGTCACTCAAGCCTATACTAGATTATTTTCAACCTACTCTACTCATATGTGATAGTGGAAGGCTTATATGGAGCTTGGAAGGTTAAAAACAATCCTAGCAAAACATATATCTGAAATATTGTCAAATTAAGAGAGAGGTCTATTGGAATTACCGAGACTCGTCAAAAAGGCCATGGAAAATATATGTTGGAAAGAGAGAGGGACGAAACACACACATTTAGATAAGTGGACATGTGCAAGTGGCAAATGGATGATCCCGAGGCGCGAGTGAAATCCTCGTTATCGGATTGCACATGGTTGGAAAATTTGAGTGTGGATTTGTCATCAAGGCACTTGAGAACTTATGAAGCAAAAAGATCCGAGGAGCATCTTTATTTTTTTCTTTATTCTATTTCCTTCTCATTTCTCTTTTTTCACTTTATTCTTCCTATTTTTCTTACTTTTCTTTTCTTCTTATCATATTTTTTTCATTTTTCATTTTTATTCTTTTTTTCTTTTGCTCCTCAAAACTTTTTGCAACATAATACTTACATAACATTTGTGTTAGAGAATGACTCCTCCCCCATGCTTGAACGATGCTCGTCCTCGAGCATAAAAGAGAGGGGAAATGACTGCTAAAGTAAGTATAAATTCCAAAATATTGCGGAATATTTGAATCCCCATCGAGAATTTTACTCCATACTCAAATTGGGTTGTGGACAAGGAGATGATCACAAAAAGATGTTTTTGGTTTAGGGTGGATGCCCAGCAAAGTTTGTGAAATTTTTGATGTGAAAACCCACAATGCATGGACAAAAAGGCTAGCATGAAAAAGTTACACAAAGGAATGACCAGCTTCTTAGTCTCGAACCATAGAAATCAATCCTAATCCAACTCATCAAAACATATGTTTGGAATCTACAGGTTTTGTTATCATAAAACATATATGTATATGGCTTTGGTAGGTAGAACTTTGAAAGAGCATCACAAATATGTAGATAGCATAAAAGTTAAGTTTTCATAAAAACAACAAGTTATCCGGCTATCCATAAACTTAAATCAAAGAGCAAAGATATGTATGTGGGTCTAGAGCATAGTCATTTCACCTCCACAAATAAAAGAGCCGGTATTTAAATTAATTTCAGATCATATTATAGAGAGTAATTAGCCAAGACATGTATAACTTCATGTAGGTAAAACAAAGCGGCAACTTTCATCATCTTTCCGTAAGCATAGGCAATATAGAACATCGAGGTGAACACATGGTCATGCTTATCTATTGAAAGTAAAAAGAAACCTAGGTTGTCCTCCTAGTAGCCATGTTATTGTTTGAAGAGAAAAACAAAAGGTTGCACCTAGTTGATGTTGAAGGCATACTTACAAGCATTTGTGTTTGGAAAAGAGAAGGTCCATGGAGATGTTACCATCTTTTGTAATCCTTCGTTGCCTTCTTCCGACATCTCCATGTATCGATGTGGCTTTTGCTTTTGTCTTGATTTATTAATGCTCCTAAATTTCTGAATTTGATCTTGTTTGCTTAATGGAGTCATTGGTCACCCTTCTCTTCAATGTTGTCATCACCATCTCCTCTTTCTTGTTCTCATCATCTCCTTGCTGTCTCTTTTTCATGGATTTCCCCCTCTGTCCAGAACAGAACATATATCGAAATATAGCTCTATTGAAAAGTTTATGAAATTACCTTTCCAACGTGTGGTCATTCATCGAAAACGGAGTTCAAACAAGAGAGCTATGTTCGTTTTACTTCAGCGCTGCGTGCTGTCCAAAACTGATTTCAGGACGTGTTGCACTCGGTGATTCGGGCATAACCGCTTGTAGGAACCTCCGATTGTCTTGATTCTTGATTTGTTGGAATCGTAACTTCATGGGGCTTCTAAATATCCAAAAATATCCAGTGTTTTCCCTTCGAGACCATGCAGAATTTTGATGAGATTGGTGGCTTCTTGCGCATTGATCCGGAGATGTTAACGATCTTTATCATTCTATCTTCTAGAGTGTCATGTTGCACTTCCGTGTTAAAGATTCAGGGTCTCCCCCATGCTTAGCATTTTGCTAGTCATGGAAGAAGAAGACAAAGCACCTCTTAGCCATCCTTCAATTTCCTTGTAGTGAGAGTCTTTATCTTGCCTGTAGGAAATTTTAAACGCACATTCTACCCCCAAGCTGACGGTTGGGAGTAGATAGAATTGCCAACAATCCAACAATGTATCCTAAGATTCTTAACTTGTGGAATAATTAGTTTAATGAGGAATAAAAACCTAATGAGTGTACGTGGTGCAAGGTGTGTATGCACATGATAGGAAAGCATATAAACAAAGACAATGTTTTCACCTAGTTCTAAACACCATGTTTACAACTAGGTTGCCAAATTTCTCCATAGCCATAAAGGTTTATATATCTAGGGTTAAAACACCATGTCTATCCCTAAATCAATAACTCTTATAGCACAATAAAAATTAAGTGCATTGCAAAGCTTATAAACTAACCAAAGCAACATGAAAACATATGAAAAGCTAGCTAGGTTTATCGAACTTAACGATGATGGTCCGCAATCATGTTTAAACACCACGTTTACACAAGATCACAAAAGGAAAATACGCATAGGTCCCTATGAAGCATTAACATGGAAACTGAAGTATACATCATTAAGTATATAAAACAATCAAGCCAACTATGTGCAAAACATGTATACATAAAGAAACATCACGAGGACAACAAAATGCAATGCATGCAAATAAATAAACATGAGCATGAGCATGAACATGATGGTGGTTCTAAAAAGGAAAAGTGAACTTAGATTAATAACCACAAGTTGATCATCATAAGATAGTGCCATTCTTTATTTTCTCTAAGAAAGTAGTAAAAATATAAAGAAACGGGTTGCCTCCTGAAAAGCGCTTCATTTAAAGTCATAGAGCTGGACTTTCTCACATACCTTCTTTTCGTTGCATATCCATGGCCCTTCATGCAAGAAGAAAAGGTAACAATGCAGCTTTAATTTACTTCCCATGTTGTGCTTGATCACTTATAGAACACTTGCCCAAAGCATCCTTTTGTTTCATCGTTATCTCCTTCTTTATCATCCTTCGGTGCTGCCTTCACTCCATGAATTTTTTTTAATTTCCAGAACAGAAAGTATACTCAAGCTCTACTCCATTGCACAGTGCACAAAATTTCCTTTCCAACGAGTCTTCATTTGCTCAAATCGGACTCCGGACAAGAGAGTTACGTCCGTTTTACTTCGGCGATGAAATCTGTCCTGAAATTTCAGAACGCGCAACGCTCAATGTTTCCTCCATAACTCCTTGCACGGGTCTTCAAACTTGTTGGTTCTTGATGCGTTGGAATGGTAATTTGATGGAGCTTCTGAATATCTCATTTTCTTCATTTGTACACCTCTGAACAAGTTCTCAAATTGATGAAGACAGCAGCATTCATCGCGGGATTCGGAGAGGTTGATGATTTATCTTGCAACTCTTTTAGGCATGACTTATTTTTTTTCATTATTCAAGCCTTGTCTACATGGTTAGTGAAAATCAGGCCTTTCCCGACGTATGATTCTTTAAGGTCATTAGCTTGACTAAGCGCAAAGCATGATCGAGATTTACAAAACTTATTGTAAACATACGCGTCCATAATTAACACCACATGTGAATTGTAGCAACAAGTCAAGGTGTAAATAAAAGAAGCATACGTTTCATGCATAGCACTTAGCTCATCATTAGGCAAAGGTTCTTTAGGTGTGAGATTAATTGGATCAAACATAAATGTTTCCTCTTTTTCATTCTCAAGAAAATCTAGCCTATCAACATGATCACTATTGGAACAAGGAATAGACATTAAACTATCATTCATACTATTGGTTGAGCATGAGTATTTGAATTTATCAACATCAATACCAATAATATCTTGAGATTTCAGTACGTACCTTGGCCTTAGAGATTTTTCAATAAGAGTGATATTTGGTTCATCAAGCGGTGTTGAAGGCGAATCGATCTCAACAAGTGCAGTTGCCTCTTCATCACCATCTTGCAATTTCTTCAACTGATCATGTGGAACATGTAATCCTTCAACTATGTACGCATTCATCTCTTCTTTGGAGTCTTCTTTATCAACCATATCTTCATCTTCAAAGACTTGTATGTTGCTTTCTTAATCTTCCATGTACCACATGTCGTCAAGATCGCTCATTGTTGATTCACTCTTTCCTTCATCCTTGAGTACTTCCATGTCTTGATTTGCTAGTGTGTAGGCTTCAATAGCACACAAGCTATCATCTAGCTTGAGTCCTATCTCCTCCCATTTATCCTTTGAGTCACTAGGCTCATCACGGTTGTACTCTTCTCTTCCTTCATCATAAATCTTTGAGTTGTCAAACCGGTCGATCCATCCTTCATCTCCTTCTTCTCTTTCTTCTTCAAACATCTTTTGGATCGACTCTCCACTCATCTCTTGATCAAATATATCTTCAATTAGTTTGGCAACGTGTCGGTGTTCCTCCTTCCTTCGGTAGTTAATTAGTGGGGCGAAATCAACTTGAACCCAACCGGATTGAATGAACTCCGCCAATGGTCTAGCATTCCACATACTTCGGCCTACATTCATGTTAGTTTCAACATTTTTGACATCCGAAATGACTTCTCTTACCTTGGGAAGTGGATCTTCACTTTCTTGAATGGTCGGTTCATCTTCCTTGACCTCCGGTTCATCTTTTTCAGAAATTTCAGCAAGCACCTTGGGCTTGCTTTTGTCGTTTTGCTCCTCTTGACAACATCTTTGCCAATCTCGTGGTGTTCTTTGTCCATGGGTTATCTTTTGTAAGATTTGTGCGGCTTCACTAATTGTTTTATCCATTATATCACCGCCTGCACACATGCTTACAAAACGAGACGAGTTTGGGTTAGTGAAAAATAAAAGGTATGCAACATTAAGTCACCGGAAAATCCCAAGTTCGGGCCTCGCTCAAGTAGTTCATTAAAACGGTCCCATGCTTCATCAATTCCTTCATCCTCTCCTTGCTTGAAAGTGAGCACTTGCCTCCTTAAGTCTTGGACCTTGCTTATGGGAAAGAACTTCAAAAGAAACTTCTTCACTAGCTCATCCCAGTTTCCTTTTGCTTCAACGGACGCAAGTGTGTACCATCTTCGCGCTTCATCTTCGAGAGAGAATGGAAAAAGATTCCACTTGAACCAAGCGGCCGGAACTCCTTTTTGTTGCACCGTGTTGCATAACATCGTGAATTCCTTAATGTGTCTATATGGGTTGTCATCCTCCAATCCTCTAAATGGTTTTGTCGCCACTAACTTGATGATTCCATGCTTCACTTCATAGTGGGTTGTAGCAAACGTCAAATCTGATTTTTGCATCTCAATGTCTTCCATTGACGGCATTGCTAGCTCCCTTAGCGACATCTCTTCGTCTTCCAATGGTGAGGTGAACAAATCCATCTAGGCACAAGAAAAGTAGAAAGAAAAACAAAAAAGATTTTTTTTTCTTTTTTTAGAAAATAAGGGTTAGGTGTTAGTAATCAACAAAATTAATACTAGATTAAACGTAGCAACCGGCTTGCTCCCAAGAACGGCGCCAGAAAAAGGGGCTTGTTGACGGATAAAACTCGTATCCACCTACGATCCGCAAGCGTACGGACCTACACCTTTTTCACCACGGGATTCCCAAGGTTCTTGTCAATCCACAGAGCAAGGGGATTACTAGCGCTTAACAAAGCACTAATCTAGTTGAATGGAAAACCTTTGAAAGAGTATTAATCTAAAGGTAAAACAATCTAACCTTAGTTAATCTAAGTTAAGTTGATCAAACAAATCTAGGGTTAAACTATATGGTAAAGAGGTGAACACAAGAGAGTGAGAAAGAAAGATAAGTGTTCCCTCCTGTCGGTGTTTTAGACCGGCAACCTACTACGGGGAGTACCCAAAGTAGATGAATGTGACTCACCGAGATCGGTAACTCGAAGGAAGAGACACGTGGCACACAATTTAGACAGGTTCGGGCCGCGAGGTGCGTAATACCCTACGTCCTGTATGCTGCGTAGCTCTGGATTGATAGAGCACAATTACAAGATGGTGCAATAGTGCGCCGTGAGTTGTAGGGGATTGGATGAGATGATCCTGAGATCGGTCCCTGCCTCGCCTTATATAGTCGGGAGGCGGGGTTACAAGTCGGAGTAGGGAGAGAGTACTAGTCGAGTACGTCTAGGAGTCCCCCTATACGGTGCGGAACATGTACGGCTCCCTAACCGAGTACCACTCTGTGTAGTCCTTGTGCTCCACGCCTTCGGTGTGCCGTGTAGCGCAAGCCGGTAGTCCCAGGGGCCCACCGAGTAGTCGGTCCTGGTACCCACCGAGGTAGTGGGCCCAGGGAGGTCCATACGACAAGCCCCCGAGTACTTTGTAGTCGAGAAGGATAGCTGCAAGTAGTCTTGATGGCCTTAACGAGTAGTCCTCAAGCGTCCCTGAGTGCTACAAGTCAAAAGTCCTCAAGAGTAGTCGAAGCATCCCGAGGCTGGAATGTACTCCAGCTGATGTTTGAGCAATCTTGAAGTCATCTCGAGTAGTTCCAAGCATCCTCGAAAACTGCCTTCGAAGGTCTTCAAAAAATGCCTGTCTTGTCTTGAAGCCGGAGCTGATATGGAGGTGCGACTTGCAAAACCGCACTCCACATGGAGTAGCCCCCGAGCCTTGAGCCGCGGGCTCTGGCTGAAGGTCCATCTGAAGTCTTGACAAGAAAATCCCGAAAAATCCGGAGAGAAAAAACCGAAGGACACGTGGCACGGAGCCCCCGAGCCTTGAGTTGAGTACTTCCTCTCGAATTGAAGGGTCTTCTTGAAGAATGTGTCCTGAGATGCTCTTGAGACTAGCCGCTTCCCAGGTTGTCGAGTAGAAGTAGCCGAGCCCCCGAGGTGAGGCGCGTCGACTAGTAGAATGCGAAGGGTCGCGCGCAGCCGCTGAGTCAGCCGCGCGTGGACTTATCCAGCCGCCCGTTGCGGAGCCGGTTTGGCTTATAAATAGAAGCTAAAAGCCTTAGGGTTTTTCACCCATTCGAGCTGCAGCCATTCCCTTTGCATCTGAAGCGAATCCACTCCCAGCGCTTGCTGCCGCCGTAGTAGATCCAAGTGCGCCGCTACCCAAGTCCTTTAGGGTAGCCCCCGAGCGGATGCGAGGGAAGACGCCATGCACTTGGAGGATGAAGCCGTCACCTTCCAAGACGTCCAAGGCCGCCGGGAAGAAGAGGGGCCGCGAAGAGGCCGCCGCGGCTGCCACCGAAGCGGGGCCGCCAATGTCTCCACCGCGGGCTGATCCGAGCCGCGAGTGGAAGAAATCCAAAGTGAAGACGGAGGACTCGCCGACCCTCCCGAACAAGGGGGTTCATCGGGGGAGAAGGAAGTCGACATGTGGAGATCCGCCGCGGGAGATCCATATCCGATGGAGAAAGCCGAAGACGAGATCCCGATGTTCTCGCGGTTCGTGGAGCGCGGTCTTGCGCTCCCGGCCAGCGAATTCTTCAAGGGACTGCTCGGGTACTACGGGATCGAGTACCTGAACCTGAACCCCAACGGCATCTTCCACACATCGGTCTTCGTCCACTTCTGCGAAGCATTCCTCGGGATCAAGCCGCATTGGCCGCTTTTCCGGAAGATCTTCCGCGTCAAGCCGCAGCCCAGTGCCACCAATCCCAGAGTAGTCGGAGGAGCCGGCATCCAGCTGAGGGAGGACGCCGCGGAGCAGTACCTGGCGTACAAGCTCGTTGACTCCAACACCGATTGGAAGACCAGGTGGTTCTACATCACGAACCACCACCCCAGCCTGCCGAAGCCGAGCGGACGGCAGCCCAGGCACTGTGAATGGTGGAACACGGAGCCCACCATGCAAGAAGGGATCCAGCTCCCCGAGCTGCTACCACGCATCAAGGTGCTCAGGGAGGCGGGACTGAGGGCCGAGCACGTGGCCTTCAGCTTCATGAAGCGCAGGATCCAGCCGTTGATGGCTCGGGAGACCCTGGGCTTCGAGTACACTGGCGACGACGACTCGTCACGGATGCCAGGAGGCGAGCTGGACGACAACGACATCATCGAGAGGTTGTCGCGGATCTTCAAGGACATGCCGTCGTACACGGCGTGCCCTGTCGAGGAGTACTCCGCCGCGCGCCCACCGAAAGAAGTGAGTAGTCGAACCACCCTAGTCGAGTAGCGACTACTTGAAGTAGATTTGCTGACGTCTTGTGTCTTGCACAGGATGATGTGAAGAGGTTCATCTCCGAGCGGAATCGAGAACCCGAAGGAAGGCAAGGTGAAGGAGCGGTGTGAAGTCGGTGAAGGCGACGACACTGTCGTCGTGGAGGATACCTCCGACGACGACGACGAAGACAAGGAGACGCTGCAAGACCTCTTCCAGCTACGGTCGAGGTTCAGCCGCCCGGGCTTGCCTCATGTTCATCTGGTACAAGACTTGCTGCGCCGCCGCGGAGGCCGCGCAACCCCGCCACGAAGCAGGTGGCGAAGAAGCTGAGGGTCTCAAAGACCACGCCTCAGGAGGTAAATTGTATTGAGCAGAGTAGTCGAGTACCCTTTGTTCGAGTACGTTTGCTGACGAGTAGTCTTCCTTGTGTGCAGGAGGTGCCGTCATCGGAGCCCGTTGAAGAGGGCGACGAGGGCGTGTGGGACCCGGTGGGGGAGCCAGCTGGAAGTCGTAGTCCGGCCCCCCACCGTTGAAGAGATCCCCGGCGCAAGCGGAGCGCCGGCCCCGCCTCCGCAAGGGAGCGTGGGACCCGTGGCCGCCGCCGTTGAAGAGGTGGTGGCCTCGGGAGCGCGGGGATACCGCTGCGCCGGCCGCCGCTGCTATGGAGGAGGCGGTAGCCGCAGAGGCGCAGGAGGAGGAGGCGCCCGCCGAGGGTGGACTGGTTGATATCGCCAGCATCCTCGGTGCTCCGGCCGTGACCATTGTCCGGTCGAACTTGTAAGTACCATATCCTTGCGAGTAGTACTTGATGTAGTAGCCGATGTTTGCCTGACGACCATCTGTGTGTGCTTCTGCAGAAAATCCACAGATCTGACCTGGGATGGGGATGAGCCCTCATCAGCAGTGGCGGAAGAAGTCGAGCCGCCCGCCGAGGAAGCCGTGCCCGCTACCCAAGCCGCGGCGGTTGAGCCACGTTCTGCCGAGGCGCCGCCGCCGGAGGCCAGCGTAGTCGAAGGTGAGTACCCTTCTTAAAGCTACAGGGCTTCACGAGGAGTAGTCGTAGGCACTGATGCACTTGTCTCTCTTTGACAGGCGCTGAAGGTGGTGACATCCCTGCAGGGGTGCCCATGCAGAGGTTGACACCAGAGGTCCCGGAGGCTGCGGAAGGAGCCCCCGAGCCCGTGGAGGAGGCCATCGAGAAGACCGCCGCGGGAGAGGCGGTCACCACGTCGCCAGAGATTGCTCTGGAGGTGGCTATCCGCTCCCCCCAGATCCAAGACGCAAAGCCCATCCGCGTTGCGCCCATGACGGAGGCCACCGCGAGTAGTCGCGGTGGTATAGAGCTGCTCGCAGATGATCTCATCGAGCCGGCGACGGTGGCCAAGCATCTGGAGGCGATCCGTCAAGCCGAGCAGTGGATGAAGGTGAGTAGCCGTAGCCTTTGAGTAGTCAATCCTTTGTCGTTGAGTACTCTTCTTGACTTGAGTTGCCTTGTGCAGGACGTTGCGGAGCGGTCCCGCGACAAGTGGAACCTGTTGCAGGGCTACGGCGACACGGTGCTCCGAGCTGAGGCGCTTGAGGAGAAACTTGTGAAGTCACGCAGGCATGCTGCTGCCATGCAGTCGAAGCTCGGCGCCGCCTTCGCCAAGTACCAGAACGACGTCATGGAGTTGCAGGCGAAGGGCGACGACTTGGTGCGGAAGAACAAAGGCCTCCGCAACAAGAACAAAGGTATACCCCTGAACTTGTCGTGTACTTGTTGGAAGTCGAGAAGCATCTGACCCGCTGTTGCGTTGCTGTGTTGCAGAGCTCGAAGGCCAGGTGGAGCAGCTGAAGGCCTCGGAGACGAGCATGAAGAACCTCTTCTACCGGGAGCAGGAAGCCCGCCAGGTACTTGAGCTCGACTACAAGGAACTCGCCTTCGAGTGCGAGAAGCATATGGAGCTTTGGATTGCTTCTGACAGGGATCTCGTCAACTGCTACAAATCCTTGCAGAAGTTGAACGAAGACTGCGAGGCATTGCGGGCCCAGTTGAAGGAGTTGGAAGAAGCCGCGTTGCCGATGGCGAGACTCCTGGTGCCGCACCCGGGCGGCCCCAAGATCGCTCCTCTGGCGGGTCGCCTCAAAGAAGCGCCAAGCCGGCTGGCCGCCTACGTGAAGCATATGGCGAGGTCGATCCCAAGACAAGTCTTGGCCTTCATGAAGTCATACTTCCCGAAGGCTCCAGTGGAGGTAGTCGCCGGCGGGGTAGCCGCGAACTTCTCTGATGAGCAGTATGCAGAGCTGCTGGAGCAGATGGCTCCCATCGCGGAGCAGGTAGCTGAGAAGCTGAACCTCCAGTAGCCCTGTAATAGGTAGCTAGTAGCCATAGTTGTACAAGAAAACAATTGTAATGAATTGTATCAAGTATCAATGAAAGAAGATTTTCCAGCAATGAGTACTCGTAGTCGCGATCTCAGAGTGCGGAGCGCCCATCGTGGAGTAGATGCGAGTAGTAGTACTCGGCTTTGGTAGTCCCATTGTAGGGAGTAGACAGTAAAGAAGTTGATGAACAATCAAACTTTATTACTGAAGGAGTACACCTGGGTGGCCAGGGCCGTAGTTACGAAGTAGTCGCTTGGACCCGGAGGCCGCTTACAGCTGAGTAGAGCTGGAGCGGGTGGCCGCTTGCAGCAGTTGATCCGTAGGTAGCCGTGTAGGCTGGATCGTAGACCCGTAGGTAGCCGTGCAGGCTGGGTCTTGGATTGTGGTCACTTAGTAGACCACTGCTAGAGTCCTTGACGCTCGTCGCAGCCCAGGGTCCGTAGGTAGCCGCACGGGCTCGACTCTGGAGAGGAGTAGTCCGGAGACTGGAGCCAGGACCCGGGGGGTCGCTTGCGGCGAGGGGTGTTGGCGTAGTCGTGTAGACTTGAACCCCAGAGTAGTCGTGTAGACTAGGCGTAGAATCGACAGAGCTGGTCGACGTTCCACGAGTTGTTGATGTCTTCGCCTTCAAGTGTTTGGAGGCGGTAGGAGCCCGGCCCTGTCACCTTTGCAACGGTGAAGGGACCTTCCCAGGGGGAGCTGAGCTTGTGAAGTCCCTCCGTGTTCTGGATACGACGGAGGACGAGATCTCCAACGTTGAAGGAGCGTTCCTTGACGTTGCGATCATGGTAGCGTCGGATACCCTCTAGGTACCTTGCTGATTGGACGAGGGCAGTGCAGCGAGCTTCTTCGAGGCCGTCAATATCAACTCGTCTGCTGTCTTCTGAGACGCCCTCGTCGTAGGCTGGGACGTGTTGCTGCTTGGCGAAGTACTGACATCCTTGGCACCTTCGGACGAGTTCTTCGGCGTCGTCCAAGGCTGTGGGCCAGTAGAAAGCTCGCCGGAAGGCCTTGCTAACCAGCGTGCGTGAGGACAGATGGTTGCCGCAGACGCCCTTGTGGATCTCCTCCAAGATGTCCTTGCCTTCTTCGCGAGGGACGCACTTCATGAGTACTCCAGAAGATGCGCCCCGCTTGTAAAGCTTGTCTCCGACGAGGACGTAAGACTTGGCACGGCGGACGAGTTGTTCGGTTGCGTTCTTGTCGGAGGGGACCTTCTGCTCGCTGAGGTAGTCGATGAAGGGTTGCCTCCAGTCCACGTCGATCATCATGACCTCTTGCCCAGCCGTTGGATGGGCTGGGGCAGTGGTCAGTGGCGCCGGCTCCGGGATGGATGGCGCATGAAGCTCATGAACGAAGACACCCGCTGGCACTTGGGCGCGGGTGGATCCGAGCTTGGAGAGGACGTCCGCTGCGACGTTGTTGTCGAGGACGATGTGAAGGAACTCGAGACCGTAGAACTTGTTCTCGAGCTTGCGGACATCTAGGCAATAGGCGTCCATGTTCTCCTTGTTGCGGTCCCAGGACTTGTTGACTTGGTTGATGACCACTGCGGAGTCGCCGTAGACTAGTAGCCGCTTGATGCCCAGTGAAGCCGCGAGGCGGAGCCCGTGTAGGAGGGCTTCGTACTCGGCTTCGTTGTTTGAGACCTTCCGTGAAGATCGCAGGACGTACTTGAGTTGTTCGCCCGTTGGAGAGATCGGAGAGTACTCCCGCACCCGCGCCTCGAGGTTGAGTGAGCCATCAAAGTACATCACCCAATGCTGCGGTCGCACCGGTGGGAGTAGGTAGCTGGTTCTCCCGCCACTCTGCCATGAAGTCGACTAGTGCCTGCGACTTGATGGCTGTGCGTGGCTTGAAGTCGATAGTGAGGGCGCCGAGGTCGACGGCCCACTTGGAGATTCTTCCAGTAGCATCTTGGTTCCATAGGATGTCACCAAGCGGGTAGTCGGTGACGACGGAGACCGAGTACTGCTGGAAGTAGTGTCGTAGCTTCCGCGAGGTGATGAGTAGAGCGTACAGGAGCTTCTGCACGGGCTGATAGCGGGCCTTGGATTCTGATAGAACCTCGCTGACGAAGTAGACTGGAAGCTGGACCGGGTAGGCGTGGCCGTCGTCCTGCCGCTCGACAACGATGGCAGATCGACCACGTGGGTAGTCGCAGCCGAGGTAGAGCAACAGCCGCTCTCCCTTGTGAGGAGCCGTGAGGATCGGTGGCTTTGATAGGAAGTCCTTGAGCCGGGCAAGGGCTTGATCCACCTCTCGGAGTCCACACGAACTTCTCTTGATGCTTGAGTAGTTTGGAAGAAGGGGAGGCCCCGTTCTCCTAGCCTCGAGATGAATCTCGTTCGGCCGCCGCCATGCATCCCGTCGCCTTTCGGATGTCCTTGATGCTCGTGGGAGCTTTCATGCGTCGGTGATGGCGGGGAGATCTTCTCGGGGTTGGCTTCGATGCCGCGCCGGGCCGATGATGAAGCCGAGTAGTTTGCCCGAAGGGACGCCAAAGACGCACTTGTTCGGGTTGAGCTTCCAGCGGTATTCGCGCAGTGATGTGAAGGTCTCTTCAAGGTCGTTGATGAGGGTACTGGAGTCCCTGGTTTTGACAACCACGTCATCCACGTAGGCCTCGACGTTCTTGTTGAGTTGCCGCTTGAAGCGGTGCTCCGGATGGCCCGTTGGTAGGTAGCGCCGGCCGTTCTTCAACCCGAATGACATTGTCGTGTAGCAAGACGCGCCAAACGGGGTGATGAACGCGGTCTTCTCCCCGGTCTTATTCCTTGTTCGCGATCCGGTGGTACCCGGAGTAGCGCCGAGGAAGCAGAGCGGTCGCAGCCCCGCCGTGGAGTCGATGACTTGATCAATCCGCGGCAACCCGAAGGGGTCCTTGGGGGCGTGCTTGTTGAGGTCGGGTGTAGTCGATGCACATCCTCCACTCGTTCGAGTTCTTCTTGCGTACGAGGACGGGGTTGGCGAGCCACTCGAGATGGAAGACTTCTCTCGATGAAGCCGGCTGCGAGTAGCTTGGCGAGTTCCTTCTTGATGGCATCCCGCCTGTCGTCGGCAAAGCGTCGGAGGTGTTGTCGTTTGGGGGTGGCCTTAGGGTCGACGTTGAGGGCGTGCTCCATCAGCTCCATGGGCACTCCTGGCATGTCCGCTGGCTTCCACGCGAAGATGTCGCGGTTAGCCCGAAGCAAGCTGATGAGCTCGTCTTCCTATTTGGGGTCGAGGCCGGACCCGATGGTGGTGGTCTTGGTGGGGTCGCCTGTTCCGAGGTCGACCGTCTTGACGGGTACCTCCTCATGTGGCTCAGGCTTGTTGGTACAGTCAGATTTCTCTGGGATGTCGAGTTCACTTGTAGCAAGCTTCTTCGACGCAGCGTAGACCTCCGTCATCGCGTTGGGTACTTGATTTGTAGAGGCGATCTCCACGGCTTCTGTGTCGCAGTCGTGAGAGATCTTGAGGTCCCCTTGGAGGGAGAGTACACCGGCTGGACTTGGCATCTTGAGTACCAAGTAGGTGTAGTGGGGCACCGCCATGAACTTGGCGATGGCCGGTCTGCCGAGGATGGCGTGGTAGGAGGTCTCGAAGTCCGTGACCTCGAACTTGATGTACTCGGTACGGTAGTTGTCCTGAGATGGCCCGAAGGTAACTGGCAGGACCACTGAGCCCAGTGGGATAGCGGCGTTGCCGGGGACGATGCCGTAGAAGGGCATGCTGCTCTTGGTGAGCATGGGAGTGATGTCGAGCTTCATTTTCTTCAAGGTCTTGGTGAAGAGGACGTTGAGCCTGCTTCCGCGGTCGATGACGACCTTGTTGAGCTTGGAGCCCGCCACCGTTGGCTTCAGGACGAGGGGGAACCGTCCTGGTTCAGAGAAGCTGGTCCATTGGTCCGCGCGGGAGAAGGTGATGGGTACCTTCGACCACCTGAGAGGGGTCAGGACCGCTGGTTCAATGGACATTACTTCACGGCGGGTAGCCTTCTGCTCCCGCCTGATGGGCAGCCCACCGAAGAGGACGTTGACGGTCTTGTCCGGCTCCTGGAAGTTGTTGTTGTCGCCGTCCTTCTTCTTGGCCTTCTGATCGTGAGGGTGTGGTGGCTCTGGCATGTCCTTGAGTGCATGCCTGAGCTGGTAGCACTGCTCGGTGGTGTGATTGCCGTTCAGATGCCACGGGCACTTCTCCTTCAGTAAGTCCTTGAAGCCGCCAGAGTTCTTTTTCGAGTTCCCTTTCGCGGGGCGCTGGATAGCCGTGACAGTGTTGTCTGGCTTGCGCTTGCGGTTGGGACCGGAGTAGTAGTTGTAGTTGTTGTTGTTGTTGCGGCCGCCTTGGTTTGCATTGCTGCCGCTGCCGCCGCCCTAGTTCTGCTTGGACTTGCCGCGAATGGCGTCGTATTTGGCGTTGGCCTTGTCCTCTTCATCCGCCCAGGACGTGATCATGTCCTTGAGGTGGGGGATGGACATGAGACGGCGACGACCGAAGTCTTCGAAGGTGCGGCGATGGTAGAGACCGTCCTGGAAGAGGTCGATGACCTCCTTGTCGGTGACGTCGACGACGGTGGCGCGCTTGTCGAAAAAGCCACGCATGTACTTGCGGAGGGTCTTGCCTTGTTCCTGCTTGATCATCGCCAGGTCCATGCGAGTACCCGACCGGCCCATGGCGCCCGCGAAGTTGCTTGTGAACTGTTCCTTCAGCTGGTCCCACTTGTCGATCGAGTGCTTGTCCAGCGACTCGAGCCATGTGAGTGGCGCTTGGTCCAGGCAGAAGGGGAAGTAGAGGCCTTTGGTGTCGCTATTGCCACCAGCGTTCTCGATGGAGAGAGCGTAGCATCGGAGCCACTGGATAGGATCCTGCTTCGCGTCGTACTTGGTGATCCCCAAAGGCTTGAACTTGTCGGGGAGGAGCAAGTTGCGAAGTCGAGGTGAGAAGGCGGGGAAGTCGTCGCCTTCAGCGGCAGTGGTCGACTTCTTCCGCCGCAGCTCCTCAATCTTCTGGCAAGCGTCGTACCCGCCTTGTGAGGCACCGGAGGCATGGCTGTTTGCGTGGCCTCGCCCGCCGCGACCGCCGCCGCCTCCGCGCTCTCCCGTTGGCCCCATGGTTGGAGCCGCCGCCGCCGCCGCCGCCGCCGTCGTGTCGTTGCCGCCGCCACCGCCGCAGCGCGGTGGGGGACAACATCCCGGTTGCCGCGGTCTTGTAGTGAAGGTCCGCCGGCGTTGGAGCGGCGACGGTTTGGCTCGGGCCGGGAGGTCGGCTCGAGTACGGTTGGGACCATTGTTGGCGCCGCGACTAGTAGCTTCGTTGTCGCGGGGCTTAGCCGGGAGAGGCTGGTTGACTCTGTTGTCGACCCGCATGAAGTAGGCTTCTTCAGCGAGCTTGGCGATGACCTCTCCAGCGCGTATGCCCTGAGCCTGGCGTGCGATCGCTGTGATCGACATGAGGCATTGCTCAGGTGTGGTGTGTACTCTGCTCTCGACCGCCTCGAGAACGTCCGCAAGGTTGCGGATGGGGAGGTTGTCGCGGATGTGTCGACGACGTTCGTTGCGCTTCCGGTTGCGTTCACGTCGAGCGTCAATGTCTGCCGGAGTCTCGTTGGGTGAAGCATTAGCAGAGAGCTCGTCGGCGGAGATGTCCTCCAGGTACTGGTCCTGAGCCGTGCCTGAAGGCCCCGGGTTGTCGCCGGCAGCCATGAAGACTTGGCGATCGGGGGTGCCAAGGCTGGACTCAGAGGGTGCCACCTCAGTTGGTGTGTTTGAGTCAGCCCGGGCTAGCGGTGTTCCCTCCTGGAACGGTAGCGAGTCGATGTAGGCGACGTAGTGTGAGTCTCCCTTTGCCAGGTCAGCAGGCTTGCGGTCTGGCCAGTAGACGTATCTTCCGGCTGGCGTGGATTTTATAACCGGCACAGCAGGCCGGCCCCGACAAGGGAAGCTCGGTGGAGTCGTCTTCGGACTCGGGCTCCTCGGGTCCGACCCGAAGTCGAACTCGTAGTCCGGGTTCGAGTAGAACTCGGAGAGAGGGCCGGAGTCCGAGCGTGATCGGGGGCGCGTCGGAGTCCGAGTTGTACTCGGGCACGGGCTCCTTGCCGGCCCGCGCGGAGTGAGAGCCCCGTGCGGGCCCGGCTGAGGATGCGGGGGCCGCGCGCGAAGAGCTCGAGTGGTGAGGGGACCGCCTGCGATGGCTGAGCAGCCGGCTCGCATGTGATGGCCCATGGCGATGTTGAGTTCGAGTTGGAGACGGACTCGAGCTCGAAGTCAGCGTGGTGGTTGAAGAGCGAAATTTCGCTGAACTTGCCGGCGAGTTCGCCTGTGACGGCTTCGGGAAGCGTCACGAGGCCTGTCTTCGGGTTGGGCTGCATGGTCAGGCGGTGTTGGAAGGAGCCCGCGCCATCGACCGTGCGGACCCGGAGCGCCAAAGACGAAGGTGTCGCCGCGGTTGAAGGCGACGGTTGGCTTGAAGAGGACGGAAGCCGTCGAGTTCGCCATGTGATCTCGAGCGAGAGCCCCTACCCGGCGCGCCAGCTGTCGGTGTTTTAGACCGGCAACGTACTACGGGGAGTACCCAAAGTAGATGAATGTGACTCGCCGATATCGGTAACTCGAAGGAAGAGACACGTGGCACACAATTTAGACAGGTTCGGGCCGCGAGGTGCGTAATACCCTACGTCCTGTATGCTGCGTAGCTCTGGATTGATTGGGCACAATTACAAGATGGTGCAATAGTGCGCCGTGAGTTGTAGGGGATTGGATGAGATGATCCTGAGATCGGTCCCTGCCTCGCCTTATATAGTCCGGGAGGCAGGGTTACAAGTCGGAGTAGGGAGAGAGTACTAGTCGAGTACGTCTAGGAGTCCCCTATACAGTGCGGAACATGTACGGCTCCCTAACCGAGTACTACTCCTGTGTAGTCCTTGTGCTCCACGCCTTCAGGTGCCATGTAGCGCAAGCCGGGTAGTCCCAGGGGCCCACCGAGTAGTCGGTCCTGGTACCCACCGAGGTAGTGGGCCCAGGGAGGTCCATACGACACCTCCCTAGGATATAGGATAACATGGTATGCATCTACTACACGAAAGCGGTAAACCAATCTACCGGGGGTTGTGACCACGGTTTCGCCCTTTCCCTCCTCTCGTACTGTCACTACGCGAAGGTATTCGTGACTAGACCTATGATGGACACGGTATATTTATGGAATCTATGGGAGCAGCGGATATCATACGCCCGAAAAACATGGTAGCTAACCTTGATAGATTGAAACCACAAATCGAGTAGCGATCACATAGCATGTATCCATCTAATCCTAGGGATGAACGGAGACATTACCCCATCATCTTACACGGATTGAAGCACATAGGGGTGATGGAGACTTCGGAGAACGTCGTCGATGAAGATGCGATGGAGCTTGGGAACACCCCTAGGCCAACTGCTTGGAGTCCTCCTCTTGCTTCCTTCTCTCCGCCGGCGTTGATCCTTGCGACGAGCTCATCTAACTCTCTCCCTCATCTTGCAGCGGCGGTTTTCTGGTGATTGGCGTCGGAGGCAATAAATAGACGAACACCTAGGGCAAAGGGGGGACCGAACCGACCCCGGAGTGGGCTGGGCCGGTCGGCCCAGGCCGGCCGACCCAGGCCCACTTCGGCCCGGTTCGGCCCCGGTTTTCTCCCCGGTTGCTTCTCGCGTGATCCCTTATTCGTGTGCACTTGCATGTGGGCCTTTGACGTCGTTTCCTTCACGGTTAAGGCTTGAATCCTTGCTATGCAAGCTTCGCTGTTTTCTGGTTGAGTCCCTGAAGACTTGCATGTTGACGCTTCGGTCCTCGGGTCATTTGGAGTCATGTTCATCGTGTGTCTTGACTCTTATCGGGCTTCATGATCTTCTTCCAAAGTGATTGGTGAACTTATCCCGAAAGTATCCTGTTTAGCGTAGATTTCCTGCGTAAACAACAAACTCCAAAATCGACATGCAAGTTTGAACTTGTTACATCATTAGTATGCCTAGTGGCGGGTTAGATGCAAATCATAATCGAAACCAATGTATAACAAGTACTCTAGGTTGACGGAAATTCACCGTCAACAGATGTTGACGGTGAAAATCCGTCAACCTAGCCATGAGTTTACCTTCGGTGTTGACATGACTTCTGTATCTTATCCATTGGTACTAACCCCCATGGTATAACAAGTTCACTTGTGCATGTCGGTTTTGAAGTTAAGTGTTTACGAAGGGTTTTAACGTTGAAAGCAAGACTTCCGGGATAAGTTCATTAAGCACCTCATGACAAGACCTTGAAGCCCGATACAAGTCAAGCAATGAAGTGAACATGACTCCAAGAGCCCAAGGACCAAGCCCGAGAAGATGATAAACTCCGAGGACCGAACCAGAAAAGTGCTGAATCTTGCAAGACAAGGAGTTGAGTCCAATTCGCAGAGAAACCGACGTCAAGGGCCCACATGCAAAAGGGGAGAGCATCTAGAAGACTCGGGAAGCAACACCGGGCGAAGGAGGCAGCAAACTGGGCCAAAACAGGCCCAGGCCGGTCGGCCTAGGCCGGCCGGCCCAGCACTTTTCGGGGCCCAATCGGCCTCCCCTTTGACCTAATTGCTTCTCAGGCTATTAATAGCCCCCTAACCGAGAGCCACGCATCGATCAATTCGTCATCCGCCGCCGAGGAGCAGAGAAGCTTGAGGGACACCATCTCGGAGATGAGGGTCGTGCTAGTTGTCTAGGGTCTCCCTAGCCGACGTGGGAACCTTGCATGGAAGACCACGTCGGAGCTCCGGAGCGAGGATCAAGATCGAGGTAGGGCCCCGGTGGTGATCTTGTTCATGTAGTCATTCATGGTGAAGTTTGTAAGTGAATCCGATTTCTAGCGATTAAGTGCCTTCTCGATGATTTTGTTTTCTTCTTGGTTTTGCTTCTTCTACGATCTAGTCTATAGCTAGATTACATAGGGTGCTATTGTAGCCGCGGTGGCTAGAGGTGCATACTGGACCGGCCAAGTGTTTTCAACTTTTTCCTATCGAACTCGCCCTAGACTACCCGCATGAGTAGGGATACGTTGTGACAGAACGGGGGTTCCGAAAGGCGGGCGTTTTCGGAGTCGGATGGAAGGCCACGATTTAAAGATGCTTTTAATGAGATTTGCTTTTCTATCTTCATCTATCTTGTTTGGAGCTACAACATAAGCATGATCTAGATTCTCTAGATTGGTTATCTCTTGCTTTCTCTTGCTACCTCTTTAGTAGATTAGATTAGTTTGTTTTCCTTATGATATCTTAGATTAGATGCAATTTGATTCTTCAATAGATAGCTTTACCTTGCTTTACTAGATTGAATCCTTGCGTTGCACATTGTTCCACGGATTCGATACCTTGGGTTCACCACTCGAGGGAAGAAGGGTCCCTTGACTACGACGGGAGACTTGTCCGCTTGCAAGTCTAAACGAACTTTGATACAACTATTAACCGTCAACAGTAATCCTTGTAAACGAGTTTCGTGAGGCCCTCATGCCATTGAGGAGAAGAGTGTGGTTCCTCCTCGGCGGTGCCGTGTCCTCCTCAATACTCCGAGGATACTCGGAAACCGAGCGCCTCCTCGAAGAGGTTGTCGATGATGGCTTAGACGATGATGATCCCTTTTTCTTTGGTGAAAAAGCTTCTAGGTTTCTTCCATGATTGCAGCACTCTCCCTCACAAATAAATATCCGCGGTTTTCAACCGGTAACAAGGTACACAAATATTATTTTGGAGTCTGGACTTTGAGTGGATTGAGGATGTGATTTGTTGCACGAAACACACGAGGTGGATGGCTAAGTCTAAGGTGGTTCCGGACTACAAACTAGAGCACACGAACAAAGAGCTGGATGGGAGACTTACCTCTCTCCTCTCGGCTCGGTTCTTCTCTAGCGCACTTTTTGCTTTGTGACCGCGTGCACCTTCCAAACGTTCTCGTCCACTCCTTTGCTTGCGTTATTGCTCCTTACACTCGATGTTTTCACTTTGACTCACTTCCATACTCCCTTGCCTCACATGCCTTGCATGATATTCCTACAAAACAAAGCCTTGGCTGCCCCCCCCCATGCTTGTACTTTGCATGTGGTTTGATAAAATATGTTGGAGGGGCATCCCATGATGTATCATGGTGCATGTATGGTTAGGTTAACTAGATTGCCTCCCTCTAAGCATGTTTTAATGCTAAGCACTCCCCTAAAATCGAAAATTAAAAATAAATTCAGAGCTATTAATGAGTTTTAAATATAAATTTAGAAAAGTTTTTAAAGCATTAAAAACAAATGTAACTTGAAAATATTTTCCGACTACTTTTATGTTGGTCTCACCGGTATTGTTTGCATTCATTGTTGAGAGCAAACTTTTCCCGGCTTGATCATGGGGGCATAGTTTTAGGTTCTAATTTTGGTTAGATAAGAGAGGTTTTGAATGAAATAAAATTAAATGAGGCTTAGAAAAATTCTAATCTTAGAGATACCAAGGATATGGATTTTTAAACCAACCAAAAATCAAGATTCTAGGTCCACGCGAGTCCTACCACGTGCTGAAATTTAAATAACATCTAGATACAAGTCGTGACTCTACTCGTGTGTTTTTAGCATGTAAAAAAAGTCAACCACAACATCATAAAGAGGATGAAAGGTTGAGATAGGTACTGATTTTTTTTGTTGTGGTTTCTCAAAAAGAAGCAAACAACCACATAGGATGGTTCATGTAAAAGGTTTATGATCAAAACAAAATATTCAACCAAGAATTGTGTCTCTAATATTGTTCAACCATTCTAAGTCTAATGTTTTCTGTAGTAAAATTTAAAACTGAATTATAAACTCGAAAAACCTGGAATCGGGTTGTCCTCCCGGTAGCTTATTCTTGACTCGACGAAACGGGTTGCCTCCCGCCTAGCGCTTCGTTTATAGTCCATGGCTAGACTTCTTCACTTGATTACTTCGGATCAACGCTCTTTGTGGGCGTTGCAATCTTGGGTACCAACTTCCGCACCATCTTGGGCACGGGCTTATTCTTCGGCTTAGTCATATTTGCGGTCTTCACAGGCTGGCTTTGTCTTTTGGTCTTGACGGATGCAACAACTTCCTTCATGTAATGGCTCGACATCTCAAACTCCGGTCTTTGGTCGTGATGTCCATGGTCTCCTTAGTGTGATCCTCCATCTCTCCCGAATGAGTTTGAGTAGCCTTCGCTGTCTTGGGACCTTGGGGTTGTCTCAGATATTCTCCTTTGTCACCCATCAAGTGCCCGACAAGTTGTCCCACTTGCGTCTCTAGCATCTTCACGATAAACACTTCACGTATAGAGTTTCCGACCTCCGTCACCTTGCCATCTAAATTCTTCAATATTTTCTCCATAGCCTCGAACTTAGTGACGGCGTCCTTGTTGATCTCAGCTTGCTCGTCCATCAAGTCCTTGAATTGTGCACAAAGAGGGACCAAATCTTGAATGACAAACTTGCATTAAATCGGGGTTTACCTTGGACATGGTCGTGCTCCTCACACTCCTCGCATGTGGATCTTGCTTCGGCAGCCTTTAGGTGTTGAGCTTGTTTCTCTATCTCCATCTTCTCCATCCTCCTCTTAAATAAACTGATATGCCACTCAAGGAATCCGGCTCGTATGTATTCATTGAAACGCTCCAAAGCTCTCGCAATTGTCATGTGGATAGTTGAGATCTTGATCTTGAACGGCCTTCCGGCGTCTTGAAGGTTTATGATAGGTAGATCAACGATGTCGGTTTAGGTTGATCTTCCTTTGGACTTGGAGGTGTTGATTCGCTTGGAGATTCCGACGGTCCTTCGACTTTGGCTTTTGGATCTAGGGTTTCCAATCCTTTAGCTTGTGTTGCATGTCTCCTTTGCCTGTAAAGTTTTCCTGGATCATTCACAAAAAGTTTTGGGTTTCTTGGAGAGGTAGCCAACCATCTCCGGTTAGGGTTAGCAATATAACAAAAATCTAAAAAAAGAAAAATTACGGTTAATCAAAACTAGATTAGATTGATTTTTTTTGAGGATGATCAAAGTTAAGAGATGAAAAAGAAAATCAATAGAAATACCAAAAAATAAGAGATACTAGATCGGATCTTGATTGTTTGTTCCCCGGCAACGGCGCCAGAAAAAGGGGCTTGTTGACGGTACATTATCATATCAAAGTTCATATGGATTTGCAAGCGGGCAAATCCCCCGTCGTAGTCAAGGGACCCTTCTTCCCTCGAGTGGTGAACCCAAGGTATCGAATCCGTGGAACAATGTGCAACGCAAGGATTCAATCTAGTAAAGCAAAGTAGCTATCTTATGAAGAAGCAAGTTGCATGTAATCTACTAACTCATAAAGGAAACACATCTAATCTAATCTACTAAAGAGGTAGCAAGAGAAAGCAAGAGATAACTGATCTAGAGAATCTAGATCATGCTTATGTTGTAGCTCCAAACGAGATAGATGAAGATAGAAAAGCAAATCTCATTAAAAGCATCTTTAAATCGTGGCCTCCGGTCCGACTCCGAAAACGCCCGCCTTTCGGAACCCCGGTTCTGTCACAACGTATCCCTATTCATGCGAGTAGCCTAGGGCGAGTTCGATAAGAACAAGTGAAATCACTTGGTCGGTCCGGTATGCACCTCTAGCCATCGCGGCTACAAGAGCACCCTATGTAATCTAGCTACAGACTAGATTGGGGAAGAAACATAACCAAGAAGAAAACAAAATCATCGAGAAGGCACTGGATCGCTAGAAATCGGATTCACTTAAAGACTTCACCATGAATGATTACATGAACAAGATCACCACCGGGATCCTACCTCGATCTTGATCCTTGCTCCGGAGCTCCGACGTGGTCTTCCATGCAAGGTTCCCACGTCAGCTAGGGAGACCCTAGACAACTAGCACGACCCTCATCTCCGAGATGGTGTCCCTCAAGCTTCTCTGCTCCTCAACGGCGGATGAAGAATTGATTGATGCGTGGCTCTCGGTCAGGGGGCTATAAATAGCACGAGATGCATCTAGGTCAAAGGGGGCCCGACTGGGCCTCGAAGTGGGCTGGGCCGACCGGCTTGGGCCGGCCGGCTCGGGCCCACTTCGGCCCAGTCCGCGGCCTCCTTTGCCCGACGTTGCTTCCCGAGTCTTCTAGATCCTCCCCTTCTGCATGTGGGCCCTTGTCATCAGCTCCTTGTCTCACAAGATTCGACACTTTTCTGGCTAGGTCCTCGGAGTTTTCCATCTTCTCGGGTTGGGTCGTTGGGCTTCTTGGAGTCGTGTTCACTTCATTGCTTGACTTCTACTGGGCTTTAAGGTCTTGTCATGAGGTGCTTAATGAACTTATCCCGGAAGTCTTGCTTTCAACGCTAAAACCCTGCATAAACACTAAACTCCAAAACTGACATGCACAAGTGAACTTGTTATACCACGGGGGTTAGTACCAATGGATAAGATACAAAAGCCATGCCAACACCGAAGGTAAACTCATGGCTAGGTTGACAGAATTTCACCGTCAACATGTTTCCACAGAAGATGTAAAAAGTGTCCGGGAGATGCATGTGAGTACATTCTTAAGGAGACCATCGACCGAAAGGGCAACTTCTATAGTGGTGCACCGTGAGTTTATTGTGACCAGAAATTTGAAACTCATTCAGTCTTCTTTAGTCAGGTGTTGTTGCCTGAGAAACCTGCTTGGCTTGCTTGGTTGGGGTCAGATACTGCCTTGTTCAGGCAGTTTTCTCATGACTCCATCCAAACAAGCTCTGATGAGAGTAACTTGTAACTTGATGTGATCCTAACTTGTCTATAATTGTGATCTTTCTTTGCCTATATCTGTGATGTGAGAATGTGTTTGTGATGTCTCCTTGTTGTGGTGGCTGCCAAATCATGGCTGGTTCCAGGATGCAGCCCCTCGTGGCTGCCAAATCCTGGCTGGTTCCAGGATGTTGCCGCAACCGGGCAGGTTACTATAGGGGTGGCCACCGTATCTGTAATGGGCGTTAATTGAAGCTCTTTACAAACACTGATCAGTGAGTAATGGGCTTCATTCGGAAAGCCCGTTACAAAAAATGCCCACAATGTAACGGGCAGTGTAAAAGCCCGTTACCAGTCCTGACCGGTGGGCCCCAGGACCTGGCCCGTTCATCGAGAGATAAGAGACGCAGGTTGAAAGCAAGCATCTCCTTTAATAGAGAGAAAGAAGATGCGCGTCGAAACAGATGCGTCTCATTTCATCGAGACAGTGGAGATGCAAGTTCACGAAATGCATCTCTAAAGTTAATTTCACAATAATGGGCTGTGTTTGATGCCCATTACCAAAGTTCCATGTGGGCCCAGAGAAACAACCATTTCACATGATTGGTGACTAGTTGTGGTAACAGTCATTGTTTGATGCCCGTTATGAATACTATATGTATTGAGACGCGCGTGAAATAGACGCGTCTCAGTTCGTCAAGATAGTGGAGACGTAGGTGCACATCACGCGTCTCTGATATTGAGCTTCTGTAACGGGCCTTGCTTTGGTGTCCGTTACAAAAGTTCCCTGTGGGCCCAGAAAAACAGCCATTTCACGTGACTGGTGGCTAGTTGTGGTAACGGTCGTTGTTTAATGCCCGTTACGAATATGTCTATCAGTAACGGGCATCTGCCCGTTACCTTTTTGGCTTATTTGTAACACTTGATCGGTAACGGGCGCATTGCTCATTACCAAAGGCGATCTACGCCCGTTACCAAAGCCAGTTTTTCACGTAGTGGTCTCAGTTCGTCAAGATAGTGGAGACGCAGGTACACATCAGGCGTCTCTGATATTGAGTTTCAATAACGGGCTTTGCTTTGGTGCCTGTTACGAAAGTTCCCTGTGGGCCCAGAAAAAGAGCCTTTTCACGTGACCGGTGGCTAGTTGTGGTAACAGTCGTTGTTTAATGCCCGTTACAATTTGTCTTATCAGTAACGGGCATCTCCCAGTTACCTTTCTTGGCTTATTTGTAACGCTTTGTTAACACCAAAAATTGGTACAGGAAAGAGACTGACTTGTGGGCTGAGTTTGGTAAAGAAACACCATTCGGCAGGAAATTTTCCTCAAAGCATTCGGTAAAGGTACCTGCGGTCGGTAACACGCCATCATTCGGCAGAAGGGCTATTTTGTGCTTGGAAAAGGAAACATTCGGGAATACGTGATGACGTGGCCTGAATATAAGGAAGGGACGAATTGATGACAGGTGCAAGACGGACATTGGCGTCGGGGCATTAATTTAGGCAATAAATGTTGTACTTGTGATCGACTAGGAGTCGTGTTAGGACAAGGGTATAAATATAAACCCTTAGTGTTTGTAATAGGGATCGAAGAATTTCACAACAAACCGGCCATGTGCCAACCTTCGAGTCCTTTAGTCGAGCCGTCGAGTTCTTCGAGAGGAGCCATCGATCCGTCGACCTCCGTAAGTACCGGCAACCTTGTATCATGTCTAGTATCATGCGGTGGATTTAGAACGTGATGCAAGTAAGTCTTGTTACCATGCTTAGTATCATGCGGTGGATTTAAGCTTAGTTTAAGAGGGTTTCTTGTTAGGTCATGAGCCATGCGGTAGGCTAAGATCTAGCTCGGAGCTAGTTATCAGCTCTATTAGATTTGGCAAGATCTAATAGATTCATTAAGTTACCACGTGTTGCTTTGATTTTTGCTTCATGTTTAATTCATGTAACACTCTTTTGCCAAATTTAGATTGATTAGATTCGGCTTTATCTTGTTTTACGATCCATATGATGCGTGTTCAAACCTTCAACTCGATGTGGTGCATGGATCACGTGCTCTTTACTAGCCGAACCCAAATCAATCTAGATTGTCACGTGTTGTGGGTTCAAGCATGTTGATCTAGCATAGTTTGTTCCTTCTCCACGGAACCCGAATCGGCTGTACAGTTGTATTCGGCAATCCTGCCATGAGTGAAACGTGTTTATAAGTTCGTTTTAAATAATGTAAGCTTTTAGCCTTCCATATTTAGATTGTATCATGCGGTGGATTGATGTATTCTTGGTTGGCGGTGTGGTTTCAAACAAGTCGTATCATGCAGTGGATTAACTTGTTTGGTGTCATGCTCGACGGGTTTGAAAGTACCTAGACATGCGGTAGACTAGTGCTTTTGGCCTATGCATGCATGTTTACTGCAAATTTATAATCATATTCACCTTTATTTATTTTATTGTAATTTATTTTCGAAAATCGGTCATAACCACGTGCATGCAATTTTATTTAGACTAAGACCGATCCTTCGTCATGCTTACATCATGCATTCGGCTATATCCTGATTTCATGTTTTAGAGTTCCTGAATGATATTCAAATTGCTGACAGATAGCTTGTTGTAGCTATATGTCATTTTAATTGGCTTTGTAGCCGTAAATACGGAACTGTCTGGTACCACTCGGCAAGTTCCAGGTTTTATCTACTTTCATCCTTTGTCAGTTTCAGGAAAATGGACTGGCACGCTTCGGATTCGGCACGTGTGTTAAGCCAGCTTTGTTCGGCTTGCTGTGTGCTTGGGGTGAGGTGCTGATTTTACGTCAACACACTTTTTTGGCACGCCCAGTGGGACAATCTAGCTGATCAAGATGCCTAATATTCATGATGTCATGGATGTCACCATAGAGGAGCTGTCTGCAGAACAGCAATTGCAACTAAAGGAAGCTGTTGATCAATTTCAGCAGAAGTGTCTCATGTCATTTTCTAAAAACAGAAGTGGTGTGCCATATCTTAAGTTTGACATGCCAAGAGTTCTACTACCAGGAGAACCTGATACCACATCTGCTGAAGAGAAACAGGAGGTTTTTCGCATGGTACAGAGAACTTTGGAAGACATAATGGCTAGGCACAACACTGCATTTCTGAATATCTTTCAACAGATGATGGTTGGCATCTTTGGCCCAGGAGTGAACAAGCATTTTGAAGGAGAACCAAGTACTGCTGTCACTGGCCAACCAATTCGTCAAGATACAAGTGTTCAACCGCCTCCACAGAGCGTAAATGGTCAGCCAACTCAACACGTGGATAGCCAGCCAGTCCGGCCAAATCCTCGTCAAGCAATACCTAAACCAAGTACATATGGAGAAATGGCGCTTGACACTCCTGGAGTAAAACCTGATTCTACATACAGAATAGGCCCAACAAACAACAGGTTGCAGAAGAACATGTACGGCACCAGGTATTCGGAGTTCATGGATTACAGTGCCATTGATGCTCTACCGAATCCTGGATATGGTGGCGCTGCAGGGATGCCTGTTGGAGGAACGGGTAATCAAGATGTCAATATTGATCTCCTGATGCAGAGGATGACCGATGTGCTTCAAAATCAATTCGGTCTAAAGCCTAAAAACCAAGGGCATATGTATACACCTCCTTTCCTAGAATGGTATAACAGGGTGGCCTTGCCGCACAGGGTGAAAGCTCCTGCAGATTTCACGAAGTTTTCTGAGCAAGATGATACTAGCACTGTGGAGCACATAGCCCGATACTTGATGCAGCTCGGGGAAGCTTCAGCTGATGAAGCATTCAGGATCAGATATTTCTTCCTATCATTGACAGGCCCGACCTTTACATGGTTCACTTCTTTGCCTGCTCACTCAATCTGCTCTTGGAAGGATTTGGAGCAGAAGTTTCATGCTCATTATTTCATTGGCAGCAATGAGAAGAAGCTAATTGATCTAACTACCCTGAGACAGAGGAACAATGAGACACCAGTGGAGTTCCTCAGGAGGTTCAGAGAGAGCAAAAGCATGTGCTTCTCTTTGAACCTTCCAAATGATCAATTGGCTAGTATGGCTGTAGCAGGTATGTTGCCAGCTATTCGGGAAAAGCTATTCGGCATGGAGTTCGATAATCTTGGCCAATTGTCACACAGGCTGTCGTTAATGAGCAACCAAGCTTATGGCTTCAAGAAAGATTCCAGGTTCACCAAACACAGTGATATAGCTGACATCTACAACCAATTCCTCGAAAGAGCTGATCAAGGAGAGGAATTTGATGATGAAGAGGAAGTAGCTACAACTGAAATAGTGTGGGGCAAAGAGCCGTTAACAATGAACCCGAGATGGGTCAAGCAAGCCAAGGGCACCTATGATTTTGATGTGACCAAGGCTGATAAGCTCTTTGAGTTCCTCGTGAAAGAAGGCAGAATCAAGTTGCCAGAAGGGCATTCTATGCTTCGGCCTGATGGAGTGAAAGAAATGAGATACTGTGGGTTTCATGACAGGAATTCTCACTCTATAAATGAGTGCAGAGTTTTCAGGATGAGAATTCAAAAGGCTATCTAAGAAGGTCATCTAAATTTTGACAATAAGATGAAGTTGGATGGTAATCCTTTTCCTCAAAACATGATTGGGTTTTTAGTCAACATGGTGACTGCTGAGGAAAAAGGAAAAGTGAAGGTTTTCACTTCAGCGAGGGCAAAGCAGGATGGAACAGTTGACCCCGCTCAACAAGTAACAGTTGAACAAGTCCGTAAAGAAGTACCTCGCATCCTGAAGAGTCAAGTTGAAGTGGGGGAATCTTCTAAACCCAGGGTGACTTCGCGCATTCTCCTTAATAAGTGGCAGCGTCAACAAGAAAAGGAGCGCTACCAAAAACAAAGGTACGAGGAGGAGAAGCAAAGATATGAAGAAGAAGTGCACAGGAAAGAACAAGAAGAGCATGCACGAGAACAAGAGCGTGCGCATTGGGGATGTGCATTCTTCAGGCACTGCTGGAATGAAGGTTTAAAACTCCCCACGCTGAACAATTGTTCTGAATGCAGTGACAAATATACTGAGTATAGGCAGGATACTAACAATCGCCGATCCGTCCATGAAAGAATTAGAAGGATGCACCCTAGTGACGGTCGGCGCATAAAAATAAATGAAGTTAATGATCAACCAAGTAAAAGATATGCTGATCACAGATGGGTTGATCATGATGATGAAGAAGAGCGTGAATATGTCTGGCAGAAAGGACAGTGGTGCCCACCTGGCATGAGGAGAAGCCAAAAGAGAAGATTTCAACGCTTGAGAAATCAGGAGTTGAAGCAGGCAGGGATCAAGAAGAAACAGGTGTGGCGTCCAAAAGACAAGCCTGATGGATCTGGCCGTTCGGCTCCTACGTGCATTGTATGCTTCTTGCCGAATGAATTCATCTCTCCGGCTAATCAGGTTGTGCAGGAGGAGACATCGCCAGACATTGATGAGGTTGAGCATTTTGGGCTGATGGCACAGTTAGTGTTAGACAAGCAAGCTACCTTTGACAAGCCAGCCAAGAATCAGCATATGAGACCGCTATACTTGAGAGGATATGTCAATGGGAAGCCATTGACCAAGATGTTCGTTGATGGTGGAGCTGCGGTCAAAGTGATGTCGTACACTACATTTAGGAAGCTTGGCATGGGCCCTGGGGATTTGACGCCAACAAGTATAGTTCTGAATGATTTTGCTGGGAATCCTTCAAACACCAAGGGCTGTGTACATGTGGATTTGATGATCGGGTCTAAGACCTTGCTTAGAACCTTCTTTGTCATTGAGGGCAAAGGGGCATATAGCTTGCTACTTGGACGGGACTGGATCCATGCAAATTGCTGCATCCCATCTACCATGCATCAACAGCTCGTTCAATGGGTGGATGATGATATAGAAGTGGTCCAAGCAGATGATTCAGTAAGCGTGGCTAACGTGGAACCAGCCTTCTGGGAGTATCAAGGTATAGATTGCTTCTCAGGCAAGGACTGGGGTGAAGGTCCTGTTGAACCGATCAGCAGTGATCAACAGGCGATTCAAGCAGTCGGCTTTTATAGCAATTTTTAATGGAGAATCCAATTGATGGAACTAATGGAAAGTTAGGGCGTGGATTTATGTCGGCTGACAAATTGGAAGAAATAGACATTGGAGTTGGTGACAAGCCAAGGCTGACACTTATCAGTGCTAACTTGGATTCAAGTTTCAGAAAAGAGTTGATCAAGCTATTGAAAGAATGCAAAGATTGCTTTACTTGGGATTATTCAAAGATGCTTGGTCTGGATCGTTCCATTGTTGAGCATCGGTTGCCAATCAAGCCTGGTTTTAGGCCTTACAAGCAACCTCCTCGAAAGATCTACAAGGATGAAGTATTGGCCGATGTGAAAAAAAAAAGTTGAGAGATTAATAGAAGCAGATTTCATTCGCCATGTAGATATGTAGAGTGGATCTCTAATATTGTCCCTGTTTACAAGAAAAACAGGAAACTTAGGGTTTGCATAGACTTTAGAGATCTAAACAGAGCTACACCCATGGATGGATATCCAATGCCTGTTGCTGACTTGTCGGTTGATGCCACTGCTAGACATATGGTTATTAGTTTTAAGGATGACAATGCAGGGTACAATCAAATTTTTATGGCAATAGAAGACATATCAAAGACAACCTTCAGATGTCCTGGACATATAGGCCTTTTTGAGTGGATTGTCATGACATTTGGGTTGAAAAATGCCGGTGCAACTTATCAAAGAGCCATGAATTATATTTTTCATGAGTTGATCAGCAAAATTGTTGAGATATACATTAATGATGTCGTGATCAAGTCTTTGGATCATGCATCACACTTGGATGATGTGAAGAAAACTCTATAGTGCACCCGAAAACATGGGCTTAAGATGAACCCGAACAAATGTGCCTTTGAGGTTTCAGCTGGAGAGTTCCTGGGATTTTTGGTACATGAAGGAGGAATAGAAGTTGGCAAGAAAAGCATGAAAGCTATTGATGAAGTTGTTCCTCTAACCAATCTCAAGGAATTGCAATCACTGCTTGGCAAGATCAACTTTGTGAGAAGATTTATTTCAAATTTGTCACAAAAGGTTTTGCCTTTCTCTCCACTGTTGAGGATCAAGAAGGATCAAAAGTTTGTATGGGGTGACGAACAACAAAAGGCTTTTAATGAAATCAAGGAGTACATGAAGGAACTGCCAGTGTTGGTGCCTCCACAATTGAACAAGCCTTTTAAGTTGTATGTGGCGGCCAATACCCAAACTATTGGATCGGCCCTCATACAAGAATTTGAGGGAAAGGAATGAGTAGTTGCGTACCTTAGCCGAAAATTGCTTGATCCAAAACAAGATATTCAGCTGCGGAGAAGCTTTGCCTGTGTGTTTATTACTCATGTACAAAGTTTCGGCACTATTTGTTGAATGCCGGATGTGTTGTATTTCCAAAGTTTGATGTAATTAAACACATGTTGTCTATGCCAATTTTGAATGGAAGGATTGGCAAGTGGATTTTAGCTTTGTTTGAGTTTGAGTTGAAATTCGAATCGGCAAAAGCTGTTAATGGTCAGATTATTGCTGATTTCGTTATTGAACATCGCGATCCATCAATTAATTTGCTTGAAATTACTCCTTGGGCTTTGTTCTTTGATGGATCCTCATGTGGCAAAGGTGGTGGAGTAGGAATTTTATTGATTTCACGCAGAGGTGAGATGTTTGAATTTGCTATCCCTATTTAACCTACTGCCACAAATAATCAAGCTGAATATGAGGCATTACTTAGAGCGCTTCAGTATTTGAATGAAGCAAAGGCTATTTCAGTTGATCTTTATGAAGATTCAGAGCTGGTTATAAAACAATTGAATGGTCAATATGAATGTAGAAATGATATCCTGAGGAATTACTGCGAGGAATGCAAGAAAATCAAGAAGTGTTTGCCAACGATGTGTGTGCTTTCGGGAGTGATTTAGCAGAAGATGATTGGAGAAAAGAAATTGTTGATTATCTGGAAAATCCATCTCGAAAGATCTCCAGGAAGCTCAGGTATAAAGCTATAAAGTTTGTTCTTCTTGATGGACGTTTGTTTTACAAATCATTAGATGGGGTGTTGATACAATGCCTGGGTAAAGAAGCAGCAAAGAAAATGATAAGTGAAGTGCACGATGGGCTGTGTGGAGCACATCAATCGGCTTACCGAATGAAATGGGTTATCAGGCACACTGGATGTTATTGGCCGACGATGTTGGAAGATTGCTTTGAGTATTACAAAGGGTGTCAAGATTGTTAAAAGTTTGGAAATATTCATAGAGTTCCAGCATCATCTTTGAATCCTATTATCAAGCCATGGCCATTCAGAGGATGGGGTATAGATTTGATTGGCCAAATAAATCCTCCATCTAGCAAGGGGCATAAGTTTGTACTTTTGGCAACAGATTATTACACCAAATGGGTTGAGGCAATTCCATTGAAGAAAGTAACATCAGAAAACATGGTTGAGTTTGTCAAGGAGCACATCATCTACAGATTTGGAATTCCTCAAACAATTACAACTGATCAAGGAACTCAGTATACATCTTCAGAGTTCAGGGAATTTGCTGAAAGCATGGGGATCAAATTGTTATATTCTTCTCCTTATTATGCCCAAGCTAAGGGTCAGGCAGAGGCTTCTAACAAGATTATGATCAAGATTATACCAAAGAAGATTGATTAGAAGTCAAAAAGGTGGCATTCGGTACTCAATGAAGCCTTGTGGGCTTACCGAATGGCCCCTCATGGAGCTACAAAAACATCTCCTTATGAGTTGGTTTACGGGCATCATGCTGTTTTGCCATGCGAAATGCAATCAGATTCGAGGAGAGTGGTTTTGCAAAAAGATTTAAGTTCCAAAGATTACAGTGGCTTAATGATGGACGAGTTAGAGGATTTGCATATGATTCGTCTTAAGGCCTTGGAAAATATTGAGAAGAACAAGATGTGAGTTGCTAAGTATTACTGTTGACGCAAAATGCGCACTCAACGCCAATCACACAGCAAGCCGAAAAGCTTAGCTTCGCACGCGCAGAGAGAGAGTGACGTGCCAGTCAATTTTTCCTGAAAATTAACAAAAGATAAAACAGTTAAATACCAAAGCTTGGAACCTACCGGGTGGTACCAGGCAGTTCCATATTTACGGCTAAGAAGCCAAGCAAGACGACATGTAGCTATGCGAAGCTACCTGTCAAAGAACCACAACCATTCGGTAACCGCGAAGGAAAAAAGAACATTGCCGAATGGATGACGTAAGCATGACAACGATCGATCTTTGAATAAACATGGATGCATGTGCAAAGCCATGACCGATCCTCATGAAGATTAACATTAAATGAAGTAAAGCACGAACATGATCATGTATTTAAAATAAGCATGCATAGATCCAAAGCATTAGTCTACCGCATGTCTAATTACTTTAAGATCCGTCGGGCACGATATCAGCAAATCTATCCACCGCATGATACAACTTGCATGAAAGAACGCACCACTTTCCACAAATAGATCTATCCACCGCATGATACGACCTAAATATGGAAAGCTAAAAGCATACGTCCTTTAAAACATAAATAACGCACGTGATCTACTCGTGAAGATATAACCGAATACGGCCGAACAGACCGATCCGGGTCCATGAGGAAGGAACAAACATTACCACGTGAATAAATCTATCAGAGCCGAATTGGAAATCTAATCCACCGGATGACTAGCCCCAAAGCAACCCAAAAACCCGCATCTACCGCATGATACCCGCTCTTTCAAGATTTTTACTAACAAAGCAAGCTTGAACCCGCAACACGTGACAACCCAGATCGATTCGGTTTCGGCTATCGGAGAGCACAAGATCCACGCGTCAAAACACGAAACCTGCTCATGCACGGATCTTAAAAGGAAAAGAGCCGATCCAAACCCATCTAGATTGGGCAAAAGTGTATTACATGAATTAAAACATAAAGTAAAACCCATGATAACACGGGGTAACTTAATGAATCTATTGGATCTTGCCAAAATCCAATAGAGCCGATAACTAGCTTTGAGCTAGTTCTTAGCCTACCGCATGGCTCATGATCTAACAAGAAACCCTCTTGAACCAAGCTTGAATCTACCGCATGACACGAAGCATGGTAACAAGACTACTTGCATCAGATCTAAATCCACCGCATGATACTAGACATGATACAAGGTTGCCGGTACTCACGGAGGTCGACGGATCGATTGGCCCTCTCGAAGAACTCGACGACACGACAAGGGACTCTAGGGTTTGGCGTAAGGCCGGTGTGTATTGAGGAATGAACGTGTTTTTTACATACATCCAGGGATCGTATTTATACCCTGCTGATTACAACTGCGAATGGATTTATTGCCTAACTAAACTCGATCGCCTGTCCATCCATTCACTTCCTCTGATCGAGCCACGTCACCGTCCAATCCCGCAAAATCAGCTCTACTGTTCTTTTGCCGAACTGGAACAGATAGCCGACCGCGGATCCCTCTGCCGAAAATCTCTGAAGATGTCTTTCCTTCCACCAGACGGACTCTTTTCCGAGTCGGACCCACATGTCATACTCCTTACCAAATTTTGGTGTTAACACATGCCCCTTCAATTGTGGGATAAAAGTAATTTTGTTCCACAATTGACTCCAGCCACGAATCCTTGAGCCAAACCTCGTCAACACCGTTCTTCACAATCCGCCGGATTCTTCGTTCGCATCCAACCCTAGATCCCCTTCGTTCCGAGCTCGAATCTCCAATGGCAACTCGTAACCAAGCTGCTCGGTGTAAATTCACCCCTCCAAACCTTTGTTCGGCATTAGGTTTTCAATTTTACCCGAGATTTTCTTCTTCCGCTCTCTTCCAGAACCTTCTACCGCCCTTCGATTCCTATTGAGGCCAATTCGCAGCCTTATTATCTTGGTCCCGAAGGGAATCCCGACCCTCGAGATTTCATTGCCGCCGAATCTCGCAGAATCCCTTTCAAGGTAGCTTTATCTCCACCTCCTCAGTGGCAAGATGCGTTCAAGAACTGGCCTTTGCCCCCAATCGCAGGCTGGAAGACTTGGTACCGTAGGATTCTTGCGGATAAGAGTGGATTGACCAATCTGGATACTCTCCGCATTGCTCAATGTTTGCAGTTATCTGTAGCTGAGACACCCAAGAATGAAGATCTTCTGATAGCCGCGTGCCACTTCTGGTCAAATGGCGTCAATGCCTTCCTTTTTGGGCATGGCCCAATGTCTCCAACCTTGGCCGATGTGTAAATGATCACCGGCCTTGACATCACCGGGTCTGTTCAGCCTTGGAATTTCAAAAATTCCTCACGCCAGACAGGGGTAAAGCCAGGGAATGGTTACAAACAATATATTTCGAAGCACATGAGAGACAATCCCCTTGGTGAAGTTGAATATAGAGCCTTTTTGAACATGTGGTTATGTAGATTTGTCTTCTGTGGCAAGGCCAACGAATCCACTCTGAATCATATCGCAATGGCGATCCATCCGGCCGCTGGCAATCGCCTTCCTCCGGGAAAATTCCTCTTGGGCAAGTGTATACCATATGCTTCATCGACAGCTTACCCAAATGTATACTAGCCGGAGGATAACGTGCGTCAATGGCCCTTGGTGGTTTGTTCAAATTTGGCTGCAGCCTTCACATGCACCGATTATAGGCGTCGACTTGAACTCCGGGTTCTTCCCCCGGTCCAATCCCCCCGAAGGAGAGCTTCAAGTCACTAGAGGATGCCAAAGCTATGGAGAAGCAGGCTTCAATCGTTATCGTTCGACCAGACATCACCCAACTCTTCGAGTTGTTCTTCAAAGGCTTCCCCAATCCTCTTTGGCTCCCTTATCTAGGCTATGACACCCCGACCTTCCCCGTCGAGTTCTCCTTTGAGCCCGGCCATCAAGATGGGAGATTCTTGGAAATCTTTAATATCATAATCCGCCCATGCATATTACCGGCCGAGTTCAATGGAGGGAGTGCGTAATGCCGCACTTATGAGTACTACCGGCCTAATGTAATGGCCGGGCAAACTTGGATGCGGTCAGGTACCCCCACGATTGTTTCTGCATGAATTCCTCAAGCCCGGGGAGGAAATCAAAGAACTCGATGCAAAGGCAACAGAAGTTTTCAACTATGTGTGCAGTCCCACTGTCTACACATGTCCTTTTGTGCCTGCAACCATAGCTCACCCCACCTTCAATTCATGGTGGCAAGAATTTCATGACCACATCTTTAGTGAACCCGTTCATGTGTTTTGTGCAGAATTGGTGCCTGATTTCCTGCCGACTTCAGAGGTAACACAATGAACCCTTAGATCAAGCACTCCTTCTCCATTCATGGTTTTGACCTTCATCTTCCGTCCACGTAACACGCTCCCGCCCCTCGAGCCAGGGTAATAACTTATAATGCCGAAGGCCCAATTTCAAGATCGGGGTTTAAATCCACAACCCCGCGCCAACCGATGGACGGGTATGCTACCACCGATCCTAGCCTTTCTAGCCTTGCCGTCGACGGGAGGCAAGGTCCGCATCCGATTCCCCCTCCGAGCGCTAAAAGGAGGAGAACCGTCAAGAAAGTACCTTGGTTGAGGTAAACTCCTTTACCTTCTTGATTACCGGGTCACTCGTTCTTGATGGATCATATCATTGTGTATTTCGGACCGCGAGCCCAACATTCTTCGTAACCAACACCCCGCCGATGCTCCATCCACCGGTATGACTTTTTGCCGTTCTTTCTCTAGGATGAGCACCGGCACTTATCCCTTCAATTGGACATTTGCGAAGAAACCGTTGGAGAGCCACTTGTAGATGTTCCGGTGGTTCAACAAAGCGAGCCCTTCCAGGGTTGAATTGCCCATCCCAAAGAGAGGTTTCATCTTCATCACCTCTCGCGAAGCAAGACGCTCTCCGGAGATGAATCCCTCAACTCAACCGGAGCCACCAAATACCCCCAGGATGCCATCGCCTATCGGTCAAGGAAGCAATGACCAACCCAATAGAGGAGGATCCAATTCTTCACCGCCCGTAAACTTACGAGCCACCGATGGCTGCATCGCATCTCCCCGACTTGGAAGTTTCGGCTCTGCTCGGGACGCCTCTTCCGTCTGCAATTGCCCCCGCTCAAGAGACCATTCATGAGGTACTCAATTCCGCGCTTAATCTTGATACCTTGATGCTAGCATTCTCACCTCGGCAGTGTTGTTTTCAGGATCACGCCCCGTCATCATCGAGCTTGCCATCAGAGGGCCCATCAACTGCCGATGTGATGAAAGAAATAAACAAGCCGCTGCCAGATGAAGTGTTGCTCAGACTCAAAGAAATTGCAGCTTGGCTAGAAAAAGATGTTCAGGATCAGCTTAATGATCTTCGCCATTTTGAAGAGATGTTTGAACCCATTAGTCGAAGACTTCCTGATGACATCAGAGCTTTCCTATCATCCATCTACGACTTAGAGCCCTTTTATGTTCCCTTGAGGCGCACTTGGAGGAAATTGCGCTCCCGTTCGGCCATTGAAAAGGAGAAAACTGATGCTGAACAGGCCATGAACGGGATACAATCCCAAGCAAAAAGCCACAAGGATGCCTTGGCTGACCTGCAAGCTTCTTACGATCTGAAAGTCGCCGTAAAGGCTGCTCTAGAGGCGAAATTGAAAAGCCTGTCAGCGGAGATGGAGATTGACCGAAGAAAATAGCCGATCTCCCCGGATTAATAGCAAAGACCGAAGCGGAGGCGGAATCGGTCGTTACCGCAGTAAAGCAATGCGATGCGAGCTTATCGACTTATCCGATGCCCAAAAGGACTATCGGGAGATCTTGGACAATTCCCACTTGATAGTATCCAATGTTCGTCATGCACTCGCAAAACTCCTTAATGCTTGACCGTCCTTATTGATGTATACCCGAACCGGTCGTTCTTGTAATATTTCCTTTGCGATTTGTTTCCTTTCCTTGGCGTACTTTGAGATGTGATGCCGAACGACCCATTCGGTAGTGAAACGCTAACTCCCGAACGATACCTTGAGTTCCTTTAGCCGAACCAATCGACTTGCGCACGGCCCGGCCTTAGAACTCCAAACGACCCGCCGGCGGGCCGGTCAAGGAAATCTCTCCGCCTTCCGATTTTATTGGGACGTGCGCCACGATCCACGCCCACGACTCGAAGCCACGATTACCCCGCAGTGCCTATAAATGTTGCCATAGGTGCCCCTAGCTCTCCATCGTGCCTTTTAGCTCTCGAATCTTTGCCAATCTTTGGTCTTCTTGTAAACAAGGCACATCCCCAAACCGCAATGGTGCGCCGCCCTCAACCGCCGCCGCGCCTCCGACGAGGCCGAGGGAAGCGGCGCTAATGCGCGCGCGGCGGTGATGATCATCAATTTCTCCTTGTCGATCTTCCTTTTGATCTTCCTTTGCCTTGACAATCATCTCCCTTTTTTCGCCTTGATTCGGTGGAATCCGCCCCGCGCGCCGGCCAATCGGCCCCTCCCCGATGACTCTTCGAGTCCGATGGCCACTCCCCGGTGCCGTACGGGGGAAGCGACGCTACTCGCTTCAAGGAGGAGCTAGAGGCGTCCCGTCTTGAGCCGGGAGGACGTCTCCAAAAAAGCGGGCGTGGCCGAACTAGAATGGGAGGACCGGGGCGGAAACAAACCGCCGGAGGCCATTGATGGTATGGCTCGATTCTTGATTCAGCCCCGGCCTTTGATGCTAATCCTTTCTTGTTTGTCTTTTGCAGCCCGTGATGCCGAGCTCGACCGCCCAAAGGCGCCGGTAGAGCAACCGGCCGAGAAGGTGAACGCCCACGGCGACACGCCGGCGGAGCGCCCGGCCGCGGTGGAGCGCCGCATTGACGAGGTGGCCGTCCATGGTGTTCGTCCGGGCACCACCCCGGGCCCGGCCGCGATGGCGACGCGTACGGACGTCGACTATTCCACCGGCCGCGTGGCTTCCGTGGCGGCGCGCGCGGAGGATATCGACGAGATCGAGCTCATCCTGGAGCGCCTCGACGGCCACGGCGACGCCATTGCCGAAATTACCCATCCCCAGTCTGTGTTGAACAGACTCTTTGACTAGATTGTACTAGGGATGTGTAAATGTCGGCAATATATGATGAACTTTTGGAATCCGCACTTGTTCCGTGATATTTCCCTTCGCATTTGCATCTGTGAATTTGTCCTCTTCGAATGCATCTGGGAACTGTCTTTAGCCGAACGCTCGCAAACAACTGCCCCTTGGCGCAAGATCCACAAAGGATCCCAATTCGGCAATCCGTAAATACTGTTCAAAGAAAACCCTTCGCACTCGGTGGAAAACCCTGCCGCTTGGTATTCCAACAGTGTGTACCGGCGCATCATCACTCCCAATGCGCCTCCTTGGTCAATAAAATAGCCCGTGGGGTGCTCTGCAAATCCACTCGCACACTCCTCCATCACTTCTCGTCTCTTCTTCGCTCGCTAGAAGAAAAAACCCCAACGCCATGGACAAGGGTAAACAACCTCGGGGGAGCGGCTCGTCAAGGAAGCGTACGATTCGGAAGTGAGTTCTTTCTTGATCCGCTCCTTGTCCTTCGCTTGATCTTGCGCTTCATGTTTTCCTCTCGCTTCTTTCGGCCTTGATTTGCTTCCCGAAGAAGTCATCGGAACCGAAGATGTTCCCGAGTACATCTCCTCCGATTCTTCTCCCGAGGCGGAGGATGCCACGCCCGAGCAAAGGGTCATTCATCGACCGCGCCGCCGTGCCCGCACCCGGAGCGTGACCTCGGGGACATGTCCGTCCGTCGTCAAGCCGAACGCGAGCGTCGTATGGCGCCGGAAGCGCTAGTAGGGGGTAAACGCTTCGCCCCCCTTCATGTTTGCATCTGGATTTCTTGCCCCTAACCTTGATTCTTTTGCTCCAGATGTCTCTGACAGGTACGGCAACCTGAAGGCGGCCTGGGATAGCTTGGTAGAGGCCGCCAATCGTGGTCATCCTCGCGCGTTCCAAGTCGCCGTCACGGTGGTCCCGGGAACAACTGAAGAGGGAGCAGCAGCCGAAGAAGCAAAGAAAAGATTGAACCATACTTTCGCTTCTTACTCCACGCCTTCTCGCTTCCCTCCCTTAGGGGACTTGGCCTTCGTGGCCGCTATGTGTAATCCCGCAAGAAACCGCTTGTAGTGTAGTATTGAGCTAAGGGCAATGCATCGGGCACCGGCCATTTTCTCTTGTTCATGGATTTTTGTTCTAAAGGCGGCCTCATCCCCGAGCGCCGCCGTTTCGTGTCGATGTGTATAATCATCGATCGATTTCAATGCTAGGATAATACTTCTTCGATATCTTCCATTTATTGCGGCGGAAAACTCCTCTCCTAGCAAAGTTTTCAATATGTATGCATTACCAGGAACGCATCTGACCACACGAAAAGGCCCCTCCCAGTTAGGGGACCATTTGCCGAATTCACTGTATTTAGTTCCAATCGGCAGTAGCGCTTTCCAAACTAGATCGCCTTCTGCGAATTGCTTTACTTTTACTTTCTTGTTATAGTATTTGGCGACCCGTAGCTTGTTTTTCTCGATGTTCTCCAGGGCCCTGAGACGGATCATATGCAAATCTTCTAACTCATCCATCATTAGGCCACCGTAATCCTTGGAGCTCAAATCGTTTTGCGTAAAGCACTACTCTCCTTGACTCGATTGCATTTCCCGGGGCAAGATCGCGTGATGCCCGTAAACCAACTCGTAAGGAGAAGTCTTTGTAGCTCCATGGGGGGCCATTCGGTAAGCCCACGCGCTTCACCGAGTACCGAATGCCATTTCCTCGGCTTCGGTCGATCTTCTTCGTATAAGCTTGATCATGATCTTGTTAGAAGCCTCTGCTTGACCATTAGCTTGGGCATAGTATGGAGAAGAATTAAACAGTTTGATTCCCATGCTTTCGGCAAAATCTCTGAATTCCAATGACACGAATTGTGCCCCTTGGTCAGTGGTAATCGTCTGCGGAATCCCAAATCGATAGATGATGTGCTCCTTGACGAACTCGATCATGTTTTCTGACGTCACCTTCTTGAGTGGGATTGCCTCGACCCATTTGGTGAAGTAATCTGTAGCCAAAAGCACGAACTTATGCCCCTTGCTAGATGGTGGATTAATTTGGCCAATCAAGTCTATACCCCAGCCCCTGAATGGCCATGGCTTGATGATGGGATTTAATGCTGATGCAGGGACTCTTTGAATATTCCCGAACCTCTGGCAATCTTGACACCCCTTGTAATACTCAAAGCAATCCTCTAATATCGTCGGCCAAAAGCATCCAGCTTGCCTAATAACCCATTTCATCCGATAGGCCGATTGGTGCGCTCCACATATCCCATCGTGCACCTCGCTCATCATGTTCTTGGCTTCTTCTGGACCCAGGCATCGCAGCAGTACTCCATCTAATGATTTATAGAATAAATCGTTATCCAGAAGAACGAACTTGATTGCCTTGTACCTGAGCTTCCTAGAGACTTTTCGGGATGGATCTCTCAAATAATCAACGATCTCTTTCCTCCAATCATCTTCTGTAAGATCCGTCCCCAGTGCGCTCACCTCTCGCAAAGCAAATGCTTCTTGACTCTCTTTATAACCGGAGGCGCTCCGAGCCGCCCGTTTGCTTCCTCGTTATGCTCTCTAGGAATGTGCCGTAGGGTTACCGGTGGAAAGCCCTTCAAGATTTCTCTCGCATTCCTCGTAGTAACTCCTCGGCGCCTCGCTCCCGCACTCGTACCGGCCGTTCAATTGCTTGATGACCAACTCGAATCTCCATAAATTTCAACCGAAACGGCCCCGCTTCTCTCAAATATTGAAGCCCTCGAGCGTTGCCTCGTACTCGGCCCGGTTATTTGTGACGGTGGGTTGTATAGGAATGGCGAATTCGAACATCTCACCTCTCGGGAGAAATTAGTAGGATCCCTACTCCCCCACCTTTGCCACATGATGACCCGTCAAAGAATAGAGCCCATGGGGTAATTTCAAGCGAGATCAATCGAAGGGTCACGGTGTTCGGCTATAAAATCGGCAATGACCCGACCTTTGATGGCTTTTGCCGATTCGAACTTCAACTCGAATTCGATAGAGCTAAAATCCATTTGCCAACCCGACCATTCAAAATTGGCATAGATAACATATGTTTTATCACATCAAACTTCGAGTATACAGTGCATTCGGCATTCAACAAGTAGTGCCGAAACTTTGTACACGAGTAGTATACGCAAAGACATAATCTTTCTATAGCCGAATACCTAGTTTCAGGATCAAGTAGTTTTCGGCTAAGATAGGCTACTACCCGCTCCTTCCCTTCGAATTCTTGAATAAGGGCCGATCCAATAGTTTGGGTATCGGCCGCCACGTACAACTTGAAAGGCTTGTCCACCGAGGAGGAACCAAAGACCGGCGGCTCCTTCATGTATTGCTTGATTTCCTCGAAAGCCTTTTGTTGTTCGTCACCCCATGTGAATTTCTGATCCTTCTTTAGCTTCAGCAACGGAGAGAATGGCAACACCTTCTGTGATAAATTTGAGATGAACCTTCTCACAAAGTTGATCTTGCCGAGCAATGATTGCAACTCCTTGAGATTGGTTGGAGGAACGACTTCATCAACGGCTTTCATGCTCTTTTTGCCAACTTCGATCCCTCCCTCGTGGACCAAAAACCCCAAGAACTCTCCAGCTGACACCCCAAATGCACACTTGTTTGGATTCATCTTCAGGCCATGCTTCCGGGTGCATTCCAGGGTCTTCTTCACATCTTCCAGATGGGTGCCATGACTTAAGGACTTGATCACCACGTCGTCAATGTAGATTTCCACGGTCTTGCCGATCAACTCATGAAAAATGTAATTCATGGCCCGCTGATAGGTTGCACCGGCATTTTTCAACCCAAATGTCATGACGATCCATTCAAATAGGCCTATATGACCAGGACATCTAAAGGCCGTCTTCGAGATGTCTTCTATTGCCATAAAGATCCGATTGTACCCGCGTTGCCATCCATGAAGCTAATCACCTTGTGCCCAGCGGCGGCGTCAATCGGCAAATCGGCAATAGGCATCGGGTATCCATCCATGGGAGTAGCTCGTTTAGGTCCCCGAAGTCTATGCAAACTCTCATTTTTCCATTTTTCTTATACACGGGGACGATGTTAGAAATCCACTCCGCATATCGCATAGGGCCGAACGAAGTTTGCGTCAAGTAATCTTTCGATTTCCTTCTTCACATCGGCCAATACTTCATCCTTGTAGATTTTCCGGGGCGGTTGCTTATATGGCTTGAAACCGGGCTTGATTGGCAACCGGTGCTCGACGATGGATCGATCCAATCCGGGCATCTCCGAGTAATCCCGTGCGAAGCAATCTTTATATTCTTTGAGAAGCTCAATTAAGTTCCCCCCGAAGTCCGGGCCGCAGATTTGCACCGATGAACGTCGGCCTTGGCTTATCACCGCTTCCAATGTCAACTTCCTCCGGCTTATCGGCCGACATGAATCCTCGTCCCGACTTGCCATCGGTGCCGTCCACGGGGTTCTCCATTAAAAATTACCGTAAGAGCCGACCGCTTGAATCGGCCGTTGGTCACCGCCGACGGTGTTCAACAGACCTTCTCCCCCGGTCCTTCCCCGAGAAGCAATCGATGCCTTGGTACTCCCGTAAGGCCGGTTCCATGTTAGCGACGCTCACGGAGTCATCCGCCCGGACGACCTCGATTTCATCGTCCACCCACTGGATCAGCTGTTGATGCATAGTGGATGGGACGCAGCAGTTGGCGTGGATCCAGTCCCGCCCAAGCAGCAGGCTGTAGGCTCCCTTCCCTTCGATGACGAAGAAGGTAGTGAGCAACGTCTTGGACCCGATCATCAAGTCCACGTGAGCGCATCCTTTGGTGTCTGAGGGGTTCCCGGCGAAGTCGTTTAGGATGATGCTCGTTGGTGTCAGATCGCTCGGGGTCATGCCAAGCTTCCTGAAGGTGGTGTACGGCATTACGTTGACTGCCGCGCCACCGTCGACGAACATCTTGGTCAATGGCTTGCCATTGACGTACCCCCTCAAGTACAGCGGCCTCATGTGGCGATTCTTGGCCGGCTTGTCGAAGATGGCCTGTTTGGCAAGCACCGACCGCGCCATCATCTCCTCGGCTGCTCGTCGTCAAAGGAAGCTTCCTCCCGCATCACCCGGTTAGCGGGAGCCATGAACTCGTTTGGCGAGAAGTATACCATGCATGCGGGGGGCCGGACGCTTCGATCCTTCCGGGCCGGTCCTTGGGGCGCCACTTCGTCTCGTCCGGACCCCGCTTGCTTCATCTCGCGGTTCCTCAAGCGTTGGACCCGCCTCTTCGGCTTTTGCGTAGACCGGGTGGGCACCACCGCCCCTTCGCCGACGTAGACATCTTCGTCCTCCTCCTCGGTCGGCCCCACCCGAGATCGGCGTGGCGTTTCCCCGGGGTGATCTATAACCTCAATTTTTTGCCGCCGATCCCCATTTGGGTGAATCCTTCCAAGTCTTTCATGGACGGATCGGCGATTGGCGCTTTCGCCCGTACTCGGCATATCCGTCGCCGCATTCGGGACGGTTCCTTAATGTGGGCGGCTTCGAGCCCTCATTCCGGCGGTGCTCGAAGAAGGCGCATCCCTAGTGGGCGCGCTCCTGCGCGCGCGCGTGCGTTCCCCGATTCCATCCGCGCGCATCCTCTTCGCCCTCGCGCCGCTCCTCCTCGTGACGACGCTTTTGGTAGCGCTCCTTTTCCATCTGACGCTGCCATTTGTTGAGGAGAATGCGTGACGTCACCTTGGGTTTAGGCTTGGACGACTCCCCAATCTCGATGTGGCTCTTGAGAACGCGGGGGGCGTCGCCCTGCACTTGCTCTATGGTCACCTGGCGCTCCGGGTCAACCGATCCATCTTGTTTGGACCTGGCTGAGGTCAGGACCTTGACTTTCCCTTTCTCTTCGGCTGTTATCGCGTTGATAGAAAAGCCGAGCATGTTCTGCGGGAAGGGGTGGCCATCCAGCTTCATCTTGTTATCGAACTTGAGGTGCCCTTCCTGGATAGCCTTCTGGATCCTCATCCTGAAGACCCTGCAATCGTTGATGGAGTGCGAGTCCCTGTCATGGAAGCCGCAGTAACGTTTCGCTTTGACTCCATCAGGCCGAAGCATAGAGTGCCCTTCAGGCAACTTGATTCGGCCTTCTTTTACCAAGAGCTCAAACAACTTATCAGCCTTTGTGATGTCGAAGTCGTAGGTTCCTTTGGTCTGCCTGACCCACCGCTGATTCATTGTCAGGGGCTCTTTACCCCACAAGATTTCTGCTGCAGCTACCTCCAATTCGTCGTCGAATCCCCGCACAAATCGGCTTTGTCCAAGAATTGGTTGTAGATGTCGGCGATGTCGTGTCGCTTGCCAAACTTGGGGTCCTTCTTGAGGCCGTATGCCCGATTGCTCATCAAGGATAACTTCTCGCGACGGTTGACCCAAGTTTTCAAACTCCATCCCAAATAGCTTTTCGCACACGGCCGGTAACATCCCGGCGACGGCCATATCGGCCACCGATCGTCCGGCAAGTTCAACGAGAAGCACATGCCCTTGACTTCTCTCGAATCTTCGAGAAACTCCGGCGGTGTTTCACTGTGCCTTTGTTTCAGGGTGGCGAGGTCAATCAACTTTTTCTCAGAACTGCCGCTGAAGTAATGAGCGTGGAATTTACGCTCCAAATCTTTCCACCTGGCCACTGACTCAGGCGGCAAGGACGAGAACCACTGAAAAGCTGGACCCGTCAGTGAGGCGGGGAAGTAGCGAACCCTGAACGTCTCTTCGGCTGAACATTCCCCCAGCTGCATGAGATAACGAGCGATATGCTCGACCGTGCTTGTCTCGTCCTGCCCCGAGAACTTTGTGAATTCCGTCGGCGGTTTTACCCTTGGCGGCAGGAGCACGTTATAGTACCACTCTGGGAACGGCGGCCTGTAGGTGGGGCCCTGCATCCTTGGCTTGAGGCCGAACTGATTCTGCATCAATTCGGCCATCTTGCGTGCTAGGGCATCTTCCTCCTGAGCGCCTGCAGCCGGCGCGTACCCTGGGTGCGGGAAGGCGTCGAACGCCCCGTAATTTCCCACTTCATGATAGCCACCGCCGTATAGATTCTTCTGGAGCCAGTTGGTTGACGGAGCTATCCTTCGACTGGGGTCAAGTGGGGCCCCAGGTGAGCCGAACGCTAGGTCTCCGTACGTAGGCTGGTACGGATTCGGCTGTTGCACAGGCTGACCCGTGCTGCTCTGTGGTGGCGGCAGGATTGGTTGACTTCCTGAAGCTTGCAACGGAGGCTGAACTGGCCGCCCCCCGCCGCCCGCGGAGGAGGTTGGAATGTCTCGCTCCCGAGCTTTGAGGAGGAGGCCGCCGCACCGGCGCTAGCCGGCGGCTGAGAGCTTGATTCACCCAGCTCCACGGTGCTCTTTCCGGTGTACGTCTTCCCAAACGCCTGCCCCGCGCCCGGGCCAAAGAGGGCCACCATCATCTGCTGGAGCGACCCGAGGAAAGCTTGGTTGTGCTTGGTGAGCATGCTGTCTACCGATTCCTGGAAGATCCGCGCGCATTCCTCTTTTTCTTGTTGGGTCGTGGCGTCGGTCTCCCCGCAACAGCACTGCGGGCAAAGCTACCGTTCGATACGGTACACCACTTCGATTCTTCTTGAATGACATGAGACACTTTTGTTGAAACCGATTCACGGCGTCTACGAGCCGCCGATGCCGCTCCGGAGAAAGCTCCTCAATGCCGACATCCAGAGGTCCGTGATCTCGAGCATCCCGAACCAACCCGGCCTGTTGGTCCCACCGGGCGTGCCAAAAAGTGTGTTGACGCAAAATGCGCACTCAACGCCAATCACACGGCAAGCCGAAAAGCTTAGCTTCGCACGCGCGAGAGAGAGAGTGACGTGCCGCTCAATTTTTCCCGAAAATTAACAAAAGATAAAACAAGTTAAATACCAAAGCTTGGAACCCACGGGTGGTACCAGGCAGTTCCATATTTACGGCTAAGAAGCCAAGCAAGACGACATGTAGCTATGCGAAGCTACCTGTCAAAGAACCACAACCATTCGGGTAACCGCGAAGGAAAAAAGAACATTGCCGAATGGATGACGTAAGCATGACAACGATCGATCTTTGAATAAACATGGATGCATGTGCAAAGCCATGACCGATCCTCATGAAGATTAACATTAAATGAAGTAAAGCACGAACATGATCATGTATTTAAAATAAGCATGCATAGATCCAAAGCATTAGTCTACCGCATGTCTAATTACTTTAAGATCCGTCGGGCACGATATCAGCAAATCTATCCACCGCATGATACAACTTGCATGAAAGAACGCACCACTTTCCACAAATAGATCTATCCACCGCATGATACGACCTAAATATGGAAAGCTAAAAGCATACGTCTTTTAAAACATAAATAACGCACGTGATCTACTCGTGAAGATATAACCGAATACGGCTGAACAGCCGATCCGGGGTCCATGAGGAAGGAACAAACATTACCACGTGAATAAATCTATCAGGCTGAATTGGAAATCTAATCCACCGGATGACTAGCCCCAAAGCAACCCAAAAACCTGCATCTACCGCATGATACCCGGCTCTTTCAAGATTTTTACTAACAAAGCAAGCTTGAACCCGCAACACGTGACAACCCAGATCGATTCGGTTTCGGCTATCGGAGAGCACAAGATCCACGCGTCAAAACACGAAACCTGCTCATGCACGGATCTTAAAAGGAAAAGAGCCGATCCAAACCCATCTAGATTGGGCAAAAGTGTATTACATGAATTAAAACATAAAGTAAAACTCATGATAACACGGGGTAACTTAATGAATCTATTGGATCTTGCCAAAATCCAATAGAGCCGATAACTAGCTTCGAGCTAGACCTTAGCCTACCGCATGGCTCATGATCTAACAAGAAACCCTCTTGAACCAAGCTTGAATCTACCGCATGACACGAAGCATGGTAACAAGACTACTTGCATCGATCTAAATCCACCGCATGATACTAGACATGATACAAGGTTGCCGGTACTCACGGAGGTCGACGGATCGATTGGCCCTCTCGAAGAACTCGACGACACGACAAGGGACTCTAGGGTTTGGCGTAAGGCCGGTGTGTATTGAGGAATGAACGTGTTTTTTACATACATCCAGGGATCGTATTTATACCCCGCCGATTACAACTCGCGAATGGATTTATTGCCTAACTAAACTCGATCGCCTGTCCATCCATTCACTTCCTCTGATCGAGCCACGTCACCGTCCAATCCCGCAAAATCAGCTCTACTGTTCTTTTGCCGAACTGGAACAGATAGCCGACCGCGGATCCCTCTGCCGAAAATCTCTGAAGATGTCTTTCCTTCCACCAGACGGACTCTTTTCCGAGTCGGACCCACATGTCATACTCCTTACCAAATTTTGGTGTTAACAATTACAACAAGAAAGTAAAAGTCAAGCGATTTGCAGAAGGGGATTTGATTTGGAAAGCATTACTGCCGATTGGGACTAAGTACAGTACGTTCGGCAAATGGTCCCCGAATTGGGAAGGTCCTTTTCGGGTAGTCAGGTGTACGCCTGGAAATGCGTATATCTTGAAAACTTTAATAGGAGAAGAGTTTACTATTGCTATGAACGGGAGATACTTGAAGAAATATTATCCTAGTATTAAAGTTGATCGTTGATTGCAAGCATCAGGATTACAAGCATCAGAAATATAGAAACAACGGACGTTTGGGAGAGAAGTTGCCTTCAGAGCAAAAGTCCTAACAAAGGAGATGGCCAATACTAAAGTGTATTGCCCTTAGCACAAAAAATGTTCTACATTACAATGCAGGTTCTTTATTTGGCAACCCAGCTATTGACGGTGAAAATCCGTCAACCAGCCATGAGTTTACCTTCGGTGTTGGCATGACTTTTGTATCTTATCCATTGGTACTAACCCCCGTGGTATAACAAGTTCACTTGTGCATGTCGGTTTTGGAGTTAAGTGTTTACACAGGGTTTTAACGTTGAAAGCAAGACTTTCGGGATAAGTTCATTAAGCACCTCATGACAAGACCTTGAAGCCCGGTACAAGTCAAGCAATGAAGTGAACATGACTCCAAGAGCTCAAGGACCAAGCCCGAGAAGATGACAAACTCCGAGGACCTAGCCAAAAAAGTGTTGAATCTTGCAAGACAAGGAGCTTCGTCCAATTCAGAGAGAAACCGACGACAAGGGCCCACATGCAAAAGGGACAGGATCTAGAAGACTCGGGAAGCAATACCAGACGAAGGAGGACACGGGCTGGGCCTGGATGGGCCAAGGCCAGTCAGCCCAAGCCGGTCGGCCCAGCCTAATCCAGGGCCCAGTCGGCCTCTCCTTTGACCTAGATGCCTCTCAGTCTATTTATAGCCCCTTGACCGAGAGCCACGCATCAATCAATTCGTCATCTGCCGCCGAGGAGCAGAGAAGCTTGAGGGACACCATCTCGGAGATGAGGATCGTGCTAGTTGTCTAGGGTCCCCCTAGTCGACGTGGGAACCTTGCATTGAAGACCACGTCGGAGCTCCGGAGCAAGGATCAAGATCAAGGTAGGATCCCGGTGGTGATCTTGTTCATGTAATCAGTCATGGTGAAGTCTTTAAGTGAATTCGATTTCTAGCGATCAAGTGCCTTCTCGATGATTTTGTTTTCTTCTTGGTTTTGCTTCTTCTACGATCTATACTTAAGATAGATTACATGTGGTGCTCTTGTAGCCGCGGTGGCTAGAGGTGCATACCGGACCGGCCAAGTGATTTTAACTTGTTCTTATCGAACTCGCCCTAGACTACCCGCATGAGTAGGGATACGTTGTGACAGAACGGGGGTTCCGAAAGGCGGGCGTTTTCGGAGTCGGATGGAAGGCCACGATTTAAAGATGCTTTTAATGAGATTCGCTTTTCTATCTTCATCTATCTCGTTTGGAGCTACAACATAAGCATGATCTAGATTCTCTAGATCGGTTATCTTTTGCTTTCTCTTGCTACCTCTTTAGTAGATTAGATTAGATTCGTTTTCTTTATGAGTTTGTAGATTAGATGCAACTTGCTTCTTCATTAGATAGCTTTCCTTGCTTTACTAGATTGAATCCTTGCGTTGCACATTGTTCCACGGATTCAATACCTTGGGTTCACCACTCGAGGGAAGAAGGGTCCCTTCACTACGACGGGAGACTTGTCCGCTTGCAAGTCTAAACGAACTTTGATACAACTATTAACCGTCAACAAGCCCCTTTTTCTGGCGCCGTTGCCGGGGAACAAGCAATCAAGATCCAATCTAGTATCGCTTATTTTTCAGTTTTTCTTTTGTTTTTCTTTTGCATCTCTTTTGTTTGATCATCCCAAAAAAGAAAGAAAATCAATCTAATCTAGTTTTGATTAACCCTAGTTTTTCTTTTGTTAGATTTTTGTTTTATTGCTAACGCTAACCGGAGATGGTTGGCTACCTCTCCAAGAAACCCAAAACTTTTTTGTGTGGATGATCCAGGAAAACTTTACAGGCAAAGGAGACGTGTGACACAAGCTAAAGGGTTGGAAACCCTAGATTCAAAGTGAAGGAAGTTGTTGCATCCGTCAAGACCAAAGGACAAAGCCAGCCTGTGAAGACCAAAAATACGATTAAGCCGAAGAATAAGCCCGTGCCCAAGAAGGTGCGGAAGTGGGTACCCAAGATTGCAACGCCTGCAAAGAGCGTTGATCCGGAGTAATCAAGTGAAGAAATCTAGCCATGGACTATAAACGAAGCGCTAGGCGGGAGGCAACCCGTTTCGTCGAGTCAAGAATAAGCTACTGGGAGGACGACCCGATTCCAGGTTTTTCGAGTCTTTTTAATAATTCAGTTTTGAATTTTACTACGCAAAACATTAGACTTAGAATGGTTGAATAATATTAGAGACATAATTCTTGGTTGAATATTTTGCTTGATCATAAACCCTTTACATGAACCATCCTATGTTCTTTGCTTCTTTTTCGATAAACCAAAACCAAAAAAAATTCAGAACCTAACTCAACCCTTCATCCTCTTTATGATGTTGTGGTTGACTTGTTTTTCATGCTAAAAACACACAAGTAGAGCCACGACTTGTATTTATATGTTATTTAAATTTCAGCACGTGGTAGGACTTGCGTGAACCTAGAATCTTGATTTTTGGTTGATTTAAAAATCCATATCCTTGGCTTCTTTAAGATTAGAATTTTTCTAAGCCTCACTTAAATTTATTTCATTGAAAATCTCTCTCATCTAATCAAAATTAGGACCTAAACCTATGCCCCCATGATCAAGCCGGGAAAAGCTTGCTCTCAACTAATGAAGGCAAACAATACCGGTACGACCAACATAAAAGTAGTCGGAAATATTTTTCGACTTACATTTGTTTTTTAATGCTTCAAAAACTCCTCTAAATTTATATTTTAACTCATTAATATCTCTGATATTATTTTTTATTTTCGAAATTAGAGGGGTGCTTAGCATTAAAACATGCTTAGAAGGAGGCAATCTAGTTAACCTAACCATACATGCACCATGATACGTCACGGGATGCCCCTCCAACATCTTTTATCAAACCACATGCAACGTACAAGCATGGGGGGCAGCCAAGGCCTTGTTTTGTAGGAATATCATGGACGCATGTGAGGCAAGGGAGTATGGAAGTGAGTCAAGTGAAAACATCAAGTGGAAGGAGCAATAATGCAAGCGAAGGAGTGGACGGGAACGTTTGGAAGGTGCACGCGGTCACGAACCAACATGAATGCACTAGAGAAGAACCGAGCCAAGAGGAGGAGAGAGGTAAGTCTCCCATCCAGCTCTTTGTTCGTGTGCTCTAGTTTGTAGGCCGGAACCACCTTAGACTTAGCCATCCACCACGTTTGTTTCGTGCAACAAATCACATCCTTAATCCACTCAAAGTCTAGACTCCAAAATAATATTTGTGTACTTGTTACCGGGTGAAAACCCCGGATATATATTTGTGAGGGAGAGTGCTGCAATCATGGAGGAAAACTACAAGCCTTTTCACCGAAGAAGAAGGGATCATCGTCGTCTAAGCCATCAACCTCTTCGAGGAGGCGCTCGGTTTCTGAGTTTCCTCGGAGTATGGAGGAGGACACGACACCACCGAGGAGAAACCACACCCTTCTCCTCGGTGGCATGAGGGCCACACGAAACTCGTCTATTAGGTTCACCAAACCTCAAGGACATATGGAGGAGCCGCCCGTCCAACCTCGCCACTTGACACGATCATCCGCTCCACCTCCATGCGCTCCGTGGTATTCCAATGGGTTTATCATCACAGCAGAGGAGGAGGAGAAGAAGCTCGCTCGCCTTGAGTGGAGGCTTGTAGAGAACGTCGACTTCGACGACCAAGCTCTTCACATATTGGGTTTGCATATGGGACACCGGTGCAATTCTCTAACGGAGTGTCGGCAAACACCCACAAGGAATTTGCCTAGGAAATTCTCATGATCATGGCGCATACCCTTGATGAAGGAGTGCTGAGTCTCTCATTCCGTTTGGAGGGAGCCCACAAGTGGAGAAGAAGGAAGACACCGTCGGAAGGGTAACCTTGAACAATGATGTAATTTTTAGCACCTTGATGGGGTAATCTCCATTCATCCATGGGTTGCAAACGATCTTGAGATGTAATCACACTTTGTTGGATTATCTATCTATCATCTTGTGTTGAAAATACTTTAATGCTTAAGGTTAGCTACCATGCCGTAAAGGGAGTAAAGGTCTCAATGCTTCCTTGGATCCATTCAACACGTCATGTCCATCATAGGTCTAGTCATGAATACCTTCGCGTACTAAGTACGAGAGGAGGGAAAGGGCGAAACCGTGGTCACAACCCCCGATAGATTATATTGGTTTTCATGTTCAAAATGATTGCATGTTCTAGTATCGTAGACCCATGGGCGAGTGTCTCCTATTTTCAAAAGGGAGCTCTGGAACAAGTGGATGTGCATGAAGGCACATGGGAAGGTTTTTGGAGTATGATCACGGGAGGAGACCATCAACGAAGAAATACTATCCGGAACCCCGTCATTCAAGTGTGTCACTTTTGTGCAAGTGGATTTTCGGGAGAATGAGAGAGAAAAAGGTAACAAACACGGAGTTGAATTCGCTTTACTCGGCTTTGATTGCCAAGAAGCCAATCAACCCCACTCACCTATGATCAACCGGTGGTGTTGTGAGCAACATCGGATTCGGGAGATCGGGTTGTTACCTCTCCATGTTGACTATCTCTTTAAAGACCGGGTATTACAAGGAACCCGAATCATCTCCTACCCGGGACTTCCCTAGGATTTGAGTATATGAAGAAAGACAAATATATAAGTGGAGATGAGAGAGGAGGCTTCAAAGTGGCCAAAGTAAACTTACCCCTTTCGGATTGAAGATTAAGACTTTTCTTGAGGGAAAGAAGATTGGTTAGAGGAAGGACTTCTTGTGCCGGCGAAAGAAATGAAGGATTATAGGAGAAGGATCTTCTATGGCCCAAGAAGGAAGTGCACAACAAAATTATGTGCCACCTTTTGAAGGAATTCCGGCGCCGCCAAGTTACTACGGTGGTGTACCAATGCAAGCATGGGGGAGTGGTGCAGCCGTACCCCCACCAATTTTTGCGGTGCCCAACGTAGCCTTTGTGGAGCCATATGCACATCTTCCTCAACCACAACAAAATGTGGCCACCATTGGACGATATGCTGCAAGAAACATGCAAATTATTGCAGCCATCCAAACCAATGCAAACTAAATGGGTGAAGGAGATGCAAACATCTCTTATGAGCTTGGACACCTTCACCTAGCACCGTCGGACAATTTATAGGAGGAGTGGTGCAAGTAAGGGTACAACAACCAAGACTATCAATATCAACCACCGTCGGACAATTTATAGGAGGAGTGGTGCAAGATTAGAGAGAGAGGAGGAGCTTTAGTTATCTTTCCTTTACCCCCCTTTTTCTTTAATTTTCAGCTTGTATGTGCCTATGTATGCGTAGTGTTTTTTAGTTTTTATTTAAATTTCAGCAGGTATGTTAGTGTTTATTTTCATCGTGAATAAATTCACCACTTAGTTTTTACCATTAGTAAAGTTACAACGTTTGTGCCATGATGATATATAATTAAAATTGCCGCTTTGTTTATCTTTGTAATTGATTTATGCCTGTTTAAGCTAATGCTCTCTTAAAAATACAAATCTGAAATTATCTAAATACTAGCTTAATCTTTAGCGGAGGTTATGATAAAAATAAAGACCCATAGTGTTTTATGTGCTCTCAAGTTTTAGATGGATTAAAGATGATTTATTTTTGTTTTTAAAAGTAATGCTAACCTTGTCATAAATACCACTTGCGTATTGCTCTACCTATCCAGAGCCACATAAATATTTGAGTGCAAAAACTTAGTATACAAGATTTATTTTTGAGTGAGTTATTGCAGGCCATGATTTCTCGGGCCCGAGACTAAGAAGCTGGTCATTCCATTTTTGCGTATCTATCTTTTTGCTAGCCTTTTATATGTGCATTGTGTATCCCCGCATAGGAGATCTCACAAACCTCGCCGGATATCCACCCTTAAAACCAAATATCATCTTTTGTGTTTACCTCCTTGACCACAACCTATCGTTGAGAATGGATCATCAATTCAAGGAAGATCGCAAGACGGTGCCAATATTGAAGAATTCAAGTATCTCTCCAAGGAAAAATATTTCCGGTACCTACCTTATTCATCGCCTCTTTGCTCGAGGACGAGCAACGTCTAAGCATGGGGGAGGAGGTAGGTACGATGCAATTTTAGAGTTCAAAGGGGAGTAAACAAAAAAATCAAAGGGCTGCAAATGAAAAAAAATCAAAACTCTAATGTGAAAGTCTCGTGACCGAATGTATGACAAGAAAAAAAATGAACGAATGAGAAAAAGAAAGAAAGAAAAGAAGGAGATATATGAGAAGAAGAAAGAAAAAATATGAGTATGTGTAAAGTGAACTCCCCGGTTCTCTAAAGTGCATTAGGAAATTCAAGGCTTCAAGATTAAAAGATCCATTCTCATTTTCCAACCATGTGCAATCCGATAACGAGGACTTCCTTTGTGCCTCGGGATCACCCTTTGCCCTTTTGCACATGTCCACTCATCTAAAGTGTGCGTATTTTTCTTCTTTCCCCTTCTTGATTTAACATTATTTCCCAATGACCTTTTTGACGAGTCTCAGTAAGACCATGAGAAGCTTGTCTTGTTTTGACAACATCTCATTTATAATATCTTGGTAGGCTAAACTTTCCCAAAAAGCTCCATATAAAGCCTACCACATATATGTGTGTTATGAGAGGGAAAGGAGTAGAATAAATAGGCTTGAGAGACAAAGATGAAATGAGAGTTCATGAGCAAGATGCAAGGTGGTTTAAATTTGTGAACTTGGTTTAGCCCTTTTTCATCTTGTTCTTTATTTCAAAATTTCTGAGATCCATTTCAATTTTAGGAGCATGTTAATACTTGTAGGATAAGCTTAATTAAATATCTACCCTCCGTAGGGATGAAGGCTAGTCCATTATGGAACTTTAACGAATTAAACTTTTGAGAGCATTATGTTTTTTTCATGTATGATCAAGTGCAAGGTTTAAACAATGTGAAGGACCGATACGGCGAACCACAGAGGGGGGAGTGAATGGGAGCCGATAAAAATTCTTCTCGAAGGAGATGGAAACTCCAACAAGATGAACGCGGCTTCCAACACACTTCTCCAACTCACTACCCAAGTTGGTCAAGCCCACGTAGCCACTGGAGTGCCACTGGACCTAGGAACCAACACACAACCTTCCGACCCGAGAACGCAGCCGGAACACCAAACCTCGAGTCTACAGACCAACACCGGCCGACCGGTGAGCACCACCGGCCGACCGGTCCCCGCCGGGTGAAACGCGGGCAACTTTCACCAAGTGGCTCCACACGAGTCGACCGGTGAGACACACCGGTTAGACCGGTCCACGGCCGAAAGCCCCCAAAGCACCAAACAAGCCAACCGACAACCAAACCGACCCGAACTCGAAACAAGGAAGCAACACAGACAACAAAGAAACACACCAAGACGTTCACCCGAGCAAAAACCCACCGAGGGTTGCACTGGTCAGACCGGTCAAGAGCACCGGTCAGACCGGTGTAGCCTGGGCAGCTCGGGATGAACAGCACCCGCGGGTCAACTCCTCCAAATCCAAACCTCGATCTCCTGAATCGATCCACGGACTTGAACAAGACTTTGGGGATATTAGGAACACCTCATGAGGAGTCCAAAAAGGAGGAATCGCAGAAATCCCGCCAAGAACACCACAAACCCTAGAACTCGGTAAACCCCAAAATCGAGTCCCTTTACTCACGGATTTGGGAGGGGAATCACAGCCCAAAGAACCACGAAGGGTTCCCACAAATTTCCCCAATCGAATCCCCAAGAGCAAGGTCCTGAAAACAACCCAAAGAAATCACCAAGAGAGGGCTCCGAAAATCACCACCAAGAACAACCGGGAACAACACATCCAAACCTTGAGGAACCACGCCGAATCATCTATACATGCAACAAAGGTTCATACAAGGTCTAGCTTGCCGCCCGATCATCCAACCCTCTCAACCAGATCTCACCATGAAGCTCTCAAGCTAGTCCTATGGAAATCCTAAGGAAAATAGGAAGGGAAAATAGGAAAGCAAATGAACTAGGGTTTCAAAAACTTGGCTGCCATCCTCTCACCTCTTGGGTTATATGGAGGCAACCGAAAGTCTAAAATGCCCTTTACTAATAACTAGGGATACAAGCCCCTCAAGGGCAGATCTGGAAGTCTTCATGTCTTCATCATCGGACAGATGCCCGGTGACCGCACCCTGCGTAGCCTCGACGCAAGCCATGCGATCCCAACGCGTGTCCTCCGCTTCGAAGTCTCCGGACTGCGTCGTCGCACACCGGTCGGGCCGACCGGCACCCACCGGTCGGGACCGGTCCAGCGGCCGCTTGCAGCCTCCGTCTTCGGTTCTTTGATCTTGACTTTGTGGATCAACCAAGGAACCCAGTGGTTTTCTGGTGAACCACTGGAAACCCCGCGAACTCGGTGTAGCCTCCGCCAATCTCCACTCATGACTCGGCTCCCACGTAGTCCCGGCTCGACCTTGGTTTTGAGGCTCAACCAAGAAATCGTCCATGACTTCATCTTGCTATTCATGCCACCATGCGGCCCGCACTTGACCCCGGTGGCCACCGGTTCCCTCGAACAAAGCCTACTTGTCTTCTCCACACCTGGAGGCCTCACCGGCGACGACCTTTCGCGCTTGTTCTTCACCTGCACCAACACCAGTCAAGCCGCAACTTGCACCTGCAATACTTAGCCAAGAATCAGTCCACACAACATTGTCAATCACTCATCACACAAGGAAGCGACTATCCACCGATCCTCGAACCACACATGGTCCTCAATCTCCCCCTTGATGAGTGCATTGACAACACCCATACGAAAGTAACAAGAGAGAAAAGAAAAAGAAAAGAAACGGACAAAAAGGAACTCCAACAAGCGATCGAAAGCCAAACAAAGGCAAAGAACAAAATCACTTAAAGAGGACAAGTCTCGGACTCCTTAGGCAAGGGCAACGGCTCGACACATACGAGACAAAACAAGGCTCAAGCAAAGAGCGCAAACCACCGAAACAAAGCTCGAAAAACCACAAAGAGCTCCCCCTACACACATGCAAGCTCCCCTTGAACCAATGCACCTCCCCTTGGACCAATGCATGCAAACCAACTGAAAACAGGGCAGTTGCAGCAACTTCAGCTCGCACCGGTCAGACCGGTCATCACCACCGGTCAGACCGGTGCCTAAGATGTGCACAGGATCAGCACTCACACCGGTCAGACCGGTGACCTCGACCGGTCAGACCGGTGCACAACAGAGCCCAGAAATGGCTCGAAACCACCTGAAAACCTTCTAAATGCGTCCAGCAAGCCATTTCAAGCTCAAACTTTTTCCCCTTGTTGGCAATGCATGAATCAAGCCAAAAATGCAAAATTTTCAACCTAGAGCTTCTCAAAGAGACAAAATTCAACAAAGAATTCTACACATGTCCAAATGAGCAAGTTAGATACTCTACAGCTTCGTATGGATCTCAACTACATGATCACCAAGTTTCACAACCATTGGACGAAGCTAAGATGGATTTAGGGAATTTTGCGAAAAACTTGCCTCTCATGAGCAAAGTCCTAAACATGATCAAAGCATATCAAAATGGCAAAGCCACATAAACTTCATGCTAGGACAACCATTCTAATCATAAGACCATCACAAACACCCACAAGCACCTCATGTCATGTCAAAGCCACCGAGCCATGTGCCTACTTCTATGTATGATTCTTCTCATTGGTAGGCATCATGCAATGGTTTAGCACCCAAAACAAATTAAATTCAGCACATATGACATGGGAGCATATTTTCCAAGCATTTTACATTTCATTTTCAGATTCATATATGGTACATGAAATGTCTTTGCGACAAAAAGGAACTTATGCCCCTCCACAAGATGAAGCAAGGGGGCTAAACATTCATGATGGCAAGTGAGCCTTTGGCCCCATATGATCAATAAACTAGCTATCCAACCACAAATTAAGCATAACCAAGCCACTAAAACATGTCAAGATCATATAAAGGCATTTACACATGAGAGAGCATACATGTGACAATTTTTTAAAAAAAAACATAGCCATCAACCATGGATTATTCATCAAGATCATCAAGAGCTAAGCCAAACTAACCATAGCATACCAAACAAGCTCACAAAGACATATATAGCATTCCATGGTGAACAATGTATATAGGAGAAGCTTTTCCTATCCAATGCATATGATACAAAAATGCATGCAATCTAAGATACAAGGATGCCTATACATCATGTTACATATGCCATGCCAAATGCAAGAAATGCATAAAGGAAAGCTATACATATGCTACAAAGGAGCTCCCACACACAAAGCTCACAAACCACCGGCTCCTCGAGGGGAGGCAAAAAGGGCTTGACACCACCGGCAAAAGAGCAAAGGAGCACAAAACTCAGAAGCTCTCCCTAAACACATGCACTAGGGCCAAAGAGCATACAAAGCTGACCCTACACACATGAGATAGAGAAGGAGCAAAACAAACCAAGTGGCTTTACCAAGGCCACACACGCTAAGGTCACAAATACACTTACCTTTATCATTTCTTCACAATTCATTCATCCTTGTCCACCATCATCGAAATTGATGCACCTACATGTCACCACCGGGATATGAAGCCGAAGAACCACCCCCGATATCAACCAAATGTTCTCAGGCCATCCACCTGCAACTCAAAACCAAGAGCGAGAGCGAGCAAATGACTCAACACTGGGGTTAGTTCCAAATGTGTAAAACCAGTGCCTAGCCATTTGCTCGAAAGTGGGGTTAGCACAAACCAAACCATCTTTCCTACCAAAGCTACCTCTACGAACACCACCACGGTAACCACCATGAGGTAACCAAACCTCTCTACCTGGAGGAGGACCAAAACCACGAAAGAAAGCCTGTGGACTGTCCCTCCTCTCTATCTCAAAGCTAAGACTCCTCCCATCCCTGTAGTGAGCTCGAGGGGGAGAATGCCTAGCAACCGACCTCCCCGCAAACTCTCCGCCCCAACCACCGTAACCACGAACTCCGAACCAAACCTCGCACCCGTACGAGCACGAAACCCAAACTACCGCCCGTCCAGGCTCGCACCGTCCGACCGGTGCCCCTCACCGGTTTGACCGGTGTAGCTCGGGCAAGAAGCACCTCCAACAGCCTTCCGCTCTCCCCAAGCCCGAACTGACCTCACACTCGCCTTGGCCCTGGGCAACTGCACACGAGGCTCAAGTACACCATCGGAAGGGTGGTACTTGTCCTTGTTAGCCCACTCCTTCGCCATTCTCTCCTCACTCTTCCTCTTGAAGCAAAACGCTCTCTTGTGACCATCCTTTCCACAAAACTCACAATGGAAACGGATTGATCTGGGCTTAGGCTTGGGATGAGGCTCTTCACAAGGCTTCTCACTTGGTTTCTCACTAGGCGTTTCACTTGCCTTCTCACTTGGTTTTTCTCTTGGTTGGTTTGGCTTGGATGCAAACTTATCTTTGGGTGTGGGTTGTGGTGGAACTGAAACATTCCCAAATTTCCTTTCTCTCTCACCACTGCCCTCACCAACCTTATCCAATCCCAAGGTCCAACCGTCAAAGCGCTTACAGCTAGCAATCATCATACCAAGCTGAGGTTTTTGACTCGACAACCAACTCAGCGCTTCACGCAACTTATCATTCTCATCTTGCAAGCGACCAACACATTTTTCAAGATCTAAATTCTTCATAGCATGCAACTCACATGTAGAGCAAGAAGTAGGAATAGGCACTTTCAAATCAGCCTCAAGCGAAACAATGCGAGAACGGAGCTCAACAATTCTCTCATGCAAACTAGGACAAGAAGTGCAAGCACCAAGCAAAGTGGGTCTAGATTGTAGCTCAGCCAACTCAACCCTAAGCACATCTAGTTCCTCACACTTGGAGGCATACTTCTCCCTAAGATCAGTCAAGTCAGCCAGGAAAGCAGAGCAATCAGCACAATCGTTCTCATCAGAAACAACAGGGCTAGCCTTAAAAGAATCAATTTCAAGCTTGCTATCAAGAACCTTTGTTTCTAGCTCAGCCACTCTAGTCCTAGCATCCTCGAGCAAAGATCTAAGCTCCTTCCTAAGCTTCTTAGCCTCTCTAAGCATGTGATCGCGATTATCAAGCAAGTCAACCAACTCATCATTCTCCTTGCGCAAAGAAGAGAGCTCATCACATACCTCATCCTCGGAATCCAAGTTCGAGGCGTCCTTCTGGCTTCTCTTGCTGCTCGAACTGCGAGCCATGCCGCAGAAGTCGCCCTTGAGGCTTAGGCTCGTCACACAAAGGCCGTTGAGATACTTGCCGAGGTTCTTCTTCTTCTTCTTGTCATCCTCTTCGTCTTCATCACTTGAGCTTGAAGACGTGTCCTCGGAATCAGACTCGATGTCGCTTGATCTCTTCATCTTCTCTCGAGACTGAGCCTTCTCCCCATGTTCATGATCCTTCTTCTTGGACTTCTTCCTCTTGTCCATGAACTTGTGCTTGTCGTGGTTGTTCACCTTCGAACACTCGGTGAAATAGTGTCCAGTCTTGCCGCACTTGAAGCATGTTCTCGTGTTCCTCCTCATGTTCACCCGGTTCTCGTGCAGCCTCTCGAACCGCCTCGTCAGGAGCGACAGCTCGTCCTCTCCAAGCACATCGAACTCCTCATCTGGCATAGACATCAAAGAGGGCAAAGAGAATATCCTGGTGGATGGGTTAGTGTTAGCCTTTCCTTTCAAACCACCAACGAGGGCAAGACTATGGGAATCAGTCGGACCCTCGAGCTTGGCAGTCATGCCTATATCCACCTCAGCCGACTTGAGCTTCGAGAACAGCACATTCACCGTCAGAGTGTCATACTTCTCTGACTCCACAATGGCCTCGAACTTTCGGCCCCAAATCGTACGATCCAAAGAGTGTAAGAGCTTGACGGCTCTATCATGATCATCGTACGGGAGCACGTCCACATTGGCCCTCATGTTGTTCACAACCACGGTAAACCTTTGAAACAAGGCATCGATGGACTCACCGGGGAGATGAGTGAAGTTCTCGTACTCTCTCTGGTAGGTCACATACATTCGTGCCTGAACCTGGGCATTTCCAACATGAGCCTCCTTCAGCACCGACCAAATTATACAAGCCAAGTGCTCGGTGTGCACCCGATCGAACTCAGGCTGACACAAAGCACGAAACAAGTAGTTGACCGCCTTATTGTTGGTGTCGAATCTGTCCCTCGATCCTAGAGAGAGGAAGTCCATCGGCTGGACATAGCCTGTGTCCACCGTGACATCCCAAAGGATCTGACCCTTTCCGCGGAAGAACGCACCCATCCGCTTACTCCACATCTGGTAGTTCTTGCCATCGAAGTGTGGAGGACCCGAACCCCGTTCCTGGTACGCCATCCTTGGATCTTAGACTGGTTAGAGTCAATAAAGACCCGAATCGGCTCTGATACCACTTGAAGGACCGATACGGCGAACCAGAGAGGGGGGAGTGAATGGGAGCCGATAAAAATTCTTCTCGAAGGAGATGGAAACTCCAACTAGATGAACGCGGATTCCAACACACTTCTCCAACTCACTACCCAAGTTGGTCAAGCCCACGTAGCCACTGGAGTGCCACTCGACCTAGGAACCAACACACAACCTTCCGACCCGAGAACGCAGCAGAACACCAAACCTCGAGTCTACAGACCAACACCGGTCGGACGGGGTGAGCACCACTGGTCAGACCGGTCCCTCGCCGGTGAACCGGGCAACTTTCACCAAGTGGCTCCACACCGGTCAGATCGGTGAGACACACCGGTTAGACCGGTCACAGCCTGAAAGCCCCCAAAGCACCAAACAGGCCAACCGACCACCAAACTGACCCGAACTCGAAACAGCAGCAACACAAGACAATAGCGAACACACCGAGACGTTCACCCGAGCAAAAAACCCACCGATGGTTGCACCGGTCAGACCGGTCAAGAGCACCGGTCAGACCGGTGTAGCTTGGGCTGCTCGGGATGAATAGCACCCGCGGGTCTACTCCCCCAAATCCAAACCTCTATCTCCCGAATCACTCCACGGACTTGAACAAGACTTTGGGGATATTAGGAACACCTCATGAGGAGTCCATAGCCAATTTTAATCCCACCAAAACTTGTCCAAAAAGGAGGAATCGAAGAAATCCCGCCAAGAACACCACAAACCCTAGAACTCGGAAAACCCCAAAATTGAGTCCCTTTACTCACAGATTTGGGAGGGGAATCACAGCCCAAAGACCCACGAAGGGTTCCCACAAATTTCCCCCATCAAATCCCCAAGAGCAAGGTCCCGAAAACAACCCAAAGAAATCACCAAGAGAAGGCTCCAAAAATCACCACCAAGAACAACCGGGAACAACACATCCAAACCTTGAGGAACCACGCCGAATCATCGATACATGCAACAAAGGTTCATACAAGGTCTAGCTTGTCACCCGATCATCCAACCCTCTCAAGAAGATCTCACCATGAAGCTCTCAAGCTAATCCTATGGAAATCCTAAGGAAAATAGGAAGGGAAAATAGGAAAGAAAAATGAACTAGGGTTTCAAAAACTTGGCTGCCATCCTCTCACCTCTTGGGTTATATGGAGGCAACCGAAAGTCTAAAATGCCCTTTACTAATAACAAGGGATACAAGCCCCTCAAGGGTGGTTTTGGAAGTCTTCATGTCTTCATCATCAGACGGATGCCCGGCGACCGCACCCTGCGTAGCCTCGATGCAAGCCATGCGATCCCGACTCGTGTCCTCCGCTTCGAAGTCTCCGGACTGCGTCGTCGTACACTGGTCAGACCGGTGCTCCTCACCGGTCGGACCGGTACCCACCGGTCAGACCGGTCAGACCCACCGGTCGGACCGGGCAGCGCGCTCGTTGCGGCCTCCGTCTTCGGTTCTTCGGTCTTGGCTTTCTGGATCAACCAAGGAACCCAATGGTTTTCTGGTGAACCACTGGAAACCACGCGAACTCGGTGTAGCCTCCGCCAATCTCCACTCATGACTCGGCTCCCACGTAGTCCCGGCTCTACCTTGGTTTTGAGGCTCAACCATGAAACCGTCCATGACTTCATCTTGCCGTTCATGCCACCATGCGGCCCGCACTTGACCCCGCTAGCCACCGGGTCCCTCGAACAAAGCCTATTTGTCTTCTTCACACCTGGAGGCCTCACCGGCAACGACCTTCCGCGCTTGTTCTTCACCTGCACCAACACCAGTCAAGCCGCAACCTGCACCTGCAATACTTAGCCAAGAATCACACATGGTCCTCGAACCACACATGGTCCTCACAATGAAGGGCAACGATGATATCCATCGAAGGCTTAGTCGAGGACGAGCAAGGTTTAAGCATGGGGGAGCTGTTGACGGTGAAAATCCGTCAACCTAGCCATGAGTTTACCTTCGGTGTTGGCATTACTTTTGTATCTTATCCGTTGGTACTAACCCCCGTGGTATAACAAGTTCACTTGTGCATGTCGGTTTGAAGTCAAGTGTTTACGCAGGGTTTTAACGTTGAAAGCAAGACTTCCAGGATAAGTTCATTAAGCACCTCATGACAAGACCTTGAAGCCCGGTACAAGTCAAGCAATGAAGTGAACATGACTCCAAGAGCCCAAGGACCAAGCCCGAGAAGATGACAAACTCCGAGGACCTAGCCAGAAAAGTGCTGAATCTTGCAAGACAAGGAGCTTCGTCCAATTCGGAGAGAAACCGACGACAAGGGCCCACATGCAAAAGGGGAGAGGATCTAGAAGACTCGGGAAGCAATACCAGACGAAGGAGGACACGGGGCCGGGCTCCGGATGGGCCCGAGCCGTCAGCCCAAGCCGGTCGGCCCAGCCTGATCCAGGGCCCAGTCGGCCTCTCCTTTGACCTAGATGCCTCTCGGGCTATTTATAGCCCCTTGACCGAGAGCCACGCATCATAAAATTCGTCATCCGCCGCCGAGGAGCAGAGAAGCTTGAGGGACACCATCTCGGAGATGAGGGTCGTGCTAGTTGTCTAGGGTCCCCCTAGTCGACGTGGGAACCTTGCATGGAAGACCACGTCAGAGCTCCAGAGCAAGGATCAAGATCGAGGTAGGATCCCGGTGGTGATCTTGTTCATGTAATCATTCATGGTGAAGTCTTTAAGTGAATTCGATTTCTAGCGATCAAGTGCCTTCTCGATGATTTTGTTTTCTTCTTGGTTTTGCTTCTTCTACGATCTATACTTAAGATAGATTACATAAGGTTCTCTTGTAGCCGTGGTGGCTAGAGGTGCATACCGGACCGGCCAAGTGATTTCAACTTGTTCTTATCGAACTCGCCCTAGACTAGCCGCATGAGTAGGGATATGTTGTGACAGAACGGGGGTTCCGAAAGGCGGGCGTTTTCGGAGTCGGATGGAAGGCCACGATTTAAAGATGCTTTTAATGAGATTCGCTTTTTTATCTTCATCTATCTCGTTTGGAGCTACAACATGAGCATGATCTAGATTCTCTAGATCGGTTATCTTTTGCTTTCTCTTGCTACCTATTTAGTACATTAGATTAGATTCGTTTTCTTTATGAGTTTGTAGATCAGATGCAACTTGCTTCTTCATTAGATAGCTTTCCTTGCTTTACTAGATTGTATCCTTGCGTTGCACATTGTTCCACGGATTCGATACCTTGGGTTCACCACTCGAGGGAAAAAGGGTCCCTTCACTACGACGGGAGACTTGTCCGCTTGCAAGTCTAAACAAACTTTGATACAACTATTAACCGTCAACACCAGCCACCTAAGGTTGCAATAGGGAGCCTGTGGGAAGCAGGAGGCCTGGAGGAAGAAGCGAAAGTGTGCTTCATTTCTTTGATTCCGCGTTTTCCCCTTCAGCTCTTCCCTCTCCAGCTGTTCCAGGATCACCGTGACGGCAACGTAGAAGCTTCGGGGATTACCGTGACTTGCAGCTTCCATCAGGCTATCCCAGGAAGCCTTCAAGTTGTTGTACCTGTCAAACATATGAAGAAAGGGAACAGATTCTCGTTGAATGTAGGATCTGAAACTTATACACGAGAATCAAATAACGATGAAGATCTTACCCCCTACCAAAGCCTCCAAGCTCATGTGGCGTTTGCGTTCGGCACTGCAGCGGGCGGTGATGTCCCACAGGTTGTGTTCTAGATGCCGGATGTGACGGCGCAGTCGGTGATTGGCCTTCTATTCCGGCATGGCGTCTTCTTCGTCAGCAGAGGAATCCGAGAGGATGTACTCAGGAACCTCTTCAGTTCCAAAGATTTTATCTGGGAGCAAGTCAAGGCTGAAAACAAAGGAAGGTGAATCATGAGATTGCAATCGAGAGCAAGAGAAAGGATTGAGAAGGAAAGCTTACTCTCGAATGGTTCGCTTCTTTGGTGGGGTGCTGCTATCCTCGACTGACTGTTTCCCCTTGTCCGCCATGGCCTTGGGGGTTTTTCCTCTGGAGAAGCAGGATGAGAGAACGTGAAATGATAGAAGTGTATGCGAGTGGATTTGCAGAGCACTAAGGGGGCTATTTTATTAGCCATGAGAACGCGTCGGGAGTGATGACTGGATGGCGTACATTAATGGGAATACCAAACGGTAGGGTTTCTCTCCGTATGCGAGGGGGTTTTTCATTGAACAGTGTTCATGGCTCCCGAATAAGGATTTTCTGCGGATTTTACGCCAAGGGACAAGAGTTTGTGCGTGTTCGGCTAGAGTAAAAGTTCCCGAATACGTTCAAAGTAGTGGAAGTTCGCATGCGCAAATCAAAGAAAATTATCACAAGACAAATACAGAAGATAATATTTCATATTTATTGCCAAAATTCTAACATCCCTAGTACAAACTAATCAAAAAGCCTGTTCAGCACAGACTGGAGATGAATGGAATCGGCAATGGCGTCGCCGTGGCCGTCGAGGCGCTCTAGGATGACGTCGATGTCGTCGACGTCCTCCAGCGCGCCACAATGGAAGCCGCGCGGCCGCGTGGAGTAGTCAACGTCGGTGTGCGTCGCCATGGCAGCCAGGCCCAGATTGGTGCCTAGGCGGACACCGTGGAGGGCCACTTCGTCGACACGGTCTTCCACCGCACTAAGGCGGGCTTCCGGTGTGTCTCCGAGAGCGTTCACCTTGTCCGCTAGCTTCTTCACTAGCGTCTTCAGCCAATTGAGCTCGGCGTCGCGGTCTGCAGCAATCACAAAGCAATGGCGGTTAGTTCAAAGTTGAGTTGGGATTAAACAAGTTACAAGATTCACCGTCGATGGCCTCCAGCAGTTGCTTGCACTGGTGCTCCCACTCGAGCTCAGCGATTTCGACCTTTTTTGAGATGACCTCCAACTCGTGCCGGGTTTCATCGCGCTCTGCCTTGAACCTACGGGCGGCAAGGTCATCGTAGCGTGAGCTGGAGGAGTGGGAACGACCGAACGATCCCGAGGAATCGCCCACCATGGCCGGAGTTGTGGCCGGTGCAGGAGCGGGGTTCCACTGGATAAGCCTGAAAACACAAAGAGGATCGTCAGAAACAAAAGAAATCTAGAAAGAGCTGTAAAGAAACCGACGATCACCACCTCCGGCGAGCGCCTGTGCGGCTCCCTTCGGCCTCGTCGCTAGCCCGGCGCCTGTTGCTGCTGCCTGCCATGAAGCTTTTTGGAGTACTAGTACTAGAGAGGAGAAGTTTAGATTGGCAAAGGCTTGAAAGCAGAGGACTTGGTGAAAGGCTAGGGGCACCCGAGGTTCATATTTATGGGACTGGCAAAGAGATCGTGGCCGGAGATCGTGGTGCATATCCCAAGAAATTTGGGAAGTGGAGAGACTTCCTTAACCGAACCGTCGTCGGGTCGTTTGGGATTCAATCTGGGTCGTATTCGGTTTGACTGGTTGAAATTCGGCTGATTTGCGGTCGGGTTGTTTTTCGAGTCTGACACTATTTGGCCAGAGTTGCCGAATGAATCGTCTAAGAGTTGCTCGCTAATGTAAGGCAAGACAAATATTGGAAAGTAAAAGCTTATGGTGAGCAAAATTACAAGGACGATGAACCATTCGGCTACAAACTGTTTGATACAATCATATACCCAAGTATTTTGAGATTACACTGGAAGCATCTGATATCATCTTGCTGATGTTTTCTAGCAATTTCTGATCAGCTTCCTGGGTGTTAGACAGAGCGGAGAGCTTTGTCTTGAGCTGATTTGATTCAATCAAGGCTGTTGTAGCTTCCTTTTGAATTTTCTCTGTTGATTCAGGAAGTTCGGCTATCTTCTTCTTGTCAGCCTCGATTTCGGCTGTCAAGTTCTTCAGTTCGGCTTCTAGTGCAGCTTTCCTGATGATTTTCATCTCAAGTGCAGGCTGCAGTTCGGCCAGCAATTCTTTATTGTTTTGGATCTGAGCCTGTGAGTCTTTCACGAATTGCTTGGCTTTGGCTCTCTTTTGTTCTAGGGCTCGTCAGGAGGATTGATTCTTCAAAGCTCGTCTCACTGCTGCAAAGTGATTATCCAATTGTGAGATAGGCTCCACGGAGGCTTTGATATTGTCAGGAAGCTCTTGGTTGATGGATTCAAGCACTTCTTCTAGAAGATCAACGTCCCTGACTTGATTTTGGATATCCCTTTGCAGCAAAGAGAGGATTTCTTTTAGCTTTGCTTGATTTTCTTCTGATAAAGCTTGGCCTGAAGATGCTTCATCTCCTTTTTCGGCAGTTAAGTCATCCACGGTAAAAGAAAAGCTTAGTGGTGATACATCTTGATCCTGGAAAGAAAAGCTTGCCAAGTTAAGGACAATTTATTGGATGGAAATAAAAGAGAGAAATATTCATGCTTACCTCATTTCTGTCCTCTTGAGTTGGAGAAGGAAGTTTTTGAAGCTCAAGGAGGGGCTCTTGGATGTTCAGTTGAGGAGAAGCTTGAGGAGTCCCTGGTAAAGCCGAAGCTTCTATCCGAGGAGAAGCTGGTGGAGTCCTTGGTAAGACTGAAGCTTCTGGCTGAGTAGAAGGTGGATCCATCCTTGGTGAAATTGGAGTTTCTGCTTGAGAGGTGGATGGCTGGATCATTGGTGAAGCTGGAGCTTCTGCTTGAGGAGAAGATGGCTGGATTCTTGGTGAGGCTGGGTTTGAAACATGTTGAGGAGAAGAACTCCTCACGGTTTGGCTCATCAATGTTTCCTCTGCAAATAATAAGTAGAGGGTAAATGCCAATGATGAAAATGGTTAAAAAAGATATAATAAGATGATGAAAATCTTACTAGTAGATGGGGCATTGGCAGATTCTGTAATGGTTATTGGTTGCTGAGTTCTGGTCTGAAATGACACAAGATAAAAATGATCAGGATGAAGAGTGGTTTTATGCTGAGGAAAGAAAAGATGTTAACCTCAATGAGAACTCTTTTGGATGTTCTTTTCTTCTTTGTAGCTGTAGGAGCAACCAGGGATGGAGCTTTCCTTTTATTAGAGGCTGAACTGGTAAGAGTTGGGTCTGATGTGGCATATCTGGACATCAGTTGAGCCAAGGTGAGAGAATGAAATCCAAAAGCAGAGATTGGGCCTGCAATGTTTTAGGAGATTGTCCTGGCAAGAGGAGCTGGTACCGTATTCTGCAGAGAATAGCAAAGATCCTGATCAGTAAAGAGGGACATAGTGGAAAAGGAGGGAAAATAAGTATATTACCTCTGAAATTGGCTGGAAATTAGGCATTAGCTCAAGACAAAGAGAATGTACTGGCATATTGAAGGTGTGATCATGAAATTCTTGCCACCAGGAAGTAAAGGAGGGATGAGCTCTTGTTGTTGGCACAAAGGGCCTAGGTGCATAAACAGTTGAACTGCATTGATACTCAAAGACCCCTTTTGCTTGCATGGATTCCTTAATATCCTCTCTGGGCTTGAGGAATTCATGAAGGAATAGCCTTGGGGGCACTTGGCCACATCCTAGTTGCCTGACTTCCTGCACTGAATTCTACTGGCAGGATGCATGGATGAATGAAGATGTTGAAAATTGCTATAGATTTTACATAATTACATCCGGTCTCAAAACTAAATTCACAAGGGAGAGTCAAGTTATCATTGTTCAGATATGGAAGCCAAAGGGGATTGGCAAAGCCTTTGAAGAAGAGCTCAAAAAGTTGGCTAATGTTTTGGTCGATGGATAGGTTGAGGCAGCTTCTCCATAAGTCTGGCAACCTTTGGTGATCTGGATTTCCCATTCCTTGTAGTTGGCTGAAGGAAAGTGCCGGTTGTTAAGGTCAATACCAACAATCTGGTGCATGTATAGGTGCAGCCACATTTGAACAAACCACCAGGGGCCATTAACACATGAGATCTTTTGGCTAGTATGCATCAAGTAGGTGGTCTGGTGAAGCATATGGTATACACTTCATAGGAGGTATTTTCCAAGAGGAATAAGATTACCAACAGCTAAGTCCTCATCCACTACAATATGGTTCAGGGTTGGCTCATTGGCTTTGCCGCAGAAGATGAATCTGCATAGTCACATGTTCAGAAAGGCCCTGTACTCAACTTCAGACAAAGGGCCATCAGAAATATATTTTTGGATATACCTCTTATATCCAACTCCTGTTTTTACTCCTGTTTGCCTGGAGGAGCCTTTGTACTTGTGTGGGTACACGGATCTTGTGACATCAAGGCCGGTTATCATATATACATCGGCCAAAGTGGGAGACATTGGCCCATGGCCAAAACAAAAAGCATTGGCACCATTCGACCAAAAATGACAGGCTGCAATCAGAAGATTCTTGTTTTTTGGTGTTTCAGCCAAGGATAATTCCAAACAATGGGCAATGCGAAGGTTGTCCCAATTGCTTGTTTTAGCATTGTCATCATCAAGCATCCTCTTGTACCAGTTTTTCCAACCTGCAATTGGGGGCAGGGGCCAATCTTTGAAAGCATCTTGCCATTCATGGGGTTTCGACAAAGCTGCTTTGAAAGGGATCCTCTGAGATTCAACTTCAATGAACTCAAAAGAGTCGGAGGTTCCTACGGGCCCGAGGAAATAGGATGGTGATTGGTCCTCGACGGGAATCAAAATCTTGGCGGCTAGAGCCTATCAAGAACAAAAGTAATATCGAATGAGCCTTAGGAGGATGAGATTTACTTGAAGAACCTGGTCTTGATCCTATCGACGGGAATTCGAAAAAAGTAATATCGAATGAGCCTTAGGAGGATGAGATTTACTTGAAGAACCTGGTCTTGATCCGCCATTTGAAGATTTGAGCTCGAAGGATTGATGAACTAGGGTTTGGATCTGAGCGAAGGCTTCAACGGTTTGAGGAGGAAAGAACGGGTGTTGAACGAATTCAGCTCGGAGACGTTGTGCATTTATGGTCAATTCCGTAATAAAATCACTTTTTATCTCGTAATTGAAGGGGCATATGTTAACACCAAAAAATGGTACAGCAAAGAGACTGACTTGTGGGCCAAGTTTGGTAAAGAAACACCATTCGGCAGGAAATTTTCCTCAAAGCACACTATACCACAACCCCATATTACCATCGACTTTGGCGTTGGTATAAGTCGTTTTAACAACTTACTATCCGTCGTTATAAACTTATACCAACGGTCACCATCTGTCGCTATAACTGGCGTCGGCAAAAAGATATAACAACGGATGCAGGCTATAACGACGGATGTTCCGCTGCATAGGTTATAACGACGGATGCTCCGCTGCACAGGTTATAACGACGGATGCTCCGCTGGATAGGTTATAACGACGGATGCATGCTATAACGACGGATGATCCATTGCATAGGTTATAACGACGGATGCATGTTATAACGACGTACATTCTCCGTTGCCCATTTATACCAACCCAATACAACACCATTAATATAATCATATTATCTGAAATCATTAAAGAACTCATACAATTCAAACCATCAAGAGAACATACAGTCATACAAATTTCATTCAAACCATCAGGCAACAGTGCACACAATTTGAGATGTTCCCAACAATGGACAATTGATATAATTTTTGGTTCCACAACCAACATAAATTTGACTAGCATAGATCATCACCACATGAGTAGCTGTTAGTTTGTCCCAACCACAAAGTTCAAAACAGGTGCTATAAAGTCACATGTTTGTCTTACAAAAGGATTCATCTCTAGGACTGTTCAAGACAAAATAACATCCAAGATGACTAAGATGATCTGATTGCTCTCAACATGATCAAGCTTCCATGTCCATGGGAAACACTTGTGCAGCAACAGCAGCAACTATCTAGCTCACCCTACTTGGGGCCGAAATCTCTGGTGCTTCTTGGAGCACCTGCAATAAAATCAGAAGTATGCATTCATCACTTTAGTTGTACAAGGTTCTAAAAAAACTTGGAGTATAATATTGTTAAGACATGAGCCAGCAGGCACAAGTCAAAGAAAGGAAACAGATTGATGAGTTCAAATTAAAAAAAGCAATGCATAGGCCTAAGGCAAAAATAAACCTAAACTTAAGAATACTAGGATACCAGCAAAATTTTGCTAAGACTTACAGTGCTAATAAGTTCACCTAGCCTAGGATGGTGCACATGCAGAGTAGTTGTTATTTCATAAGTGCTAGATATCCTAGGGTGGAGCATATTCCTAATTATTTCACAAGTTATTAGTTCAGAGTAGGTGTTTACTTAAACTGAAATGCATAACATACCTATAGTGCCTCTACTAGACTTTGATGCCTCCTTCAACTGTCAGAAATAGCAATAGTTAGAATTTTTTGTCTCTCATCACACATTAAAAAAAGGAAAGACAAGTATATTACTCTCTTGTATGTCCATGCAATTGACATCTTATGAGCATCAGCCATCGTCTCCACATCACTATAAGGCCGAGGCAGAATGGTGTCTCTTTTCAAAGACAACATTCACAACAACTTCACAAGATCGGTTTCCAAGAGCCTCACCTCCTAACACACTGTTAGTATTGGTTGAAATAATTGTGCCCTTAGCCACAGTGGTCGACCTCAAAGCAAGGCATACAATATCACATCCTTTCCAACCTGAAGCAAATGATGTAGTTATGGGAATTAAATCAATGACTAGAACCACTGTTAAGTCAGAAATAAAAACTTTGTAGGATGGATGAGAAGATTACTAGTCCATTATGTGAAAAGCGAGAGGTGTCGTCATTCCTTGGTGATGTTGCAATAATAGGGCCGCATTGCCGGAACCGCACCGCCGGGGCAACATTTCCGGGGCTAATTGCCGCCGATGGGGCTACAACATGCCTCGTCCCCCAAGTATTCATCCCTTTCATCATCGGAGTGAACGAAACTTGATCTTCTTCAATATAACCATCATGATGGTCCTGAGCTTCATTCTCAGACCTTTGGCTCTACAAATAATTGATAGATGAATTTGAGATACAATGGCACTAGGAGCTAGTAGCTAGTAAGAGTTGTTGAAATAAATACCACATGCTCTCGTAAATTGGACCCATTATGTGAGCTGAGTTCCCCATTCTCAGCCATCTTTTCCTCCATTTCTGCTACACGTTGTTGTAGAGATTCCTTCTCACGTTCAGCCTTTTTCAAGGCTAGAGCTTGCATTTGAAGTCTTGTGGGTGTGTAAGACTTCATACCTGGGATACTAATATCTTGGGGAGTTGGTCCTAGACCCAAACCACGGATGTGTCCTCTTGGCTCCTTTTCTCCACAAGCAATGGCAAATGCATCACCTTGTTGAATTGTTCTTTGCCTCAACTCAGGGCGGTCTTCAACAACTTTTTTAAGTTTATTCTGCACGATTCGAATATGCATGCTTAAAACATATACAGCAAATGGTAGTATTGCAAACTACAATTGTTTTCAACAGGAAGTCTTACAATAATTGGTCCTGCATTCCTTGATGGCATTCCATTCTTTCTTACATGTGTTTTTATAAAGAGTTCATCTCTTCGAGGAGGGCGCCCTAGTTTACAAGCCTACAAAGTACATGAACTTTTAGTACTGAAAATGCAAGACTGTATTGTACAGAGATAGTTTTGTATACCATTTCATGCCTTGATCGTGCAAAACTCTTGCTGCCTGATGAATGGAGTACTCGCATCTTTGAACGACTGACTTTGGCTGATTCCGCATGGGCCTAAAAGAGACAATGTTAATTTCTGCACAAATATTGAAGAAAAGGGTTCAATAATTTTAATCAGATTCATATTAGATGCTACTTACTTCAGTTTCAGGCAAGCTCCAATAGTTTACAAGAAACGTCCAATCATCATCACTAACTCTTTCATAAATTTCCCTCAGTTGCTCATCTGTAACTTTGTCATCAAAATAATGTGCCTTTAGTTTTGCCTTGAATTCCTTCCACTTTATTCCTACAGTACTCATGAACCAATTGAATGCAGCATCCTCGATGTCAAAGATTTCCTAGCATGGAAATGTAGTCAATTAGTACTTAGTTATGCGAAAATGTGCACACAAGATAAGAAATGTGCCAACCATGATATACCTTCGCATCAGTCCGTACTTCAAACTTCTTTTCAAAGCATCTACAAGCCTCCAACAAGACAACCAACTCGATATTTTCTTTCTCACATGACAGCCAATAGCACTAGAAAACCTTCTAGCATCGTCTCCAATAGGCCGACCATATTCATTGACCATAATTTTGATTTTAGGCATGCCAGGTGCCCTTGCAAATATGTCATTCAATTTAGTGATACCCCTTCCTTTCCTCTTCTTTTGTAGACTGCTGTTGGGAAATTCTATACCTAAAAGTAGAAAAACTTCAGCTAACCAGTACTAAACATGGATTCAGATAGATGTAAGATAGTAGCAAAACAGCAACAACATTAGAAATTTAGTCCAAAATCATGATTATTACCATCATTGTCACATAAGAAATCTCCAATCGGTTGAAAGTCATGATTTTCACCAATCTTCTCATTTGCACGGTCGGCACCATTTCTTTGTGACCTTGCACGAAGATTATGTCCTCCATTTGGAGCATCACTTGTATAATTTTTCTCGCAGCAATGATACTTGATGGTGTAATTAGTAGAAGAAATGGACAGAAACTATTCTACAGAAAATGTACATAAACTATTCTATAGAAAATGTTTTGAGAATACCTTTGTCCTTTTCTTAGTTTGACGGTGCTGCGCCCCATTCCTCGTACTAGGAATAAGAGAATCCAACATCCTTTTGTTATTTGCAATCCTTTCACGCCGCTGCTGGTCATAAACATTAGCGATGGGTTCCTCCACTTCATTTCCTCTTGAGCTTGCCATTTTTTGTTCTAAAAACAAGGAAATTATATTGTTTATGCCGTTGAAAGCAAACAAGAAATAATAGCAAAGAGTAAATTATACCATCTATGTCTTCGAAAGGAAACAATAAGAAATATATAGCAGCAAGTAAATACTTACTTTTTACGCCCTTTTTTAGATTTTTTGGGATCAACAATTATACCATCTATGTCTGTTCTAACAGAAGGAACAATTCCATTAATAATATCCACTGTCACATTTCGATTTAGATCAGGCAATAATATAGTTAGTCCGCTATCATTATCAATGTGCTCATTCTCTAAATTATCAAAGTCATACACATCTCTTGGTTTGGACTCGAACAACAAGCAGCCCATTCGGTGTCAATTGGATCGAGAACATAGTATACTTGTAATCGCCCGTGATGCTAGAATGAAAGGCTCATCGATACTTTTTCACCGTATTGAACAAATGCTTAATGTTGACACTTGTGATCCCAAATTGATCGGCTTTTACCCACTTATCCCGCACACGATTGTCAACCCAATCACACTTGAAAAGTACCACATTTCCTTTGTGGTGATAGTTCGGTTCAAGAATTTCCTTTATAATACCATAATAAGTCTTGTTTATGATAATAATATTGTCATTATTGCCCCTATCACTACTTGTGGACTCGCAACTACAAAGAACACCGCTATTCTGAACAGATCTACCTTGATCATATAACTGTGTGTGGAAATTGAATCCATTTATGGTGTTGCTACTGAACTTATTTGCAATCGTCATTGGCGCCTTAGCTAAAATTCTTATCTCTTCGGGTGATGTCTCACACATTTCTTCTACATGCAGCCTAAACCACTCATGAAAGGACTCATGCTGAATGCGATCAATGTCTCGTTTATTTCGATAACCAATGGAGGATAGATACTGAGCATGCTTGCTGCAAAGGTCATTTAATAATTTTAGACAACAATGGAAAGTGATCATGTGAGGAACTCGAGAATTTGGTAACTTACTGCAGTGTAAGGTTCTATATTGGCATAGTTGAATAAAGCATATCTATGGGCTTGTAACCATGTCTTGTGGTCTAAATTAACTATGGACTTTCCACCAATCCTCGACCAATGCTACGGAAGAAAGGAGTTCTACTACAAGCCTTCATCATATGTAACTTGACGGCTCAAATGAGTCCCGTTATGTAAATAGCGAGCGCAAACAAGAAGACACTCAAGAAACATAGACCACTCCATAATTGATCCCTCGGGGTGAGTTTTGGTATGGACAGTAACCCTTCACTCTCATCAAAAACCTACGCACACAAATAATAGGCACTTTTGTAATGTCTTGAAAATAGTGAGTATATAGGAGTTGTTGAGTATACAAAATTACCTTTCTATGGGCCACATGCTGCGAAAATGGACAGGACCAGCTATTCTTGCTTGTCTAGGAAGGTGCACCATTAAGTGTACCATAATATCAAAAAAAGATGGAAGGAATATAGTCTCAAGAAGGCTCAAGGTTTCAGCTATATCTGCCCCTAGACTTTCCATATCACTTATTTGAATGACAAAGCGAGCTAAGTTTCTTGAAAAAGTTGCTTACACGAATCACAAGAAGACAAACCATTTCAGCAAAGATTTTCCTCAAAGCAAGTGGCAAAGCAAATGCCGTAGAATAATGTGGCTCTCATGGCTCTTCGACCCAATTATCTTTCTCTCATTAACATGTACATTATGTCGTATGTCGATGCATAGCCATCGAGAAACTTTACCCCTTTGAGTATTTGACAAAATAGTTTCCTCTCATCGAGACTCATTGTGTATGGTGCGGGTGGTAAATAAAGTTGGTCATCAACTTCAACCGGATGAAGGTCACTCCTAATCCCTAGAGATCGAATGTCCAATCTAGAATTCAGATTATCCTTGGATTTTTTAGCGGTGCCCAGGAATGTATTTAAGAAGCTTTCACTCACATTTTTCCCTATGTGCATGAAGTCAAAATTATGCCGCAACAATAAAGTTTTCCAAGATGGAAGTTTGAACCAAATAGATCTCCTTTTGAAAATGACTAATGGCTCTCCTTCCTTGCGTCTCTTGCTTTTTTGTTTCTTTCCAGATGGATCCTTACCAAAAACTGTATTAAGATCTTTAGTGTGATCTAAAATTCGCTGTCCAGTAAGTGGAATAGGTGCTGGCCTAAACTCAGTTTTACCACCAAATTTATCAGCATCAAACCTAAATGGGTGATTTTCATTCAGGAATCTACGATGGTCCATATAACAAGTCTTGCTGCCATTACCAAGTGTAAAGGAACATGTTTCAGAGTGGCAATCAGGACAAGCAGCTCCACCAGCTGTGACAGATCCAGACGCATAGCCTAGACCAGGGAAATCAGTAATAGTCCACAACACAGCAGCCCGCAACTGGAAAAATTCCCTCTCTGAAGCATCATAGGTTCTAACTCCTTTGTTAAACATATCTAACAGATCATTAATCAGTGGCTCCAAAAAGACATCCATATCACTACCAGGACCAGACCGACCAGGAATCAACAAAGAAAGGATGAAATTTGATTGCTTCATGCACATTGAAGGTGGAAAGTTCTAGGGAATACAAATACCTGGCCAAATATTGTAGCTAACATTCATTGTCCTAAATGGATTGAAACCATCTGTGGCGAATGCTAGACGAATATTCCGGCTGTCTTCAGAAAATTCTGGATGCATTTGGTCAAATTCTTTCCATAGAGGTGAATCAGCAGGATGCCTTAACAGACCATCCTTTTTTCGACCTTTATCATGCCGCCTAGTTAAACTGGCTATTTTAGATGTCAAAAATAACCTTTGGAGCCTTTTTTTGATTGGAAAATAACGAAGGACCTTCATAGGGACCTTATATACATGCTTTCCATCTAAACTCCTCCTTATTGATTTCCATCGTGAAACTTTACATTTTGGACAGGAATCCAATTTTGCATTGTCCCCGTAATAGAGGATGCAATCATTGTCACAGCATGAATACTAGTGTATCCAATTCCTATAGTTTTCACCAATTTCTTAGCTTCATAAAAGTTTCTAGATAATCTTGAGCCCTCGTGGAGTGCATCATTAAGTAGATCTAGTAGCAGGTTAAAAGATCTATCTGTCCATCCTCCAAGGAGTTTGATGTGGAGTAATCTAACTAGGAAACGCAATTGTGTATATTTCTTGCAATTAGGGTACAACTCCTTGCTATTTTCTGCTACTAACTTTTGAATGGCAACTAGCTCAAGACAAGGTTCTAGCTCGTAAGTGTTGTCATCAAAATCTCCTCTATCATCTAAACCAAACAGCCTAAGTCTCTAAGCAAATCAGATATGTCATCTTCCTCATTAGACTCCTCCACAACCTCTCCACTATCATAATTCCCATAATTGATAGAAGAGCTACCTTCTCCATGTAAGTTGCAAATTTTGTATCCTTTAAGAAACCCATCACATATCAAGTGCTCACGTATTTCACTTGCTTCTTTCCAAAACGAGTTAACACACTTTGTACAAGGACATAATATCTTGTTGCCTACCGCTGAATTCCTAAATGCAAAAGCTAAGAAACTGTTTACCCCTTGCAAATATACCTTGTTGTGCCTACATGCAAGTACTAGGTTAAATTCCATTTTAACACAAATAGCACTTTAGAATATGTAAATTAATTGTTATGTACCTAGCATCACAATCAATCCACGTTTTATCCATCACCTTGATGGGTGACCAATGAGCTTATTTTAAAAATAACAAACAAAAAGCTCGCATACTTTGGCAATTCACATGTCAATGTCCACACATACACACAATCGCATATATTATCCACCGAATAGGGAGAGAAGAAGTACATACCGATACACAAGGTCAGGTTGCTACCAATATTCTTCAAATGGCTCCAAGGTGTACACGTGAGCTCCGTGCAAAGGTACAACAACTTGCACAATGGCGGATTGACTAGCTACAATGAGCATATGCATTAGGTGCATTCAAGATATATACAAACACATTCAGATTTTCCTGTACTATTTCCTATGCTCAGATATAAATAACGTAAAATTTCTGATTATTAATATAAAGTAACCTATATAAGATGAATAATTATATATATAAGCCATATAATTAGTTGCATCCTACTCAGCAATAGAGATGGAGAATGAAAAAATATCATTTAATTTTATTTGGAAGAAAACAAGGACCACATGTAGTACCTTCCGTCACACAAGAAGATAATATTTCTCACAAGTCTCAACTCTTCTTTCAGTTTGCAAGCAGATGAAATAGTTTCTCACAAGTGCCAACTCCTTTTTCTAGTACTGCATGAAGATGAGATAGATATAAAAATGTAGTAGCACATCAGAGATTTCCCTAGAAAGTAATCACGTCAATAAATATTGAACCAATCTAGGAAGCCAAACCATGACTACATGAGACATGCTTACAAAGAGCAGGGTGAATTGGAACAACCAATGTATTAACTGCTAACAGGATAAATCACTAGGGTTACTCACCGGTTATAGAAGGAAAGAAACCTTGCATGTTGAATCTCTGGTAGCAGCAAAATCGGTAGGAAAAGAGGCTGGCACCGAACTTGGCCTTGTGCTCCTCGGTGGTGTTGCGCGCCCCTCATGGCGGGCAACAAGGACTGAGATTCCGGCAGTGGGAGTAGCACCGCCTGAGGTACTGAGAGGGTTAGGGCGAGGCACACGACGGCATTTGGGAGAGGCTGCAGTGAGTGGGGAGGGGGTGAAGGGACGCGGCACGCCGGCGCTCTATGATTTTGAGGGAGGGGACGCCGGCGCTGTGGCGGATTTGGGGGAGGGGATGCCGGCGCCGCGGCGACCGTGGGAGGGGGCGAACGGCCGGCCGGCTCGGCCGATTTGGGGGCCGGGACGAGGCAAAGGCGCGCGACGATTTTGGGGGAGGGGGGCGAAGGCGAGCGCGCGCGGCGGTGGATTTCCGGCGCGCGGCGGCGGATTTCCCGGCGGCGCGCGCGCGAGACTGCGGTGGGGATGGAGTGGCGGCGGTGGGATTTGGGAGAGTTAGGGTAGTTTTTTTTCACTGCCGACTGACGGGTGGACCGGCCAGTAACACTAGAGCGCGAGATTGGGCTGGTTGAGCGCGAAACAGACCTGCAAGCGCGCCAAAATGGCCCGTTGCATATAACAACGGATGGCCCAACCCATTAATTGAGATGTAACGACGGACGGTTCAACAGGAACTGTAAATTTTATAACGACGGATGCGCAGATGTTACAATGTGAAATAACGACGGTTGATCCGACGCCCGCATACAACGACGGATGGTTCAACAGTAATTACACACTTATAACGACGCACATCCATCGTTAATGTGGGGTTGTGGTATAGTGGCATTCGGTAAAAGTACCTGCGGTCGGTAACACGCCATCATTCGGCAGAAGGGCCGTTTTGTGCTTGGAAAAGGAAACATTCGAGAATACGTGATGACGTGGCCTGAATATAAGGAAGGGACGAATTGATGACGGGTGCAAGACGGACATTGGCGCCGGGGAATTAATTTAGGCAATAAATGTTCTACTCGTGATCGACTAGGAGTCGTGTTAGGACAAGGGTATAAATATAAACCCTTAGTGTTTGTAATAGGGATCGAACAATTTCACAACAAACCGGCCCTGTGCCAACCTTTGAGTCCTTTAGTCGAGTCGTCGAGTTCTTCGAGAGGAGCCATCAATCCGTCGACCTCCGTAAGTGTAACAAACCGGGTTTTCGGAGAGGAAAACCCGACTCCCTGTACCATCGTGATAGTCCCTGGATCGGTAAGCTATCACGTACAGAACTCATTACAGAGTAATATCATTTCCATACATCGAACTCAGAGTACATAACATATTATTTACATCCGAAACAACTTGGTATACGAATTTTAGTACAAGCCCCTTGGGCTGAGCGACAAGTAGAAATCCTGCGTAGCGGTAGCTAGGGCTTCAAGTCTTCATCTTCATTCTTCACCACAGGCATCCTTGAGCGAAGCAACGCAACCCTTCCTTCATGGAGTCCCCGAACCCGGACTCTCAAGCCAAGCCCAATCCTGCACACTCATAAAACTATCCCTAAGGAACGGGATAGGTTCACGTCACCGACTGTATGCAGCTTTAAGTGGCCTATCTCTAAAGGGTAAGAAAAGTGACAAGGTAGAAGCTCAGGTTTCCTATGCAGCAGCAGCAGAGCATAAATAGAAAACATCTCCATATCAGCCCCAAACCATACTCTCAAACACAGCTCGAAACCACCTGGTACCCCAGGGCCCCGTCTCCACATCCTATCTCCATCTAGGGTCGATGCAAGAACTTCCTCTCCTCGCACCTCAATGATTGCATTCGGATCGACGAGGTAGAGGGAGCCACTCTCCTCTAACCGACTGCAACCACGGCTCACCACACTCTCAACTACAGGGGGAGGTAGAAATCCCAAAACATGAGGAACGAACATGTCTTCAAGGTTTGTCCATGACCGAGGACGCGGCTATACGTATAGATTGAACAACTCTGCAGAGTGTGTACACCTGTACCTAACCCGGGATGGAATCCAGCCGGTAGCTAGTCGACTGAACCCACCCTACCGTGCGAACTTTCGGTAGTTACGATCCCATCCTGCATCCGGCCCTCAAAGCGATCCCCCTCGCAAAGGGAATTGCACCGGAAGTGTGAAATGCTCCCGTGTGGCCACACGGGAGACGCTCTGAGAGGGTGGTCTCACCTCTACCGCTCCCCCACAGATACCCTCTATCCTTCCTAAGCAGGTATGGTTCCGCACTTGCCGAGCTCAACTCGGCCCTAACCCCACTCTCGGCGAGGTGGTGTGTACGAAAGTCCTATCGACAAGTTGATCCACTCGGTTTCAGACCGGGGCAAGCTCATGTCCTCCATCCGCAAGTAAAACCCCAACACCTAGGCTCCGAAAACCGTCAAAGTAGGGATACACTGAGGAGTGCACCCCTGTCCCCGATCCCAGATCGGTTGTTTCGAGCTCACCCCCGCCAAGGTACCCAAAACGCCTTCTCCTGCCAGTTTTTACCCCACACACACCAAGAACCACTATTCCCATCCCAAACACATGCATCGCGAAGCTCAGCGCATATACACGCTTATATAAACATATAAAGTGGTAGGACAATCAAGGACATCATAATTAAAGAAGGCAGTGCAAGGTTCATCATCATCATGCATTTAAAGTAAAGCGCTAGCATTCTACATAGAAATGCCTAATAGGTATTTCAGAATCAGTCGAGTGTGAACACCTGTGTGCAAGTAGTCGTCGGAGTTTCCGTAGTTGTACTCGATCTTCTGGCTTGACTCCTCGGCTCCGGGAATTCCTAGATTCGCAAATATAAATAAACACGTTGTCAAGATGCAAATAACTCTAAAGAGAAGTAATAAAGAACCAAATAAACTTCAAATGCTAGTCTAACGGGTGCTTCAAGATTTTAGAAGAATAAAGAAACTGATTTCATATTTTTCTAAGGTATGATCAATTTATTATTGATTTTCGAATAAAGAAATATTTTACGAATTTAGTTAACTGCGATAAAGCACGGAAGACAGAAGTCAGTGGGTCACGAAACCATGAGCTAGGTTTTGGGTCGGTCTGCAAGGTTTGTCGACTAGTCAACGATCTTTGTTGACCAAGTCAAAGGGAAGATCAAAGGTCAACCGGAACCCCACAAGTCACACCGTGGGTCCCGCGTGCCGGATGGGATCAGGTTGGGCAGTTAGCGGCCTCACATGTTAGTGGGACCCAACGGTAAGTCCGTAGTCCCTTGGTCAGATGGAGAGACTGTGTAAGATTGATCAGTTAGAAGAGAAGTTGTGTGTTTGAGAAACTCGGCTCAGGCTGGAACATGGCGGCGATGTGGTGAGGATGGACTTAACCAGGATATGGCTGATGGGTTTAGATAGTGCACGCATTGTCCACGACGAAGACGTGGCACGGTCGTGGCGAAAAGTGTGGCCGGGACTTGAAAGATTGAGAACCAGCACTCGGTACTAAGATTTAAGGCTTGGCGGAAAAAGGGTAAGTGTTGCTGCTCACCACGCAACACCCGAGCAGGAAAGGTAAGGAGTTAAGGCTAGATAGCGCATACATGATCGCTACGGCTTGCTTGACCGACCGCACACAACGGTCGAGATAGCCGTAGCTTATCTAGTAGCTTGCTACAGGATAATTGTGTGGCTGGAGTGTCATATGGCCGATGGTTTAGTAGCTAACACCTAAGGAGGTGCCCACTAGCTACAGGAAGGCAGAACATGCTAACATCGCATGGTGCAGCCAAGATTAAAATCCATGGATGATTTAATTAGCACGTGCGTTGTCTTCCAACACATATGCCTGCTACCGCTTACATGATGGTGGACTGTACATAGGCGGGCAAGCAGACTGCTTGCCGAATTGACACAATGGCTTCCACCTATGGCTGTTGAAGTTAGCGGTTAGCCGATAGCTGGCTACTAACTTTAGTGAGTTAAGCCGTACTGGACCGCATGACGGACACAAGGCACAAGCAAGGTGATGGCTAGGTACATTGGATATCTGAGCAGGTGGCCAAGAACACATGCTAACACGCACGGGCAAAAAGAGATCACGACCCAGGTTTAGTTAGCTTGTGCATGGTTCAGGAGCAGCACCTTGCATGGTTCGTGCCACGAGCAAGAGCTAGAGCAAACTCCCCAGCTTCCAGTACGGATTGCAGCTCCTTAGTTCAGATCAAGAAAAGGGTCACGAGCGGATTGATTAAAAGCTTGCTGCTAGCTTGCTGATCTGCGTGCTTTGATTAGAGGAGAACGAAAATTGTTGGTGGTCGCTTGCACACCAAGGGCTGACACAAGAAATCATGGAGATGCTGCTGCTGGCTGATTTTATATTTTTAGAGCAGGAATTGGGGTCAAGCTGTGGGTTCTTGCGGTAGACAAAATTCAGAGATGGTGTTGGTGGTCGTTCTTGCTCGGTAGAGAAGAAGAGGTAGGTTGCTGAAGATTTTATTTGGAGGAATGAGAGAGAAAGGTTATTGTTGGCTGTTTTGGAAAAAGGAGAGAGGAGAGATGCGACCGGGCTGTGCTGGCGGTGGCATCGTGAGGAAGATGAACTCCCATCTAGTTAGGCTCGCCATGGAAGAGGGAAAAGTTCGGGCTGCTGCTAGCTGATTGGCTGGATTGGGGAAAAGAAAGGATATTGCTGCAGCTCGTTTCTTGCTGCTCGGTTGGAGAAGGAAAGGGTGGTGTTGTTCGGTGGGGGAAATAAAATAGCAGGGTTACTGCTTGTTCGCTGCAGATCGATGGGAGAATTCAGAGAGATATCAAGTTGCTGCTAGCTGATCTAGGAGAGGAGAGAGAGAGGTGAGTGATTGCAGTGGTTGGTTCTCGCAGCTTCTGCTTGCTGCTTTGCTGCAGAACGATTGGAAAGGCAAGAAGGGGACGATGGTCAGAAGGTCTCGGCTTGCTTCTGGTGGAAGAAAGAAAAGAGAGAGGAGAGCGGTGGATTGTTAATGTTTTGCTTACTGCGTGATTCACCAAGAGGAGGGAAAGCCGCAACTTGGATTTGGTGGAAGGACGATTGAAGGGGGGTGTGCTTGTTGTGCGTGGTTGCCTTGACGAAGTAGAAAAGGAGCAGCCGCTAGCGAAATAAATTGACAGCGGTTTACTTCACAGGATGGGAACAAATGAATTAGACTATTTTTCCGGGATTGAATTAAATAACAAAGTATTAACCCGAGAAGCCGGAATCATCGTCATAATTCAAATGAGCCCGTGTGAGGTTTAATTCAAACGAATTATAGTCTATTTCCCGAAATCGAACCATTTGCAAAGGATCAATTCGAAGAGTCGGAAAATAATCCATAATACATTTAAAAACTTCCCGAGCACTTCCGAAGAGATTGGGCTGGAAAATATTTGAAGGCCGACTGCGGTTAAAAGAGCTTCCGGTAGCTCAGGGATGCACCAAAGGTCTCGATCGTCACATGGAAAGCCTCGACCTTTGGCCGGATGGTGGTTCAACGGCGGCGGCAGGTTTCTAGCTGGCGCGGCAAGGTAGGACGGCGTCATTGGAGGGGTATTAACGCCGGCATGCTTGCTCGCGTGTGTGTGTGCCAGAAAAGCGCACGGGTCGGCTACCAGCCCCTAAAGACGAGGGCTTGCCTCCACGCGTGTGCACGTGCGCAAGCCAACGGCTTGACCTCGGTGACAAGCTGGGCGAAGGTGCGAGTAAGCACACGACGACGCCACAACTCGGCGAGTGCACGACAGCAAGACACGGAAGGAACGACAATTCAGCTAGGTATGGCGAGCTAAAGGCAAAGCCTTCCTGCGCGTGTATACACGCGAGTGCAAGAAAACTCCTCCGGGTTTATGGGGCATGGTCAGCAGGTGCTCGACAAAACGCCCCAAGGGACAACGGAGTGGCAAAGCTTGCCAACGGCGGAATGCTCTGGTGGCAGGTCAACAGATGACCCGTCGAGGTTTAAGAAGGACTAGGGTTTCCCCTAGGGTGGTTCAAGGCTCAAGCTTGCCGGTCTGGGATACGGCTCGCTCGGCAACGAGAGTACTAGGGCGGCGGTGACTAAGAACGTCGTCGGCGCGCCTGTCCTCGAGCATGGGTGCGTGCTCGAGCTTACGCTGAGGAACAAAGCCTAAAAGGGAGGCCTTGACTTTCCTAGCTGAAGACATGCGCGTGCTGACCCGGGACATGGGCCAAGGCGGCATCTTGCCCGGCGTGCGCACGGTAGCGAAACGGAAGAAGGATGGTGACTTTGGTTCGGCTTGTGCACGCAGGCGAGCACACGGTGAATGGTGCTCTCCACACGGCCGGAAACGGCCGGCGCCCACAACCTATCGAGGCGAGCGCACGACAACTGGGGCAAACGGAGGTGGTCAAGCGGGGTGCGCACGCAGTCGACGTCAGTGGCACCTGCAGGCGTAAGGCTCGACTCGATGGTCGGCACACAAGCGACGGCGTCTGCGCGGCGGCGCGAAGCAAGCAGCCACAGGTTCAACTCGACCTCTCGGGCTTGGCCTGTTTCTTCTCTATGGCATGACGGCCGGCACACATAGCAGGAGAAACAACACGACATACTCACCTAGGGGCCCTAGCTGCTGCAGTGAACGGCGGGTAGGACGGTGGAGCAGAACGGCGGCGGTTCGGCTCGGGGTAGGGGAAGCAGAACAGACCACTGTTCGGGCATTCTGCCGAACAGGTGGTGGTCGGTGTTGAGGGCATCCATGGCAACAGAGGCGCTCCGGTCCTCCGGGTACACGGCGTCGGCGTCCTTGCGCAGCAGCGCCGGCTCCCACGGCGCCCGCGGCGGCTCCCAAAGCACCGGACGGCGACGTCCGGCCTTCCCCCGCCTCCTCGCGCCTCCCTCCTCCACGAACCGCAGTCCCGCCGCAGCCTCCGGGCGGCGACGCGGGAACCGCGGCCCCCGGGCTTCCTCCCTGCCTCCTGCGCCCCTCCCTTCTTCTTCCCCTCCTTCCTCCCTTCTCTGGTGGTGGCGAGATTGGGGAAAATCCCCATGGGCGGCGGAACAGGGAGAGGGGCGGCGGTCTGGCCTTATAGGGCGGCGCTAGGGTTTGTGGTGTAGAGGGATGGACGGTGGAGGTCGATTTCAGGTGGCGTGGCGCGCATCCGCGGGGGGCGCGCGCGGTGGGGGCGGCGGCCATGGGCGGCGCGGCTTGCGTCGCCCCCCGCCCCATCGCGGCGACGTCACGGGGAAGGTGAAAGAGAAACAGGAGAGGGCGGCTGACGCGAGGGCCCCACATGGCGGTGATAGAAGGAGAGGGGTAGGTGGGAGCTGGGCTGGCTGGCGGTGATGGGCCGAAAGGCTCAGCAGGAACTTAGCAAGCGTGGAAAGGGCCCTAAACTGGTGTAAGGTTTTCCTATTTCCTCTTATCCCTTCACCTTATCTAAACACAATCCAAATTTGAATTTAAGTTTCAAATTTGAAACACAAGCTAGGAAAATCCAAATGAAATTCAGTAAACTCCAAGGTTCTCACACTAACAATCTATAATTTCTAAATTTTATTATTTTGCTCAAATTAAATCTAGGAATTTCAGGGAAGGATCAAAGAAAGCAACCTTTTAATTTAGGTAAGCACTCAAATTCAAACAAAAATTTTGAAATTCTCATTTTTGCAAACAATATCATTCCGGGAAAATCCGGGATGTTACACAACTCTCCCCTCAAAAGAATCTCGTCCTCGAGATTGAATCGTCACTGGGTACATTGGCGTGCCGAACATGTTCAAGTCGTGTGCGAGCTTCGAGCATCTTCAGCTTCATTGTAGTTTCTTTCTAGTCACTGCCATTAGTGTACTCTCAACCAAAGAAAATCTCCGGGAGCTAGGAATTGTTCCAAGGTAAGGTGGATCTTGATCTCCATCTCTTGAGCTTGATGTCTTCGCTTGAGTCTACTTGGGGGTCCTTCGTCGTGAATTTGCTGCTCCTTGCATGTTTCCTCATATTCAAGCAATTCCGAGGTAGTGGGTGGCTCCAACGCGAGTACTCTCTAATCCAAGTTAGTAACTTGATTTCGAACTGCATGAGGTGGCTTATCCAAGATCTTGACCTCATTTTGCAGTGTCGTCCTTCCCTTCTTCAGTCTGGGTAGGCATGTCTCCGATACTGCTTATATTTGTCCTCCTTTTGGGTTATTTCTGGCTCCTTAGGCCATCAGCCTCCAAAACACAGCATTGTTGTGGCCTTTGCTATGAAGGGTAGCACTCAGGTTACCTATCCTAGGAGTCAAGTACAAGCAGGAAAATATTCGCTAATATATAATCCTACACTCAATAGTAAGAACCATAAGATCCAACAAGACCCATAAAGAACCAAGCACTCAAACATTCACATACTATATATATAGTGCTATCTCAAGGTTGACTCATAACCGTTGAGATCTCGCACACTACTCGGTCTAATTACTTCGTGGCAAGTCAAACAAGGTAGGCTCTACTTTTAGTGGTTCAAGGTATTCTCATGTCACCTAAACTATCTTCGGTCTCATCCTAACTAGTCCACGTAAGAAATTGCATCAACGGAGGAAAGATAGAGTTTTTCAAAGTAGGGGAAGTGTATTTCAAATAATTTAAGGGGTATATATATATAAAATAGAGCGTATAGAATGTTCCTAGGCTATCGACCAACTTAAGGTTGCGTGCTATGGTCAAGTACGACTCTGATACCACCTGTAACAAACCGGGTTTTCAGAGAGGAAAACCCGACTCCCTGTACCATCGTGATAGTCCCTGGATCGGTAAGTTATCACGTACAGAACTCATTACAGAGTAATATCATTTCCATACATCGAACTCAGAGTACATCACATATTATTTACATCCGAAACAACTCGGTATACGAATTTTAGTACAAGCCCCTTGGGCTGAGCGACAAGTAGAAATCCTGCGTAGCGGTAGCTAGGGCTTCAAGTCTTCATCTTCATTCTTCACCACAGGCATCCTTTAGCGAAGCAACGCAACCCTTCCTTCATGGAGTCCCCGAACCTGGACTCTCAAGCCAAGCCCAATCCTCCACACTCATAAAACTATCCCCAAGGAACGGGATAGGTTCACGTCACCGACTGTATACAGCTTTAAGTGGCCTATCTCTAAAGGGTAAGAAAAGTGACAAGGTAGAAGCTCAGGTTTCCTATGCAGCAGCAGCAAAGCATAAATAGAAAACATATCCATATCAACCCCAAACCATACTCTCAAACACAGCTCGGAACCACCTGGTACCCCAGGGCCCCGTCTCCACATCCTATCTCCATCTAGGGTCGATGCAAGAACTTCCTCTCCTCGCACCTCAATGATTGCATTCGGATCGACGAGGTAGAGGGAGCCACTCTCCTCTAACCGACTGCAACCACGGCTCACCACACTCTCAACTACTGGGGGAGGTAGAAATCCCAAAACATGAGGAACGAACATGTCTTCAAGGTTTGTCCATGACTGAGGACGCGGCTATACGTATAGATCGAACAACTGCGCAGCGTGTACACCTGTACCCAACCCGGGATGGAATCCAGCCGGTAGCTAGTCGACTGAACCCACCCTACCGTGCGAACTCTCGGTAGTTACGATCCCATCCTGCATCCGGCCCTCAAAGCGATCCCCCTCGCAAAGGGAATTGCACCGGAAGTGTGAAATGCTCCCGTGTGGCCACACGGGAGATGCTCTGAGAGGGTGGTCTCACCTCCACCGCTCCCCCACAGATACCCTCTATCCTTCCTAAGCAGGTATGGTTCCGCACTTGCCGAGCTCAACTCGGCCCTATCCCCACTCTCGGCGAGGTGGTGTGTACGAAAGTCCTATCGACAAGTTGATCCACTCGGTTTCGCACCGGGGGCAAGCTCATGTCCTCCATCCGCAAGTAAAACCCCAACACCTAGGCTCCGAAAACCGTCAAAGTAGGGATACACCGAGGAGTGCACCCGTCCCCGATCCCGGATCGGTTGTTTCGAGCTCACCCCCGCCAAGGTACCCAAAACGCCTTCTCCTGCCGGGTTTTACCCCACACACGCCAAGAACCACTATTCCCATCCCAAACACATGCATCGCGAAGCTCAGCGCATATACACGCTTATATAAACATATAAAGTGGTAGGACAATCAAGGACAGCATAATTAAAGAAGGCAGTGCAAGGTTCATCATCATCATGCATTTAAAGTAAAGCGCTAGCATTCTACATAGCAATGCCTAATAGGTATTTCAGAATCAGTCGGGCGTGAACACCTGTGTGCAAGTAGTCGTCGGAGTTTCTGTAGTTGTACTCGATCTTCTGGCTTGACTTCTCGGCTCCGGGAATTCCTAGATTTGCAAATATAAATAAACACGTTGTCTAGATGCAAATAACTCCAAAGAGAAGCAATAAAGAACAAAATAAACTTCAAATGCTAGTCTAACGGGTGCTTCATGATTTTAGAAGAATAAAGAAACTGATTTCATATTTTTCTAAGGTATGATCAATTTATTATTGATTTTCGAATAAAGAAATATTTTACGAATTTAGTTAACTGCGATAAAGCACGGAAGACACAAGTCAATGGGTCAGGAAACCATGAGCTAGGTTTTGGGTCGGTCTGCAAGGTTTGTTGACTAGTCAACGATCTTTGTTGACCAAGTCAAAGGGAAGATCAAAGGTCAACCGGAACCCCACAAGTCACCCCGTGGGTCCCGCGTGCCGGATGGGATCAGGTTGGGCAGTTAGCGGCCTCACATGTTAGTGGGACCCAACGGTAAGTCCGTAGTCCCTTGGTCAGATGGAGAGACTGTGTAAGATTGATCAGTTAGCAGAGAAGTTGTGTGTTTGAGAAACTCGGCTCAGGCTGGAACATGGCGGCGATGTGGTGAGGATGGACTTAACCAGGATATGGATGATGGGTTTAGATAGTGCACACATTGTCCACGACGAAGACGTGGCACGGTCGTGGCGAAAAGTGTGGCCGAGACTTGAAAGATTGAGAACCAGCACTCGGTTCTGAGATTAAGGCTTGGCGGAAAAAGGGTAAGTGTTGCTGCTCACCACGCAACACCCGAGCTGGAAAGGTAAGGAGTTAAGGCTAGATAGCGCATACATGACTGCTACAGCTTGCTTGACCGACTGCACACAGCCAGTCAGGATAGCCGTAGCTTATCTGGTAGCTTGCTACAAGATAATTGTGTGGCTGGAGTGTGGTATAGCCGATGGTTTAGTAGCTAACACCTAAGGAGGTGCTCACTAGCTACAGGAAGGCAGAACATGCTAACATCGCATGGTGCAGCCAAGATTAAAATCCATGGATGATTTAATTAGCACGTGCGATGTCTTCCAACACATATGCCTGCTACCGCTTACATGATGGTGGACTGTACATAGGCGGGCAAGCAGACTGCTTGCCGAATTGACACAATGGCTTCCACCTATGGTCGTTGAAGTTAGTCGTTAGCCGATAGCTGGCTACTAACTTTAGTGAGTTAAGCCGTACTGGACCGCATGACGGACACAAGGCACAAGCAAGGTGATGGCTAGGTACATTGGATATCTGAGCAGGTGGCCAAGAACACATGCTAACACGCACGGGCAAAAAGAGATCACGACCCAGGTTTAGTTAGCTTGTGCATGGTTCAGGGGCAGCACCTTGCATGGTTCGTGCCACGAGCAAGAGCTAGAGCAAACTCCCCAGCTTCCAGTACGGATTGCAGCTCCTTAGTTCAGATCAAGAAAAGGGTCACGAGCGGATTGATCAAAAGCTGGCTGCTAGCTTGCTGATCTGCGTGCTTTGATTAGAGGAGAACGAAAATTGTTGGTGGTCGCTTGCACACCAAGGGCTGACACAAGAAATCATGGAGATGCTGCTGCTGGCTGATTTTATATTTTTAGAGCAGGAATTGGGGTCAAGCTGTGGGTTCTTGCGGTAGACAAAATTCAGAGATGGTGTTGGTGGTCGTTCTTGCTCGGTAGAGAAGAAGAGGTAGGTTGCTGAAGATTTTATTTGGAGGAATGAGAGAGAAAGGTTGTTGTTGGCTGTTTTGGAAAAAGGAGAGAGGAGAGATGCGACCGAGCTGTGCTGGCGGTGGCATCGTGAGGAAGATGAACTCCCATCTAGTTAGGCTCGCCATGGAAGAGGGAAAAGTTCGGGCTGCTGCTAGCTGATTGGCTGGATTGGGGAAAAGAAAGGATATTGCTGCAGCTTGCTTCTTGCTGCTCGGTTGGAGAAGGAAAGGGTGGTGTTGTTCGGTGGGGGAAATAAAATAGCAGGGTTACTACTTGTTCGCTGCAGATCGATGGGAGAATTCAGAGAGATATCAAGTTGCTGCTAGCTGATCTGGGAGAGGAGAGAGAGAGGTGAGTGATTGCAGTGGTTGGTTCTCGCAGCTTCGCTTGTCGCTTTGCTGCAGAACGATTGGAAAGGCAAGAAGGGGACGATGGTCAGAAGGTCTCGGCTTGCTTCTGGTGGAAGAAAGAAAAGAGAGAGGAGAGCGGTGGATTGTTAATGTTTTGCTTACTACGTGATTCACCAAGAGGAGGGAAAGCCGCAACTTGGATTTGGTGGAAGGACGATTGAAGGGGGGTGTGCTTGTTTTGCGTGGTTGCCTTAACGAAGTAGAAAAGGAGCAGCCGCTAGCGAAATAAATTGATAGAGGTTTACTTCACGGGATGGAAACAAATGAATTAGACTATTTTTCCGGGATTGAATTAAATAACAAAGTATTAACCCGAGAACCCGGAATCATCATCATAATTCAAATGAGTCCGTGTGAGGTTTAATTCAAACGAATTATAGTCTATTTCCCGAAATCGAACCATTTGCAAAGGATCAATTCAAAGAGTCGGAAAATAATCCATAATCCATTTAAAAACTTCCCGAGCACTTCCGAAGAGATTGGGCTAGAAAATATTTGAAGGCCGACTGCGGTTAAAAGAGCTTCCGGTAGCTCACGGATGCACCTAAGGTCTCGATCGTCACATGGAAAGCCTCGACCTTTGGCCGGATGGTGGTTCAACGGCGGCGACAGGTTTCTAGCTGGCGCGGCAAGGTAGGACGGCGTCATTGGTTGGGGTATTAACGTCGGCATGCTTGCTCGCGTGTGTGTGTGCCAGAAAAGCGCACGGGTCGGCTACCAGCCCCTAAAGACGAGGGCTTGCCTCCACACGTGTGCACGTGCGCAAGCCAACGGCTTGACCTCGGTGACAAGCTGAGCGAAGGTGCGAGTAAGCACAGGACGGCGCCACAACTCGACGAGTGCACGACAGCAAGACACGGAAGGAACGACAATTCAGCTAGGTATGGTGAGCTAAAGGCAAAGCCTTCTTGCGCGTGTATGCACGCGAGTGCAAGAACACCCCTCCGGGTTTATGGGGCATGGTCAGGAGGTGCTCGACAAAACGCCCCAAGGGACAACGGAGTGGCAAAGCTTGCCGACGGCGGAATGCTCCGGTGGCAGGTCAACAGATGACCCGTCGAGGTTTAAGAAGGACTAGGGTTTCCCCTAGGGTGGTTCAAGGCTCAAGCTTGCCGGTCTGGGATACGGCTCGCTCGGCAAAGAGAGTACTAGGGCGGCGGTGACTAAGAACGTCGTCTGCGCGCCTGTCCTCGAGCATGGGTGCGTGCTCGAGCTTACGCTGAGGAACAAAGCCTAAAAGGCAGGCCTTGATCTTCCTAGCTGAAGACATGCGCGTGCTGACCCGGGACATGGGCCAAGGCGGCATCTTGCCCGGCGTGCGCACGGTGGCGGAACGGAAGAAGGATGGTGACTTTGGTTCGGCTTGTGGACGCAGGCGAGCGCACGGTGAACGGTGCTCTCCACACGGCCGGAAACGGCCGGCGCCCACAACCTATCGCGGCGAGCGCACGACAACTGGGGCAAACGGAGGTGGTCAAGCGGGGTGCGCGCGCGCGACGGCGGCGGCGGCACCTGCAGGCGTAAGGCTCGACTCGATGGTCGGCACACAAGCGACGGCGTCTGCGCGGCGACGCGAAGCAAGCAGCCACAGGTTCAACTCGACCTCTCGGGCTTGGCCCGTTTCTTCTCCACGGCACGACGACCGGCACACAGAGCAGGAGAAAGAACACGGCATACTCACCTAGGGGCCCTGGCTGCTGCGGTGAACGGCGGTGAGGACGGTGGAGCAGAACGGCGGCGGTTCGGCTCGGGGTAGAGGAAGCAGAACAGACCACTGTTCGGGCATTCTGCGGAACAGGTGGTGGTCAGCATTGAGGGCATCCATGGCAGCAGAGGCGCTCCGGTCCTCCGGGTACACGGCGTCGGCGTCCTTGCGCAGCAGCGCCGGCTCCCACGGCGCCCACGGCAGCTCCGGCTCCGGACGGCGACGTCCGGCCTTCCCCCGCCTCCTGCGCCTCCCTCCTCCACGAACTGCAGTCCGGCTGCAGCTCCTGGGCGGCGACGCGGGAACCGCGGCCCCCGGGCTTCCTCCCTGCCACCTGCGCCCCTCCCTTCTTCTTCCCCTCCTTCCTCCCTTCTCTGGTGGTGGCGAGATTGGGGAAAATCCCCATGGGCGGTGGAACAAGGAGAGGGGCGGCGGTCTGGCCTTATAGGGCGGCGCTAGGGTTTGTGGTGTAGAGGGATGGACGGTGGAGGTCGATTTCAGGCGGCGTGGCGCGCATCCGCGGGCAGCAGCGCGGTGGGGGGCGGCAGCCATGTGCGGCGTGGATTGCGTCGCCCCCCTGCCCCATTGCGGCGACGTCACGGGGAAGGTGAAAGAGAAACAGGAGAGGGCGGCTGACGCGAGGGCCCCACATGGCGGTGATAGAAGGAGAGGGGTAGGTGGGAGCTGGGCCGGCTGGCGGTGATGGGCCGAAAGGCTCGGCAGGCAGGCTGGCTAGGGAGGTCCAACGAACTTAGCAAGCGTGGAAAGGGCCCTAAATTGGTGTAAGGTTTTCCTATTTCCTCTTATCCCTTCACCTTATCTAAACACAATCCAAATTTGAATTTAAGTTTCAAATTTGAAACACAAGCTCGGAAAATCCAAATGAAATTCAGTAAACTCCAAGGTTCTCACACTAACAATCTATAATTTCTAAATTTTATTATTTTGCTCAAATTAAATCTAGGAATTTCAGGGAAGGATCAAAGAAAGCGACCTTTTAATTTAGGTAAGCACTCAAATTCAAACAAAAATTTTGAAATTCTCATTTTTGCAAACAATATCTTTCCGGGAAAATCCGGGATGTTACAGTAAGTACCGGCAACCTTGTATCATGTCTAGTATCATGCGGTGGATTTAGCATGTGATGCAACTAGTCTTTTTACCATGCTTAGTATCATGCGGTGGATTTAATCTTGGTTCAAGAGGGTTTCTTGTTAGGTCATGAGCCATGTGGTAGGCTAAGATCTAGCTCGGAGCTAGTTATCTGCTCTATTAGATTTGGCAAGATCTAATAGATTCATTAAGTTACCACGTGTTGCTTTGAATTTTGCTTCATGTTTAACTCATGTAACACTATTTTGCCCAATTTAGATTGATTAGATTTGGCTTTGTCTTGTTTTATGATACATATGATGCGTGTTCAAATCTTCAACTCGATGTGGTGTATGGATCATGTGCTCTTTAATAGCCGAACCCGAATCAATCTAGATTGTCACGTGTTGTGGGTTCAAGCATGTTGATCTAGCATAGTTTGTTCCTTCTCCACGGAACCCGAATTGGCTGTACAGCTGTATTCGGCAATCCTACCATGAGTGAAACATGTTTATAAGTTCATTTTAAATAATGTATGCTTTTAGCCTTCCATATTTAGATTGTATCATGCGGTGGATTGACCTATTCTTGGTTGGTGGTGTGCTTTCAAACAATTCGTATCATGCAGTGGATTAACTTGTTTGGTGTCACGCTCGACGGGTTTGAAAGTACCTAGACATGTGGTAGACTAGTGCTTTTGGCCTATGCATGCATGTTTACTGCAAATTCATAATCATACTTCACCTTTATTTATTTTGTTGTAATTTATCCTCGAAAATCGGTCATAACCACGTGCATGCAATGTTATTTAGACTAAGACCGATCTTTCGTCATGCTTACGTCATGCATTCGGCTATATCCTGATTTCATGTTTTAGAGTTCCCGAATGATATTCAAATTGCTAACAGATAGCTTGTTGTAGCTATATGTCATTTTAATTGGCTTTGTAGCCATAAATACGGAACTATCTGGTACCACCTGGCAAGTTCCAGGTTTTATCTAACTGCTTTCATCCTTTGTCAGTTTCAGGAAATTTACTGGCACACTTCGGATTCGGCACGTGTGTTAAGCCAACTTTGTTCGGCTTGCTGTGTGCTTGGCGTGAGGTTCTGATTTTACGTCAACACACTTGATCGGTAACGGGCGCATTGCCCGTTACCAAAGGCGATCTACGCCTGTTACCAAAGTCAGTTTTTCACGTAGTGTTCTTTTGTGTCTTTTTAGAGAGATATATGAAGTTGGCACTATCCTTTGATTCTAAACTTGTCACTAGTTAAATTAGGCTAACATTTGTTTTTGTTTTAGACCACCGCATATCATTTTGTTCATCCACCTTGCATCGCGCCACATGTTTGATTTGATTTAACTTTTTGTCCAACAAACCTAAGCCTTCCTATAACCCCCACAAAAAACCATAGCCAATAGAGGTAAGATTTCTTGAGTTGACCGGGGCTGTCACCCTCTCGGTTGAACAAGTCTATCCCTTCCCTCTTTTCTAATTAAAAACTTTGACTAGCCTCCCCATAAAATCCATAGGAAAACTTTCCCTACCTATAGACATCCTAAAACCATAGGGTTGTAGAAAGACTCTAGCACCACCTTAGATAGAATTTCTATGCTTGACTTCCCCTCTTCAAAACTCCTTTTTGAGCCAAAAATATAGGATACCCATAACCTACCCTTAAACTTTGTTAGTTTGGTTGTTGATTCTTTTCGATGGGTAACTTCCTTGTTGACAATGCTTACTTTTTATGAAGTGTGAGATCAAGCTTTGTCCTTTGCTTATTGTGGACCACATCGAAAGTGTTTTTTCAAACCTTGTTAATGCTTGCTTATGTGCTAACTTTTTGCATTTGCATTTTTGCATCCATATATTTGTCACCATCCACTTTGTGTTAGCTTGTGACCTTTTTGTGAAACTCTATGATGAATGCTTTCATATCTATGTTAATGCTTGTCAACACGCGTTACTAATTTTTGCAATCTTGTGTAAACATGGTGTTTAGACATGATTGGAGACCACTATCATTTAGTATTATATCCTGAGCTATCATGTCGCATTAGTTGGTTTATAAACTTAGCAATGCACCCCACTTTTCTTGCACTTTAAAGAATTGTTGATCTTTGGATGAACATGGTGTTTTGACCTTGGTTAATAAATCCCTATGAGAATAGAAAGTTTGGCAACTACTTTGTAAGCATGGAGCTTAGAATTTGGTGTAAACATTGTTTTGTTTTTATATCATCCTATCATTTGATTGCACGCTTGCACTCACGTACACCCATTAGGATTTTCGCTAGATTAACTATGCCACAAGTGAAGATGTTAGGGATGTCATGGTTTATTGGCATAGGGTGAATAGGGTGAGTATTCCCGACCGTCACCTCGGGGGTACTTTGTGCATTATAGTTATTTTGCAGGCATGGTGAATCACTCTGATGAGTTCGTAATAAAAGCTAAAATCAAGATCATCAACACCTCCAAAAATCCCGAAAGGAGTACTGCTGTTTTCATCAAGATTAAGCACATATCCATTAAGTATACTTTTTAATGAATCAAGAATCAACATTTTAGGAGACCTGTGCAAGAAGTTACAACCAAATCTTTGTGCGTCATACATTCTGAAATCAGCCCGGGACAGCTTGCACCAACAAAGTAAAAAGGTCGTAACTCTCTTGTTCCGAGTCCGATCAGGATGAATGACCACTCATTGGAAAGATAATTTCAAGCTTTGCAATGGAGTGATGGTTCAGTACATACTTAGTTCAAGAAGTAGAAGAAAAACTCATGGAAGATGAACCAGCGATAAGGGACAACATGGAAGGAGGAGAAGATGGGATGAGAAACAATTGGGATCAAGGCTCGTGGCAAGGGGTGACCATTGAAGGATGAACAAAGGCAACAATGGGATGGTGATATCCTCGCATGGCGGTATGACTTCAAGAATTTTAAGGTGGTTCATCATCTTCCGTGCCTAGCAACATGCTATGCATGGGGGAAGACATGGTGGACGAAGGAAGACCGCATGGAGTTCAAAGATCACGATTGTTGCAGATGCCGATCTTCCTTCTTCCATACTAGGCACAATGCTTAAGCACGGGGGAGGGTGCGCTACATTACAATCATCAAAGGACGGTAACAATTCCTCAACCCTATATTTGTCCCTGTCTTTCTAAATGCTTGTATATATGTATATGCCTTCAACAACCTTAGATACAACTTTTGTATGTCTCTCTTGTTAAATAACATGGCTTCTAGGAGTCCAACCTAGTTTTTGTTTTGTTTATTGTCATCACCTTGTGCTCACCATGATGAAACAATTTTGTTTAAACTTTATGCTTGTTTATGCATGATTAAGCTATTGCTCTCTCTAATACAAATCTGAAATTAATTAAATGCTAGCTTAATCTTTTGTGGAGGTCATGATAAAAATAAAGACCCATGGTTTCTTTTATGCTCTCAACTTTGGATGGGTCGAAGAACATATTACTTTTTGCTTTTAAAAGTCATGCTAAACTTGTCATTAATACCTCTTGCATTCTGCTCTACCTATCCAAAGCCTTATATATTGAGTGCAACCATAGATTACAATAGTTATTGTAGGGTGAATTGATTCAGGGCTTGATTCTCTGGCTCGTGACTAAGAAGCTGGTCATTCCATTTTTGCGTAACTTATCTTTTGCTAGCCTTTTCTATCAGTGCATTGTGAGCTCCCACATCCGAAGCTTTGTAAACCTCGCCAGATATCCACCCTTTAAACCAACATCATCTTTTGTGTTAACCTCCTTGACCTACCTATCACTTGAGTATGGAGAGGACACGTCACAAGAAGGTGCTTCAAAGGGAAGATTCAAGTTCCCTCTCATCAAGTCATCCGGTACCTACCTTAACACCACTTCCTCTTTGCTCGGGGACGAGCAGATGTCTAAGCATAGGGACGAGGTAGGTACTATGCAAATTAGAGTTCTAGTGGAGATAAAAAATTAATAAGATGAGTGGAGAAAAAAATTAAAAGTACCTCGCACATGTCAAAAAAGAAAAAAAGATGAAGAAAAAAAGAAAAAGAAAAAAAGAGTAATAATAATCTCCCCTGGTTCTCTCGTTGCTTAAGGATTTTTCAAGGACTTCAAGATCAAGACCCATACTCATTTTTCCAACCATGTGCAATCTGATAAAGAGAACTTGTTGGGGCCTCAGGATTATTCTTTTCCATTTGCACATGTGTCACACCCGATTTTCCAAAGAAAACCAAATGCATCTCATATGTGCGCCAGGATTAAGTTTACACACATATGATAGACGTCATGAGTGAAATATCAATAAACAACAATAAAAACATACAAGAGTTAAACCATTACATTATCTCTTTATTACACTCAGACGTTAGACTTGAAGGTCTTTACAACGATCAAACGATAACTATGAATACGCAACTCCATCTTCATCTTCCACAAGCACATGACTGGGGGGCGCTAGCCTCAGAACTCCTCGTAGTCGCTGAAGTACTCTTCTCCAGTGTTCTCCTCTGAACAGCGGTAAGCAAGGGTGAGCACACTTATAGTTGGAGCTCAGCAAGTGGGGGAAGATGTAAAGCTATCAAGGATAGGCTAAGAGTTTTGCAGTGGTTAGCATTTTTAATTTTGGTCAATTTTATTAGCAAGCACCTATTTACTAGATGTAGGTTTATACCAACCCACTTAAGCATTTAGGAAAGCATATCATCTCAAAAACTCACAAGAAACCACGATTTAATTTCATCTTTATGTTTGATTCTCATGTGAGGGTCCAGGCCGCTCTTGACCGTGAGCACGGCTGATCGATCAGTTTAACACTTTGCAGAGGTCGTACACTTTCACCACAGCTCGCGTAAAAGTTCCGAAGAACTTTAGACCCAACCACGCATGTGCTGATCAGGCACAATACCAAACTACCGAGGTGTGGCTGCATAGGGACGCTACGAAGCCTTTACAAAGATATGCAGAAGACCAACAACCCGCGACAGTTACAACAGTGGAGAAGACCATAACCCTCCCTAGTGGTCAGCACCTTAGCAAAGGCTTCTACCCCAAAAGAACCGGGCTATACCCCATCAACTCCGGCCCTCTGTGCTCCTTTCAGATAAGGCTGTCTGATAATTCCACACACCTAATTAATGGGCTAAGCCAGAGCCATGTGGACAGTGGTTGCACTGTCTTCCTGGGTGGTTCTCCATGTTCCGATTAAACCATATGATCTTGTTATTAACCATAAGCACACACATATATATCACCAAAGTTATCATGATCAACATTCTTCATATAGCAAAAGATTCATTTTAACCATCCCAAGTTATAGCAACTAAGCATTTCTATCCATAACATTTATTTAAAAGGCTTGTCCAAGATAAAGGAGATAAAATTCTAGTCATGTCCTTAAAAAGGTGATTTCCCATCAAATTTATGCAATACAACATTTAAATGTAAACTTAGTTATCATGCAAGTTGTGTGGGACAAAAGAATAGAATATGCAGGGGAAGAAGTCCACTTGCCTTCCTTGCTTAAACACTGGGGTTCTTCTTCTTCAAACACTTGCTCTTGGTCCGCTCCAACTGGCTGCTCACTTGAAACGGGCACGATATCTACGAGCACACAAGAAAACATACAATAAACAAAACAATACACAAAGCATGAAAAACTTAAAGAGAGAACAAGGGTTGGCTCTAGGAACGCGAACACAAAAGCACTAGGAACTATCGCGGAGCTTTGGATGATCACAAACAAGAGCTAGCTATGTGCTTGGTATATTTTAATTAAGTGAAATCGTGTGCATAGGTAATTTCAAAGAAATACCCTATTTACAATCAAGGAAGTTACTTTAAATACAAAAGACGATATAAGTCTAGTCCAATTTTATTTATAAATATTCAAGTATGATTTATGCAAATTAATCATTTAAGTTAAAGGAAGCATGTAAAAGCATTTATGCGTATATCTTTATATTTTGAGTTATTCTAATCAAATTACAACTTAAAAACACATTTATATTCATATTAATCAAATTAACAATTAATTAAGAAAACTCAGGATATAACCTATGTTGCTTTTATTTAGAAAGCATATTTGCATAAACATTAATCAATTTAAGATTGATTATGAAAACCAAGGTATACATCTATTTAGCTTTTAATTGAAAGAATTATTCAAATAGTATTAATCATATTAACTTTCTTATGAAAACACGTGTTGAACTCTAATTAGATTCTAATTAGACAAGCATGCATAATACGATTTAATCATATTTAACATTTACATGAATTATAAAACACAAAACATGTTCAACATTGGTCCTATCACGTAGTTTGAGTTGATATGAACCTAACGCCACTTGAAACAGTAGAAACGAAGCTAAAACGCACAAGATACAGCCAACACAAGGTTCTAAACTGACAGGCTTAAAAAGACGGTCATGTGGACACCAAGAACGCATAAAACGGAGCTAAGACGGAAAAGATATGGCTAAAACAAGGTTCAGGGGCTTTTCTGTGAAGAAACAGGACTTTCAGGGGCTTAACTGTAAGAAACCAGGGGCAGAAACATGATTATGTGTAAGAACTCAAGGGTTTTGGTGCAAAACAACAAGGCTTGGACCTTGGGTGGGAAAACTAGGAAGGACAGGGCTTAAACAGAAGAAACATGGACCTGATAGAAAAGATTCCTATAGGTACAAGGGCATTTTTGTGATATTCAAAACTGCGGGGGCTTATTTGCAAAAAGGCAAAGGAAAGAGTTTGTTGACCGTTATGGTCAACTTTGACCGGTGGTGCGGGCTGATCTTGGTCGTCTGCTGCGGATCCGATGGCTGACGCGGCCGTGGACCAGCGGTGGTCCGCACTTGTGGACTTGGTCCACTAGTGCACGGTGGACCGAGCTAAGGGGTGACACCCCGATCTAATCCACGTCGTTCACCTGAGATCAAGCGGCTGGGGTAGCCCGCGAGCGACCAGGCGGTGGCGCTTGGCCAGCGCGCAGCGGTGGTTCACTGGAATGTCGCCGGAAGTTCGCCGGTGACCTCGATCTTGGGCTCTGGTGCATGGTTTCAAGTGCGGTTTCGTCCCACGCGAAGCTGAGGAGCTCGCGAACCTATCCAGTCCAAAAAAGGGTGGCGGCTCAGGTGATCACGACGGCGCCCCATGGCCGGTGGCAGACGGCCGGCCTAGGCACATGGCGGCGACGGCGTTCAGTGCCTCGGGTTAGGGAAAAAGAGAGGGAGACAACTTCTTCACCTTGATATGAGGCTACGGCGTGAGGAACAACGACGGTGGGGCAAAGACGGCGGAGATCGAGGACCTGTGGCTCCAACGGGCAGTGGTACTCCTGGTGCGGCTCGGTTGGTGTTGACGGATAAGAGATGCATCCACCTACGATCCGCAAGCGTACGGACCTACACCTTTTCACCACGGTATTCTCATGGTTCTTGTCAATCCACAGAGCAAGGGGATTACAAGCGTTTGATCTACCTTTACTCACTAACTACTCAAACCCTAACTATGATTAAACTAGAAAACAACTAAACTACACTAGAGAGAATGATTAAGCATTCAAGATAAAAGACACTCACCCATGGGTCTATGATCCTAGAACATGCAATCGCTTTAAACAAGAAAACCAATCTAATCTATCGGGGGTTGTGACCACGGTTTCGCCCTTTCCCTCCTCTCGTACTGTCACTATGCGAAGGTATTAGTGACTAGACCTATGATGGACACAGCGTATTGAATGGATCCAAGGAAGCATTGGAGCTCTACTCCCTTTACGGCCTGGTAGCTAACCTTAAGCATTAAAGTATATTCAACAAAAGATGATACAAAGATGTTCCAACAAAGTACGATTACATCTTAAGATCGATTACAACCCATGAACGAATAAGGAGATTACCCCATCAAGGTGCTGGACATAGCACCGTTGATCATGGTCACCCTTCCGACGGTGTCTTCCTTCTTCTCCACTTGTGGGTGCTTCCTTCGAGGTGGTTGATCCCCTTTGGAGATCTCCATCCTCCCTCTCTAGCTTGTGGATGGCCTCCTGGTATGAATGGCTCTCTCCTCTGTGAAAGGCGGCGCCTCCAGGCTTTTTAGGGTTGAAGATCCTTCGGGTGCAAGGATAGGGGGCCGAACCGACCCCCGGAGTGGGCTGCGCCAGCCGGCCTGGGCCCACCTCGGCCCGGTTCGGTCGCCCCTTCGCTCCAGTGGGTCTTCATGTATTTATGCACTTTGCCCCTTCCACTTGCATGATTTTGACGATGTCATCCTCGCGTCCAACATGGAGGTTCTCCGTCCATGAAGTACGGTCTTTTACGCTTCAATCCCGGCGGGTGTTCCTTCGTAACACTTCGGTCCTCGCCACCATTGGAAGTGATTTCATCAAGATCATGAACACGAACAAGACTCCGTAAATGCTCCTTTGAACTTGTTGTGAATCCGTCCTTTATGTCCATGTTTTCCTACATAAACACAACACTTCCAAATGCATGCACAAAGATGAACTTGTTATATGATTAGTGTGCCTAGTGGCGGGTTAGTTCCATAATCAAATCCAAACCAAAGTGTAATGAACATGTTTGGTGTACCAAAATACACCGTCAGCAGTCGGCGACGTGAGGGAGTGCCCTAGAACAGAGGAAGGCTTGGGTGAGCTCGCACATGAAGGAGAAGAAGAAAGAGAGGAGCTACAGTCACATCACTGACGGCGGTGAGCTCCGGGGCCGCCAACAGTGGTCGGCGGCGGAAAAATTCAAGGCGACGGCACCGCGTGAGGATCGGAAGGTGCAGGAGCCTGTACGGGCACGGAAAAGGTGCGCGCAGGGGCTCGAGCACGACCTTTATAGAGAGGGAAAGGGAGGGAGGAGAGTAGAAGAGAGGCCGGCAGCCAAGGAAATGGCCATCAGTGGCCACGGGGCGGTCGGCGGCTTCGATTCAAATTCAAGGGCGCCTTGAAGGGGGTAATGGAAGGTGAGAGGTTGTTGACGCAAAATCAGCACCTCACGCCAAGCACACAGCAAGCCGGAAGAAGCTAGCTTAACACGCGCGATGAATCCTGAAAGCGTGCCAGTCAATTTTTCCTGAAACTGACAAAGGAATAAAAATAATTAGATAAAACTTGGAACTTGCCAGGTGGTACCAGACAGTTCCATATTTACGGCTAGGAAGCCAATTAAAATGATATATAGCTATAACAAGCTATCTATCAACAGTTCAAATATCATTCGGGAGCTAATAAACATGAAAACATGAGATAGCCGAATGGATGACATGAGCATGACAATAGACCAGTCTTTGTTTAAATAGCATTGCTTGCACATGATCATGACCGATCCTCGAGGATAAATAACAATTTAAATCAATAAGGTAAAATATAATTATAAATATGAAATAAACAAGCATGCATAGGTCAAAAGCACTAATCTACCGCATGTCTAGGTACTTTCAAACCCGTCAAACATGACACCAAACAAGTTAATCCACCGCATGATACGACTTGTTTGAAATCATACCACCAGCCACAAAGAGATTAATCCACCGCATGATACAATCTAAATATGGAAGGCTAAAAGCATACATTATTTAAAGCAAACTTATGAGCACGTTTTACTCATTGAAGCCTTACCGAATGCAGCTATACAGCCGAATCGGGTTTCGTGGAGAAGGAACAAACATTGCCAAAGATGATAAACCTATCATCTTGAATCGAAATCTAATCCACCGGATGATTAGTTCTAGAACAACCCAAAAACCTGCATCTACCACATGATACCCGGTTCTTTCAAGATTCACACAAGATTAGCTAGCTTGAACCCGCAACACGTGACAACTTAGATTGATCCGGGTTCGGCTATTCTGGAACATGTGATCCACGTGCCGCTTTGAGCTAAAGATATGAACATGTGTCGTAAGGATCACTAAACAAAATAAAGCCGATTCAAACCAATCTAAATTGGGCAAAAGAGTGTTACATGAATTTAAACATAAAGTAAAAACTCAAGACAACACATGGCAACTGTCGGTGTTTTGGACCGGCAACCTACTACGGGGAGTACCCGAAGTAGATGAATGTGACTCGCCGAGATCGGTAACTCGAAGGAAGAGACACGTGGCACACAATTTAGACAGGTTCGGGCCGCGAGGTGCGTAATACCCTACGTCCTGTATGCTGCGTAGCTCTGGATTGATGGGGCACGATTACAGGATGGTGCAATAGTGCGCCGTGAGTTGAGATTGGATGAGATGATCCTGAGATCGGTCCCTGCCTCGCCTTATATAGTCCGGGAGGCAGGGTTACAAGTCGGAGTAGGGAAGGAGTACTAGTGGAGTACGTCTAGGAGACCTCTACACGGTGCGGAACGTGTACGAGTCCTAACCGAGTACTACTCCCGTGTCTTGTCCTTGTGCTCCACGCCTTCGGTGTGCCGTGTAGCGCAAGCCGGTAGTCCCGGGGGCCCACCGAGTAGTCGGTCCTGGTACCCACCGAGGTAGTGGGCCCAGGGAGGTCCATACGACAAGCCCCCGAGTACTTTGTAGTCGAGAAGGATAGCTTCAAGTAGTCTTGACGGCCTTAACAAGTAGTCCTCAAGCGTCCCTGAGTACTACAAGTCAAAAGTCCTCAAGAGTAGTCGAAGCATCCCGAGGCCGGAATGTACTCCACCGATGTTTGAGCAATCTTGAAGTCTTCTCGAGTAGTCCCAAGCGTCCTTGAAATCCGCCTTCGAAGGTCTTCGTAAATGCCCGCCTTGTCTTGAAGCCGAGCCGTCAAGAAGATGCGATTTGCGGAACCGCGGTCCACGCGGAGTAGCCCCCCGAGCCTCGAGCCGCGGGCTCGGGCCGAGGATCTATCCGAAGTCTTGGCGAGAAAATCCCGAAAAATCCGGAGAGAAAAACCGAAGGACACGTGGCACGGAGCCCCCGAGCCTTGGGTCGAGTACTTCCTCTCGAATTGAAGGGTCTTCTTGGAGAATGTGTCCTGAGATGCTCTTGAGACTAGCCACGTCCCGGTAGTCGAGTAGAAGTAGCCGAGCCCCCGAGATGAGGCGCGTCGACTAGTGGAATACGAAGACTCACGCGCGCCCGCCGAGTCGCCCGCGCGTAGACTTATCCAGCCGCCCGTTGCGGGGGCGTTTTGGCTTATAAATACAAGCCGAAACCCTTAGGGTTTTTCACCCAAGTGAGCTGCAGACATTCGCCACTTGAATCTTGAAGTAGATCCACTCCAGCGAGCACTGCCGCCGTAGTAGATCCGAGCGCATCGCCACCCGAAAGCTGTAGGGTAGCCCCCGAGCGGATGCGAGTGAAGACTCCCTGTTCTTGGAGGATGAAGCCGTCCCCGTCGAAGACGTCGAAGGCCGGCGGGAAGAAAAGGAGCCATGCAGAGGCTACCGCGGCCGGCACCGGATTTTGAGCGAAGTAATCGAGTACCCAGTGATCGAGTACGGTGCTGACGTGTAGTCGTCCTTGTGTGCAGGAGAGGCCGCCAGCAGAGCCCGTGGAGGAAGGCGATGAGGGCATGTGGCCCACAGTGGGGGAACCGGCTGGAAGCCGAAGTCCAGCCCCCACGGTCGATGAACTTCTGGCGCAGCTGGAGCGCCAGCCCCCTGCCCCAGAAGGGAGCAGAGTACCCGCGACCGCCGCCGCTGAAGAGGTGGAAGCCGCAGGGGCACAGAAAGCTTCTGCGCCGGCCGCCGCCGCCGTGGAGGAGGCGGTAGTCGGAGAGGCGGAGGAAGAAACGCCCGCCGAGGGTGGACTGGTTGATATCGCCAGCATCCTCGGTGCTCCGGCCGTGACTATCGTCCGGTCGAACTTGTAAGTACCACGCCTTCGTGAGTAGTACTTATTGTAGTAGTCGATTTTTATCTGACGACCCTCTGTGGATACTTGTGTAGAAAATCCACGGACTTGAGCTGGGACGGAGAGGAGCCCACGGCAGCAGAAGCAGAAAAGGTCGCGCCGCCCGTCGAGGAGCTCGCTCCAGAAGCCCAAGTCGCGACCGAGCCCCCAGCCGCCGAAGCGCCGCTGCCAGAGGCGGTCGTGGTCGAAGGTGAGTACTCCTCCTGATGCTGTAGAGCCCCAAAAAGAGTAGTCGTAGATACTGATGCATGTGTTCCTTGGTGACAGGCGCCGAAGGAGGTGACATCCCTGCAGGGGTGCCCATGCAGTAGTTGACACCAGAGGCCCCAGAGGCTGCGGTAGGAGCCCCCGAGCCCATGGGGGAAACCGTCGAGAAGTCCGCCGAGGAGGAGGCGGCTACCACGTCGCCAGGGGTTGCCCTGGAGGTGGCGATCCGATCTCCCGAGATCCAAGACGCGGAGCCTATCCGCTCGGCGCCAATGACGGAGGCTACGACGAGTAGCCGTGGCGGGATCGAGCTGCTTGCCGACGATCTGGTCGAGCCGGCGGTGTTGGCGCAGCATCTGGAGGCGATGCGACGAGCCGAACAGTGGATGAAGGTACGTAGCCGTTGCCTCCCGAGTAGTCAATCCTTTCGCTGAGTACTCTGCTTGACTTGAATTGGTTTTGTGCAGGACGTCGCGGAGCGATCCCGCGAGAAGTCCAATCTGCTGCAAGGCTATGGCGACACGGTGCATCGCGAGCCGAGGCCTTGGAGGAGCAGCTCATGAAGTCGAGGAAGCACGCGGCCGCCATGCGATCGAAGCTTGACGCCGCCTTCGCCAAGTACCACAACGATGTGATGGACTTGCGGGCGAAGAGCGACGAGCCGGTGCGGAAAAACAAAGGCCTCCGCAACAAGAATAAAGGTATGTCTCTTGACTTGTCGGGTACTTGTTGGGGGTCATCAAGCTCTGACCCGTTGTTGTGTTCCGGTGTTGCGAACTCGAAGGCCGGGTGGAGCGACCGAAGGGCTCGGAGATCGCATGAAGAATCTCTTCTACCGGGAGCAAGAAGCCCGCTGTGTACTTGAACTCGACTACAAGGAGCCGGCCTTCGAGTGCGAGAAGCACATGGAGTTGAGAATTGCCTCGACAGAGACCTCGTCAATCGCTACAAATCTTTGCGAAGTTGAACGAAGATCGCGAGGCGCTCCGGCCCGGGCCCGAAGGACCTTGAGGAGGCCGCCCTCCCGATCGCGAGGCTCCCGGTGCCGCACCCGGCGGCCCCAAGATCGCTCCGTTGGCGGATCGACTTCGTGAGGCGCCAAGCCGGCTGGCCGCCTACGTGAAGTACATGGCCAAGTCAATCCCGAAGCAGTGGCCGGCCTTCATGAAGTCGTACTTCCCGAAGGCCCCGGTGGAGGTAGTCGCCGGCGGGGTAGCCGCTAACTGTTCGGATGAGCAGACGCGCAGTTGCTTCGGAGCGGGATGGCTCCCATCGCGGAGCAGGTAGCCGATAAGTTGAACCTCCAGTAGCCCTGCATAGATAGCTGGTAGCCGTAGATGTATAGGAAACAGTTGTAATGAACTCTTTCATATATCAATGAAATGTGATGTTCCATCAATGAGTACTCGTAACCGCGATCTCAGAGTGCGGAGCGCCCATCGTGGAGTAGGTGCGAGTAGTGGTACTCGGCTTAGTGGTCCCGTCGCAGGGGGTAGACAGTAAAGAAGTTGATGAACAATCAAACTTTATTACTGAAGAAGTACACCTGGGTGGCCAGGGCCGTAGTTACAAGTAGTCGTCTGGGCCCGAAGGCCGCTTACGGTTGAGTAGTACTGGAGCGGGTATCCGCTTACAGTGAGTGATCCGTAGGTAGCCGTGTAGGCTGGATCGCAGATCCGTAGGTAGCCGTGCGGGGCTGGATCTTGGAGTGTGGTCTCTTGGTGGACCGCTGCTAGAGTCCTTGACGCTCGTTGCAGCCCAGGGTCCGTAGATAGCCGCACGGGCTGGACCTGGAGAAGAGTAGTCCGGAGACTTGAAGCCAGGACCCGGAGGGTCGCCTGCGGCAAGGGGGTGTTGGCGTAGTCGTGTAGACTTGACCCCCGGAGTAGTCGAACAGACTAGGCGTAGAATCGACAGAGCTGGTCGACGTTCCACGAGTTGTTGACTTCTTCGCCTTCAAGTGTCTGGAGGCGGTACGAGCCTCGGCCCGGTTACCTTGGCCACGGTGAAGGGCCCTTCCCGTGGGGAGCCGAGTTTGTGAAGTCCTTCCGTGTTCGGATACGGCGGAGGACAAGATCTCCAACGTTGAAGGAGCGTTCCTTGACGTTGCGATCGTGGTAGCGTCGGATACCCTCCGGTACCTTGCCGATTGGACTAGGGCGGCACGGCCGAGCTTCTTCGAGACCGTCGATATCAACTCGTCCGTCGTCTTCCGAGACGCCTTCGTCGTAGTGCTCCACCGCCGGCGAGTTCCATATGACATCGGCGGGGAGGATGGCTTCGGAGCCGTAGACCGAGAAGTAGGGGGATTGCCCCGTTGGCTTGGATGGTTGAGTCCGCAGCCCCCGCAGTGCGTTGGGTAGTTCCTTGATCCACTTGCCCCCTTTTGAGTTAGCGCGTCGTGTAGCCGCTTCTTGAGGGCGTCAAGCACCATCCCGTTGGCGCGCTCGACTTGTCCGTTGGCCCGTGGATGGGCGACGGAGACGTATCCGACGTCGATTCCACCGTTCTCGCAGTACTCCCGCAACCGGTGGTTGTTGAAGTTGGACCCCGTGTCCGTGATGATGCGGTGGGGTAGCCCGTAGCGGTGCACGAGTTCATCCAGAAGTCGAGTACTCGTCGCCCTTGGGGCATGTGACCGGCTTGACCTCGATCCACTTGGTGAACTTGTCGATAGCCACCAGCACCCCGTTGAATCCTCCCGGCGCAGGTTGGCGGTGGCCCAATCATGTCGAGCCCCCGCCAGCGGGCAAAGGGCCGGGTTGGCGGTATGGTGACTAGCTTGTAGGCGGGGACGTGTTGCCGCTTGGCGAAGAACCGACATCCTTGGCACCTTCGACGAGTTCTTCGGCATCGCCCGTGGCCGTGGGCCGCAGAAGGCTCGCCGGAAGGCCTTGCCGACCGGCCGTGCGGGAGGACGCGTGGTTGCCGCGGACACACTTGTGGATCTCCTCCAAGATGTCCTTGCCTTCTTCGCGAGGGACGCATTTCATGAGTACTCCGGAAGATGCGCCTCGCTTGTAAAGCTTGTCGCCGACGAGGACGTAAGACTTGGCGCGGCGGACGAGTTGTTCGGCCGCGTTCTTGTCGGAGGGGACCTTCTCGCTCGCCGAGGTAGTCGATGAAGGGTTGCCTCCGGTCCACGTCGATCATCATGACCTCCCGCCCACCGGTTGGTTAGCCGGGACAAGGGTCGGTGGCGCCGCTCCGGGATGGATGGCGCGTGAAGCTCATGGACGAAGACGCCCGCGGGTACTTGGGCGCGGGTGGATCCGAGCTTCGAGAGGACGTCCGCTGCAACGTTGTTGTCGCGAACGATGTGGTGGAACTCGAGAACATAGAATTTGTTCTCGAGCTTGCGGACTTCTAGGCAGTAGGCGTCCATGTTCTCCTTATTGCGGTCCCAGGACTTGTTGACTTGGTTGATGACCACTGCGGAGTCGCCGTAGACTAGTAGCCGCTTGATGCCAAGTGAAGCCGCGAGGCGGAGCCCGTGTAGGAGGGCTTCGTACTCGGCTTCGTTGTTTGAGACCTTCCGTAAGATCCGCAGGACGTACTTGAGTTGTTCGCCCGTTGGAGAGATCGGGGGAGTACCCCCGCGCCCGCGCCCTCGAGGTTGAGTGAGCCGTCGAAGTACATCACCCAATGCTCGGTCGCACGGTGGGAGTAGGTAGGCCGGTTCTCCCGCCACTCGCCATGAAGTCGACTAGAGCTTGCGACTTGATGGCCGTGCGTGGCTTGAAGTCGATGGTGAGGGCACCGAGCTCGACAGCCCCATTTGGAGATCCTTCCGGTGGCGTCCGGGTTCCTCGGGATGTCGCCGAGCGGGTAGTCGGTGACGACGGAGACCGAGTACTCCCCGGAAGTAGTGTCGTAGCTTCCGCGAGGTGATGAGTAGAGCGTACGAAGCTTCTCGCACGGGCCGGTAGCGAGCCTTGGACTCGATAGAACCTCGCCGACGAAGTAGACCGGGCGCCCGGGACCGGGTAGGCGTGGCCGTCTTCCCCGCCGCTCGACAACGATGGCAAGATCGACCACGTGAGTAGTCGCGGCGAGGTAGAGCAAGAGGCCGCTCGCCCTTGTAGGGAGCCGTGAGGACCGGCGGCTTCGACAGAAGTCCTTGAGCCGGGCAAGGGCTTGGTCCGCCTCTGCAGTCCACACGAACTTCTCGTGGTGCTTGAGTAGTTTGAAGAAGGGGAGACCCCGTTCTCCTAGCTTCGAGATGAATCGTTCAATGCCGCCATGCACCCCGTCGGCCTTCGGACGTCCTTGATGCTCGTGGGAGCTTTCATGCGTCGGTGATGGCGGAGATCTTCTCGGGGTTGGCTTCGATGCCGCGTTGGCTGATGATGAAGCCGAGTAGTTTGCCCGAAGGTACGCCGAAGACGCACTTGTTCGGGTTGAGCTTCCAGCGGTACTCGCGTAGCGATGCGAAGGTCTCTTCAAGGTCGTCGATGAGGGTACTGGAGTCCCTGGTTTTGACAACCACGTCATCCACGTAGGCCTCGACATTCTTGTTGAGTTGCCGCTTGAAGCAGGCCTGGATGGCCCGTTGGTTGGTGGCGCCGGCGTTCTTCAACCCGAAAGACATGGTCGTGTAGCAGTACGCGCCAAACGGGGTGATGAACGCGGTCTTCTCCTGGTCTTCCTCCTTGATTGCGATCCGGTGGTACCCGGAGTAGCGTCGAGGAAGCAGAGCAGGTCGCAGCCCGCCGTGGAGTCGATGACTTGATCAATCCGCGGCAACCCGAAGGGGTCCTTGGGACAGTGCTTGTTGAGGTCGGTGTAGTCGACGCACATCCTCCACTCGTTCGAGTTCTTCTTGCGGACGAGGACGGGGTTGGCGAGCCACTCAGGATGGAAGACTTCTCTGATGAAGCCAGCAGCGAGTAGCTTGGCGAGCTCCTTCTTGATGGCGTCCCGTCTGTCGTCGGCGAAGCGCCGGAGGTGTTGTCGCTTGGGGGTGGCCTTTGGGTCGATGTTGAGGCAGTGCTCGATCAGCTCCCTGGGCACTCCTGGCATGTCCGCTGGCTTCCACGCGAAGATGTCGCGGTTAGCCCGAAGGAAGCTGATGAGCGCGTCTTCCTATTTGGGGTCGAGGTCGGCCCCGATGGTGGTGGTCTTGGTGGGGTCGCCTGTTCCGAGGTCGACCGGCTTGACGAGTACCTCCTCGGGTGGCCGAGGCTTGTTGGGCGCCGTCGACTTCTCTGGGATGTCGAGTTCACTTGTGGCAAGCTTCTTCGACGCGGCGTAGACCTCCATCATTGGGGTGGGTACTTGATTTGTTGAAGCGATCACCACGGCCTCTCGTATCGCAGCCGTGAGAAATCTTCAAGTCCCCTTGGAGGGAGAGTACGCCACCGGACTTGGCATTTTGAGTACCAAGTATGTGTAGTGGGGCACCGCCATGAACTTGGCGATGGCCGGTCCGCCGAGGATGGCATGGTAGGAAGTTCGATATCCGCGACCTCGAACTTGATGTACTCGGTGCGGTAGTTGTCGCGAGACGTCCCGAAGGTAAGCGGCGTACCACCGAGCCTAGTGGGATAGCCGCGTTGCTCCGGGACGATGCCGTAGAAAGGCATGCTGCTCTTGTCGAGCATGGGGGTGACGTCAAGGTTCATCTTCTTCGAGTCTTGGTGAAGAGGACGTTGAGCCCGCTTCCGCCGTCGATGAGCACCTTGTTGAGCTTAGAGCCCGCCACCGTTGGTTTCGGGACGAGGGGAAAACGTCCCGGTTCGGAGAAGCCGGTCCATTGGTCCGCGCGGGAGAAGGTGATGGGTGTCTCTGACCACCTGAGAGGGGTCATAACCGCTGGTTCGATGGACATCACTTCACGGCGAGTAGCCTTCTGCTCCCGCCTGCTGGGTAGTCCGCCGAAGAGGACGTTGACGGTCTTCTCGGGTTCTTGGAAGTCGTCGCCGTCCTTCTTCTTGTTCTTTCGATCGTGAGGGTGCGGTGGCTCCGGCGTATCCTTGAGTGCATGCCTGAGCTGGTAGCACTGCTCGGTAGTGTGGTTGCCGTTTGGATGCCACGGGCACTTCTCCTTCAGCAGGTCTTTGAACCCGCCGGAGCTCTTCTTCGAGTTCCCTTTCGGAGGACGCTGGATAGCCGCGACGGTATTGTCTGGCTTGCGCTTGCGGTTGGAACCCGAGAAGTTGTTGTTGTTGTTGTTATTGTTGTTGCGGCCGCCTTGGTTTGGATTGCTGCTGCTGCCGCCACCTTGGTTCTGCTTGGACTTGCCACGGATGGCGTCGTACTTGGCGTTGGCCTTGTCCTCTTCGTCCGCCCAGGACGTGATCATGTCCTTGAGGTGGGGAATGGACTTGGGGCGGCGTCGGCCGAAGTCCTCAAAGGTGCGGCGATGGTAGAGCCCGTCCTGGAAGAGGTCGATGACCTCCTTGTCGGTGACGTCCACGACGGTAGCGCGCTTGTCGAAAAGCGGCGCATGTACTACTTGCGGAGGGTCTCGCCTTGTTCCTCGCTTGATCATGGCAAGGTCCATGCGAGTACCCGAATGGCCCATGGCGCCCGCGAAGTTGCTTGTGAATTGCTCCTTCGACCGGTCCCACTTGTCGATTGAGTGCTTGTCCGGCCGACTCGAGCCACGTGAGTGGGGCTTGGTCCGAGCGAGAAGGGGAAGTAGAGGCACTTGGTGTCGCCGTTGCCGCCGCCGTTCTCGATGGAGAGAGCGTAGCATCGAGCCACCGGATGGGATCCGCTTCGCGTCGTATTTGGTGATCCCCAAAGGCTTGAACTTGTCGGGGAGGAGCAAAGTTGCGAAGCCGGGTGAGAAGGCGGGGAAGCCGTCGCCTTCGGCAGCCGGTCGTCGACTTCTTCTCGCCGCAACTCTTCGATTCTCTCGGTGAGCATCGTACCCGCCGTGAGAGGCGCCGAGGCGTGGCCGTGCGCGTGGCCGCGGCCGCCGCGGGCCGCCGCCGCCTCCGGCTTTCTTGTTGGCTCCGTGGTGGTTGGAGCCGCCGCCGCCGCCGCCGCCGCCGTCGGGGTCGTTGCCGCCGCCACCGGCCGGAGCACCGGTGGGGGACGACTTCTCGGTTGACGTTGTCTTGTCGTGAGGGTCCGCCGGCGGTGGAGCGTCGTCGGTTTGGTTCAGCCGGAATGTCGCCCGAGTACGGTTAGGACCGGGGTCAACACCGCGACTAGTAGCTTCGTTGTCGCGAGGCTTGGCCGGGGAGAGGTTGGTCGACTCTCTTGTCGACCCGCATGAAGTAGGCTTCTTCGGCCGAGCTTGGCGATGACCTCTCCGGCCCGTATGCCCCGAGCCTGACGTGCGATCGTTGTGATCGACATGAGGCATTGCTCGGGAGTGGTCCGGACTCGCTCTCAACCGGCTTCGAGAGCTTCCGCAAGGTTGCGGATGGGAAGGTTGTCTCCCGAGCCGCCGGCGTCGTTCATTGCGCTTCCCGTTACGTTCGCGCCGGCGTCCCCGTTGGCGTCGGTCTCGTCCGCAGGGGCATCGCGACAGACAGCTCGTCTGCGGAGATGTCCTCCAAGTACTTGTCTGCGGCCGTGCCTGAGGTTCCCGGAGTGTCGCTGGCGGCCATGAAGACTTGACGATCAGGCGTACCCAAGCTTGGCTCAGAAGGTGCCACCTCGCCTGGTGTGTTTGAGTCAGCCTGGGCCAGTGGTGTTCCCTCCTGGAATGGTAGCGAGTCGATGTAGGCGACGTAGCGTGAGTCCTCCTTTGTCGCCTCGGCGGGCTTGAGGTCCGGCCGCAGACGTATCTTCCGCCGGCGTCGATCTTATAACCGGCCCCGCAGGCCGGCCCCGACAAGGGAAGCTCAGAGGAGTCGTCTTCGGACTCGGGGTCCTCAGGGTCCGACCCGAAGTCGAATTCGTAGTCCGGGTTCGAGTAGGACTCGGAGAGAGGGCTGGAGTCCGAGACGCGGCTGGGGACGTGAAGGACCGATAAGGCGACCAGAGAGGGGGGGAGTGAATGGGAGCCGATAAAAATTCTTCTCGAGGGAGATTGAAACTCCGACAAGACGAACTAGCCTCGGCCGAACCCCCCGAAATCACACGCTCCGCACTTCTACCTCCCGTTTGCCAAAACCACGTAGCCACCGGAGTGCTACCGGTCCTAGGAACAAACTCTACCAAAGAACCACAACACACACGCAAAGACCGACAACGGCGGAAACAACTCGAAAGCCGGCTAACCGCAGGGGGCGGTTAGACCGGTATAGGGGGCGGTTAGACCGCCTCCACCCGGCAACCAAGAAATCCTCCGAAACGCCTCTTCCGAGCACCAAAACACACCACGGTTTCACCAACAGAGATCTCTCGGTCAAGGCCATGCTAGCTACCGTAAAATCTTGGCGAAAACCAAAACTTCACCCAAGGGCCTAGGGGCGGTTAGACCGGCTACCCGGGGCGGTCTAACCTCCCGTACCCGGCCGACGAACTCCAACCAAGAACACCTAGCAAACCGCGCGAGAACGGCTCCAAATTTCACCCGTACACTCCTCCGATCAAGGCGAACGAACTCACAGAGGAAAATCCGGCGAAACAAAACTTTGACCCGGAACACCCCGGCGGTTAGACCGCCTCGTGCGGTGCGGTTAGACCGCCCCTTCCGCAACAGGAACCCGCGGGTCAAACCTCAACTTCCTTGCGCTCAATCTCCCGAATCACTCCACGGATTGCAGCCAAACTTCGGGGATAGCTGGGTTACCTCCTGGGCAACCTCTACCTCAAAGGAATCGACCCGAAACGCTCACAATCAAGAGGAATCGAAGAAATCGCTTCTCTAGGTCAAGAACTCGCCCAACTCAAAAAACCACCAAATCGAGTCCGATTCAAAGGGGATTTGGGGGCAAAGTCACCAGACAAAGAGGCACAAGAACCTCATACGTGACACCCACCAAAAACCCCAAGAAATCGTTCTCAAAACACCGCCAAAAAGAGCTCCGAAAATCAACATCAAAGAGACGGGAAAACCACCATCAAGAACCACGCCGAACCTTCTATACATGCCATGAATGGTTCGTACAAGGTCTAGTTTGCCACCCAAACATCCATCCCTCTCTCTAGATCTCACATGAAGCTCTCAAACTAGCCTTCTAAAAACCTAGGAAAAATAGAGAACGAAAATGGAAAAACGAAATGAGCTAGGGTTCCAAGGGTTGGCTGCCAACCTCCCACCTCTTGGGTTATATAGGCGGCAACCGAATGTCTAAAATGCCCCTCTCTACTAACTAGGGATACATGCCCCTCAAGGGCGGATTTGGAATTCTTGATGTCTTCACCATCGGACGGATGCCCGGCGACCGCACCCTGCGTAGCCTCGACGCACGCCTTGCGATCCCGACGTGTGTCCTCCGCTTCGAAGCTTCTCGGCCGCCGGCGGCCGTGGCGGTCGACCGCCCCCCGGGCGGTTAGACCGGCCCGGTGGATCCGACCGGCCCCGGGCGGTCCGACCGCCCTCCCGGGCGGTTGAACCGCCCGGGTGGCCGCACCTCCTCGTCGAGTCTTCGGCCTCGGTTTTGTGGCTCAACCGAGTAACCCGGTGGTTTTCTCGGTGAACCACCGCAAACCCCGCGAACTCGGTGTAGCCTCCGCCAATCTCCACTCATGACTCGGCTCCCACGTAGTCCCGGCTCGACCTTGGTTTTGAGGCTCTACCAAGAAACCGTCCACGACTTCATCTTGCCGTTCATGCCACCATGCGGCCCGCACTTGACCCCCGCCGGCCACCGGTCCCTCGAACGAAGCCTACTTGTCTTCTCCACACCCGGAGGCCTCACCGCAACGACCTTTCGCGCTTGTTCTTCACCCGCACCAACACGAGTCAAGCCGCAACCCGCACCCGCAATACTTAGCCAAGAATCGGTCCACACAACGTCGTCAATCACTCATCACACAAGGAAGCGACCATCCACCGGTCCTCGAACCACACATGGTTCTCAATCTCCCCCTTGATGAGTGCATTGACAACACACTCACATGAAGTAACATAAGAGAAAAGGAAAAGAAAAGAAACAAAATAAAAGGAAACCCCAACAAGCGATCGAAAGCCAAAGAAAGGCAAAGAGCAAGATCACTTGAAGAAGACAAGTCTCGGACCCCTTAGGCAAGGGCAACGGCTCGACACATCCGAGACAAAACGCAGCTCAAGCAAAGAGCGCAAACCACCAAAGCAAAACTCGAACACCACAAAGAGCTCCCCCCCGCACAAATGCAAGCTCCCCCCGAGCCACAAGACACTCCCCCCGAACACATGCATCAATGCAACTCGGGAATGCAACAAAGAGCAAAAACCCGCTCACACCGCCCAGGGCGGTTAGGACCGCCCGCCCGCAGCGGTTAGACCGCCTCGCATGAACTTGACCGCCCGGGGGGGCGGTTAGACCGCCCAAAGAGACCGGCCCCGCACCAAACTCGCTCAAAATCGCCCGAAACAATTGGAACACCTTCCAAACACTCCCGTGTGCCCAAAACATGCACAAACTTCTCCCCCTTGTTGACAATGCATGAATCAAGGCAAAATGCGAAAACTTGCAACATATAGCTTCTCGAATATACAAAATTCATCACAAGGTGCTACACAAGTCCAAATGAGCAAGTTAGATACTCGACAGGTTCGTAAGGACCTTAACTACGTGATCACCAAGTTTCACACCCATTGGACAAGGCTAAAAAGGATTTTAGTAATTTTGCGAAAAGTTACTCCCTCACAAGCAAATACCTAAACATGAGCAAAACATATCAAAATGGCAAAGCCACTCAAACTTCATGCTAGGACAGCCATTCTAATCACAAGACCATCATAAACACCCAAAAGCACCTCATGTCATGTCAAAGCCACCGAGCCATGTGCCTACTTCTATGTATGAGACTTCTCATTGGTAGGCATCATGCAACGGTTTAGCACCCAAAGCAAATTATTTCAAAGACATATGACATGGGAACATATTTTCCAAGCATTTTCCATTTCATTTTCAGATTTGTAAATGGTACATGAAATGTCTTTGCGACAAAAAGGAACTTATGCCCCTCCACAAGATTAAGCAAGAGGGCTAAACATTCATGATGGAAAGCGAGCCTTTGGCTCCATATGATCAATAAACTAGCTATCCAACCACAAAGTAAGCATAGCAAAGCCACTAAAACATGTCAAGATCATATATAGGCATTTACGCATGAGAGAGCATGTATATGACATTTCTCAAAAATTAGCCATCAACCATGGATCATTCAACAAGATCATCAAGAGCTAAGCCAAACTAACCATAGCATACCAAACAAGCTCACAAGAACATATATAACAACCCATGGTAAACAATGTATATAGGAGAAGCTTTTCCTATCCAATGCATATGATACAAAATGCATGCAATCTAAGATACAAGGATGCCTATACATCATGTTACATATGCTATGCCAAAAGCAAGAAATGCACAAAGGAAAGCTATACATATGCTACAAACCGGCTCCTCGAGGGGAGGCAAAACGGGCTCGACACCACCGGCAAAGGAAAGCCCCCCACACACCCAACTCAAGAAATTAAACACACACCAAGTTCCCCCCGCAAACGAGTGAAAGATGCTTGATCTAGGGGTTTGGTGAAAATATCGGCTAGTTGGTCATGTGTGGGTACATGGATCAAAGCTATCTTCCCTTTCTCTACGTTGTCTCTCTCAGAAATGATACCTCACTTCTATGTGTTTGGTTTTGGAATGGAGCACCGGGTTCTTTGCAACGCTTATGGCACCGGTGCTATCACAATGAAGTGGGACATGGGTATACTCCTCACCAAAGTCACTCATGGTGTAGGTGATCCAAAGGAGCCGAGAGCAACAACTAGCAGGCGGCAACATACTCGGCTTCGGCCGTGGATTGAGCAACACTCGACCGCTTACGAGAAGACCAAGACACCAACGAAGAACCCAAAACTCGGCAAGTCCCGAAGTGGACTTCCTATCCAACCGACACCCGGCAAAGTCCGCGTCCGAAAAGCCATGAAGCGCCAAAGAAGAGGACGCGGAGTACCAAAGGCCGAAGTCGGGAGTGTGACGCAAGTACCCGAAAATTCGCTTCACCGCTTGCCGATGCGAAGTCCTCGGAGACGCTTGAAAACGAGCACACGACACACCGAGAACCGTATGTCCCGCCTCGTCGCCGTCAAGTAGAGGAGTGACCCGATCATGCTCCGTACTCCTTTCCGGTCCACGTGTTCACCTTCCTCGTCCGCATCAAGAGCCGTAGTCGTACTCATCGGCGTCGTCATAGCCTTGGAGTCCTCCATCTTGAATTTCCTCACAATGTCCTTGGTGTACTTAGCCTCGGTGCACAAATGTTCCTTCCTTTGATTGCTTGATTTGTAGCCCAAGGAAGAACCGCAACTCACCCATCATGCTCATCTCGAACTCCCCGCTCATATCATCCGCAAACCTCGCAACAAGAGAGTTAGACGAGCCACCAAAGACAATATCACCCACGTACACCCGCACAATCGAATATCTCCGCCCCGCCTCTCGCAAAAACAAGGTCCGATCGACCTTCCCCATCTCAAAACCTCTCTCAAACAAGAACCCCCTCAACCCGCCATACCAAGCTCTAGGCGCCGCTTCAACCCATACAGCCGCCTTCCTCAACTTGTACACCCGGTGGGGGTACTTCTCACTCTCAAACCCCGAGGTCGTCTCACATACACTTCTTCCTCCAACACTCCATTCGTAAAAGCACTCTTCACATCCATTTGGTGCAACTTGAACCCTTTAGCCACGTAAAAGGCTAGAAGGATCCTAATCGCCTCCAAACGGGCTACGGGAGCAAAGGTCTCCTCGTAGTCGATCCCCCCTCCTTCGATCGAACCCCCCGAGCAACAAGTCTCGACTTGTTCCTCACAACCTCACCCTTCTCTCCCTCTTTGTTTTTCCACACCCACTTTGTACCAATCGGCTTACACCCCGGGGGAGGGTCAACCAACTCCCACACCCGATTCCTCTCAAAGTTCTCCAACTCCTCATGCATCGAGTTAACCCAATTGTGATCGATAGTGCGTGTCCAATGTCTTTGGGCTCAAAAGAAGCAACAAACGCAGCATGAGCAAAATGGGAATTGTTTCGAACCCTCGACCGTGTAGTGCGTTCATTCATGTCGCCGATGATCCTCGAAGCCGGGTGATCCACTTGAACTCGCCGGGGAGGTTCTCGCCTCGAAGCTACCTCCCCCTCAACATCGCCTTCTCCTCGTTCTTGGTTTGTCGTCGTAGGTGTAGCAGAGGGTCCATCCATCATTGTAGTCGAAGTAGTGGGTACATGTCCAGCGGGGGGCACGGCACCGCCATCTTCATCATCACCATGTTCATGCTCCTCCTCCCGAAAGATCTCCTCGCCAAGCTCATCATCACCCGCACACTCAAAGACAAGCCGACTACGTGGCTCGTCTCGTCGAAGGTTACCTCGCAAGTCTCCACGATTTGGTTAGTTTCAAGATTGAGCACACGATATGCTCTAGAATGAGATGCATAACCAAAGAAAATGCCATCGACGGACCTAGCCTCAAACTTATCCAACTTCCCCGCCTTTCTTGAGAATGAAACACTTGCAACCAAAGACATGGAAGTGACTCACTTTGGGTGTGCGACCATGCATCAACTCATAGCATGTCTTCTTCTTGTGCACTCCGAGATATATTCTCGTTCGAAACATAGCACGCGGTATTCACCGCCTCGGCCCCAATACCTCCTCGGAGTCCTATGCTCATCAAGCATCGTCCGAGCCATCTCGCACAAGGTCCCGTTCTTCCTTTCCACAACACCATTCTCGGGGAGGCGTATACGGACTCGAAAACCGGTGCTCAAGACCTAAGTCATGACAAAAGGTTTCAAAACGAGAGTTCCCGAATTCCGAGCCATTATCACCGCGGATAGTTCGTATGGCATCTCCGTGCCTCTCGTTCCTCAACCTCAAGACTAGATCTCGAACAAAACCAAACGTCTCCCCCTTCTCCTCAAGAAAGAACACCCATGCATACCGAGAAAAGTCGTCCACCACAACAAGGACATACCACTTCCCACCCGCGCATCGCACACGAGCCGGGCCAACAAGGTCCATATGGAGCAGCTCGCATGGACGCTCGCTCATCACATCGGTGAGAGGCGGGTGAGAAGAGGCCACCATCTTGGCATGCCTACACGGAGCACAAACCAACTCTTTCTCAAGCCTCAAACGTGGCAATCCTCGGACCAAATTGAGTTTGCTCAAGCGAGACAGAAGGTCAAAGCTCAAGTGACCCAACTTCCTATGCCACTTCCACAACTCACTCGAAGAACCAGCCAAGAAACAACGCTCAACACCCGAAGACTGAGAAAAATCAGCACGAAACACCTGACCCTCGGGAACGACCATACAAACAAGGTCCCCTCGAGAATCCACAATCCGAGAACCACCGAGGCCGAAACAACACCTCAAAACCCTCATCCAACAACCGAGACACGTAAAGCAAATTGTACCCCGCCGATTGAACAAGAGCAACACGCCTCGCAGTGATCTTGTCACTCACTTTTATCTCACCTTCCGAAAGCACACGCCCACGCCCATTGTCCCCAAAAGTGATGTACCTCTTCGTCACCACCGGACGAGACTTGAGAACCACCCCCCGTCTCTGGTCATATGCCTCGAACAACCGGAGTCAATCAACCAAATGTTCTTCAAGTCTCCCACCCGAAATTCAAAAACAAGCACGTGAGCGAACAAACGACTCAAAGACCGGGGTTAGTACCAAAGGAGGAAAACCAAAGGCCGAGCCATTTGCTCGAAAGTGGGGTTAGCACCAACCAAAGCATCTCTCCTACCAAAGCTACCTCCACGAACACCACCACGATAACCACTCCGAGGGAACCACCCCTCACCGCTCGGGAGGAGGACCAAAACCACGGAAGACAACCCGTGGAACGTCCCTCCTCTCCTTCTCAAAGCTACGACTCCTCCCATCCCCGTAGTGACCTCGAGGGGGAGAATGCCTAGCAACCGACCACCCGCCGTCATTCCGGACCAACCACCGGCAACTCCACCTCCGGACCCGAAACCTCTCGACTCACCACCTCGAAAACCACTCCGCCCCGATTTCGGGGGGGCCGGTTAAACCGCCTAGCTAGTCCGGCCTAACCGCCCCCCTCCGGGCCGGGCCGGCCTCGACCGCCTAGCCGGGCCGGGCCCGACCGCCCCCTCCGAACGGCTCCTCGGGCCGCGGAACTCGCATCTCCCCATGCCGGAACACTTCTCACCACAGCCTTACCCCCGGGGTGGCATACGAGGCTTAGGTACACCATGGGAGGGGTTGTACCTATCCTTGTTCGCCTACTCCTTTGCCATCCTCTCTTCCCCGCTTCCTCTTGAAGCAAAACTCATCCTTGTGACCCTCCTTCCCACAATGGCCACAACGGAACCTCACAAGCTTAGGTTTTGGCTTGGATTGGGGCTGCTCGCTTGGTTTCTCTCCACTCAACTCCTCCACCGATTTCTCCTCACTTGCCTTCTCTCTCACTTTCCCAAAGAACACTTTCCCCGAAGTGCTCACAAACTTGATGGGCTTTTGGAGATCATTTGTGGGTGTAGGAAATATAGGTGGAGCCGGGGTTGTGTCTAGTCGGTTCCTAAGATGGTTGGGTTTTGGAGGGAAATCATTTTTGTGGTGGGTTTTTGGTGGCTCCGGATATTCTCTCCACTTCCTTCACCAACCTTGTTTGCCCCAAGCCCCTCACCATCTTGCCTCTTAAAGGCCTCGATCATCATCCTCAACCGAGGCTCATGACCTGGACAACCAACCCATCAACTTCCTCAAGTCATCATTCTCATCCCGCAAGCGATCAACATAATGTGCAAGCTCCAAATTTTTCAATGCATGCATTTCACAAGTAGAGCGAGGATGTAGGCATGGGTTCCTTCAATTTAGCCTCGAGCGAACTAGTGTAAGCATGCAACTCATCAATCTTAGCATGCAAAACGGGGCAAGAAGTGCAAGCACCTAGCAAAGCAGGTCTAGACTTAAGCTCAGCCACTTCAACCCTAAGCACATCTAGTTCCTCACACTTGGAGGCATGCTTCTCCTTAAACGAGCAAGATCGGCAAGGAATATGGAGCAATCAGCACAATCATTTTCATCAGCAACAACAGGGCTAGCCTTAAGCGAATCAATCTCAAGCTTGCTATCAAGCACCTGTGTCTCTAGCTCAGCCACTCTAGTCCTAGCATCCTCGAGTGAAGCCCTAAGCTCTTTCCTCATTTTCTTGGCCTCTCTAAGCATGTCATCACGGTTATCAAGCAAAGAGCCAAGCCTCTCATTCTCCTTGCGCAAGAAGGGAAGTTCATCACGCACCTCGTCGTCAGACTCAGAGTCCGAGTCGCTCCGTGTACTCTTCTTGCCGCCGGAGCTCGGCGCCATGGTACGAAGCCGTCTCTCGCGAAGCGGGCCTCACCCCGCTCGTGTTCTTGAACGACCTCTTGTTCTTGCGACGATCTCCCTCGTCATCGCCGCTCGAGCTCGAGGTGGAGTACGCGGAACCGGAGTCGACGTCTCTCGCTCCCACCATCGCTCGGGCCTTGCCTCGGCCCTCCTTCTTCCTCGATCGTCGCTCGTCCTTGTACTTGTTCTTGTGCTTGCTCTTGTGGTCGCGCCTCGAACGGTACTTGTCGTCGTTCTTCCTCGGCTTGTGCTTGTAGCCGTCCTTGTTCTCGGCCTTCTCCGGGCGGTCGGCGACGAAGTGTCCCGCTTGCCGCACCCGGAAATGAGTCCTCGTGTTCCTCCTCATGTTCACACGGTTCTCGTGCAACCTCTCGAACCGCCTCGTCAACACCGCCGCTCGTCCTCTCCAAGGTCATCAAACTCCTCATCCGGCATAGACATCAAAGAGGAAAACGAGAACATCCCGGTGGATGGGTTAGAGTTAGTCTTTCCTTTGGAACCACCAACGAGGGCAAGACTATGGGAGTCGGGCCGGTCCCTCGAGCTTGGCGATCATGCCCCTATCCACCTCGGCCCGACTTGAGCTTCGAGAACGGCTCGTTCACCGTCGTAGTATCGTACCTCTCCGACTCGACTATGGCCTCGAACTTTCCGCCCCATATCGTACGATCCAAAGAGTGTAAGAGCTTGACCGCTCTATCATGATCATCGTACGGGAGCACGTCCACATTGGCCCTCATGTTGTTCACAACCACCGTGAACCTCTGGAACAAGGCATCGATGGACTCACCGGGGAGATGAGTGAAGTTCTCGTACTCTCTCCGTAGGTCGCATACAACCGTGCTCGAACCCCGGGCGTTCCCAACATGAGCCTCCTTCAACACCGCCCAAATCCTACAAGCCAAGTGCTCGGTGTGCACCCGATCGAACTCGGCCGACACAAAGCACGAAACAAGTAGTCGACCGCCTTATTGTTGGCGTCGAATCCGTCCCTCGACCCCGGAGCAAGGAAATCCATCGGCCGGACATATCCCGTGTCCACCGTGACATCCCACGGAGTCCGACCCTTTCCGCGGAGGAACGCACCCATCCGCTTGCTCCACATCCGGTAGTTCTTTCCATCGAAGTGTGGAGGACCCGAACCCCGTTCCCGGCACGCCATCCTTGGATCTTAGACTCGGTTAGAGTCAACAAAGACCCGAACCGGCTCGATACCACTTGAAGGACCGATAAGGCGACCGAGAGGGGGGGGAGTGAATGGGAGCCGATAAAAATTCTTCTCGAGGGAGATTGAAACTCCGACAAGACGAACTAGCTCGGTCGAACCCCCCGAAATCACACGCTCCGCACTTCTACCTCCCGTTTGCGAAAACCACGTAGCCACCGGAGTGCTACCGGTCCTAGGAACAAACTCTACCAAAGCAACCACAACACACACGCAAAGACCGACAGCGGAAACAACTCGAAAGCCGGCTAACCGAGGGGGCGGTTAGACCGGGTATGGGGGCGGTTAGACCGCCTCCACCCGGCAACCAAGAAATCCTCCGAAACGCCTCTTCCGAGCACCAAAACACACCACGGTTTCACCAACAGAGATCTCGGTCAAGGCCATGCTAGCTACCGGAAAATCTTGGCGAAAACCAAAACTTCACCCAAGGGCCTAGGGGCGGTTAGACCGGCTACCTGGGGCGGTCTAACCTCCCGTACCCGCCGACGAACTCCAACCAAGAACACCTAGCAAACCGCGCGAGAACGGCTCCAAATTTCACCCGTACACTCCTCCCGATCAAGGCGAACGAACTCACGAGAGGAAAATCCGGCGAAACAAAACTTTGACCCGGAAACACCCCGGCGTTTAGACCGCCCCCTGTGCGGTTAGACCGCCCCTTCCGAACGAGAACCCGTGGGTCAAACCTCAACTTCCTTGCGCTCAATCTCCCGAATCACTCCACGGATTGCAGCCAAACTTCGGGGATAGCCGGGTTACCTCCGGGCAACCTCTACCTCAAAGGAATCGACCCGAAACGCTCACAATCAAGAGGAATCGAAGAAATCGCTTCTCTAGGTCAAGAACTCGCCCAACTCGAAAAACCACCAAATCGAGTCCGATTCAAAGGGGATTTGGGGGCAAAGTCACCAGCCAAAGAGGCACAAGAACCTCATACGTGACACCCACCAAAAACCCCAAGAAATCGTTCTCAAAACACCGCCAAAAAGAGCTCCGAAAATCAACATCAAAGAGACGGGAAAACCACCATCAAGAACCACGCCGAACCTTCTATACATGCCATGAATGGTTCGTACAAGGTCTAGTTTGCCACCCAAACATCCATCCCTCTCTCTAGATCTCACATGAAGCTCTCAAACTAGCCTTCTAAAAACCTAGGAAAAATAGAGAACGAAAATGGAAAAACGAAATGAGCTAGGGTTCCAAGGGTTGGCTGCCAACCTCCCACCTCTTGGGTTATATAGGCGGCAACTGAATGTCTAAAATGCCCCTCTCTACTAACTAGGGATACATGCCCCTCAAGGGCGGATTTGGAATTCTTGATGTCTTCACCATCGGACGGATGCCGGCGACGGCACCCTGCGTAGCCCCGACGCACGCCTTGCGATCCCGACGCGTGTCCTCCGCTTCGAAGCTTCTCGGCGCCGGCGGCCGTGGCGGTCGACCGCCCCCCGGGCGGTTAGACCGGCCCAGTGGATCTGACCGGCCCCAGGCGGTCTGACCGCCCCTCCTGGGCGGTTGAACCGGCCTGGGTGGCCGCACCTCCTCGTCGAGTCTTCGGCCTCGGCTTTGTGGCTCAACCGAGTAACCCAGGTGGTTTTCTCGGTGAACCACCGCAAACCCCCGCGAACTCGGTGTAGCCTCCGCCAATCTCCACTCATGACTCGGCTCCCACGTAGTCCCGACTCGACCTTGGTTTTGAGGCTCTACCAAGAAACCGTCCACGACTTCATCTTGCTCGTTCATGCCACCATGCGGCCCGCACTTGACCCCCCGCCGGCCACCGGTCCCTCGAACGAAGCCTACTTGTCTTCTCCACACCTGGAGGCCTCACCGGCAATGACCTTTCGCGCTTGTTCTTCACCTGCACCAACACGAGTCAAGCCGCAACCTGCACCTGCAATACTTAGCCAAGAATCAGTCCACACAACGTCGTCAATCACTCATCACACAAGGAAGCGACCATCCACCGGTCCTCGAACCACACATGGTCCTCAGGACGGCGTCGGAGTCCGAGTTGTACTCGGTTGCGGGCTCCTTGCCGGCCCGGTGTGGTGTAGAAGCCTCCGTGCGGGCCCGGCTAGGAACGCGGGAGCCACGCGCGGAGCGCTGGCGTGGAGAGGGGGCCGCCTGCGATGGCTGAGGAGCCGGCTCGCATGCGATGGCCCATGGCGACGTCGGGTTCGAGTTGGAGATGGACTCGAGCTCGAAGTCAGCGTGGAGGTTGGAAAGCGAAATTTCGCCGAACTTGCCGGCGAGCTTGCCCGTGACAACTTCGGGAAGCGCCACAAGGCCCGTCCTCGAGTCGGGTTGCATGATCAAGCGGCGCTGGAAGGAGCCCGCGCCATCGCCAGCGTGCGGACCCGGTGCGCCGAAGACGAAGGTGTCGCCGCGGTTGAAGGCGACGGTTGGCTTGATGTGAACGGAAGCCGTCGAGTTCGCCATGTGATCTCGAGCGAGAGCCCCTACCCGGCGCGCCACTGTCGGTGTTTTGGACCGGCAACCTACTACGGGGAGTACCCGAAGTAGATGAATGTGACTCGCCGAGATCGGTAACTCGAAGGAAGAGACACGTGGCACACAATTTAGACAGGTTCGGGCCGCGAGGTGCGTAATACCCTACGTCCTGTATGCTGCGTAGCTCTGGATTGATGGGGCACGATTACAGGATGGTGCAATAGTGCGCCGTGAGTTGAGATTGGATGAGATGATCCTGAGATCGGTCCCTCCCTCGCCTTATATAGTCCGGGAGGCAGGGTTACAAGTCGGAGTAGGGAAGGAGTACTAGTCGAGTACGTCTAGGAGACCTCTACACAGTGCGGAACGTGTACAGAGCCCTAACCGAGTACTACTCCCCGTGTTGTCCTTGTGCTCCACGCCTTCAGGTGCCGTGTAGCGCAAGCCGGGTAGTCCCAGGGGCCCACCGAGTAGTCGGTCCTGGTACCCACCGAGGTAGTGGGCCCAGGGAGGTCCATACGACAGCAACTTAATGAATCTATTAGATCTTGCCAAATCTAATAGAGCCGATAACTAGCTCCAAGCTAGATCTTGTCCTACCGCATGGCTCATGATCTAACAAGAAACCCTCTTGAACCACACTTAAATCCACTGCATGATACTAAGCACGGTAACAAGACTACTTGCATCACGATCTAAATCCACCGCATGATACTAGACATGATACAAGGTTGCCGGTACTTACAGAGGTCGACGGATCAATGGCTCCTCTCGAAGAACTTAACGACTCGACTAGAGGAGTCAATTTTGGCACGGGGCCGGTTTAGTTGTGAAGATGTTCGATCCCTATTACAGACATCAAGGGTTTATATTTATACCCTTGTCCTAACACGACTCCTGATCGACTACGAGTACAACATTTAATGTCTAAGTTAAAGCTCCAACGCTAATGTCCATCTCGTATACACCATCAATTCGTTCCTTCCTTATATCGGGCCACGTCACCACGCATTCCCGAAAACTTCCCTTCAAAAGCGCAAACAGTCCTTTTGCCGAATGACAGCATATTGCCGACCGCAAGCGTCTTTTACCGAACCCCCTGAGAAGATGTTTCCTAGCCGAATGGTATCTCATTACCAAGCTCGGCCCACAAGTCAGCCTCTTTCCTGTACCATTTTTTGGTGTTAACATATGCCCCTTCAATTACGGGATAAAAGTGATTTTATTCCAGAATTGACCATAAATACCCAACGTCTTCGAGCTAAATCCGTTCAACACCCATTCCTGCTCCTTGCAATCTGTTGGAGTCTCCGCCCAGATCCGAACCCTAGGTCATCAATTTTTCAAGCTCAAATCTCCAATGGCGGACCAAAATCAAGTTGTTCAGTTAAATCTCATCCTCTTCAAGTCCATTCGGTATTGCTTTTTTGGACCCCCAACTTAGATTTCTTCCTCTATCTTCTCCTGATAGGTTCAATCCATTGAGCTCTTGATCCCCATCAAGGATAAATCACCATCCTATTTCCTTGGTCCTGTGGGAATCCCTGACCCCCTTGAGTTTATTGAAGCCGAATCCAACAGAGTACCTTTCAAATCGGCTTTGGTGAGACCCCATGCGTGGCAAGATGCTTTTAAGAATTGGCCTCTGCCCCCAATCGCAGGCTGGAGGAACTGGTATGAGAGGATACTTGGGAATAAAAGCGTAAAGACCGGCAATTGGGACAACCTCCGTATTGCCCAGTGTTTAGAGCTATCTCTAGCCGAAACTCCAAAGAATGAGAACCTTCTAATTGCAGCCTGCCATTTCTGGTCAAATGGCGTCAATGCTTTTCTCTTTGGTCATGGACCAATGTCCCCCACTTTGGCCAATGTTTACATGATGACCGGCCTTGATGTCTCAGGACCCATGTACCCTTATAAGTACAAAAGCTCCATCAGGCAAAGAGGAATAAAAACAGGATCTGGTATAAACAATACATCCAGAATCATATGCATGATGGCCCTCTAACTGATGTTGAATACCGAGCTTTCCTGAACATGTGGCTATGCAGATTTATCTTTTGTGGCAAAGCCAATGAGCCAACCCTGAACCACATTGTAATGGCTGAAGATTTGGCTACTGGACATCACATTCCTCTTGGGAAGTACCTCCTAGGAAGTGTTTACCATATGCTCTATCAAACCATTCACCTGATGTACACCAGCCAGAAGATTTCTTGTGTCAACGGCCCCTGGTGGTTTGTACAGATGTGGCTGCAACTGTATATGCATCAGATTGTTCGTGTCAATCTCAACAATCGGCACTTTCCTTCACCTGACTATAAGGAAGGAGAAAACCAGATCACAAAAGGATGCCAATCCTATGGTGAAGCTGCCTCAACCATAATTGTTGACCAGAACATGAGTCAACTCTTCGAGCTCTTCTTCAGAGGCTTCACCAATCCCCTCTGGTTCCCTTATTTGCACAATGATAACCTCACCCTTCCTTATGAATTCTCCTTTGAAAATGGATGCACTGATGCAAGATCCATAGAAATTTTCAATATCTTCATTCATCCATGTATCTTGCTAGCAGAGTTTTGTGGAGGAAGGCAAAATCACAGTACCTATGAGTACTACCAGCCAAACATGATGGCTCGGCAACTAGGATGCGGCCAAGTGCCCCCAAGACCGTTTCTTCACGAATTCCTCAAGCCCAGAGAGGAAATAAAAGAAAGCCTACAAGCCAGAAGGGTCTTTGAATATGAATGCAGCTAGACTATTTATCCTTGGTCCCCTGTACCAACAACAATAGCTCATCCTCTCTTTGTCACTTGGTGGCAAGAATTTCATGACCACATTTTCAGTGAACCAGTGCACTCCTTTTGTCTTGAGCTGATGCCTGACTTCCAACCAGCTTCAGAGGTAATACACTTATCCTGTTTCTTTTGCCAAGCATACCTTTCATTACTGATCATGATTTTGGCCACTCCTTGCAGAATACAGTGCCTTCCCCTCGAGCCAGGCCAATTGCTTACAATATAGTAGGCCCAATTTCTGCTCTGGGATTTAAATCCACAACCCTAGCTCAATTGATGGCCAGATATGCTACAATGGACCCAACTCTTGTCAATTCAACCTCTGATAAGAGAAAAGCTCCATCTTTGGTTGCACCTCCAGCTGCTAAGAAGAAAAAGAACCACCAAAAAGGTTCCCATTAAGGTAACATCCCTTTCTTCTTTAACACAAGACTTTTCTTCATCTGACAAATTTCATCTTGTGTAATTTCAGACCAAAACCCAGCAACCATCAACAGCTTCAGAACCTGCCAATGCCCCATCTGTTGGTATGGCCCTGATTACCTTACTTCTGTCAAGACCATTATTCACACTGGCATTAACTCTTCATTTTTCACCTGCAGAAGAAATATTGGTGAATCAACCTGTGGAGATCTCCTCCCCTGATCATGCTTCAATTCCAAATTCTCCAAGGGTTCAAACATTTCCTCTCGATGTAGAAACATAAATTTCACCAAGGATTCAATCATCCCCTTCTCAAGCAGAAGTTCCAATTTCACCAGGGATGAATCCACCTTCACCTCATCCAGAAGCTTCAAATCTACCAGGGGCTGCACCAACTTCTCCTCAGTTGGAAGCTTCAGCTCTACCAGGAACTCATCAAGCTTCTCCTCAGCCAACTACTCAAGAAATCCCTCTTGAGCCTGAACAAGACTCTCCTCCAATTCAAGAAACCAGAATTGAGGTGAGTGTAAACATCTGCACGGTTATTTCCTCTCAATCATCCCTAATTCAGAAAACCTTCCTTTTCAGGACCAAGCTACATCACCACCAAGCTCTCTATTTATTGTGAGTGATCCAGCTGCTGAAAAGGATGAAGCATCTTCGAATCAAGTTCTATCAGAGGAAAATCAGGCAAGGCTTAAAGAAGTCTTCTCCTGGTTGCAAAGAGATGCCCAGGATCAAGTCTGAGATGTCAATCTCTTAGATAAAATACTTGAATCTATCGATCAAGAACTCCCTGATAACATCAAAGTTTCCTTGGAGCCCATCTCTCATCTGGACGATCATTATGCAGTAGTGAGACGAGCTTTGAGGATTCAATCCTCCAGACCAGCCTTTGAGAAAAAGAGAGCCAAAGTCAAACAATTTGTGAAAGATTCACAAGCTCAAATCCAGAAGAACAAAGAACTGATAGCTGAACTACCAGCTGCACTTGAGGTGAAGATTGCCAGGAAAGCTACACTAGAAGCTGAGTTGAAGACTTTGACAGCTGAAATTGAAGCTGATAGGAAGAAGATAGCCGAACTTCCTCGTTTAACAGAGAAAATCCAAAAGGAAACATCGGCAGCCATGATTGAATCCAACCAGCTCAAAGCAAAACTCTCCACTTTGTCCAATGCTCAAGAAGCCTATCAAAAATTGCTGGAGAACATCAACCAAATGACATCAAACGCCTCTTGTCTAATTGCAAAGTATCTGAACATTTGATTGTACCAAGCAATTCGTAACTGAATGATTAACCGTCCCTGTATCTTTTGTGTACCATAGACTTCACTTTCCATTCTCTGTCTCCCCTTGTTTGCAATTTCTTTGGACGATTCATTCAGTAACTCCGGCAAAACAGTATTATACCCGAATAGCACTCCGACCGCAACTTAGCTGAGCCAGTCAACCAAATACGACTCAGCTTGAATTCCAAACGACCCGACGGCGATTCAGTTAAGGAAACCTCTCCAGCTTCCAAATTTCTCGAGATATGCACCACAATCCAGGGCCACGATCTTTTTGCCACCCCTATAAATAAAACCGTAGGTGCCCCCAGCCTTTCACCAAGCCTTTTGCCTTCAAGCCTTCGCCAATCTAAGTTTCCCTTTTCCACCACTAGCACACCCAAAAACCTGATGGCGGGCAGCGGTAGCAGACGTCGTGCCAGCGACGAAGCGGAAGGAAGCCGCGCCGGCTCCCGTCGGAGGTGGTGATCGTCAACTCCCTCTGCGATTTATTCCCAGATTTTCTTTCCGCTTCTGACGATCCTTTACTGTTCCAGGCTCATCCATTGGAATCCGGCCCCCGCGCCGGCCAATCCAGCCCTGCCGGACAACTCCTCCGAGTCGTACAACTAGTCCCCGGTGCCCTACGGCGAGCGCGACGCTCTCCGCTTCAAGGCAGAGCGTGACGAGTCCCGGCGCGAGCTGGGAGAAATCTCCAAGAAAGCCTGCATCGCTGAGCTCGAATGGGAGGACCAGCGCAAACAGTTGCTGGCAACCATCAACGGTATATCCCTTTGATTGATCTCCAATCCAATCCAACTTTTGATACTAACCGTCATTGTCTTGCAACTTTGCAGCCCGTGACGCCGAGCTTGACCAGCTAAAAATGCTGGTGAAGCAATTGGCTGACAAGGTGAACGCCGCCGGGGACACGCCGGCGGATCGGCTCGCCGCAGTGGAAAACCGCGTGGACGAAGTGGCCCTCCACGGTGTCCGCCTAGGCACCACCTTGGGTTTGGCCGCCATGGCGACGCACACCAGCGTCGACTACTCCATCCAGCCACGCGGCTTCCAGGGCGGCACACCAGAGGACGTCGACGACATCGAGGTCATCCTGGAGCGCCTCGACGGCCATGGCGACGCCGTTGCCGATACCATCCACTCCCAGTCTGTGCTGAACAGGCTCTTTGATTAGTTTGTACTAGGGGTGCTTGGCTTTCGGCAATAAATAAAGAATTTCAATTTTTGTGCTTGTATTGTGATGATCCCCTTCTATTTGTAGATGCGAACTTCACTATTTTTAGATGAATTCGAGAACTTTATCTTAGTCGAATACGCAAAAACAACTGCCCCCTTGGCACAAAATCCGCAGAAAATCCTCAATTCGGGAACCATAAACACTGCTCAATGAAAACCCTTCGCATTCGGGAGAAAACCCTGCCGTTTGGTATTCCAATAACGTACGCAAACCAGTCATCACTCCCAATGCGCCCTCTCAGTCAATAAAATAGCCCCCCGGGATGCCCTGCAAATCCACTCGCATACTCCTCCATCACTTCACATCTTCTCCCCTTGCTCCAGAGGAGAAAACCCCGAGGCCATGGCGGACAAGGGAAAGCAACCCATCAAGGAGAGCAGTATTCCACCAAAGAAACGTACCATTCGAGAGTGAGTTTTCTGTCAATCTGTTTCTTTCTCTCGTTTGCAATCTCATGGTTTACCCTGAGGACCAGGAGCGTCCCGGTGGTCGATGGATGATCGCTCCTTAGTGATGAGTGATTGACAACGGGTGTTGGACTAACTCTTGGCTTAGTGCGCAGGTGTAGGCTGCGGCCTAGTTCGTGTTGTTGCAGGTGAAGAACGGGCGCGAAATGTCTTCAGCCTTGAGTGCCCTCCGGGAGATGGAGAGACAAGTAGGCTCAGTTCGAGGGACCCGGTGGACAGCAGGACTAGGTGCGGGCCACATGGTGGCGATACGAGCAAGATGAAGTCATGGGCAATCGAGCCGGTGCACGGTGGCGGTCGAGTCAAGTGGTTTGGCGGGAGGCCGGACCGAGCACGCGGGGTTTGGTGGTTTGCCCACAAAACCATCGGAGGACGGTTTCTTGGTTTGGGCCTCAAAACCAAGTCTGAGGGCCCAACACGACGGAGACGGGATCCGGGCGTGTCGGGAAGCTTCGAAGCGGAGGACATGCGGCGGGATCGCATGGCTTGCGTCGGGAGGACGCGGGGTGCGGCAAAGGCGTGGACGTCCGATGGCAAGACCCACAAACATTACCTAAATGCCCCTACGTGGGTTGTATCGCCAGTAGTTAAGTTAGGGGTAGTCGAGTCATTTACCACTCCGGCAGGACCTGATATATAAGCCATGAGTGTGTGTGGATGCCTCTCTCTCTCCGCGACTTAGGGTTTCATTTCTCCCCTCCCATTTCTCATTTTTCGTAGCTATTTTCTTGTCCATTTTCTCTAGGATAGCATGAGAGCTTCATGTGAGATTTGTTGAGAGGGATGGATGCTAGGGCGGCATGCTAGACCTTGTGAATCTTTCCTGGTTTGTATAGAAGATTCGAAGTTGTGTTTTTCGTGGTCTTTTTGTGCTTGTTTTTCGTGCCTTTGTTCTTGGTGTGATTCCGCGAATTTGAGTTGGTTTCTCCCTGGATTTATTTGAGGGAAACATGGATGGATGCCTTGTGCACCTTTGTGATTGATCTTGTGTCCTCAAACACCGGGAAACCACTTCGATTCAAGGATTTTCGGTCGGAGCTTTGGCTTTTGGTGGTGCTCAAAGGATTCGCGATTCCCGGTGATTTAGGGAGTTAGGAGGCAAGATTTTTGGGCTATAGCATCCTTGTGTGCTGCTTTTCAAGTCCCCAAACCCTTGTCTCCATAGTTTCTACCATTTGGGAAATCCGATGATGCTTTGGGGGAGTTGACCTTCGAGGTTGGGCTATTTTCTGTTCTACCCGTGAGGCGCGGACAGTCCGCGAGGGACCGGCGGACGGTCCGCGAGGAGCGAGTTCTTCCCATGTTCTTCGTGTTCTTGCTCGGCTTCGCTTTCGATCCATCGTGGCTTTGAGTTTTCGTTGGGCAAGGTTTCGGACAATCCGCAGCAGCGGGCGGACAGTCCGCGGGTGCCTAGCGGACAGTCCGCGGGTGCCTGGCGGACAGTCCGCGTGCTCCCCCGCGGACGGCCCGTTATTCGGGGTCGTCTCTAGATGTTCTCGTTAGCTTTTTTCGGACGGTCCGCGGCGCAAGGCCGATAGTCCGCGGTGGGTGTGCGGACAGCCGCGGCGCGAGGCCGGACGGTCCGCGTGGCCGGCGCGGACGGTCCGCCCCTCCTGGCCGGACGGTCCGCCAGAGCCTGAGTGCTTTGCTTCTTGGTTCGATTCCTCCCTTCCTTTCTCGTGCTTCCGCGTGTGCTTAAAGGAATCGTTCCTAAGACTGGAGGTTGATCCATAACCTCGTTGTCTTGGCGATTGGTGTGTGATTCGATCCATCGCTTGTGTGTGACCGGAATTTGACTAGGGTATAGGCCGGGTTCTTTGAGAAGAATTTTTACCGGCTCCTATTCACTCCCCCCCCCCTCTCTAGTCGCCATCTGATCCTTCATACCCCTCCTCCATTTTTTCAGTCTTGACCTGCTTCCTGAAGAAATGTTTGGAACTGAAGAGGTTCCCGAGTACATCCTCTCCGATTCCTCCACTGAAGAAGAGGACACCACGCCGGAACAGAGGATCAACCACCAGCTGCGCCGCCGTATTCGGCATCTAGAGCACAACCTACGGGACATCACCACCCGCTGCAACGCCGAACGCGAACGCCGCATGAGTTTGGAGGTGTTGGTAGGGGGTAAGAATCCAATCTTTATTTAACTCCCATGCTCAAGCTCAGACCTTCATGCTCTAACAACTATTCCCTTCTCCCAGATGTCTCTGACAGGTACAGTAACCTGAAGGCTTCCTGTGACAGCCTGATGGAAGCTGCAAGTCATAGCAACCCTCGAAGCTTCCAGGTTGCGGTCACGGTGGTCCTGGAACAATTGAAGAGGGAGGAGCTGAAGAAGCAAAACAAAGAATCAAAAGAATGAAGCATACTTTCGCTTCTTTCTCCAGGCCTTCTGCTTCCCACCCCTCTGTAATCTTGAGTAGCTGGGTTGTCAAATAAAAGTTTGCAAGAAACATCTGTAATGTGTAATATTTTGGTGCTAAGGGCAATACATTCCAGTATTGGCTATCTCCTCTGTTAGGATCTTTTGCGCTAAAGACGGCTTCTTTCCTGAACGCCGGCTGTTCCTGTGTATTAGATGTTTGCAATCCTGGTGCTTATAATCAATGATCAATTTCAAAACTAGGATAATATTTCTTCAAATATCTTCCATTTATAGCAGCAGAAAATTCCTGTCCTAATAGAGTTTTCAATATATAAGCATTACCAGGTACACACCCGACCACCCGAAAAGGACCTTCCCAATTCAAAGACCATTTGCCGATCGTACTGTATTTGTCCCAATCGGCAGTAACGCTTTCCAGACCAAATCTCCTTCTGCAAATTGCTTGACCTTTACCTTCTTGTTGTAATATTTAGCAACCCGCATCTTGTTCTTTTCAATGTTTTCCAGGGATTTAAGACGAATCATATGCAAATCTTCTAACTCGTCCATCATTAAGCCATTGTAATCTTTGGAGCTTAAATCCTTCTGCAAAACCACTCTCCTTGAATCTAATTGAATTTCCCAGGGAAAAAGAACATGATGCCCATAAACCAACTCATAAGGAGATGTTTTTGTAGCTCCATGAGGAGCCATTCGGTAAGCCCATAAAGCCTCATTAAGTACCGAATGCCACCTTTTTGGCTTTTGATCAATCTTCTTTTGTATGAGCTTAATCATGATCTTGTTAGAAGCCTCTGCTTGACCATTAGCTTGGGCATAATAAGGAGAATAATTAAATAATTTGATTCCCATGCTTTCGGCAAATTCTCTGAACTCTAAAGACACAAACTGTGCTCCTTGATCAGTCGTAATTGTTTGAGGAATCCCAAATCTTTAAATGATGTGTTCTTTGACAAATTCAACCATATTTTCTGATGTTACCTTCTTCAATGGAATAGCCTCAACCCATTTGGTAAAATAATCTGTTGCCAAAAGCACAAATTTATGCCCCTTGCTAGACGGAGGATTTATCTGGCCAATCAAATCTATACCCCATCCTCTGAATGGCCACGGCTTGATAATCGGGTCCAGAGCTGATGCTGGGACCCTTTGAATATTTCCAAACCTTTGACAATCTTGACAACTCTTGTAATACTCAAGGCAATCTTCTAGCATCGTCGGCCAAAACATCCAGTGTGCTTGATAACCCATTTCATTCGATAAGCCGATTGATGCGCTCCACACAGCCCATCATGCACTTCGCTCATCATTTTCTTTGCTTCCTCTAGACCCAGGCATTGCAGCAACACCCCATCTAATTTTATAGCTTTATACCCGAGCTTCCTAGAAACCTTTCGGGATGGATTCTCTAGATAATCAACAATCTCTTTTCTCCAATCATCCTCTGCCAGATCACTCCCGAAAGCACATACCTCCATGGCAAACGCTTCTTGATTTTCTCTATAACCTGAAGCACTTTGAGCCAATCTGTTTGCCTCTTCATTATGTTCTCTAGGAATATGCTGTAGAATTACTAACTGAAAACTTTTCAAGATTTCCCTACATTCTTCGTAGTAACTCCTCAGGACATCGCTTCTACATTCATATTGGCTATTCAATTGTTTTATAACCAGCTATGAATCTCCATAAATGTCAACTGAAACAGCCTTTGCTTATTTTAAATATTGAAGCCCTCTAAGCAACGCCTCATATTCAGCTTGATTATTAGTGACAGTAGGTTGAATAGGAATAGCAAACTCAAACATCTCACCTCTGGGTGAAATCAATAAAATTCCTACTCCACCACCTTGCCACATGAAGATCCATCAAAGAATAAAGCCCAAGGAGTAATTTCAAGCAAATCAATCGATGGATCACGATGCTCAGTAATGAAATCAGCGATAATTTGACCTTTAATAGCTTTTGCCGATTCAAACTTCAGCTCAAACTCAGATAAGGCCAAAATCCATTTGCCAATCCTTCCATTCAAAATTGGCATAGATAACATGTGTTTAATTACATCAAACTTTGAATATACAACGCATTCGGCATTCAACAAATAGTGCCGAAACTTTGTACATGAGTAATAAACACACAAGCACAGTTTCTCCGCACCCGAATACCTGGTCTCAGGATCAAGTAATTTTCGGCTAAGGTACGCCACTACCCGCTCCTTTCCTTCAAACTCTTGTATAAGGGCCGATCCAATAGTTTGGGTATCGGCCGCCACGTACAACTTGAAAGGCTTGTTCAACTGTGGAGGCACCAACACTGGTGGTTCCTTCATGTACCGCTTGATTTCATCAAAAGCCATTTGTTGTTCGTCACCCCATACAAACATCTGATCTTTCTTCATCCTTAGCAGCGAAGAAAAGGGCAAAACCTTTTGTGACAAGTTTGAAATGAATCTCCTCACAAAATTGATCTTGCCAAGCAGTGATTGCAACTCCTTGAGATTGGTTGGAGGAACAACTTCATCGATAGCCTTCATGCTTTTCTTGCCAACTTCAATCCCTCCTTCATGCACCAAAAATCCCAGGAATTCTCCAGCTGAAACCCCAAAGGCACACTTGTTTGGATTCATCTTCAACCCGTGCTTTCGAATACACTCCAGAGTTCTCTTCACATCCTTCAAGTGTGAGTCATGATTCAAAGACTTGATCACGACATCATTAATATAAATCTCAACAATTTTTCCGATCAATTCATGGAAGATGTAGTTCATGGCTCGTTGATAAGTTGCACCGGCAATTTTCAACCCAAATGTCATAACAATCCATTCAAATAGGCCTATATGCCCAGGACACCTGAAGGCTGTCTTCGATATGTCTTCTATTGCCATAAATATCTGATTGTACCCTACATTACCATCCATAAAACTGATAACTTTATGCCCAGCAGCAGCATCAACCAATAGATCAGCAACAGGCATCGGGTATCCATCCATAGGAGTAGCTCTATTCAAATCTCTAAAGTCTATGCAAACCCTCATATTCCCATTTTTGTTGTAGACAGGGACGATGTTATAGATCCACTCCGCATACCTGCATGGCCGAATGAAGTTTGCATCAACCAATCCTTCAATTTCCTTCTTCACATCGGCCAATACTTCATCCTTGTAGATTTTCCGAGGAGGTTGCTTATAAGGTTTAAAACCAGGCTTAATTGGCAACCGATGCTCAACAATGGAACGATCCAAACCAGGCATCTCCGAATAATCCCAAGCAAAGTAGGCTTTATATTCCTTTAAAAGCTTGATTAATCCTTCCCTGATACTTGACTCTAAGTTAGCACTGATAAATGTCGGCCTTAGCTTGTCACCATCTCCAATGTAAATTTCTTCTAATTTGTTAGCCGACATGAACCCACGCGCTAACTTTCCATCAGTTACATCAACTGGATTATCCATTAAAAATTGCTATAAGAGCCGACTGCTTGAATCGGCTGTTGATCACTACTGTCTGGTTCAACAGGACCTTCACCCCAGTCCTTTCCTAAGAAGCAATCAATGCCTTCATACTCCCAGAAAGCTAGTTCGACATTGGCCACGCTCACTGAGTCATCTGCTTGGACTACTTCAATATCGTCATCTACCCATTGAACAAGTTGTTGATGCATGGTAGATGGGATATAGCAGTTTGCATGGATCCAGTCCCGTCCAAGCAGCAAGCTGTAAGCTCCTTTGCCTTCAATGACAAAGAAGGTCGTGAGCAAAGTCTTGGACCCGATCATCAGGTCCACGTGCATGCAGCCCTTGGTATCTGAAGGATTCCTAGCGAAATCATTCAGAATTATGCTTGTTGGAGTCAAGTCCCCCGGGCCCATGCCAAGCTTCCTGAATGTGGTGTATGGCATCACGTTGACTGCAGCTCCACCATCAACAAACATCTTGGTCAATGGCTTGCCATTGACGTATTCTTTCAAGTACAGCGGCCTCATGTGTTGATTCCTGGCCGGCTTGTCGAAGGTAGCCTGCTTAGCCAACACCAGCTGCGCCATTAACCCTCTAAGTTGCTCATCCTCGTTGATATCTGAAGATGCTTCTTCCTGCACAACTTGGTTAGCGGAGCCATGAACTCATTCGGCAAAAAGTACACCATGCACACTGGAGCCGAACAACCAGATCCATCAGGCCTATCAATTAGGCGCCACACCTGTTTTCTTTTGATTCCCGCCTGCTTCAATTCCTGGTTCCTCAAGCGTTGAACCCTTCTCTTCTAGCTTCTCCTCAAGCCAGGCGGGCACCACTGTCCTTCTTGCCAGATGTACTCTCGTTCCTGTTCTTCTTGATCAACCCATTTTTGATCAGCATGCCTTTTCCTTGGGTGATCATTGACCTCATTTATTTTTAGACGCCGACCGTCATTGGGGTATATCCTTCCAATTCTCTCATGGACGGATTGGCGATTGACAGTTTCCTGCCTATATTCAGTATACTTATCACTGCACTCAGGGCAATTCTTCAATGTGGGGAGCTTCAAACCCTCATTCCAGCAATGCCTGAAGAATGCGCATCCCTGATGTGCATGCTCCTGTTCCTGTGCATGCTCTTCTAGCTCTCTTCTGTACGCCTCTTCTTCAAACTTGCGCCTCTCCTCTTCATATTTTTGCTTCTGGTAGCGTTCCTTTTCCTGCTGACACTGCCACTTGTTAAGGAGAATGCGCGTGGTTACCCTGGGCTTGGACCTGGATGATTCGTCAACTTCGATCTGGCTCTTCAGGATGCAAGGAGCTTCTTTGTGGACTTGCTCCACCATCACTTGTCATGTAGGATCAACTGATCCATCCTGTTTTTCTCTAGCCGAAGTCAGGACCTTCACTTTCCCCTTCTCCTCGGCAGTCACCATATTGATAGAAAAACTAACCATGTTTTGAGGGAAAGGGTGGCCATCCAACTTCATCTTGTTGTCAAACTTCAGGTGACCTTCCTGGATAGCCTTTTGGATCCTCATCCTGAAAACCCTGCAATCATTAATCAAGTGAGAGTTTCTGTCATGAAAACCACAGTAACGTTTCTCTTTAACTCCATCCGGCCGAAGCATAGAATGCCCCTCAGGCAACTTGATTTGGCCTTCCTTCACCAGTTACTCAAAGAGCATGTCAGCCTTTGTCACATCAAAGTCATACGTGCCCTTGGTTTGCTTTATCCATCTTTGATTTATAGTTAATGGCTCTTTCCCCACATGATCTCAGCTGCTGCCACTTCCTCATCATCATCAAAATCTTCCACCTGATCAGCTTTCTCGAGGAATTGATTATAGATATCAGCTATATCGTTGTGCTTGGCAAATCTGGAGTCCTTCTTGAACCCGTAAGCTTGATTGCTCATCAATGACAACCTCTGGGACAGCTGACCAAGGTTGTCAAACTCCATTCCGAACAACTTTTCACAAATAGCCGGTAACATTCCAGCAACAGCCATGTCAGCCAATTGATCATCTGGCAAATTCAAAGAGAAGCACATGCCCTTGACCTCTCTGAACCTTCTGAGAAACTCTAAGGGAGTTTCATTATGTCTCTGTCTCAAGGTAGCCAGATCGATTAGCTTCTTCTCAGTGCTACCACTGAAGTAATGGGCATGGAACTTTTGTTCCAAATCTTTCCAGGTGCCAATTGACTGAGGAGGCAAAGAAGTAAACCATGTAAAGGTCGGGCCTGTCAATGACAAAGGGAAGTATCTGACCCTGAACGCCTCATCCGCTGAAGCCTCCCCTAACTGCATCAAGTATCAGGCAATGTGCTCTACAGTGCTTGTATCATCTTGCCCAGAAAACTTTGTGAACTCCGTAGGAGGTTTCACCCTTGGTGGCAAGATCACCTGGTGATACCACTCTGGGAAGGGCAGCGTATAAGCTGGCCCCTGCATCTTAGGTTTAAGGCCGAATTGATTTTGCAGTACATCGGCCATTTTCTGCACCAAGATATCATTTTGCCCTCCTGCAGCTGTACCATATCCAGGGTTTGGGAAGGCATCAATAGTGCCATAATCCATGACTCCTGAGTATCCCCCACCATACATATTCCTCTGCAGCCTATTGTTTGCCGGGGCTATCTTGTAAGCAGAATTAGGTGGCAATCCAGATGAACCGAACGCCAGGTCTCCATATTTAGGTCCACCTGCCTGATACGGGTTCGGTTGTTGAACTGGTTGACCTCCATTGTTCTGTAAAGGCGGCTGGATCGGTTGACTCCCCACACTTTGCGGAGGCGGTTGAATTGGCTGGCCTTGCAATGGCGGTTGAGCACTTGCATCCCGAACTGGCAGAGCAGAACTGGTCTCTCCAACCTCCACAGAAGATGTGTGAAGGGATGCTCGACTAAGCATCCTCTCCATGCCTGGGCCAAAGACTCCGATCATCATCTGCTTGAACATGTTCAAGAAAGCAGTATGATGTTTAGCCATCACGGTTTCTATAGTATTACGAAAAGCATTCAGAGCCTCTTGTTTCTCTTGAGCAGATGTGGAATCAGGTTCCCCTGGCAACAGAACCCTGGGCATATCAGATTTAAGGTACAGTACACCACTTCGGTTCTTGCCAAATGACATCAAGCACTTCTACTGGAACTGATCAATGGCATCTTTCAACTGCCCTTGTAGCTCTGGAGACAGGTCATTAATGGTGACATCCATGATGTCTTGAATGTCAGGCATCTTGAATCAGCTAGATGTGTCCCACTGGGCGTGCCAAAAAGTGTGTTGACGCAAAATCAGCACCTCACACCAAGCACAAAGCAAGCCGGAGGAAGCTGGCTTAACACGTGTGATGAATCCTGAAAGCGTACGAGTCAATTTTTCCTGAAACTGACAAAGGAATAAAAATAATTAGATAAAACTTGGAACTTGCCGGGTGGTACCAGACAGTTCCATATTTACGGCTAGAAAGCCAATTAAAATGATATATATCTATAACAAGCTATCTATTAGCAGTTCAGATATCATTCGGGAGCTGTTAAACATGAAAACATGAGATAGCCAAATGGATGACATGAGCATGATGATAGACTAGTCTTTCTTTAAATAGCATTGCTTTTCACATGATCATGACCGATCCTCGAGGATAAATAACAATTTAAATCAATCAGGTAAAACATAATTATAAATATGAAATAAACAAGCATGCATAGGTCAAAAGCACTAGTCTACCACATGTCTAGGTACTTTCAAACCCGTCAAGCATGACACCAAACAAGTTAATCCACCGCATGATACGACTTGTTTGAAATCATACCACCAGCCACAAAGAGATTAATCCACCGCATGATACAATCTAAATATGGAAGGCAAAAAGCATACATTATTTAAAGCAAACTTATGAGCACGTTTTACTCGTTGAAGCCTTACCGAATGCGGCTGTACAGCCGAATCGGGTTCCGTGGAGAAGGAACAAACATTTCCAAAGATGATAAACCTATCAGATTGAATCGAAATCTAATCCACCGGATGATTAGTTCTAAAACAACCCAAAAACCTGCATCTACCGCATGATACCCGGTTCTCTCAAGATTCACACAAGATTAGCAAGCTTGAACCCGCAACACGTGACAACTTAGGTTGATCCGGGTTCGGCTATTCGGGAACATGTGATCCACGTGACGCTTTGAGCTAAAGATATGAACATGTGTCGTAAGGATCACCAAACAAAATAGAGTCGATTCAAACCAATCTAAATTGGGCAAAAGAGTGTTACATGAATTTAATCATAAAGTAAAAACTCAACACAACACATGGCAACTTAATGAATCTATTAGATCTTGCCAAATCAAATAGAGTCGATAACTAGCTCCAAGCTAGATCTTAGCCTACCGCATGGCTCATGATCTAACAAGAAACCCTCTTGAACCACACTTAAATCCACCGCATGATACTAAGCATGGTAACAAGACTACTTGCATCACGATCTAAATCCACCGCATGATACTCGACATGATACAAGGTTGCCGGTAATTATGGAGGTCGACGGATCGATGGCTCCTCTTGAAGAAGTCAACGACTCGACTAGAGGACTCAATTTTGGCACGGGGCCGGTTTAGTTGTGAAGATGTTCGATCCCTATTACAGACATCAAGGGTTTATATTTATACCCTTGTCCTAACACGACTCCTGATCGACTACGAGTACAACATTTAATGTCTAAGTTAAAGCTCCAACGCCAATGTCTATGTCGTATACACCATCAATTCGTTCCTTCCTTATATCGGGCCACGTCACCACGCATTCCCGAAAACTTCCCTTCAAAAGAGCAAACAATCCTTTTGCCGAATGACAGCTTATTGTCGACCGCAAGCGTCTTTTACCAAACCCCCCGAGAAGATGTTTCCTAGCCGAATGGTATCTCATTACCAAGCTGGACCCACAAGTCAGCCTCTTTCATGTACCATTTTTTGGTGTTAACAGAGGTGGTGGTCGGTGGGGCTTCACTGCGCCTTGAAGAGCGGATTGAAGGAAGGGAGGACATGGGAGGCGCGGTGGTAACGGCTGGCGGCCATCATGGCTTTGCGGCGGTCGAAAACAGAGGAGGACGACGTCCTGACACGCAGGGCCCGCCTGGCAGCCGCTGTGAGAGAGGGAAGGGAAAAGTAGGCCAGCGGTGGTGAGTTGGGCCACGAGAGAAAAGATAAGCAGCTGAAAGAAACGGGCCGGCGCAGGAAAAAGAAGAAAGAAAGAGAGAGAGAGAGGTGGGCCTTGGGCCGAAAGACAGAAGGGAGAGGTAATGGGCTGCGCGAGATGAGGTGGGCAGGGGGGACTCGTGGCTGAAAGGAAAAGGTGAGAGAGAGAGAGAGGGGTTTTTTTGAAAACCTTTTTCTTTTAAAACCCTTTTCCTAAATTCTTTTCAAACTTCAAATTCTTTTCAAAGTTTAAACACTTCAAACCTTTTGCAAGTTTTCAAATTATTTTAAAGACTTACAAAACTTCACACCAACAAGCAAAAGCCACGCACTTCAAAATATGATGCACAAGCACTTGTTATTCTAAAATTATTCAAAAGTGATATTTAAATATTTTAGAGCCAAATTTAATTGATAATTTATTATTCATTAGAAAACAAAACTAAAACACCATGTTGCTTACATTATTTTAAATGATGGAATTTTAGGGTGTTACAACATGTCCACTTATCTAAAAGTGTGAGTTCTTTCTCTCCCCCTCCTTCTTGTGAACATTATTTTTCCAATGACCTTTTTGACGAGTCATGATAAGTCCATGAGAAGCTTGCCTTGTTTTGATAATATTCTCAACTTTAGCATATTGGTAGGATAAAAACTTTCTTATGAGCTCCAAATAAAACCCTTCCACCTACAAACATGAGAGGGAAATGATATAGATCAAGTAGGCTTGAGAGAGTTGTGAGATGAGATAGTTCATGAGTAAGATGCTAGAAGGTTTAAATTTTTGTACTTGGTTTAGCTCTTTTATTCACCTCGTTCTTCACTTCAAAAGTCTTTAAGACCTATTCGAATTTTATGGAGCATGATTGATTACTTGTGGAAGATCTTAAATTATATCTACCCTCCATACAGATGAAAGCTAGTTACATTATGGAATTTTAAAAAATATAAACTTTGGGAGCATTATGCTTTCTCATGTGTGATCAAGTGCATGGTATGAACAATGAAAGGCAATGCTAATATCCATTGAAAACTTACTCGAGGACGAGCAAGGTTTAAGCATGAGGGAGATGTTGACGGTGAATTTCCGTCAACCTAGAGTACTTGTTATACATTGGTTTCGATTATGATTTGCAACTAACACGCCACTAGGCATACTAATTATGTAACAAGTTCACTTGTGAATGTGGTATTTGGAATATGTTGTTTACGCAGGATTTAGGCACTAAAAGAAGCACTTCCGGAAGAAGTACAATGAGCACGTTGTGAGAAGATCATGAAGCCATGTACAAGCCAACACTTGAGGTGAACATGACTCCAAATGACCCAAGGACCACAATGTGAAGGCACAGAACTCCGGGGACTCAGACGGAAGATACAAAGGCTTGGACGACAAGACATCCTAACTATTCACGCGGATAAAGACTTGAAAAGGCCACACAATCGAGAAGACAGAATCTCACAATTGCAGGAGAAGCCCGCCCGCGAAAGATGGGCCCGAAACGGGCCAAAAAGCCCATGGGCCAGCCGGCCCAGGCGGACCGGCTCGGCCCATTTTTGTGGCGGTTCAAGCCCCCTTTGGACTAGGGTTGCTTCAGGGTATTAATAGTCTCGCTGCAAAAATTCGGCGGCATCCATCCACAGGAACTCGGCAAAACCTAGGAGAGAGCGACGACAGCCGCCGTGAGTCCTCGAAGTTGTCTAGGAGATGGCCTAGGCCTACCCTAGCCACCATGGCCACCTTGCACGGTTGAGCCATGATGGAGTTCTGGAGCTAGTTGAGGTCATGAATGGTATGTACTCGGTGAAGATGATCTAAGCACGTTTATTATGTGAGTAAAGTACTTCATGTCATCCGATATTTTAGCGACTCGATTCCTCCTTTTATGATTTTGCCCTCACTTGGCTATGCTTCACCTTCAATCTATTCTATAGATAGATTGCTTGGGGTGCTCTTGTAGTCATGGTGGCTAGAGGTGCATACCGGATCGACCAAGTGTTTTCAATTTGTTATTCGAACTCACCCTAGGCTAACCCGCACGAATAGGAGTGCATTGTGACAGGACGGTGGCTCCAAAAGGCGGGCGTCTTCGGAATCGGACCGGAGGATAGTAGTTTAAAGATGGCTTTGGATGAGATGCATGTCGCGCTTGCTCTTTTGGCTTGAACTACGACTAGAAGATGATAGGCCTTAGTTTCCCTTGCTTGTTCCTTACCTTGTCGACGTTCATGGATGCGATCAACCTTATGCTATAACTTGTATATCTTTAAGGTTTACCTTCTTATGCAATCAATGCTTCGTGTTAGGTTAAATCGATAGGTTAGATGGAGAATCCTAGGAGTTTGCTTCCGATCCTTGGATTGACAAATCTAGGGAGGACCCTCCTTAGTGAAAAAGGCACCAAGTCACCCGTAGGCTTGCGGTGAACTTGAGCACGGTTTTGAACCTTCAACAGCATAAACAATATTTATGAAAAGAAAGGAGGTGAAGTGTCATGGAATGAGAGAGGAGTGTCATCACTATGAAACTTTGCTGACACGGTCGCAATTTTCAATCTTGATAAGTGTGCGATGACACTCCTAACTGAGAATGATGATTAATCACAAAAGGCCATATTTTGTATTCGCACACAGGCCTCAAATTTCTGGGGATGGCCTTGGAACCATCCAATTGCCATCGGACATGGTTGGGTTCAGGTGACGCCAACTTCCTTCCCTCTCTCTCTCTCACTCTCACCTTCAGATCTGCTGGTGGAGACACCATCAGACTTCACTTGGTTTGTTCGATATCGTCAGTAGCTTTTTGGTTAGCGTGACAGTAGCGACAATGAGTTGTTTTTATTTGCCTTGCAAACTTTGGATACTCTCTCTCTAGAATCCAGAGGAATTATTTGACTAATCTTCTTGCATGCATGTAGCACGAGTTCAATCCATGTTTTGTGAAATGTTTCTACTTTACTGCTTCTATCTCTCTGTTTTTGCACTCTAAATTTGTAGATTGTTCTCATGTTTTGTGATTTTCACCTTTTCAAGTTCTGGTTTGTGGCTTAGTTATGTAGCTTGGTAGCTGCCAAATTATTCGCAGATCACTGCAGGAGCAGTAGAGCTATTCTCATGTAATTTTCCTATTGTACGAATGATCAGATGGTGTGCTTCTGATTTCTGAATGCCCGAGCTCGAGAAGAAGATGCCTTCAAGCACCTGCTTCATCCCGTAGAGGACGCCGACCATCACCCAGCTGATGCACCTAGCGCCTGATGTCGAGGAAGGCTAACCCTGGCCCCGCGCGGTGGTGAAGCACAGATGAGCTAGTGTTTTTTTCAATCTAAAACCCAAGACCTGAAGCACTTATAGATGGGTCGACCCAAAACCAAAACACAAGTTTGTTGGGTAGGCTGGGTTGCAACTTGGGTCAACCAATGGGTACTCGCTTGCAACGCTAAGGCCAGTCTCTCTCAGTGGGAAGGGTCATGAAAGGGTCATGAGCATTAAATTTTCTGGCACATCAGCAAATTTATGAGGAGAGAGAATGGGGAATGTCATGAAACGAAAGAGGAGGGTCATCCCCATGACCATAGGGAATGACCCTCTGCTGGCACGGTTCTTAAGGTTCCAGTCTTGGTAACTGTGTGATGACCTCCTTCATTGATACTGACCTAAGACTATCCACACTGGTCTCCTTCATTTCTCTCCTTCAAAATAGAATATTTTGTCCTAGTCAACAATATTCTCTCCTTCATCTCCACTTCGCCCACACTCATCATCCTTCATATTTCATCTTCATCATATTTTGTTCAACCATCTTTAACTACCCTCTTCACTCTTCTTTTCTTCTCTCCTCCTCTTCTTTTTCTCTCCTCCTCTGCTCCTCCGCCTCCCCCCTTCTTCCCCACTGCACCGCCTCGATCCACAAGCTCGAGCCGCGATTGGAGCAGGGGAGGCCCCTAGTGCCGCGGCCGGTGGAGCTCCCTCCCTCCCCACACTATGCTTCCCTTCTTCCACGGGAGTGGACGGGCTCCCTACCCCATCGCGTCGCGTCTGGTGCTCCCTGCAGCGATGGGACACCAGATCCGGTGGACCACCTCCCTCCTCTGCGGCGGCGGCAGCATCTTGGGAGGCGGCGGCGGCATGGAGCTCGAGCCGACCTCATCTTTGCTCCTTCCGCACTGGCGCGGCGTCGACCTAGAGCTCGCAGTGACCGCACGCGTGCCAGCCCGGACCTTCTCCCGCGGCACCCCCTCCCTCCACTATATTCTTCCCCGGTGGATCGAGGCACAGGGCAGAGGAATTGACGAAGCTCCCTCACCGTGCCCCTCTTCCACCCTCCCCTGCTCTTCCTTCAGAGGTAGAAGCTCGTGGCGGTGTGGGGCTCGGGCCGACGGAGCAACAACCGTGGTGGGCCCTGCACCCTACGCCTGCCACTCTCTCCGGGCTTGATGACGGTAGTGACGGACGGTGAGCTCCACCACCCCCGAGTGTGCCGCTACCACAGCCAGCGACAGCGGCGGCTCCACCCCGTACGACAGCGGGGCCGGTGGGAATAACGCGAACCGCGCCGCCACCGTTTACGCAACCGCGCAGTGGAGGAGATGTGCGTGGGCGCATGGCGTGGCGAGCTCAAGTGCCGTCAAACGCCTCCATCCGCATCCTCGGTGCAGCAGCTCGACGCACGCGAAGTCGTTGGGTGGGTGGGAAGGGAGGACACGTGGTGGCCGCGTCGCCTGCTGGAGGAGGCCCTCCATCACTCCAGATCTGGAGGAAGCAGCGGGCAACACCTTTTTGCAGTCTCTCCTGCAAGACACCGCTGCGGGATGCTTCTCCTTGATAGTACGACGCGGCAGGGATGAAGACCACCTGCACTGAAGGACGGCATAACCCCCTTCATCCGGTGTCCCGCCACCGCAGGAAGCACCAGACGCGACGCACCGGGGCAGGGAGCCCGCCCGCTCCCATGGAGGAAGGGAGGCATAGCACGGGGAGGGAGGGAGCTCCACCAGCCGCGGCCTGTTGGGTGGTCCGAAAATCGGATAGAGTCCCCGAACATGAGAGTCACGAAAGAAACTGCGCAATTCATGAAAGACGGGGAAACAGAGAATCTCCCCAAGCCTGCACTCGCCTCAAAAGTTGTGACACGTGCCCTCTTGCCCCCTTTTATAGGGAGATGAAGGGACTTTTACATTTCAAGATTACCCTCGAATCTAGAGAATATTCCTAGTGTGAACATGTACAAGAATGTCCTTTACATCCAGTGATTTACAGGGCTAATTTTATACATTTACAAGCCTGCCACTAGTTCACACTTTAAACCCGGACCTTTGAGGTGACATCTTTGACTTGGCTTCTTCCTGACCCCTGAATCTCTTATTCATAAAAATCACCGTGCACCGAGGTTCCCGAATCAAGACCTCACCAGATTCCCGAACTTCGCATATTCCCGATTCCAGAACTTCGCAGATTCCCGATTCCAGGACTTCGCAGATTTTTGATTCCAGAACTTTGCAGATTCCCGATTCCAGGACTTCGCAGATTTCTGATTCCCAGAACTTCGTAGGTTTCAACCATCCTGAAATAGACAACGGATTCACGAATAGGAGCCAACTTCGGCTATTACTTTTCGCATTTTATCAAAATGTTAGCATGATGCATGATGTTCATCAGGATTTCTTCATGAATGTTGCCTTCTCGCGAAACAGGACACTCTTCTCCGAAGAAGACCTACGAATTCATCCTCGAATTTTCCCTCGGGGAAGCTGGTTGACTCTGACGATCTGATTCCATGAATAGATCTCGAATTCTGGTAAAAAACGTCACCCTCAGAACGTCAGAGTGGACACGCGCCACCCGGAAAAATCGCAATGGTCGAATCGAGGCGTTTCTTGAAACTACCCCCTTACCCCTATAAATGGAGTGCTTGCTCTATAAAATTTTTTCACCGTTTCGACGCTTTCTTCGAAAGTTTGCAAGCATTTTCGCAGAGAAGCTCTTTGTGACAAGAAGTCTGAGATTCGAGTCTTCCTATGTTTTCAAAGGTATTGTTTTCTTTGCTTTCTTGTTTTGTTCTTTCGAATTCGAACATCCTTTTTCATACATTTTGTTTCATAATACTCATCTTAGGATTTTCTTTCATATTATTCTTAACTAGGTGACTCGTGTTAAAAGCACAGCTAGACCCATGACTTCCAAAGAATTGGCTGCTGCTAGTGTTTCGTCCACCATTGGAGAGGTTCAAGAATCTGAGAACATTCAACCTCGAGAGGATAACCTAGTTCTTGACGTTGTCCCCGATTCTGACAATCGTGAGGAGGGGGAGATCAGATCCGAGAGTACATCTGGTGTTGAAGAAGATCTCGCAGATGCTGATGTTGACCCAAGGGATCTTATTGCAGCAAAGAGCTCTAAGTCATATCCTCCATTTTTCGTCTTCGATGAATCTAAGGTCACTACGAATCTGATCAAAGAGTATGAGGCAGCCGAGTGTTTTCCTGCTGGCGACGGTCGCGCTCCCCTTGATGAGCAGATCCCTACTCCTGAAGCAGATGAAGTCATCGTGTTTCGCGACTTCTTTACTTGCCGACTGAGGTTCCCTTGTGATCCCATTCTACCTGTGATTCTAGACAAGATTTCTGTGAAAATTCATCAACTATCACCGAGCTCATTTCTGGAGATGTCCAAGTTCTTTTGGATCATGAAGACTTTCAGATGTAACTTTGGCACTGACGTGTTTGTGTGACTATTTGAACTAGTCATCAAGAAAGATATCATCAAACTCGATGATGGCCAGTACTACGAAGCGCACTACACATGTTGCACCTTCAACACGTGTAGGCAGAATACGCAGAAAGGCCTGACGCGAATTCAAATCGCGCCCTGTTGCAAGACCAATATCTCCGAAGATTGGAGCTCCTTTTGGTTTTATGTGAAGGTTGCTATGTCTAAGGTCCCTGGCTACACTGGACCAGCCTATCCTCTCTACTCGGCCATTGAAGCAGTGACCGCTACTTGCACTGCTCTTTACAATCATCGGGCAGTTGGATTTAGAAATTGCGAGAGTGCATTCCACTTGGCCGGCAGGATTCTTGGTGGCCGCGATGTTATTGAGGAGTTTATTACTGCAGAGATTTGGCCGATTTCTTATGGATGGACTCCTACTGAAACCGTAGGTTTCAACGTGAACTGGGCGACACAAGAAGTGCCCTTTCCCCGATTCAGCCTTCAGCTGAAGGAAGGCCAGAGTGCCGAAGAATTCATGAATGAAATAGAGAAGAAAGTGAATGCTATGATTGGCGAATCTACTATGAACGAGTACAAATCTTACAAGAACTTGGTTAAGCATAAAAGAAGAATCAATCCAGTGTTTTCAGAATTTTGTGGCGAAAACTCTTTTCGCTCTCATCGTCTGGGCATCGAGAAAAAGGCTCCCGCCGTTGCTGTGGCCAGTTGCTCAGCCGCACCCCTCAAAGCCCCTAGAGGGAAATCTTCGAAGAAGGGAAAGGGAAGCACAAATCAGACTTGTTCCTCTGTTGTTCATCCTGAGAAGACGAAATCTCATGAATCAAGCAAGCGGAAGCATAAATCGTCTGAAGCTGTTTCAGACGTCGAACTTCAGGCGGCTTCTATCCTTGCTCAACTGAGCGGAAAGAAGATTAAAAAGGTTGTAAAGAAGGTTGTTGTTGCCGAAGTTCAGCGTGTTCCCACTGCTTTTGACGATGACATGATCGTCGAACCCAGTCGCAAAGGTTTTTTCTCTTGCCTATGGCCTGACTTCAGATTCGATGTTCGTAGGCATGGCACTCCAGGTTCTGAAAATGAATTCGTGGATGTTGAAACTTTTTTCAGATGATGTTGTTGAAGTTCAGAAGGAGGTTACAGTGCCTGTCGCTGCTGCTGTTGCTGAAGTTGCTGACCCTCAGCCTTCTGGTCCCCAAGATGAGGCTTCTCCCGAATTCACCAAGGAGATGGAGATGACTATTCACAGGGTTGACTATTCACCAAGGAGATGGAGATGACTATTCATAAGGAGATGTAAGATGTGCCTTTGGTCGAGACACGCGAAGATCTTCCTGAAGTCCGGGATCCCTCTCCCTCTGTTGTTGCCTTCAATTAAAGCTTTGGTACGTCATATCGTGGTGAACTGCTAAGTGTTAGTTGCGAGATGGCTGCTGCGGGAGATGGTGCGTCTAAGCTTTTAATGTTATGGAACTCATCTGAATTCATGGATGAAACAGGAGAGGGAGCTTCAAAACAGGCGCCTCAACTGCTCAGCAAAACCGTTCGTGATTCGGGAAAACAACCTTCAACTTCCTTGAATAAAACTTCTGCGAGTTTAGGAAAGAAGGTTACTATTGAAACCCTTAGCAAGAAAGGTTCGTGAATTATTTCCCCTGCTTAGCTCCAGTCTTAGCTTTTCCTTGTAACCTCTGAATTTCGTGATTCTTTGCTATTATTTATTGTTATTAATTTTCCATATTTCAAAGCACTTCTTTGGACATACCCGGCTTCTAAGATTGAGGAATATCAGAAAGCTTATGCCTTGAAAGCCTCGCTTCTCGGAAAAGATGCTTCCGAACGCCTAGTGGAGCAAGAAGCTACTAAGAAGCTGTCCAGAGAATCCAGGAAACTTAAGCGTGACTTCAATTTGGCTTAGGCTGCGAATCTAGACCTAGAGAAGAAAGTCGCTGAACTAGCTGATGCTCTGAAGAAATGTCAGGATGAAAAGAAGATCGAAGAAGATGGGAAGAAGGTCGCCGAAGAGGCCCTCGAGAATTGGAAAAAAGACCTCGAAAAGCTACAAAAGACTGATGATGAGAACTTGAAATTGATTGAAAATCTTTGCAAGGATCATGACAAGTCTTTTAAGGCTGCTGAAGATCTTCGAATTAACAACGCCGATCTTGTGAAGATCTTGAGCAGCAAAGAGCAAAAGATTCAAGATCTTGAGAAAGCTTTGGCTGATCGAGACGAAACTTCTGGGAAAGAGATTACAGAAATTAAGAATAAGTTGAAACTTTTGTTTGAGGAGTACAGGAAAGCCTTGAGAGAATTTGGTGTTCGTCCTCCTCCGCTTCCTGCCAGCACGGAAATTTCCGATTTCATGGACTGGATCGAAACATGGTTCAAGGCGCCCCTGGGGTCATATCAGGTGCAAGCGATTTTGCTGCCGCTTTCTCGGTGGAGAGTATCTTGAAGCTTCTTCATGACTTCGATTGTGCTGACCTCGTGAAGTTTCGTGAGAAACTTTCATACTTTCCTGATGCTTTAAGAACTTCAAGAATTCGCCCCAACGAAGACGTCTTGGCTATCAAGGTTAAGTTCGCAAGGGAATTCTGGTTCGCTAGCGGCAAGGAGGTTGCGAAGAATATCACCCGTGCTAAACTAGACCAGGTTAATTTCTCGAAGATGTTGTTGGTTTTTCATAAATTCACAAATTTTCCTTCTTTGGTTTTCTTAAGTCTTTCCATTTATTCTTTTTAGTTGATTCAAGAAGAGATGCGAGGGAAAGGTATCAAGGCTCCGGAATCTTCTTCCGAAGCTGAGGATAATGAAGGCACCGATGACGGCGAAGAAGATTCTGGAGAAGACAGCGGTGACAGCAGCAGCAACGGTGATGCTGGGGATGATGATGGAGCGTGAGCTAGTTCTGACCCCAATGACTCTTCCTCGAAGGTTGACATCACCGGCTGAAACACTTGAACTTCTTTTGTAGTGCCGTTATAAAAAACTTGTAAATTCATGGTTTGTGATCCCATCTCTAAACAATTGTGTTGTAAATCCTTAACCTGCGCAGGTCCTGCAAGGTGGGCCTGCATAGGATGTGATACCTTTGCGAATTCATCATGGAAACATGGTGGTTAGTGGCGAAGCTTAGCGACTGTTCAAAGAAACGCATCCTCAGCGAGACTTTTCCGATTTTTGGCTTGAAGCTTCTCTGAATTTCTCGATAAATAGCTTTGATCTGTCTTCATTTTTCCTTCTTCGTGATGATTTTACTCCTCCTACTGCGGCTTCAAGTTCTCGGAGCTTTGTGAAGACGGATCCCCTTAGCCCCAAGATTGGCGAATACGATTTTGCTTATGCTTGTGATACCATTGAAAGTAATGTCCTCGACCCCGGACACATTGTCGAACTTTCATTTTGATTTCGATTGTAATATGTAATGAATTTGTGTACAAAATTTTGTGTGTAATTAAGGCAATAAAGACGTTTTCTTGATAAAAAAACGTCACCCTCCCCCACCTTGCCATTTTGCACGCAACATTTTGTGGTTGTCTAATGATTGGAAGCTCTTCGCTACTGTCTCTTTTTGTGAACCTACTATGAATTGCTTCGCGAATCCTGAGATCACGGCGGTTGTAGTGTAAGTCGACAAAATTTGTTTTACGAAATTTGTGGAATTTACTCACTTGGCATACCTGCCCTGGTTGATATCGCAACCTTCAGTTGCTTCAACCATCTTATCTTGCGAGCATTAGCTTTCGTGGGGGAATCCAGCCTCTTGGCCTCTTGAGGGAAAATTTCTCTGATGATTTTTGAATAAATCATTGTAAAATATGATTGATGATTCTTATTTTGGATCTTTTCACGCATGAAAATTATTAACAAAAACATAAATAGTTCGTTAGTCACAATCCTTAATTATTTCCGAACTTTGTAAAACATCCCTTCACGACAGGAACTAGGCCGCAACTTGTTGTTGTCTCAGGCCTCTTGATGGGAATCCCTTTAATGGTGGGATTTAGGCCACAACTTGTTGTCTCCGGCCTTTCGGTAGGAATCCCTTTGACGGTGGGATTTAGGCCACAACTTGTTGTTGTCTTCGGCCTTTCGATAGGAATTCCTTTGAAAGTGGGATTTAGGCTTTCACGGAGCCATCGGCTATCATGGAGTCCCTTCGCAATCTTTCCTTCCTCATAATGAAATTTCGGCTATCACAGAGCCTTTCACTAACTTTTCTCATGGTGGAACTCACAAGACACATGATCTAGGGCAAGACTCTTTTCATATATATCACAAAGAGTATTTACATAGGATCTGCCTCGTTAAAAACCTTGCCTCTTGATTTAGAGCCCCCTTTGCAAGGAAAAGAGTATGGTCCTCCTTATTCTAAGGAAATTGCGAGAAAAGTAAATGCTTTTGTTCCAGAAACCACTTATAGACTCGTGGTTCAGGTTTTTTGAATTTTTACAGATTGTAAACTTACGAAGAAAAATGCTGAAAAATAAATCTTGCTAACTTTGGAATTCTCAAGGGTAGTACCTCTTCAAGCTATCGACATTCCATGAATATGGTAATTCTTCGCCAGTTTGACTTAACAGACAAAAAGCCCCTGTGAAGGACCGATACGGCGAACCAGAGAGGGGGGGAGTGAATGGGAGCCGATAAAAACTCTTCTCAATGGAGATGAGAACTCCAACAAGACGAACGCGGCTTCCAACACACGTCTCCGACTCACTACCCAAGTTGGCCAAGCCCACGTAGCCACTGGAGTGCCACTGGACCTAGGAACCAACACACACAACCTTCCGACTCGAGAACGCAGCGGAACAACAAACCCCGAGTCTACAGACCCACACCGGTCAGACCGGTGAGCACCACCGGTCAGACCGGTCCCTGCTGGTGAACCTGAGCAACTTCCACTAAGTGGCTCTACACCGGTCAGACCGGTGAGACGCACCGTCCGACCGATGGCGCCGGGAAAGCCCCCAAGGCACCAAACAGGCCAACCGACCACCAAACGAACCCAAACTCGAAACAGCAGCACCACGGGACAACAAAGAACACACCAAGACACTCACCCGAGCGAAAACCCACAAGGGCCTCGCACCCGGTCGGACCGGTCAAGAGCACCGGTCAGACCGGTGTAGCCTGGGCAGCTCGGGATGAACAGCACCCGCGGGTCAACTCCCCCAAATCCAAATCTCGATCTCCCGAATCGCTCCACAGGCTTGAACAAGACTTTAGGGATATCAGGAGCACCTCATGAGGAGTCCATAGCCAAGTTTAATCCCACCAAATCTCATCCAAAAGGGAGGAATCGAAGAAATCCCGCCGAAAGCACTTCCAACCCAAGAACTCAAGAAACCCCAAATTCGAGCAACTTTTCTCACGGATTTGGGAGGGGAATCACAGCCCAAAGAACCACGAAGGGTTCCCACAAATTTCCCCCACCGAATCACCAAGAGAAAAGCCCCAAAAACACTCCAAAGAAATCACCGGAAGAGGGCTCCGAAAATCACCACCAAAAACAACCGGGTAAAACACATCCAAACCTTGAGGAATCACGCCGAATCATCTATACATGAAACAAGGATTCGTACAAGGTCTAGCAAGCCGCCCGATCATCCATCCCTCTCTACAAGATCTCTCCGTGAAGCTCTCTTGCTAGTCCTAAGGAAAACCTAGAGAAAATAGGTGGAAAATAGGAAAACTAATGAGCTAGGGTTCCAAGGGTTGGCTGCCATCCTCTCACCTCTTGGGTTATATGGAGGCAACCGAATGTCTAAAACGCCCTTCTCTACTAACTAGGGATACAAGCCCCTCAAGGGCGGATTTGGAATTCTTGATGTCTTCACCATCGGACGGATGCCCGGCGACCGCACCCTGCGTAGCCTCGACGCAAGCCATGCGATCCCGACACGTGTCCTCCGCTTCGAAGATTCCGGACTGCGTCGTCGCACACCGGTCAGACCGGTGCTCCTCACCGGTCAGACCGGTCCCCACCGGTCAGACCGGTCAGACCCACCGGTCAGACCGGTCTGGTGCTGCTGCACCTCCGTCTTCGGTTCTCCGGTCTTGGCTTTGTGGATCAACCAAGGAACCCAGTGGTTTTCTGGTGAACCACCGGAAACCCCGCGAACTCGGTGTAGCCTCCGCCAATCTCCACTCATGACTTGGCTCCCACGTAGTCCCGGCTCGACCTTGGTTTTGAGGCTCAACCAAGAAACCGTCCACGACTTCATCTTGTTGTTCATGCCACCATGCGGTCCGCACTTGATCCCGCCGGCCACCGGGTCCCTCGAACGAAGCCTACTTGTCTTCTCCACACCCGGTGGCCTCACCGGCGACGACCTTTCGCGCTTGTTCTTCACCCGCACCAACACGAGTCAAGCCGCAACCCGCACCCGCAATACTTAGCCAAGAATCGGTCCACACAACGTTGTCAATCACTCATCACACAAGGAAGCGACCATCCACCGGTCCTCGAACCACACATGGTCCTCAATCTCCCCCTTGATGAGTGCATTGACAACACCCACACGAAAGTAACAAGAGAGAAAAGAAAAAGAAAAGAAACGAACAAAAAGAAACTCCAACAAGCGATCGAAAGCCAAACAAAGGCAAAGAGCAAGATCACTTGAAGAAGACAAGTCTCGGACCCCTTAGGCAAGGGCAACGACTCGACACATCCGAGACAAAGCAAAGCTCAAGCAAAGAGCACAAACCACCGAAACAAAACTCGAAAACTCTCAAAGAGCTCCCCCTGCACACATGCAAACTCCCCCTGAACCAATGCAACTCCCCCTGGACGAATGCATGCAAGAAACCACATGAAACAAGGCAGCTGCAGCAACTTCAGCTCACACCGGTCAGACCGGTCATCACCACCGGTCGGACCGGTGCCCAACTTATGTACGGGACCAGCACTCACACCGGTCGGACCGGTGCTCATCACCGGTCGGACCGGTGTACAACGAGCCCGAAATGGCTCGAAACCACCTGAAAACCTTCTAAACGCGTCCAACAAGCCATTTCAAGCTCAAACTTCTCCCCCTTGTTGGCAATGCATGAATCAAGCCAAAAATGCAAAACTTTCAACCTAGAGCTTCTCAAATATACAAAATTCAACAAAGAATGCTACACATGTCCAAATGAGCAAGTTAGATACTCTACGGCTTCGTATCGATCTCAATTACATGATCACCAAGTTTCACAACCATTGGACGAAGCTAAGATGGATTTTGGCAATTTTGCGAAAAACTTGCCTCTCATGAGCAAAGTCCTAAACATGATCAAAGCATATCAAAATGGCAAAGCCACACAAACTTCATGCTAAGACAGCCATTCTAATCATAAGACCATCACGAACACCCACAAGCACCTCATGTCATGTCAAAGCCACCGAGCCATGTGCCTACTTCTATGTATGAGACTTCTCATTGGTAGGCATCATGCAACGGTTTAGCACCCAAAGCAAATTAAATTCAGCACATATGACATGGGAGCATATTTTCCAAGCATTTTTCATTTCATTTTCAGATTTGTAAATGGTACATGAAATGTCTTTGCGACAAAAAGGAACTTATGCTTCTCCACAAGATAAATCTAGAGGGCTAAACATTCATGATGGCAAATGAGCCTTTGGCCCCATATGATCAATAAACTAGCTATCCAACCACAAATTAAGCATAGCAAAGCCACAAAAACATGTCAAGAGCATGTAAAGGCATTTACACATGAGAGAGCATACATGTGACATTTTTCAAAAACATAGCTATCAACCATGGATTATTCATCAAGATCATCAAGAGCTAAGCCAAACTAACCGTAGGATACCAAACAAGCTCATAAAGACATATATCTCATTCCATGGTGAACAATGTATATGAGAGAAGCTTTTCCTAACCAATGCATATGATACAAAATGCATGCAATCTAAGATACAAGGATGCCTATACATCATGTTACATATGCCATGCCAAATGCAAGAAATGCACAAAGGAAAGCTATACATATGCTACAAACCGGCTCCTCGAGGGGAGGCAAAACGGGCTCGACACCACCGGCAAAAAGAGCTCCCACACACCCAACTCAAGAAATCAAACACACACCAAGTTCCCCCCGCAAACGAGTGAAAGTGGCTTGATCTAGGGGTTGGTGAAAATATCGGCTAGTTGGTCATGTGTGGGTACATGGATCAAAGCTATCTTTCCTTTCTCGACGTTGTCTCTCGGGAGAAATGGTACCTCACTTCTATGTGCTTGGTTTTGGAATGGAGCACTGGGTTCTTTGCAACGCTTATGGCACTGGTGCTATCACATTGAAGTGGGACATGGGTATACTCCTCACCAAAGTCACTCATGGTGTAGGTGATCCAAAGGAGCTGAGAGCAACAACTAGCAGCAGCAACATACTCGGCCTCGGTCGTGGATTGAGCAACACTCGACTGCTTACGGGAAGACCAAGACACCAACGAAGAACCCAAAAACGGCAAGTCCCAGAAGTGGACTTCCTATCCAACCGACACCCGGCAAAATCCGCGTCTGAAAAACCATGAAGCGCCAAAGAAGAGGACGCGGAGTACCAAAGGCCGAAGTCGGGAGTGTGACGCAAGTACCTGAAAATTCGCTTCACCGCTTGCCGATGCGAAGTCCTCGGAGACGCTTGAAAACGAGCGCACGGACACACCGAGAACCGTATGTCCGGCCTCGTCGCCGTCAAGTAGAGGAGTGACCCGATCATGCTCCGGTACTCCTTCCGGTCCACGTGTTCACCTTCCTCGTCCGCATCAAGAGCCGTAGTCGTACTCATCGGCGTCGTCATAGCCTTGGAGTCCTCCATCTTGAACTTCCTCACAATGTCCTTGGTGTACTTAGCTCCGGTGCACAAATGTTCCTTCCTTTGATTGCTTGATTTGTAGCCCGAGGAAGAACTGCAACTCGCCCATCATGCTCATCTCGAACTCCTTGCTCATATCATCTGCAAACCTTGCAACAAGAGAGTTAGATGAGCCACCAAAGACAATATCATCCACGTACACACCCGCACAATCGGGGATATCTCTCGCCCTCGCCTCTCGCAAAAACAAGGTCGATCGACCTTCCCCATCTCAAAACCTCTCTCAAACAAGAACCCCCTCAACCTTCCATACCAAGCTCTAGGCGCCCGCTTCAACCCATACGGCGCCTTCCTCAACTTGTACACCCGGTGGGGGTACTTCTCACTCTCAAACCCCCGAGGTCGCCTCACATACACTTCTTCCTCCAACACACCATTCAGGAAAGCACTCTTCACATCCATTTGGTGCAACTTGAACCCTTTAGCCACGGAGAAGGCTAGAAGGATCCTAATCGCCTCCAAACGGGCTACGGGAGCAAAGGTCTCCTCGTAGTCGATCCCCTCCTTCTGACTGAACCCTTGAGCAACAAGTCTCGACTTGTTCCTCACAACCTCACCCTTCTCTCCCTCTTTGTTTTTCCACACCCACTTTGTACCAATCGGCTTACACCCCGGGGGAGGGTCAACCAACTCCCACACCCCGATTCCTCTCAAAGTTCTCCAACTCCTCATGCATCGAGTTAACCCAATTGTGATCGGATAGTGCGTGTCCAATGTCTTTGGGCTCGAAAGAAGCAACAAATGCAGCATGAGCAAAATGGGAATTGTTTCGAACCCTCGACCGTGTAGTGCGTTCATTCATGTCGCCGATGATCCTCGAAGCTGGGTGATCCACCTGAACTTGCCGGGGAGGTTCTCGCCTCGAAGCTACCTCCCCCTCAACATCAGCTTCTCCTCGTTCTTGATTTGTCGTCGTAGGTGTAGTAGAGGGTCCATCCATCATCGTAGTCGAAGTAGTGGGTACATGTTCAGCCGGGGGCACCACACCGCCATCTTCATCATCACCATGTTCATGCTCCTCCTCCTGAAAGATCTCCTCGCCAAGCTCATCATCACCTGCACACTCAAAGACAAGCTGACTACGTGGCTCTGTCTCGTCGAAGGTTACCTCGCAAGTCTCCACGATTTGGTTAGTTTCAAGATTGAGCACACGATATGCTCTAGAATGAGATGCATAACCAAAGAAAATGCCATCGACAGACCTAGCCTCAAACTTATCCAACTTCCTGCCCTTCTTCAGAATAAAACACTTGCAACCAAAGACATGGAAGTGACTCACCTTGGGTGTGCGACCATGCATCAACTCATAGCATGTCTTCTTCTTGTGCAATCTGAGGTATATTCTGTTCGACACATAGCACGCGGTATTCACCGCCTCAGCCCAATACCTCCTCGGAGTCCTATGCTCATCAAGCATCGTCCGAGCCATCTCGCACAAGGTCCTGTTCTTCCTTTCCACAACACCATTCTGGGGAGGCGTATACGGACTCGAAAACTGGTGCTCAAGACCCAAGTCATGACAAAAGGTTTCAAAACGAGAGTTCCTGAATTCCGAGCCATTATCACTTCGGATAGCTCGTATGGCATCTCCGTGCCTCTCGTTCCTCAACCTCAAGACTAGATCTCGAACAAAACCAAACGTCTCCCCCTTATCCTCCAGAAAGAACACCCACGCATACCGAGAATAGTTATCCACCACAACAAGGACATACCACTTCCCACCCGCAGATCGCACACGAGCTGGGCCAACAAGGTCCATATGGAGCAGCTCGCATGGACGCTCAGTCATCACATCGGTGAGAGGCGGGTGAGAAGAGGCCACCATCTTGGCATGCCTACACGGAGCACAAACCAACTCTTTCTCAAGCTTCAACCGTGGCAATCCTCGGACCAAATTGAGTTTACTCAAGCGAGACAAAAGATCAAAGCTCAAGTGACCCAACTTCCTATGCCACTTCCACAACTCACTCGAAGAACCACCAAAAAACAACGCTCCACACCCGAAGACCGAGAAAAATCAGCACGAAACACCCGACCCTCGGGAACGACCATACGAGACAAGGTCCCCTCGAGAGTCCACAATCCGAGAACCACCAGGCCGAAACAACACCTCAAAGCCCTCATCCAACAACTGGGACACAGAAAGCAAATTGTACCCCAGAGATTGAACAAGAGCAACGCGCCTCAGAGTGATCTTGTCACTCACTTTTATCTCACCTTCTGAAAGCACACGCCCACGCCCATTGTCCCCAAAAGTGATGTACCTCTTCGTCACCACCGGGACGAGACTTGAGAACCACCCCTGTCTCCGGTCATATGCCTCGAACAACCGGAGTCAATCAACCAAATGTTCTTCAAGTCTCCCACCTGAAAATCAAAAATAGGCACGTGAGCGAACAAACGACTCAAAGATCGGGGTTAGTACCAAAAGAGGAAAACCAGTGCCGAGCCATTTGCTCGAAAGTGGGGTTAGCACCAACCAAAGCATCTCTCCTACCGAAACTACCTCCACGAACACCACCACGGTAGACACCCTGAGGGAACCACCCCTCTCTGCCTGGAGGAGGACGAAAACCACGCAAGAAAGCCCGTGGTACGTCCTTCCTCTCCAACTCAATGCCACGACTCCTCCAATCCCCGTATTGAGCACGAGGAGGAGAACGCCTAGCAAACTGACCACCTGCACCCTTTCCAGCCCAACCACCAGAACCACGACCACCAGAAACACCCCTCGCACCTGTACGAGCTCGAAACCCGAACACTTGTCCGTCTGTGCCCGCACCGGTCCGACCGGTGCCCCACACCGGTCCGGCCGGTGTGACTCGGACAGCAGCACCACCTGCAGCCTTCTTCTCTCCCCAAGCCCGAACTCGTCCTCACAATCGCCTTGCCCCTGGGCATCTGCATACGAGGCTCAAGTACACCATCGGAAGGGTGGTACTTGTCCTTGTTAGCCCACTCCTTCTTCATTCTCTCCTCTCGCTTCCTCTTGAAGCAAAACTCCTCCTTATGGCCATCTCTCCCACAATAGCCACAATGGAACCTCACAAACTTAGGCTTTGGCTTGGGATGTGGCTGCTCACTTGGTTTCTCTCCACTCAAACCCTCCACCGGTTTCTCACCACTAGCCTTCTCACTCTCCTTCCCAAAGAACACTTTCCCCGAAGTGCTCACAAACTTGATAGGCTTTTGTAGATCATTTGTGGGTGTAGGAAACACGGGTGGAGCTGGGGTTGTGTCTAGTCGGTTCCTTAGATGGTTGGGTTTTGGTGGGAAATCATTTTTGTGGTGGGTTTTTGGTGGCTCGGGATATTCTCTCCACTTCCCTCACCAACCTTGTTTGCCCCAAGCCCCTCACCATCTTGCCTCTTAAAGGCCTCGATCATCATCCTCAAGCGAGGCTCGTGACCGGACAACCAACCCATCAACTTCCTCAAATCATCATTCTCATCCCGCAAACGATCAACATAATGTGCAAGCTCCAAATTTTTCAATGCATGCATTTCACAGGTAGAGCAAGATGTAGGCATGGGTTCCTTAAATTTAGCCTCGAGCGAACTAGTGTAAGCATGCATCTCATCAATTTTAGCATGCAAAACAGGGCAAGAAGTGCAAGCACCTAGCAAAGCAGGTCTAGACTTAAGCTCAGCCACTTCAACCCTAAGCACATCTAGTTCCTCACACTTGGAGGCATGCTTCTCCTTAAACAAAGCAAGATCAGCAAGGAATATGGAGCAATCAGCACAATCATTCTCATCAGAAACAACAGGGCTAGCCTTAAGCGAATCAATCTCAAGCTTGCTATCAAGCATCTGTGTCTCTAGCTCAGCCACTCTAGTCCTAGCATCCTCGAGTGAAGCCCTAAGCTCTTTCCTCATTTTCTTGGCCTCTCTAAGCATGTCATCACGGTTATCAAGCAAAGAGCCAAGCCTCTCATTCTCCTGGCGCAAGAAGGGAAGCTCATCACGCACCTCGTCGTCGGACTCAGAGTCCGAGTCGCTTTGTGTGCTCTTCTTCTTGCCGGAGCTCAACGCCATGGTGCAGAAGCCATCTCTCGCGAAGCGGCTCGGCCCCGCTCGGGTTCTTGGACGACTTCTTGTTCTTGCGGCGATCTCCCTCGTCGTCGCTGCTGCTCGAGCTCGAGGTGGAGTACGCGGAACTGGAGTCGACGTCGCTCGCTCCAACCATCGCTCGGGCCTTGCCTCGGCTCTCCTTCTTCCTCGATCTTCGCTCGTCCTTGTACTTGTTCTTGTGCTTGCTCTTGTGGTCACGCCTCGAACGGTACTTGCCATCGTTCATCCTCGGCTTGTGCTTGTAGCTGTCCTTGTTCTCGGCCTTCTCCGGGCAGTCGGCGACGAAGTGTCCCGGCTTGCCGCACTGGAAGCAAGTCCTCGTGTTCCTCCTCATGTTCACGCGGTTCTCGTGCAGCCTCTCGAACCGCCTCGTCAACAGCGCCAGCTCGTCCTCTCCAAGGTCATCAAACTCCTTATCTGGCATAGACATCAAAGAGGAAAACGAGAACATCCTGGTGGATGGGTTAGAGTTAGTCTTTCCTTTGGAACCACCAACGAGGGCAAGACTATGGGAATCAGTCGGTCCCTCGAGCTTGGCAGTCATGCCCCTATCCACCTCAGCCGACTTGAGCTTTGAGAACAGCTCGTTCACCGTCAGAGTATCATACCTCTCCGACTCGACTATGGCCTCGAACTTTCCGCCCCATATCGTACGATCCAAAGAGTGTAAGAGCTTGACCGCTCTATCATGATCATCGTACGGGAGCACGTCCACATTGGCCCTCATGTTGTTCACCACCACCGTGAACCTGCGAAACAAGGCATCGATGGACTCACCGGGGATGAGTGAAGTTCTCGTACTCTCTCCGTAGGTCGCATACAACCGTGCCTCGAACACGGGCGTTCCCAACATGAGCCTCCTTCAACACCGCCCAAATCCTACAAGCCAAGTGCTCGGTGTGCACCCGATCGAACTCGGCCGACACAAAGCACGAAACAAGTAGTCGACCGCCTTATTGTTGGCGTCGAATGCGTCCCTCGACCCACGGAGAAGGGAAATCCATCGGTGGACATAGCCCGTGTCCACCGTGACATCCCAAAGCGGTGACCCTTTCCGCGGAGGAACGCACCCATCCGCTTGCTCCACATCCGGTAGTTCTTGCCATCAAAGTGTGGAGGACCCGAACCCCGTTCCCCGGTACGCCATCCTTGGATCTTAGAGCGGTTAGAGTCAACAAAGACCCGAACCGGCTTTGATACCACTTGAAGGACCGATACGGCGAACCGCAGAGGGGGGGGAGTGAATGGGAGTCGATAAAAATTCTTCTCGATGGAGATGAGAACTCCAACAAGACGAACGCGGCTTCCAACACACGTCTCCGACTCACTACCCAAGTTGGCCAAGCCCACGTAGCCACCGGAGTGCCACCGGACCTAGGAACCAACACACACGGCCTTCCGACTCGAGAACGCGGCGGAACAACAAACCCCGAGTCTACAGACCCACACCGGTCAGACCGGTGAGCACCACCGGTCAGACCGGTCCCTGCTGGTGAACCTGAGCAACTTCCACTAAGTGGCTCTACACCGGTCAGACCGGTGAGACGCACCGGTCAGACCGATGGCAGCCAGAAAGCCCCCAAGGCACCAAACAGGCCAACCGACCACCAAACGAACCCAAACTCGAAACAGCAGCACCACGGGACAACAAAGAACACACCAAGACACTCACCCGAGCGAAAACCCACAAGGGCTTGCACCGGTCAGACCGGTCAAGAGCACCGGTCAGACCGGTGTAGCTCAGGCGACTCGGGATGAACAAGCACCCGCGGGTCAACTCCCCCAAATCCAAATCTCGATCTCCCGAATCGCTCCACGGGCTTGAACAAGACTTTGGGGATATCAGGAGCACCTCATGAGGAGTCCATAGCCAAGTTTAATCCCACCAAATCTCGTCCAAAAGGGAGGAATCGAAGAAATCCCGCCGAAAGCACTTCCAACCCAAGAACTCAAGAAACCCCAAATTCGAGCAACTTTTCTCACGGATTTGGGAGGGGAATCACAGCCCAAAGAACCACGAAGGGTTCCCACAAATTTCCCCCACCGAATCACCAAGAGAAAAGCCCCAAAAACACTCCAAAGAAATCACGGAAGAGGGCTCCGAAAATCACCACCAAAAACAACCGGGTAAAACACATCCAAACCTTGAGGAATCACGCCGAATCATCTATACATGAAACAAGGATTCGTACAAGGTCTAGCAAGCCGCCCGATCATCCATCCCTCTCTACAAGATCTCTCCATGAAGCTCTCTTGCTAGTCCTAAGGAAAACCTAGAGAAAATAGGTGGAAAATAGGAAAACTAATGAGCTAGGGTTCCAAGGGTTGGCTGCCATCCTCTCACCTCTTGGGTTATATGGAGGCAACCGAATGCCTAAAACGCCCTTCTCTACTAACTAGGGATACAAGCCCCTCAAGGGCGGATTTGGAATTCTTGATGTCTTCACCATCGGACGGATGCCCAGCGACCGCACCCTGCGTAGCCTGGACGCAAGCCATGCGATCCCGACGCGTGTCCTCCGCTTCGAAGATTCCGGACTGCGTCGTCGCACACCGGTCAGACCGGTGCTCCTCACCGTCGGGACCGGTCCCCACCGGTCGGGACCGGTCGACCCACCCGGTCGACCGGTCCGGTGCCGCTGCACCTCCGTCTTCGGTTCTCCGGTCTTGGCTTTGTGGATCAACCAAGGAACCCGGTGGTTTTCTCGGTGAACCACCGGAAACCCCGCGAACTCGGTGTAGCCTCCGCCAATCTCCACTCATGACTTGGCTCCCACGTAGTCCCGGCTCGACCTTGGTTTTGAGGCTCAACCAAGAAACCGTCCACGACTTCATCTTGCCGTTCATGCCACCATGCGGTCTCGCACTTGATCCCGCCGGCCACCGGGTCCCTCGAACGAAGCCTACTTGTCTTCTCCACACCTGGAGGCCTCACCGGCGACGACCTTTCGCGCTTGTTCTTCACCTGCACCAACACGAGTCAAGCCGCAACCTGCACCTGCAATACTTAGCCAAGAATCAGTCCACACAACGTTGTCAATCACTCATCACACAAGGAAGCGACCATCCACCGGTCCTCGAACCACACATGGTCCTCACCCTGGCATGCTTGTTTTTTGGCTATGAATGGCCCTTCCCATGGTTCTTGGAGTTTTACAGGGTTCTCCCAATTTTTCTTTATTTTCAGAACTAAATCATCGGTTTTGATGTCTTTTCTGACCACTTTTTTATCCTTCCAAGTCTTAGTTTCTTTATGGTATTTCTCGATATTTTCAGCAGCATCGAGAATCGTTAATTCGATCATATCTTTCTCTACTTTTTGGTAGACTTTTTCGATTTATTTTGCCTTTAGCACTCTCGTGCTTTCATTCTTGATTTCTTTTGGTGTCATTGCTTCGGTGCCAAAGAGTAAGTGAAAAGGTATGAAACCCGTTGCTCTTGATACTGAAGTGTTATGAGACCAGATTACTTTCGGCAGTTCATCAGTCCACTTGCCCTTTTTTTGGTCGCACAAGCACTTTTTGATTCCTAAGAATATTAGCCCATTTGCTCTTTCGATAGCCCCATTAGACTACGGATGATATACTGACGAAAACTTCGCGTGAGTGCCCAAAGTTTTGCAGTATTCTTTGAAGGAATAACAGTCGAATTGTTTCCCATTATCCACGGTCAGTTCTCTTGGAACCCCGAATCTGAAGACTATATTTTGCAAGAAGAATTTCTGAATTGTTGGTGCTGTGATATTCGCCAATGCTTTTGCTTCCACCCATTTGGTGAAGTAGTCCACGGCCACAACTACGAATTTGCAGTTTCCTTGAGCTATTGGTAGCGGTCCAACCAGATCCATTCCCCACCATTGCAGAGGCCATGACGGGAGAATTAGGTGAGCAGGCATGGATGGCAAGTTTTGCTGATTTGCTGTTTTCTGACATGCTTCACATTCCCGAAATAATGTCTTCGCATCAATGTTTATGGTAGGCCAGTAAAATCCCTGCTTTATTATTTTGCCTACTAGAGCCCTTGTGCCTATGTGTGCACCGCAGAATCCATTGTGAATTTCCTTGAGAAGTTCAACACCTTTTTTGGAGGTGATGCACCTTAGCCATGGTTCGGTAACTCCTGACTTGTATAGCTCTCCATTGATTACCGCATAGCCCCTTGCCCTTTGCTTCAACCTTTTTTCCTCCAATTCATTTTGTGGTTCGTAGTGACCCCTCAGGTATGCCATGATTTTGGCTCTCCAATCCGGAGTCTCCACAACACTCATGATTTTCGGCTTTGTTTCCTTGATGGACGGTTCTTTGATGATTTCGAAGAACACGTCGGAAGGCATTGCTTGATTTCTGGCTCTTGATTTGTCTAGCTTGTCTGCTTCATTATTGCCGTCTCTTGGTATGTGTTACACTGAATAACCTTTGAAATGCCTTTCCATTTCCCTGACCTTCTCAAGGTACTTCATCAAAACAGGATTTCTTGCTTCGCTCTCTTTTTCGATACGTTCCTGAATAACTTTGGAGTCTGTCTTGATGATGAAGGTTTGCTGACCCAGAGCTTTCATCTTAATGCCAGAAGTAGAGCTTCATACTCAGTTGTGTTGTTTGTGGAATGCTTGTTGTTGACGGTGTATTTTGGTACACGAAGCATGTTCATTACGCTTTGGTTTGGATTTGATTATGGAACTAACCCACCACTAGGCACACTAATCATATAACAAGTTCATCTATGTGCATGCATTTGGAAGTGTTGTGTTTATGTAGGAAAACATGGACATAAAGGACGGATTCGCAACAAGTTCAAAGGAGCATTTACGGAGTCTTTTTCGTGTTCATGAGCTTGATGAAATCACTTCCATGGTGGCAAGGACAGAAGTGCTAGGAAGGAACACACCCGGGGATTGAAGCGTAAAAGACCGAACTTCATGCACGGAGAACCTCTATCTTGGACGCGAGGATGACATCGTCAAAATCATGCAAGTGGAAGGGGCAAAGTGCATAATCACCTGAGGACCCACGGGAGCGAAGGGGCGACCGAACCGGGCCGAGATGGGCTTGGGCCGGTAGGCCCAGGCCGGCCGGCCCAGCCCACTCCGGGGTCGGTTCGGCCCCCCTTTCCTTGCACCCGAAGGATCTTCAACCCTAAAACCCTGGAGGCGCCGCCATTGGACAGAGGGAGAGCCATTCGCACCAGGAGGCCATCCACAAGCTAGAGAGAGAGAGGAGGGAGATCTCCGGAGGGAGATCAACCACCTCGATGGAAGCACCCACAAGTGGAGAAGAAGGAAGCCACCGTCGGAAGGGTAACCATGATCAACGGTGCTATGTCTAGCACCTTGATGGGGTAATCTCCTTATTCGTCCATGGGTTGTGATCGATCTTGAGATGTAATCATACTTTGTCGGATTATCTATCTATCATCTTGTGTTGAACATACTTTATTGCTTAAGGTTAGCTACCATGCCGTAAAGGGAGTAGAGCTCCAATGCTTCCTTAGATCCATTCAATACGCCGTGTCCATCATAGGTCTAGTCATGAATACCTTTGCGTAGTGACAGTACGAGAGGAGGGAAAGGGCGAAACCATGGTCACAACCCCCGATAGATTAGATTGGTTTTCATGTCTTTAAGCGATTGCATGATCTATTATCGTAAACCCATGGGCGAGTGTCTTTTATCTTGATTGTTTAATCATTCTCTCCAGTGTAGTTTAGTTGTTTTCTAGTTTAATCATAGTTAAGGTTTGAGTATCTAGTGTGTAGAGGTAGATCAAACGCTTGTAATCCCCTTGCTCCGAGGATTGACAAGAACCTTGGGAATCCCGTGGTGAAAAAGGTGTGGGGTCCGTACGCTTGCGGATCGTAGAGGGATACATCTTTTATCCGTCAACAAGCCCCTTTTTCTGGCGCCGTTGCCGGGGAGCAAGCTAGTTTACATCATTTGTTTTGCAGTTAACTTAGTTTTATATTTAGTTTATCTTTTGTTGACTAATATCTAACACATATTATCTAGAAAACCACTTTGTTTGTTTTTGTTTTTGTTTTTATCTTGTTGTCTAGATGGCGTTCGCTAATCAACCCATGGAAGAACCGGAGAAATCACTAAGGGATTACGCTAGCCCTCGATGTGAAGACATAAAAGTACAAGAGTCGGATTCGAAGCTCGAAGCGACCAAGTATGAAATTAAATCCAAGATCGTCGAGATGGTGGCGGCAAACCCATTTGAAGGGATGGTTACGGAAAACCCATATAGACACATAAGGCATTTCACGACGCTATGCAACACGGTGCATCAAGAAGGAGTTCCCGATGAATGGTTCAAATGGAATCCCTTTCCCTACTCACTTGCCAGCAATGCAAAGACATGGTACTCATTTGCATCCTTTGAAGTTGAAGGCAATTGGAACAAGTTGACAAAGAAGTTTTGCGAGAAGTTCTTTCCAATTAGCAAGGTTCAATATCTAAGGAGGTAAGTGATCACTTTCATGCAAGGAGAAGAGAAAGGGATAGACCAAGCTTGGGATAGGTTTAATGAGTTAATCGAACAAAAACCAAGACTCGGCTTCTCCGGTGACATACTCTTGCATACATTTTTCTTTTCCCTAACCCCTAGTTGCATGCAACATGTCCAAATGTATGCAGGTGGGGATCTCATGGAGAAAACACTCATGAAAGCAGCCCAACGTCTACAAAAAAATTAGTAAAGCGGCTGCCATGCGAAGAGATTGGGAAACAAGACTTGTGGAAGAGCCGGAATATAATTCAAGGAAGAAGAAGTGTGCTGAATTTTCTAAAGAGGAAAACCCGGAAGTAACAAAAGAGGATCCAATCCCGGAAAAGCTTGAAGAAGAACACATCAAGTCAAGAACTACCCCGAGCGTTAACTTCGTCGTATTAAATGAGACAAACAAGAGAAGCATGTCAAGCGCGAAGCCACTAAGGGAGTTCGAACCAATGGATTGGGTTCCTATCGATTACGGAGAAGTATTCGACAAGAGAAGACCGTTCCCTAATCAAAAGGGGATGGCAAGAGCATTGGAAGTGAATTTCCCACCAGAGAAGAAAGCGGAAGATTCATACAACCTTGAAACCACCGGTGAGATCTTTCAAAGGCTCTTTGGAGATGATGAAGTGGAGCAGAACACATAGCCGAGGTGAAGAGAATCATGGGGATCAAGCCCTAAGCATCACCGTATGCTCGCCTCGCTGAAGTTTACACGATAGGATCCGAAGAAGAAGAGAAGATGGCACCACACTTGAGTTGCGAGATCAACGAAGTTCAATGCAAAGCTTTATGCAACATCGGAGCCTAAGTAAGTGTCCTATCTTCTAATATTTATGATAAAGTTCAAGACCACAACCTAGACTTAGCTCCAACATCAACAAAATTAATTATGGGAGATGGTAGAACTATTAGACCTCTAGGTATTGCTTGCGACATGAATGTAAAAATCTCTGGAAAATGTATACCAATCGATTTCTTTGTTATTGATGCTTACCATAGTAATCATGATCACATAATCCTAGGTAGGCCCTTTCTGAAATTGGTTGATGCCATGTTGGATGCCGGAGAAGGCAAAGTAACAATGAACCTTAATGGAACAAAGTACACATATAACTTTCTTCGCGTTTCTAAACACCCTACACCCTTTCCTCCCGAAGAAAAAGTAGAGGAGGTAGATAGTATTTGTTTTGTTGAAACCCTTAGAGACCCACTGCAAAGAGCGATGGAAAATCAAATTAGTAATCAACAAGATGAAGAACTAGAAGAAGCAACAAAAGGCTTAGAACCACAAGATGGGAGCGTGGAGGAAGAAAAATTCGAGGACATAGGATAAATTAAACCCGAGGAGCCACAAGTGCCCGAGGTAGACCTTAAACCTTTGCCCAAAGGATTAAAGTATGAATTTTTGGGCCCATACAAGACTTATCCAGACATTGTGAGCAATGAGTTGAGCCTCGAAGAAAATGAGAAGTTGCTGATTTTATTGAAAAAACATAGGAAGGTGATTGGATATTCGATTGATGATCTCAAGGGTATTAGCCCGGCCTTTTGCACTCATCGTATACCAATGAAAGACCAATGTAAGCCCGTAGTGGACCAACAAAGGAGGCTAACTCATGCCATGCAAGAGGTAGTAAAGAAAGAGGTCATCAAGTTACTTGATGCCGGAATCATCTACCCGGTTCCGCATAGCGAATGGGTGAGCCCAAAACATTGTGTACCGAAGAAAGGAGGTTTAACCATGGTGAAGAGTGAGAAGAACAAGTTGATACCACAAAGAACCATGACCGGGTGGCGAATGTGTATCGATTATCGTAAGCTTAACAAAGCGACGAAGAAAGATCACTTCCCCCTACCGTTCATTGACGAGATGCTCGAGAGATTAGCAAACCACGCTTATTTTTGCTTTCTCGATGGGTACTCGGGGTTCATGCAAACTCCCATTCACCCGGACGATCAACACAAAACAACGTTTACATGCCCTTATGGAACGTTTGCATATAGAAGGATGCCCTTCGGTCTATGCAACGCTCCGACCTCTTTTCAATGTTGCATGATGGTCGTATTCTCGGAATTCATCGAAGAAATTGTTGAGGTGTTCATGGATGAGTTTTCCGTTTACGGGAAGATGTTCATGGATTGCTTGGCAAACTTGGTGTTAAATTGGGAAAACTGCCACTTCATGGTTAAGCAAGGCATAGTGCTCGGACATGTTATATCCGAGAGAGGCACTGAAGTGGACAAGGCTAAGGTAGAGACGGTTGAGCAACTCCCACCTCCGACGGATGTTAAGTCCTTAAGGAGCTTTCTAGGCCATGCCGGATTTTATAGAAGATTTATTAAGGACTTCTCAAAGATCACTAAGCCTTTAACGCATCTCCTTCAAAAGGATGTGGCTTTTAACTTTGATGAGAAGTGCCTAGCGGCATTCCGGACCTTGAAAAGTGCGTTGGTGAGTGCTCCCATTATTCAACCTCCGGATTGGAGCCAACCTTTCGAGATCATGTGTGACGCAAGTGACTACGCCGTAGGCGCAGTTTTGGGTCAAAGAAAGGAAGGCCGAGTTCACGCCGTTTACTACGCTAGCAAAACTCTTAATGGGGCACAATTAAACTATGCCACTACGGAAAAGGAGTTTCTAGCGGTGGTGTTCACTTTCGAAAAATTCAGATCTTACATTATGAACTCGAAGGGCATTGTTTACACCGATCACGCAGCCATCAAGTATCTCTTGTCTAAGAAGGAAGCTAAACCACGTTTGATTCATTGGATCCTTCTTCTCCAAGAATTTGATGTTGAAATTTGTGATAAAAAGGGGGTGGAGAATGTTGTGGATGATCATTTGTCTAGGATGAATCGTGGACAAGATGATAGAGAGCCCATAGAAGATAAGATGAGAGATGACCACCTCTATCGAGTGCTCGATAAATACACTTGGATGATTGATATCATTCGAGCGATTCGGAAGATGCCTCTCGATCATCTAGATAAAAACTCCCAAAAGAAGATAATTTCTGAAAGTAAGAAGTACTTTTGGGATGTGCCATACCTCTTCAAACTTGGCAATGATGGAGTCATGAGAAGATGTGTGCCAAGAAAAGAGAGGGTAGAAATTCTGAGAAAGTGCCACTCGGCGGAGTACGGTGGACACTATAGCCATTTTAGGACCCAAGCAAAAGTATGGTCAAGCGGATTCTATTGGCCGGAGATGCATGAAGATACTAAAAGATATGTTGCATCATGCCCCGAATGCCAAAGAACCGGAAACATCTCTCAAAGAAATTCTATGTCTTTGAAGTACAATCTACAAATCGATTTATTTGATATATGGGGTATAGACTTCATGGGGCCTTTCAAAAACTCACGTGGATATGAGTATATTCTAGTCATGGTTGATTATGTATCCAAGTGGGTAGAAGCCATGCCATGTCGTAAAGCTTCCACGGAGGAGTCTATCACTATGATAAAGAACGTGATTTTTCCTCGTTTCGGTACACCGAGAATCTTGATAAGCGATGGAAGAACTCACTTCACCGGGAGAATTTCAAAAAGTGCTTGTCCAAGTTGGGAATTGTGCATAGGGTCTCTACGGCCTATCACCCGCAAACCAACGGACAAGCAGAAACGTCGAATAGGCAATTAAAAAGCATCCTCAACAAAACCATAGAGAAGGGAGGCAAAGATTGGTCAAAGAAATTAGACGGAGCTTTGTGGGCTTATCGAACGGCGTTCAAAACACCAATAGGTATGACCCCTTATCAATTCGTCTATGGAAAGGCTTGCCACCTTCCGGTTGAGTTGGAACATAAATCCTATTGGGCGATTAAAGAGATGAACCTTTATCTCGGTGTTGCGGTGGTGAAACGAAGAATTCAAATAAGCGAGCTAGAGGAGATGAGGTTGAAAGCATATGAAAATGCAAGCATATACAAAGAGAGAATCAAAAGATGGTATGATAAAAGGTTAAAGAAAAAAAGTTTAAAGAAGGAGATAAGGTCCTCCTCTACAATTCGAGGTTTAAAACCTCCGGAAAGGGGAAATTGCAAAGCAAGTGGGGCGGACCTTATGTTGTGCATTCGGTGCTCTTAAACGGAGCGGTAACCATTATGGATGTGAAAGGTGATCAATTTATGGTGAATGGTCAGCGGCTTAAGGTTTACTACGAACCCGATGTTGTGCCCCTTTACCATGTTGATGTCTTCACCATGGAAGAAGAGCCTGAACGTCCCGCCTAGGACGAAAAACAAGGCATGAATTTTTGTAAATTATTTTTCTTTTAATTTTCTGGAGTTTCTCACGAAGATTTACTGAGCCAACTTTTTCCCATGGGCTAAGAAGGCGAAAAAGGGCGGCGCACGAAAAACCGGACCGGCCCGGCCCCCGAGGCAGGGTGGGCGGACCGGCCTAGTCCGACCAGCCCAGGTGGGCCCCGGTGGTGGTTGTTCCCGGTTTTTGCCTGAATTGCTCCTTTTCAACTTCCTTCTTCGGTCAGAAAATTTTAAGGGAAGTTTGAATAAGTAAAATGAGGTTCCTAGGGTTTTCCTCTTCGGACTATTTATTTGGCCGAATTGGGAGCTCGAGAATCAATCCCATCGAGCAATATTTTGCACCCACGCAGCAACCATTGTGTCTCCGAGGAGCTTAGAATTGAAGCAAGGCGCCAAGGAGCCATCGATGGAGGAAGCGAAGCGATGCGAGCTCATGCTACCCATCGAGATCAAGAGGACCGCCCGCATCCGTTGCGGAGGGCATGTCCCGACCGGAGCTATCGCATCTCGCAACCCCGTCGAAGAAGAGAAGGTCCCAACGCCCGTTCGAAGGTCGGAGTGCATCCAAGGCATGAAGCGGAAGGACTACAAGGAGGTGTCGCCCAAGCCTAAGGACTATGGGGGTAGCGACTACTTCGACGATTGCAGCCCGAGCTCTTGGGCGGCCGCCGAAAGAGATGATAATGATCTTTACATTTGAGATGAGGTGCCCAAGGAGAAGACCCCCGAAGGCCCCAACGGTGGTGGCGACGACGGCGGCGATGACGGCAGAGACCCTGGCAATGACGACCTTTTGGGGTTGCATCCGATGTGTTGTGCGGCTTGCCATCACTCCATCTCGGATCTCTACGCAACGGTCGACGTATGTTTCCAAGCCATGGAGGTGATGAGGCAGCATATGGAGGATTTGGAGCGTGTGGTCGAGGACGACTACAAGTTCCTAAACCGCAACGTGCGCAAACTTTTTGGCATGGTCGGGAACATGAGAGGCAAGTGGTGCAATAGTTGCGGGAAGTACCACTAGGTTTAGTTTTCCCCCTTAAGAATTTTGTAAGATATGACGAGGATATCGTATGTTTTTAGCGTGGGGGAGAGCTAGCTAGCTAGCCTTAGCTTTTGAGCTTCAAGTTTAGGTTCAGTTTAGTGTTCGAGAGAGTCTTAGAGCTTAATGAGTCTTTAGTTTTTGAGTGTGTTTTTAAACTTTTGCAAGTGTCTTAAATTAGTGTTGAGTCAAAGAAAATCAAATAAAAAGAGTCTTTTAAATTTTGTGTCTTGTGTGATGCTTATCTTTATCCACTCGTTTGTTTATCTTTGATTCTTGATATATGAACATAAGTGTGTGGTTTGAAAAATGTTTACCGTGGTGCTTAGTGGAATTGCTATTACTAAAAGTACCCATACCACACTTCGATCTTGAGCTTCACATACTGATTGTGCTATGTTCAATGCTAAAAGTTGGAGGATTTCAATTCTGAAAATTATCTAAAAAACCCTGTAATAAAGGTTAGCAAAACCTCTTTTTCCAAGTTGAGCGTAAGAAAAAAATCCTAAACAAAGCCAATTTATTTTTTGCTCCACCATAAGTGTGATTAGCACGATAAGTTGGGCTAGGATCCTTCTCTCTTGGGAGTTATAATTTCAAGCAATGATCATGTTCTTGTGCTTATCTTTTGTTGCTAGCCTCTTCATGCATTCAGTAACGTGACTTTCACATTGGAAGTCTCGTACATCGCCGAATTCCATACCCAACCCTACACATCTCTTTTATACATTGCATTCCTTGAACACAACCTATTCTCAAAGTTTCGTCTTGTCTCTAGCATGGTTTATTTAAAATTTCAGATTGTGTGCATGCAAGAAAGAGAGGAGTTGAGAGCTTTGAAAAGTTGTCAAGAGAGGGAAAAATAAAGAGAAAAGTATGAGTATGGAAAAGAAAGAAAGAAAGAAAGAAAGAAAGAAATATAGAAAAGAAGAGAAAGAGAAAATAGGAGTGGAAAAAAGGATATGAGAGGGATGAATCAAGTGAAAAAAAATAAAGTGCAAGGAAGGATGTCACGTTGTTGAGAGACGAAACTTTCACTCTTTTTCCAACCATGTGCAATCCGACAACGAGGATGTCATCGGTGCCTCGTGGTCATAATTTTCTTTTGCCCTTGCACATGTCCACCATTCTAAATCTTCTCATCCTTGATATCCCTACATATGGTTTATTCTGATGATAATTGGCTTTGAAAGGTAAACAACCATTAGAGGAAGTTCTTAGTTTGACAATATTTGTGTTGATTGCACTAGCCCTACCAATAGCTCCACTTTACATGTAATATGAGAAATTTATGAGAGGTGAGAGTTTTATAAAATTGTTTAGGATAGCCACTTTTATATGAGTGACTTGACAGAGCTTGGTGAAAGGTTTTTGTCTAATACTTATTGCAGGAATTTTGTTTTTGAAAGTCATAAAAACCCTCCTATGGAAGCAAAGAAGTAAGCATGGATGAAATTGAAGACTTCGAGTAAAGAGTTTGAGTTGTGGGGTAAATCTTGACGTGGTAAAAATTCTAAACGCCCATGTTTATGTATGATGATCATTACTTTATGTTTATGTATTAAAGATAAAGGATTGACTAAACTTGTGAAGAAACATTTAGCGGAACATGATTACAACACTTTGGATGAAGTTCTTTTACGAGTACTTGCTCGAGGACGAGCAAGAGCTAAGCGTGGGGGAGATGTTTACGGTGTATTTTGGTACACCAAACATGTTCATTACACTTTGGTTTGGATTTGATTATGGAACTAACCCGCCACTAGGCACACTAATCATATAACAAGTTCATCTATGTGCATGCATTTGGAAGTGTTGTGTTTATGTAGGAAAACATGGACATAAAGGACGGATTCGCAACAAATTCAAAGGAGCATTTACGAAGTCTTTTTCATGTTCATGAGCTTGATGAAATCACTTCCAATGGTTGCAAGGACCGAAGTGCTAGGAAGGAACACCCCCGGGGATTGAAGGGTAAAAGACCGAACTTGGTGCGCGGAGAACCTCTATCTTGGACGAGGGGATGACATCGTCAAAATCATGCAAGTGGAGGGGGCAAAGTGCATAATCACCTTAGGACCCACGGGAGCGAAGGGGCGACCGAACCGGGCCGAGATGGGCCTGGGCCGGTCGGCCCAGGCCGGCCGGCCCAGCCCACTCTGGGGGGGTCGGTTCGGCTCCCCTTTCCTTGCACCTGAAGGATCTTCAACCCTAAACCCCTGGAGGCGCCACCATTCGACAGAGGGAGAGCCATTCGCACCAGGAGGCCATCCACAAGCTAGAGAGAAAGGAGGGAGATCTCCGGAGGGAGATGAACCACCTCGAAAGAAGCACCCACAAGTGGAGAAGAAGGAAGACACAGTCGGAAGGGTAACCATGATCAACGGTGCTATGTCTAGCAACTTGATGGGGTAATCTCCCTATTCGTCCATGGGTTGTAATCGATCTTGAGATGTAATCATACTTTGTCGGATTATCTATCTATGATCTTTTGTTGAACATACTTTATTGCTTAAGGTTAGCTACCATGCCGTAAAGGGAGTAGAGCTCCAATGCTTCCTTGGATCCATTCAATACGCCGTGTCCATCATAGGTCTAGTCATGAATACCTTCGCGTAGTGACAGTACAAGAGGAGGGAAAGGGCGAAACCGTGGTCACAACCCCCGATAGACTAGATTGGTTTTCATGTCTTTAAGCGATTGCATGATCTAGTATCGTAGACCCATGGGTGAGTGTCTTTTATCTTGATTGTTTAATCATTCTCTCTAGTGTAGTTTAGTTGTTTTCTAGTTTAATCATAGTTAAGGTTTGAGTAGCTAGTGTGTAGAGGTAGATCAAACGCTTCCAATCCCCTTGCTCCGCGGATTGACAAGAACCTTGGGAATCCCGTGGTGAAAAAGGTGTGGGGTCTGTAAGCTTGCAAATCGTAGAGGGATACGTCTTTTATCCGTCAACACTCGTCATTCGCGAATATGAGCTGAGCTGCATATCTTATCACGACTCCTATTGGGGATGTTACAACTGCTGAAATTCCAACCCTTTTGTGAAACCCAGCTCCATCACACTGCACTACCCAAGGTGCGAGCATTTCTTTGCTAGGATTGTGAGTTGGTGAAGTCCAGTCTACGGCAAAATCTGCCAAGACTTGCGATTTTATTGCGCTTCTTCTCTCGAAGTCTACAGTGTATTCTGATAATTCAGCACCCCACTTGATGATTCGGGTGGATGCTTCCTTGTTTGCGAACACTCAGCGGTTGATTTATGATGACTCTCCTCCTGTGACCCTTGAAGTAGTGCCTTAGTTTTCTCGCAGCCATTACAACTGCATATGCTATTTTTTCCAACTCGAAATAAAAGAGTTTTGACCCTAAGAGAGCTTCTGAAGCGAAGTATACTAGGATTTGTTTGAGCTTTCCTTCTCTTCTTTCTCTTGTACTAGCACGGCACTTACAGCCAAATTTGAAGCAGACAAGTATAGCAGAAGTGGTGATTTTGGCTCAGAAGGGCACAACTTAGTCATATTCGAAAAGTAGTCTTTGAGTTCTTGAAAAGCTTGTTTCTGAGATTCGGACCATTGAAAGTTCGTGGAACTTCTGAGAACTTGAATAAAAAGCAAGCTTCTTTCTGTAGCCCTAGGAATGAACCTATTGGGAGCAGCAACTCTTCCTGTTAACTTTTGTACATCCTTTACTGAAACTAGGTCTTGCATTTCAATCAACGCTTTTATTTTGTCGGGATTTGCCTCTATGCCTTTTGTTGAAACAAGGCATCCAAGAACTTTTCCCTTGTGAAAGCCGAAGACACATTTCTCAGGGTTCAATCTGAGGTTCGCTGCTCTGAGATTCGTGAAAGTTTTTGCCAGATCGCCAATGTGATCTCTTCTTTGGACGCTTTTGACTACTATGTCATCAACATATGCTAAAATGTTCCTCCGAAGTTAAGTATGAAGAACTATTGCTATCATTCTCGAAAATGTACATCCTGCGTTCTTCAACCCTTCTGGCATTCTTACAAAACAAAATGTTCTGAAAGGAGTGATGAAACTTGTTTTCTCTTCGTTTTCTCTTCGCACTCTTATCTGGTGATATCGTGAGAACATGTCCAGGACTGAGAGGATTTCACTGTTGGCAGCATCATCCACGATTTTGTCAACCCTCTCCAAGGGAAAATCATCCTTCTTGCATGCCTTATTCAGATCTGTGAATTCTACACACATTCTCCACTTTCTGTTTTTCTTCTTTACTGGTACAGTGTTGGCCAGCCAGACTAGGTACAAGACTTCTCTGATTACTTTCACATCTTGAAGCCTTTGTACTTCAGCTTCTATTGCCTTCACTTTTCTTCAAACATTTTTCTGAGTTTTTGCTTTTTCAGGGTTATTTTTTTCATCCATTTCCAAGGAATGCTCAATGATGTCCCAGTCAACACCTTGCAGGTCTTTGGCTGACCAGGCGAAGACGTCTTTATTCTTATTCAAAAATTGTATGAGCTCGTTTTCTTCTTCAGGGCTGAGATGAGCCCCTATCATGACTTGTGAGACATGGGTACCCCTGGGTCCCCACCGACCAGGCTCACGGCCGTCCCCGACAAGTGGGTCCGGCCTACCAAAAGACCCGCCGACCTGTTAGTGGGCCCAACCGACCTAGTTGGTCGCCCACACGACCTCCTAAAGGCCTTCCAAAAGATTCCCCAGACAACCTAGTGCATCACGACCTCAAGACTCGGTGTACAAGACAAGACCTCAGTGGATTACGACCAAAGCAGATCAACTGGATATGGCAAAATGTGTAATATAGAATTAGGTCTCCTGGTCGTAACCGACCAGGAGTCTGGGAATTGACCTCATCCGCTAGCAAATATAAGGCGGACAAGGCGACCCCTTGTACAGAGATCCAATCCTCAAGCAATCTACACCAGCAACTGGACGTAGGGTATTACTCTCGGGAGGCCCGAACGAGTATAAACTCGTCGTGTTCTCTGTGTTCCGCGTACTCATGCGCGACCTTCGAGTTCTTAGCCTTAGACTCCTCCCCGCTGAACAACTAAACCACAGGGATTAACACCCCCGTGGGTTGTCCAGATCTCACCATCTGACAGTTGGCGCGCCAGGTAGGGTAACATTGTCTCGCCTTTTCACGACCAACTACCAGGCAACCTACAATCGTCCTGGCAATACTCACCACCTCGCCAGAGTACGGATGAGACGTGATGAAACTCTGTGTGAGTACACTAACCGCTACTTCGAGAACCGCAACACCCTCGCAAGTGTCAAAGACGAAGACGTCATCGCTTATTACAAGAAGGGGATCACCAACATCAAGCTGTTCGAGAAGATCCACGAAGCTGACGCACACACCATTGGTGACCTCATGGCCTACGTCGACAAACTGGTCGACACTCAAGATGCGGTGATGCATGACTTCAACGGAGAATATCACGACGATGGAGGCACCAGGTCGCGCAAGCGTTCTGGCGAAGCCTATGTGACAAATCCACCAAGACCTCCAACCTTCCTCGAAGGTGACTTCAATATGGTCATGGACGACCAGTGCCAGTTCCACCACGACACTAAACACACCATGAGGGAGTGCGAGCAGCTGAAGCGCGCCCTTTGGGTCCCGTCTACCTCCAAGATGACTAGAAGCAACAACAACGACGACCGGAACGGTGGTCAATGCTTCGACAGTCGTAACTGTCAATCTGATCGACGAGATTACCGTGATCGCAGGCCCTATCCTCACAACGATGATAGGGATCGACGTGATTACCACCGCGACTACCGCCGTGATGACAGGCTTGACGACTACTGTCGCGATGACCGCAACGATAGGCGCGACGACCACAGAAGTGATCGTCGTGATGATCGCCATGATGATCGTCACAACGATTGACGAGACGACCGACATGATTATCGACATCGTCAGGACGACCACAGTCACCACAACAACAACCGGAAGGAGCGGACTCCGCCACCAACGCCCAAAGGGGGCAACCCTAATGGTGCGTTTCAAAAGGCCAACCGCGAGATCAACTTCATCGTTGGAGGTCGCCAAGCGATCAAAAGCAACAGACAGACCCGATCAAACACCAGGGAGATCGGGCACGTCAACACTGAAAACCCGTGACCTCTATAGTGGTCTGAATTCCCAATCACTTTCTCCAGGAAAGATCATTGGGTTCACATCCCTGACCCCGAGACCTACCCGCTGGTCATCAACCCCATAGTCAATGGGGCCTGCCTGCCTAAGACCCTCATTGATGGGGGCAGCAGCCTAAACATCATCTTCACAGAGACGCTGCGCAAGATGGAGTTCGACTTCAACAAGATGACCGCTTGTGATGAACCCTTCTACGGGGTTCACTACTAGGAATCAACCCTTTGCCAACACCTATATATGATTGCAATATGGCTATTTTGGTTGCATCTGGAATCAGTTGCATTGAAGTGAGGTGGTCGACAAATGGTTGCAATTGGAACGGTGTAATAGCCTCAGGCAACCGTAAGATGATGTGTTGCAGTAGAGTTTGTTAATGCAATGACCAAAAAATCCTATTGCAACCAATAGTTGGTTGCTACAAAAAATATTGCAACGCAAAAAAAGCCTAATGCAACCTATACTATGTTGTAATAACAAATATGGCAACGAACAAAAAAGGAAATGCAACCAATTTTTGGTTGCAAAAGTAAATATGGCAACGACTTTATTGGTTGCCTCAGGTTTTATTGCGACCAGACGCTAGGATGCAATAGTTCATGATTGCCACGACCAAATGTGTTGCAATAGAAAAGTATTGCCACTCCAAAGCTACGTAGGCATATAGTCTTATTACCACGAATTTTGATCCATTGCATTACAATGCTTTTGCAACAAATCAGATATGGTGGCAATAGATGATATGTTAATGCAACGAACTAGTCTTCGAGGTAATATATCTAGATTGCAACGTATTTGTGTTGGTGGCAATAGAGGGCACATGCAACAAACAATTGTTGGTAGTAATAGATAATACGATAACACAACACTTAAAGTTCATTGCAATAAAGCATATTGCAACCAAAATCAATAGTCTATCGCAACGAGGTGAAATTAAAATTAGTTTTTTAATTATTTTCACTGGTAGAGAATATCACAAATAATAATTGATACACTCATTAATATTAATTTTGTCTCAAACTGAAGTATCACAGAACGACCAACATTTTTGTTTAAAAAACATGACCACAACTAACAAAATAAGGACGTCATATTTAACTAAGTTTACTGCATTATTTAGCATACAAATAATTGATCTAGAAATGGGTTCGTTGGTTGCTCCATCGCCCATCAGCAACTTGTCATTCTTGTTGGTGTCGTCCATCAACTTGCAGCCATAGAAGCTTTCTCTAATTGTTTGGCTCCCTGAGTTTCTCTGTGATTCATGAAAACAAATATGTTTAAAATCATGGAGTAATTAGCAATCATTGGACAAGTGCAATTGAGATCAAACAATTCCAAGCACATTCAGCCATGCTGGGACAAAAAACTGCTAAAATTTTTTTAACAATTCATTATTTAAATAAATTCTATGAGAATCCAATAGGACACTAGAGTTGTGAAATATAGTTTATTTTTCCTCAAACATTAAACATAATCAATAGCAACAAATCAAATCCATACCAAATCATGTTGAATGTAAAGTGCAAATCAAGTGTAGGTAGTAAAGAAATTGGAATGACAGAGTTTATTCAATACACATGGTAAACATTTCTTGTTTCTTTACTAGATGGCATACACAACACAAGTCATGCAAAAATCTAGCAATGACATGGTGAACATCACGAGTAGATATATAGTCTAATAACAAAGTTTGGATGGCTATTCTATCATTCTCTTACACTAAATGTCAGTGGACATTGCGAAGTTGATCAAATATTCTCAAACCAGAGAGAATGTAATGTTGAGGTCATTCTACAATATTGTTAATATTTCCATGCACTATCACAATAATTAGATATGTGACGTTCACCAACATTACTTAACATAGAAATTCCAATTTTGTAATGGGGTCAATACAAAATTGGTTCAATCTTTAAGTAGGAAACATATCATGTGGATTGCCAATTTGCATTGAGCAGTTCGACAATAAAGATTCCAAATATAAAATGTTGAGTAGAAATTGGATGCATCTTTAATGCTAATAAAAAGGTATATAGTATATGGTAAGTGAACCATGCAAGTTTAGTTTTGGTTATGGGACAAGTGAATGACATCAGCAACCAGATATTACATTTCTATAATGATGCATGCTCTATCATATACCTGCTTCATCTTCTTCAGAGATTCTTCTGCATTTGCTAGCTTCTCTGAAAATGTTTTCTGAAGTTCAGACAGAGTAGTCTTCTCCATCCCTATAAAAAGGCAGCATGTCAGAGCAAGGAACTCGTAAACACGACCAAAGGAACATGTTGTCACAGTATTCATTATCAATTACTTTTTTCAGTTCTTTGTTTATAACAAAAGATGAAAAGGATCACATCTAATCTCACACAATGAACAAGCAGAAACATGTGTTTCTATAGTTAAGCCACTGAACGGATTGTGATATGCATAATGAGTTCCTCACCTTTCCTTCTCAAACTTAGTCTTGGTGTCTTGTACCATAGTCTGAATCTCTGTTGCGACATTGAAAGTTAAAAAAATTGTTAACAATGTACTAGGAATAGCCATCTTCAATGAGTACAACATTAAAACAGAAGATAATTTTGGACACCCAAAATGGCACAGAATAAAAAGAACTCTAGTCTATTCAGTTGCCCGTCACTATAGGTGGATTCAGTTCAACTTTTATGCTAACTTGAGCATATGCACTATGCAGGTCAAGTAACAACAAGTTCTCTACTTATCAAGTATTTGCCTATCAATAACAGATGAATGTACTAAAGTGGGTCTACTAACTTGTGACCTAACAACAACAGATGGGTCTACTAAAGTGGATTAGGTAATATAGTGACAACTAAAGGTTGCTAACTGTCCCCAACTAGCTACTAACCTAACATGACCTCAGTCAGGAGGAATGGATCGAAACCAGATTCCTCTTACTTGGGAGGAGTTCCTTTGGCCCTGTGACCCCATTAGTGGCACAAGTCAGCCCGCAGCTAAAATTCCAGCACCAAATCAAACTACTGTCATGTTGCTATGACATTATAAAGAATCACGATTTAAAATTACCTTAGAATTAAGATTGGCACAGTCTTCTAGGTTCAAGTGCTGCCATGTTCATTTGAGTTGTGACAATCTCATTTTCTGTAATCTACATATACAGTGCAGATCATATAGAATTCATGTCACCCATGGTAAAGTAACTAATAATGGCAAAGGATTCTTGTAAATAAAGAGAGTGAAAGAGTGCATAGATACGACATTGTTTATACGATTAGAACTTAAAAACATAGCTAGGATGGCACTAACTAATAGAATGCAAATGAGATCAGGATCGCTACCAGTATAAAAAATAGCTTAGACTATAAAAGAATAAATGGTACCGATAATTTTCTTGGTATATTTCAAGAGCTGCTAGCTGTCAAATCATATTTGTAGTCTTCTAGAAATAGAGGATCTGCAACTAGTCAAAAACAATACGTGATACACGATCACAAGGGCAGTTAGAGGTATAGATATACAGATCCAGTCCTAGATTCTACTGGTGAACCCCACAGCAATCGCCAGCTCTTGTAATAGAATATATTGAGATATCTAATTTTGTAACAGTAACTACAGGTTCTTGTAATAATCCATAAACAAATAGTAGTCGAAAACAGCACATGGCTCAAATCTAAAATGAGTAACTGAGTGTGGATTGATAGAATCGAGTGAGTGCTCACCTATCCACTGGTCTAGCCTCCAGGGACCAGCCGACCAGGGTCCAGGTGCGGGCGGCGGCTGCGGCTGCTCGTGCCTCGCCGGCAGCCGGCCGACCAAGCCAAAGTCACGGCCTCGCGTGGCGGCGAGGCACACGGTGCAACCCCCTCCCGGTCTTCGGATCCCGCGCCACCGGTCGCGGGTCACCGCGTGCCCGCGTCGGTGTCGACGCGCCACCACGGCGCCGCTTGGCTGCCACCGCCTAACTTGCGTCTCGCCTAGGGTTGGGGCCTTGGGGGTGGGGAGCCGGTGCGGGGGGACTGCGGGCGTGCGGCGTGACGCACATAACGGAGAGAGACCGCCGCCCGTGAAGAAGAATGGCAGGACTGCGGCGGTGCTGGGTCGATCCGCGGGAGACGGGGACTTCGCCACCTGATCCGGACCAGAGGAAGGGAGAGGAGGCGGTCCGGCACACCGGATCGTAGAGCTCCCCGCTGGGAATCGGGCGCGCCGTCGCCGGAATCGGAGTGGAGGGTCGCCGTCACCCGTTAGTATCGTAGTGGAGAGAAGGAGAGAAAGGGATGCGAGTATGCGACGCCGACGGTAGGTGGATGGTGCCTATAGGAGGAAGCTCCTGGATTGAAGAGGTCAAGTGGTGGGCTGGCTGGGCCGTTAACCAGCAGGCTGGTGACTCATAATCTCCTTCATTTTTTCTTTCCCTTTTATATTCTTATCTATTAAATCAGTGAATATCTATGCGATATTTAATATATTTATTAATTATCTAGCCGTCTCCTCGTATCAGTATTTTTTGAGAAAGTGTGTATCCACGTATCGGATAAGTATCGTATCCGATACCCGTACCGGTGTTCGTGTAACATAGGTTTGGGTTGCATTCAGTTTCACTAATATATGTATCCGATACCTGTACCAGTATTCCACGTTTTTTTAACTATCGTTCACAAACACTTTCTCTAAAGGAAAAATGACCTATACAAAGAACGTAGATCTTGATGAGTTCTACCACCTTTGTATTCAAAAGTTTTTCATCCCAGGTTTTTTTAAACTCATCAAGATCTACATTTGTCATTTGGGTCAAAATTTTCATTTGACGAATTTTGGATGAGTCAAATTTTGGATTTTTAAAGTAATTCCAAATGTACCCATATGTACCTCCAATAAGATTAGAAAACAATATTTATGGTCCATTCTAGCCCACATCTAAGAGATTGATGACAAATTCAGTTGACTTATAGGGAAAACTCTAACTTATACTAGCCACCTTGTTGTAAAATAATGATAATAATTCCTAAAATTTATTAAAAAACCATGTAAATTAGATTATATCATTTTATGGATGTTTAAACTTGATATAAAATTTCCATTTGGTTCCAAGAAAAAGGAGTATGTACTAAACAAGTTTTTGAAGTACATACAAATACACTTCTTAGAACTAACATAACATACCTTGTAGCTTAGTGGTAACACACTCTCCTACTAACCTTTAGGTTGTGGGTTTGAGTCTTTATTCACTTTTTTCGCCGTATTAAATTCCGGTCGGGGCCAGGGTGTAGCTGACGTGGATAGGGGAAGCATGGGCGTGGCTGACCACGGCCAGGGTGCGGCTGGCCGCGACGATGGGCAGCATCGGCCACGGCCATGGGCAGCATGGGCGTGGTCGGCCATGACTAGGGTGCAGCTAGGGCGTGGCCGGCTGCGACCAAGGTGCAGCTGGCTGCGGGCATGATGCGGCCAGTTGGGCCCAGCTAGGGTGTGGCCAGGTGCGGTTGGGCGTGGCCACGGCGTGGTAGAGGCAAAGTCACCCTTTCGAACATTATAGTTTTTCTTTTTCATTAATAGTTAAAAATTGCCTTTCTAAAAAAGAAACACCGGAGGTCAGATAGCCCAGATACTACCATGTGAGTCACCCTTTTGGTCATGAAAAATTCATGAATACAAAAGTTGTACATCAAGATCTACAAATTTTATTTAGATCATTTTTTTCATTTGAGAAAGTGTTAGTATACATTAGTCATTAATTCTAAATTCACTCACGTAGTTTAATAAACAATGTTAGAGACTTGTCAATGTTATTGGTAATTTTGAAAATGATGAAATGATCTATATAAAGATTGTAGATCTTGAAGGGATATACACCCAATTGAAAATAACATTAATAAATTAAAGATATTGATTTTAGGAAACTTCAGAAAAAAGATCACATCAAATTTGAAGTAACTATGATCGAGAACAACTAGGTTTAAGTTTTTGTTACAAATTTAAAAGGGAAACATAAAGTATACAGCACGCTCTGTGCGCCACATGTTACATTCATCCCTGGTGGACCGTTGAAATCTTTGTCAAAGCAATACAGCCATCTAGGTGTTTCAATATTTTTTGAATACAATTAAATTGGATTTTTTTTAAAAAAATCATATTTAAGCTTCTATGTTCCATTCTAGTCCATATTTTTGCAGATTAATGACAAATTCAATTCGAGTTATAAGGAACATTCAAACTTTTATCTCAAAAGTACAACATAATAATTATAGTAATATCTAAATTTTGTCAGAAAATTCTACAAATTGGCATAACATCTTGTTTTTGTCCCAAAATCTTGTCATAAAAAAATAAGTGGTTTAAAGTATGTAGGATCATTCATTGTTTCGCAAGTGCGGCGGCTCTTTTTTAATAAAACGATAGCATCTATAATAAGCTAAATACAATAGAAGTTACACAAACAGCCTTATAGCATAGTGGTAAAGCACATGACTCCTAACCCCAAGACCTGGGTTCGAAACCTAGCCTCCCCACCTACTAGTAATTTTTTTAATTATGCACACGCATGCAATTTTTATTTTTTCCTTATTTTTTCTTGCCCACACATACATATTTAATTACTATTTGTAAATTACCATTTTCATGCCCACTCATGTTTAGAAGAAAACTAAAAGAGTAACACGTCTTAGTTACTTTAAGTGACACATTTATTTTATGACCTTCAACTCCATGATGTTCTCATTTTTCAATCTATGACGGACACCAATTTTTCGTCACAGAAATTGGGCTCATTTTTCAATCTATGCTCATTGTTCGAATCCCCGCGGTCACACTTCTTCTTATGAAGACGTTGTGTTGCTTTTTATATCTGTAATATATAATATTTATTACCAAATTGCTTCACAAGCAAAGTTGTAGTGCAGTGGTAAGTCTCTTCTGCAAGACCCGGGTTCGAATCCCATTCTTGGCGCTGCCTATTTTTTTCTCTTTTCACCAGACTGGGTGGTGACGTGGCCCGTTGTGGCCGGTGACCTGTCTGGCCCGTGACATGGAGGGCCGACTAGGTGACTTTTATGAAGTAACTTGAAAATTAATTACCTTATATACCCACAATACATTTTTCAAATGTAGCAGATAACATTTAAGTTTCCTTCTAGGTGTTTCAAGATTTTTCGAATAGATTTGTTATTTTCTATCATTTAATTGTTGTGTGCTTATCGAGATTAATTTCTAGTTCCATTCGTAATCATATTTAAGCTTCCATGTTTTATTCTAGTCCATGTACTTTTTTACCACATGGACACCTCAAATTTGGATGCAATCTTACCCTTACTCTCTTATTAGTATTTGGAGATTTAGATTTTTAATTGTCATGTGAAGAAGTTGTTTTTCTATTTTTTTAAATACCGAATTAAGACACCCTTGTAAAGTAACCTACAAAAATTATGTAAATTTGCATAAGAACATGTTTTTGGTCCACAATCCTGCCATAAAAAATTTAAGTGGTTTCAAGAAAGTGACAATATACACTACTCACAAATGGAAACTTCTCTAACATAGTTTCTAATAACTCAACACAAACTTTGAGATTTGAGTGGCTATTTACATTTTCAAAGTTGTATGGATCTCAAACTTACCTACAACCTTATGTTTATCATAACCTTAGAAAATATGAAGTTATGTTACCATTTATTATGCAAAACTATCTTTTATTTATCCTATTTCTGTAGAAGATAGAAGCTATATAAAAAAGATAAATGGAATAGAAATTAGTATGCAAACAAACAATGTCACAGGAAAGATCATGATTTTACAAAAAAATAGAAAAAAGAGTCACTGAATTTGAAGTTACTATGACCTAGAAACACTAGTTACAAATTTTAATTGTAGATTAAAAAACGACGGGAAAACGAGCTCATCATGCGCCACGTGGTCCTGACGAAGCAACTCGGCCATCCCAGTGCTGCCCCGTGGTCCCAAACCTCAATTTATATAAAAAGAACTACAATCAAACCATCACACACAGTGAAGTGGTGCAGTGGTAGTTGTTCCATCTCTTGAGACCTTGTGGTCTTGGGCTCGAACCACACTCCCCCCATTTGCGTGGTTTGATTTTTTAAATTTTTATTAACTGATGACATGGTCACGTGAGGTGGCGCAGCTCGCGTGGCAGTGATGTGTGGTGCCTGGCTGAGGTGGCGCTCGCGTGGCAAAAACCAGTACCTATAGGAGTTATGCAAAATAAATAAATACTAAGATTTGGCATCAACAACCAAGTAGCACAATGGTAACTTTTCTATCTCCCAAGTGGTTGGTCATTGGTTCAATTCTTGTTGCCGACATGTTTTTTTCTACGACCATGCTGTTGCCGGCTGGCCAAGGTCCGACCTACACAGGGCGCATACGCAGGCATGAGTCGGCCTTTTTTCTTCTCAGGTCTTTTTCCCTCTCCTCATGCGCCGGTGGGCTGGGTTAGAGGCATGATTTTTTTCCTAATTTTGTTAGCAAGCAGGCCACAACAATACAACCCAATTGGGCTTGCTTATTTTTCTTTCTTCAAAAGTGCAGGTGGGTTTAATTACATCATCATAAAATCTTTTAGCGCAACAAAAAAACTAATGAGTTCACCAAATTTATCGTGGCAATAAAACCTAATTGATGCAACGACTTGTTTTCTGGATGCAATAGTCACATGGCCTATCGCAACCAGGTTTAAGTTTTAGGCAACGTTAATTCATCGTGGTTGAAAGCCGACATAATCGCAACCAACTAAATATTTGTGGCAACAAACACACATCAAACGCAACGAATGATTTTTTTGGATGCAACAGGCACATCAGCTATCGCAACAAAGTTTGCACTCTACACAATGAAATTTCATCGTGGCCATAGGCATGCATTATCGCAACCAATTAAATATTCATGGCAACAAACACATATCTATCGCAACATTAAATCGATACTATCGCAATGCATAATCAGTTGTGGCAATAGCTAGCCATAAAGGCAACCACCATTTTCACCGTGGCATTAACACCAACCTGTTGCAACGACTGTTTCAACAAACGCAACCCACATTTTTGGTTGCCATAACACCCAGATATCGCAACGCATTAATACGTTGGTTGCTATAAAACCAACTATTGCAACCAAATACGTGGTGTTGCCAGAAAATTTGGTGCTCTAAGGGTCGATTCCTAGTAGTGGTTGTGCCCAGCAAGGCTGCATACCCCATAGGTCATGTATGCCTACCGGTCACCTTCGGCACAGAGGAGAACTTCTGCATAGAGTACCTGACGTTCGAGGTCGCGGACTTCCGCTCTTCATATCACGCAATCTTTGGACGACCTATGCTCGCCAAATTCATGGCCATACCGCACCACACTTACCTCATCATGAAGATGCCAGCGCCAAACGGAATCCTTTCCGTCCTCAGGGACATCATGGTCTCCTACAACTGTGAAAGTGCCACCGTTGAGCTCTCCAAAGACTCAGCGATCAAAGTTGGAGCAATGGTCATGGTTGCCCAGGCATCCAAGATCGACCAAACTACTTTGCAGGTACCAGAGTAGAAGCGTACAACCACAGCTTTGGACCCAAGTCCAGCTGTCAAGAAGGTTTGCCTCGGCCTGCCCGACGCATCCAAGAAAGTTGTCATCGGGGCTGTTCTCGACCCCAAATAGGAACTTGCGCTCACTAGCTTCCTCAGGGACAACGCTGACATCTTTGCAATGGAGTCCATCCGATATGCCTGGTGTCCCCAGGGAGCTGGCTGAGCACAAACTTGAAGTCAACAAGACCGCACGACCTATCAAGCAAAAGCTCCGGCGATTTGCAAAAGATAGAAAATAAGCTATAGAAGTAGAAGTCTGTAAGCTCTTAGTTGCAGGATTTATTAGAGAGTGTCAACACTCGGTTTGGCTCACAAACCCGGTTTTTCTACCAACAAAAACTGGTGGATTAAGGATGTGTATCGATGACACCGACCTTAACAAGCACTGCCCGAAGGATCCTTTCCCTCTTTCTCGTATCGACCAAGTCGTGGACTCCATGGCTGGTAGCGTCCTACTTTGCTTCCTCGACTGCTACCAGGGTATCACCAGATAGCCCTGCATCCCGACGATGAAGACAAAACGGCATTCATAACGCCTCACGGCATGTACTGCTACAAGGTCATGACCTTTGGCCTCAAAAATGCTGAAGCAACATACCAGAAGGCAATTCAGAAATGCCTCAAGTCCCAAATCGGGAAAAATGTTGAAGCCTATGTAGACGATGTGGTCGTCAAAACCACAGAGGAAGACAAGCTCATCGCCGACCTCACCGAGACCTTCGCCGATCTAAGGGAGTTCTAGTGGAAGCTGAACCCAACCAAGTGCGTCTTTGGTGTGCCTTCTGGGTTGCTCCTAGGCTTCATGGTCAGACACTGAGGCATTGAAGCCAATCCAGCGAAGGTTGATGCTATTCGCAAGATGGCCAAGCCAGCCAATAAGAAAGACATCATGAAGCTCGCAGGTATGATGGCGGCCCTAGGTCGTTTCATCAGCAAGCTCGGTGAAAAAGGCCTACCCTTCTTCAAGCTATTGAAGAAGGCCGACAAGTTCATATGGGACGATGAAGCCCAGAAAGATTTCGAGGCTCTCAAAGAGTCCTTGACGACGCCACCAGTCATGACACCTCCAATCCCGAAGGAAACACTTTTACTTTACATCTCTGCCACCACCAATGTGGTCAGCACGGTTCTCGTCGCCGAGCGAGAAGAAAAAGGGCAGCCTATCCTGTTCAGCGACCTGTGTATTACATGAACGAGGTCCTGGCTGACGCTAAGACACGTTACACACAACCTCAGAAGCTCCTTTATGCGCTTCTGATCACATTTAGAAAGCTTCGCCACTACTTCCAAGCTCACAAGATCGTGGTTCCATCTTCGTTCCCCTTAGGAGAGATCATCCGCAACCGCGACGCCAACGGCCGCATCGTCAAGTGGTTGGTTGAGCTTGGAGAATTCGACATTGAGTTCTGCCCAAGGCAGGCGATCAAGTCACAGATCCTCGCAGAATTTGTGTCTGAGTGGACAGATATCCAGATGCCCCCTCCCAAGGAGCGGCCTGAACACTGGATAATGTATTTCGGCGGCGCCCTCAACCTCAAAGGATCAGGCGTAGGCATGATATTTATCTCCCCTCAGGGGGAACAGCTCAAGTACGTCCTGCAAATCCACTACAAGGCCTCAAACAACGGAGCAGAGTACGAAGCCCTGATCCACAGGCTCCGAATAGCAGTGTCGCTTGGCATCAAGCAACTACTGGCTTTTGGCGATTCCAAGGTCGTCATCAAGCAAGTTAACAAGGAGTGGACTGCGTCAAGGACACGATGGATGCTTGTTGACGGTGAAATTCTGTCAACCTAGCCATGAGTTTACCTTCAGTGTTGGCATGAGTTTTATATCTTATCCATTGGTACTAACCCCCTTGGTATAACAAGTTAATTTGTGCATGTCGGTTTTGGAGTTAGTGTTTATGCAGGGTTTTAGCGTTGAAAGCAAGACTTTCGGGATAAGTTTATCAAGCACCCCATGACAAGATCTTGAAGCCCGGTACAATTCATTCAATGAAGCAAACATGATTCCAAGAAGCCCAGGGACCAAACATGAGAAGATGACAAACTCCGAGGACCCAGCCAGAAAAGTGTCGAATCTTACGGGACAATGAGCTTCATCCAATTCGGAGAGAAACTGAAGACAAGGGCCCACATGCAGAAGGAGGGAGGATCTAGAAGACTCAAGAACCGACACCAGGCAAAGGGGGCTGCGGAGTGGGCCGAAATGGGACCAGGCCGGTCGGCCCAACCCATTTCAGGGCCCAGTCGGCCCCCCTTTGACCTAGGTGCCTCTCGGGCTATTTATAGCCCCCTGACCGAGAGCCACGCATCAATCCATTCGTCATCCGCGACCAAGGAGCAGTGAAGATAGGGACACCATCCCGGAGAGGAGAGGGTTGAGATGGTTGACTAGGGTTCCCCTAGCCGACGTGGGAACCTTGCATGGAAGACCACGACGGAGTCACCAGAGCTAGGATCAAGGTCGAGGTAGGATCCCGGTGGTGATCTTGATTCATGTATCGCATGTAATGTTGAATTTGCCAGTTGAATCCGATTTCTAGCGATCAAGTGCTTTCTCTACGACTTTGTCTTCGCTTGGGTTTACTTCTTCCCCAATCTAGTCTATAGCTAGATTGCTCAGGGTGCTCTTGTAGTCATGGTGGCTAGAGGTGCATACCCGATCTACCAAGCGTTTTCAACTTGTTCTTCTTGGACTCGCCCTAGACTACCCGCGTGAATAGGGGTGCGTTGTGACAGAACGGTGGCTCTGAAAGACGGACGTTTTCGGAGTTGGAATGGAAGCCACGATTTAAAGAAGCTAGTTATGAGATTCGTTTGCTTTATTCTTTTTTGCTTTGGAACTTCAACAAAAGACTCAATCCCATCTCTAGATTGGTTTTATCTCTCTTTCTCTTGCTACCTCTGGTGTTTAGTAGCTTAGATGCATTTTATGGTTCTTCCATAGATTAGATGCAAAACCCCTCTTCAAGATCAAAGTATTTTCCACTTATTAGATTGGATCTTGCATTACACATTGTTCCACGGATTCTATACCTTGGGTTCACCACTCGAGGGAAGAAGGGTCCCTTGACTACGACGGCAGACTTGTCCGCTTGCAATTCTACTTGAACTTTAACACGAATATATACCATCAATAATGCTTACTGCGCTGAGATTCATAAACTTGAAGGCCACTTCGAGGGGATCTAGTTCCAACATGTCCCACGGAACAACAACGTGGCTACCGACGTACTCTCCAAACTAGGCTCTCGACGAGCTCTAGTCCCAGCAGGAGTGTTCATCCAAGACCTACGCAAGCCTTCAATCAAGCTTCTGGACCCCGATAATCCAGAACCACCTACAAGCGACCAAAGCTCAGCACCTCCCCGTGACGTGCTAATGTCAGAAAAAGAGGATGATTGGCGCAAGCCCTTCATAGACTTCATACTTGACCAGCTTGTCCCCGACGAAGCAGAGCGAGAACGCATCACGCGGAAAAGTGCTAACTACATCGTGATTGGTTCTGACCTCTTTAGTAGATTAGATTAGATGTGTTTCCTTTATGAGTTAGTAAATTAGATGTAGCTTAGTTCTTCATAAGATAGCTTTCCTTGCTTTACTAGATTGAATCCTTGTGTTGCATATTGTTCCACAGATTCGCTACCTTGGGTTCACCACTCGAGGGAAGAAGGGTCCCTTGACTATGACGGGGGATTTGTCCGCTTGCAAATCCATATGAACTTTGATACAATAATCTACCATCAACAAGCCCCTTTTTCTGGCGCCGTTGCCGGGCAACAAGCAATCAAGATCCAATCTAGTATCGCTTATTTTTTTAGTTTTTCTTTTGATTTTCTTTTGCATCTCTTAAGTTTGATCATCTTCAAAAGAAAAAAATCAATCTAATCTAGTTTTGATTAACCCTAATTTTTCTTTTTAGGTTTTTGTTTTTGCTATGAAGGATCAGATGGCGACTAGAGAGGGGGGGAGTGAATAGGAGCCAGTAAAAATTCTTTCCAAAGAACCCGACCTATGCCCTAGTCAAACCCCGGTCACACACGAGTGATGGATCGAATCACACACCAATCGCCAAGACCACGAGGTTATGGAACAACCTCTAGCCTTAGGAACGATTCCTTGAAACACACGCGGAAGCACGAAAGAAGGAGGAGAAGAATCGAACCAAGAGGCAAAGCGCACAGGCTCTGGCGGACCGTCCGGCCAGGAGGGGCGGACCGTCCGCACCGGCCTCGCGGACCGTCCGGCCCGAAGCCGCGGACCGTCCGCGCCAACCTGGGCCGCGGACTCGTCCGGCCCTACACCGCGGACCGTCCATTAAAACACACAGAACCACCGAAGCGACCCGAGAAAAACGGACCGTCCGCCGAGGCCGGCGGACCGTCCGCGCCACCCGCGGACCGTCCGCTACTCAAGCTCGGACCGTCCGCAAACCGGCTGCAACAAAAACCAAAAGCCAAACCGGATCGAAAGCAAGGACGCGCAAGAACACGACGAACACGCGACGAACCCTAGCCGCGCGGACCGTCCGCCAGCACCCCGCGGACTGTCCGCCAGGTGTGGACAGAGCAGAAAACGCCCGACCCCGAAATTCAACTCCCCCAAATCATCATCGGATTTCCCAAATGGTTGAAGCTATGGAGACAAGGGTTTGGGGACTTGAAAAGCGTCACACAAGGATGCTATAGCCCAAAAATCTTGCCTCCTAACTCCCTAAATCACCGGGAATCGCGAATCCTTTGAGCACCACCAAAAGCTAGAGCACCGAACGAAAAACTGCGAATCCAAGTGGTTTCCCGGCGTTTGAGGGCACAAGATCAATCACAAAGATGCACGAGACATCTATCCATGTTTTCCTCAAAGAAATCCGGGGAGAAACCCGCTCAAATCCGCGGAATCGAACCGGGAACAAAGGCACGAAAACAAGCACAAAAAGGCCACGAAAACACAACCCCGGATCTTCTATACAAACCAGGAAAGATTCACAAGTTCTAGCATGCCGCCCTAGCATCCATCCCTCTCAACAAATCTCTCATGAAGCTCTCATGCTAGCCTAGAGAAAATGGAAGAAAAATAGCTACGAAAATGAGAAAGAGGAGGGAGGAAATGAAACCCTAAATCGCGGAGAGAGAGAGCCATCCACACACACTCATGGCTTATATATCAGGTCCCGCCGGAGTGGTAAATGACTCGACTACCCCTAACTTAACTACTGGCGATACAACCCACGTAGGGGCATTTAGGTAATGTTTGTGGGTCTTTCCATCGGACGGCCACGCCTTTGCCGCACCCCGCGTCCTCCCGACGCAAGCCATGCGATCCCGACGCGTGTCCTCCGCCTCGAAGCTTCCCGACACGCCCGGATCCCGTCTCCGTCGTGTTGGGCCCTCGGACTTGGTTTTGAGGCCCAAACCAAGAAACCGTCCGCCGATGGTTTCGTGGGCAAACCACCAAACCCCGCGTGCTCGATCCGGCCTCCCGCCAAACCACTTGACTCGACCGCCACCGTGCACCGGCTCACTTGTCCATGACTTCGTCTTGCTTGTGTCGCCACCATGTGGCCCGCACCCAGTCCCGCTGTCCACCGGGTCCCTCGAACCGAGCCTACTTGTCTCTCCATCTCCCGGAGGCCCCTCAAGGCTGAAGACCTTTCGCGCCCGTTCTTCACCTGCAACAACACGAACTAGGCCGCAGCCTACACCGCGCACTAAGCCAAGAGTCGGTCCAACACCCGTTGTCAATCACTCATCACCGAGGAGCGGTCATCCATCGACCACCGGGACGCTCCTGGTCCTCAATCTCCCCCTTGATGAGTGCATTGACAACACACAACGCGAAATGAAATTCAGAGAAAGAAAGGAAGGAAGAAGAAAGAAAAACAAAGAAGCTCAACTCATGACCAAAACCAAAGAAAGGCGAAGAAAGGTCACAAGCTAAGCAAAGCACAAACTCCACATCGAAAACAGCAAGAAAGCTCCCCCTGAACAAATGCAAGCTCCCCCTGAACATGTGGATGCAAACTCCCAAATTAGCTCACCTCTTCTGAATTTTCATTAAGCTCACCTCTTCTCCCCCTTGTTGACAATGTATGAATCAAGGTGAAAATGCAGAAATGCAAAACAAAGCATATAAACATCTACATGAGCTTCTCAAATAGGCCAAATCTAGTGTCAAAGGCTAAAAATGAGACAAAGATCACACATATGAGTCATAGCATAGTCAAAGCATTGCCACAAGTAATATATGAAAATACAAGCATGTTACAAAGCAAAATTTTCAGATTTAAGCAGTTTTATGAAAAGAAGGCTCGCTTCACATGTAAAAGCCTATCCATGTCACACTTGAGCCACAAACATGCATACCATTCAAAGATCATACAAGGATATCAAATTCTCAGCAAAAGATCATGGCAAACACCCATAAAGCAAAGCATGTCATGTCAAAGCTCATGAGCCATGTGTCCACTTCGGGGAGACTTCTCCACTGGTGAACATCATGCAACATGTTTTGCACCCATATGTGAAAGATAAGACATTTTAAGCATAGACATGATGGATGGAGCATTTTTCAAGCATTTTACACTTCTTTTCAAGATTAAATCATTTCATGGTACATGAAGTGCCTTTGCGGCAAAAAGAAGCTTATGCTCCCCCATGAATGCAACATAGGCTAAACATTCACAATGATATTCGACCTTTGGCCCAAATGCAAGAATAAGGCATCCCAGCACAATCTAAGCATGAAAAGCATATTTAGACCAAACTGTGACATGGATACACTACTGCACACGAGTAGAGCACATTTCATCAAAAATTAGTCAAGATTAGCATTTATTTCAAAAAGGGCTATCTCACCACACATATATCTCAAATATTCCAAGAGCATAGCCTCAGATCACCATTTCTCCATACATATGACCAATATCTCACAAATAGCCAAAGAGACTCAAATAAGGCATATGAAAGAAGCTCATCATCCTAAAATGCAATATGATACAAATGCAACATGATATATGACAAGATGGCTATCCTACCATGGTTTGTACATCAAGCAAAGCATGTATATACATCAAAGTAAACATGGTATGATACATATGATACAAAAAGGAAATCCCCCAAGAAGCAACTAGAAAGGGCAACAAACCCCAAGTTCCCCCCGCAAGCGCACAAATGTAGCTTGGTCGAGAGGCTTTGTAAAGATGTCGGCTAGCTGATCTTGGGTAGGGACATGGCTCAACACAATGGTTCCTTTCTCCACATTGTCCCTCAAGAAATGATACCTCACTTCTATGTGTTTGGTTCTGGAGTGAAGCACTGGGTTTTTGGCTACGCTAATGGCACTGGTGCTATCACAAAGAAGTGGGATCTGGGTGCACTCCTCACCAAAGTCTCTCAAAGTGTATGAAATCCACAACAGCTGGGAGCAACAACTCGTGGCAGCAACATACTCCGCCTCGGTGGTAGACTGAGCTACACTAGACTGCTTGCGGGAAGACCATGAGACCAACGAAGATCCAAGAAACTGGAAAGTACCAGAAGTAGACTTCCTCTCGACTCGACAACCAGCAAAATCCGCATCGGAAAAACCATGAAGAGAAAGAGTCAAGGAGGAAGAATACCAAAGGCCAAGACCAGGGCGGTACCGTAGATACCTGAAAATCCTCTTGACGGCCTGTCGATGTGATGTCCTCGGCGAAGCCTGAAAACGAGCGCACAGACACACGCTGAACTGTATGTCTGGCCTCGTTTCCGTCAAGTAGAGGAGGGAGCCGATCATGCTCTTGTACTCCCGCTGGTCCACTGGTTCTCCGTCCTCATCCGCATCCAAAGTGGCCGTACTCCCCATGGGAGTCGACATCGGCTTCACATCTTGCATCTGGAACTTCTTCAGCATGTCTTTTGTGTACTTGGTCTGGTGCACGAACGTTCCATCCTTCACTTGCTTGATCTGCAGCCCGAGAAAATACTACAACTCGCCCATCATGCTCATCTCGAACTCCCTGCTCATCTCATCTGCAAACTTGGCAACAAGGTTATGTGACGAGCCACCAAAGACAATATCATCCACGTATATCTGAACAATCAACAAGTCATTTCCATGCTTGAGGAGAAACAAGGTCCAATCCACGGTACCCATCACAAACCCTCTGCTCAAAAGAAAACATCTCAATCTCCCATACCAAGCACGGGGCGCCTGTTTCAACCCATACAGAGCCCTTTTCAACATGTACACCCTGTATGGGTACAGCTCGCTCTCAAACCCAGGTGGTTGCTTCACATACACCTCCTCCTCTATGACCCCATTCAGAAAAGCACTCTTCACGTCCATTTGAAACAACTTGAACCCTTTAGCCACGGCAAAGGCTAGAAGGATCCGAATTGCCTCAAGACGGGCCACAGGAGCAAAGGTCTCCTCATAGTCGATCTCCTCCTTCTGACTAAACCCTAAGCAACAAGTCTGGACTTGTTCCTCACAACCATCCCATTCTCTCCCTCTTTGTTCTTCCAAACCCACTTGGTTCCTATGGGATGGCAATTTGGAGGTGGTTCGACTAACTCCCACACCTGGTTCCTCTCAAAGTTTTCCAACTCCTCATGCATAGAATTGACCCAGTTTGCATCAGATAAAGCATGTCCAATGTCCTTGGGCTCAAAAGTAGCAACAAAAGCAGCATGAGCAAAATGAAAGGAATTCCTGGACCTCGACCGTGTAGTGCGTTCGTCGATGTTCCCAATGATCTTCGACAGGGGATGCACTTCTTGAATCCGCCGGGGAGCCTCACGCCTCTAGACTACCTCCCCCTCAACTTCAGCTTCTCTCGCCTGATCCTCTTGTTGCACCGTCGTTGTCCATGAAGTAGACGGTCCACGCTCCATAGTGGTCGTAGGGGAAGTAGTGGGTACACACTCAGCTTCAGGCGCATGGTTCTCCCCATCATCATCTCCAGCTTCATCCTTCTCCTCTTCAAAGAGGTCCTCGGCCATTTCTTCGTCACCTGCACATTCAAAGCCAAGAGAGGTACATGGCATTGTCTCGTCGAAGGTTACCTCGCAAGTCTCCATGATTTTGTTAGTCTCAAGGTTAAGCACCCTATAGGCTCTAGAATGGTTAGCATATCCAAAGAAAATACCATCACTAGACCTAGCCTCAAACTTGTCGAGTTTTCCCTTCTTCAGAATAAAGCATTTGCAGCCAAAGACTCGGAAATGACTCACCTTGGGTGCCCGACCATGCATCAGCTCATAACAGGTCTTCTTCTTGAAAGCTCGCAATAAAATCCTGTTGGAAACATGACAAGCCGTATTGACCGCCTCAGCCCAATACCTCCTAGGAGTCCTGTGCTCATCAAGCATCGTCCTAGCCATCTCACAAAGAGTCCGATTTTTCCTTTCCATGACTCCATTTTGAGGGGGCACATAAGGGGTCAAATACTAATGTTCAAGACCTAGATCACGACAAAAGGCATCAAAACGAGAGTTCTTGAACTCTGAGCCATTATCACTGCGGATAGCTTGAATAGCATTCCCATGCCTCTCGTTTTTCAACCTCACGATCAGATCTCGAACAAAACCAAATGTCTCACTCTTATCTTCCAAGAAAAACACCCAGGCATAGCGAGAGTAATCGTCCACCACAACAAGGACATACCACTTCCCACCCACCGAGCGAACTCGAGCTGGCCCAACAAGGTCCATGTGCAACAGCTCTGTCGGACGCTCGGTCATGACATCGGTCAGGGGTGGATGAGGAGTGGCTACCATCTTGCCATGCCTACACGGAGCACAAACCAAATCCTTCTCAAGCTTCAACCTCGGCAATCCTCGGACAAGGTCAAGACCACTCAAGCGGGAAACCAAATCAAAGCTCAAGTGTCCCAACCGCCTATGCCATTTCCACAAATCAGAGGAAGGACCGGCCATCAAGCAGCGAGAAAGCGAGGACCCAAAGAATGAGAGAAATCGGCCGTGAAAATCGACCCTCGGGGATGATCATACGGACAAGATCACCTCGAGAATCAAGCAAACGAGACTCGCCGGACTTGAAACGCACCTCAAAACCTTCATCAAGCAACTGAGAAACCGAAAGCAAATTGAAACCCAAAGACTTCACAAGAGCCACTCTCTTCAACGTTACCTTGTCACTCACATGCACAACACCCTCCGAAAGCACCCTTCCTCGTCCATTGTCCCCAAATGTGATGTACAGCTTTTCCTTCACTGGGGTGAGGCTGGAGAACCACTTCTTATCTCCGGTCAGGTGTCGAGAACACCCGGAGTCGATCAACCAAATGTTCTCCAAGCCTCCTGCCTGTAGTCAGAAACAAGAACGAGAGTGAGCTAGCGACTCGACACTGGGTTTAGCACAAAGAAAGTTAAACTAGTGTCGAGCCATCTGCTCAAAAGAGGGGTTAGCAAACATCATTCCCTTGCCACCAAACTTCCCATGTCCCATGGGAGGAGTACAAGCACCACGAGGGGGAAAACGTGGTCCGTAGTTCCTCTGGAACCCAAAGCTGTGATCATCTCCCCTAAACCCGTACTGAGGACGAGTAGGGGGACGTCCAGCAAAGCCACCACGAGCCCGACCAAACCTCTCACCAGCACGCACACCATCATCCCTCCTCACAAACCGACCACTCTGAGCCCCAACTCTACCAACACTCTTCACACTTCCCACACCCCGTGGAAGTGGCACTCTAGGCTCAGGAATACCATGAGACTGGCGATACCTGTCCTGGTTCGCTTGCTCCCTAGCAAGCCTCTCATCCCTCTTCCTCTTGTAGCAAAACTCTGCAAGATGCCTCTCTTTGCCACAATACTCACACTTGAAGGGGATGGGTTTTGGTTTTGGCTCTGGCTTCTCTCTAGGCTTCTCACCCTTTTCACCCGCAAACTTCACCAGTTTCTGGAAGTCACTTGTCTTAGGTGGGAATTTGGGTGGATCTTGGGTTGTGTCAAGTTTGTTGCAAAGGTGGTTGGGCTTTGGTGTGAAAGAGTTCTTGGGTGCTTTTGGAAGTGGGACTTGGATATCTCCAATCACCTCAAACTCGGGGTTAGACTCAACACACTTCTCATACACACTCTCCCCACTGTTCTCTCCCACTTTCTCACCCAACTTCTCAAAACCCAAACCACGACCATCAGCTCTCTTGAACTCCTCAATCATTATTTTCAATTGAGGTTCCTGCCCAGACAACCAACCCAACACCTTCCTCAAATAGCCATTCTCCTCATAGATGACATCCAAACGGGAAATAAGTTCAAGATTGCGCAAAGTAACTTCATCACAGCTAGTGCATGCATTGACAACAGGAGATTTCAAAGATGCTTCCCAAGAACTAATGGTAGAACGAGCATCAACAAGCTTAGTATGCATAGTAGGACATGATTTACAAGCACCAAGCAAAGTAGGTCTAGCCTTAAGCTCATCATACTTAGTCCTAAGAGCATCTAGTTTAGCCAAAGTAGAAGCATTCTTCTCATTAAGCAGCTTGATCTCATTCAACCATGCATCACACTCAAGGCATTCAACATCATCAGGAGTAGTAGGAGCAAGTTTCAAAGAGTCATTCTCAAGTTTCAATTCAAGCAATTTGGAGTCTAACTCTCCTACTTTCTCACTAGCATTCTCAAGTTGTTCCCTAAGATCTTTCCTCATCTTTTTGGCATCTCTAAGCACACTATCGCGGTTGTCAAGCAAGCCATTCAACCTAGCAATCTCAGCAAGCAAAGAGTCGGGGTCACGGTTTACCTCATCCTCCGAGTCGGAGTCGCTGTCTTCCTTCTCGCTCTTCTTGCTGCTTGAGCTATGGGCCATGCCACAAAAGCCCTCAAGCGCCACATAGCTCAACCCGCTGAGGTTCCGGCTTGCACTCTTCTTGCCCTTGCGCCTCTCGGCGTCTTCATCTTCGCTGCTTGAGCTTGACTGCTCCTCGCTTGAGCTTGAGTCGACGTCACTCGCACCGGCCACCATTGCTCTTGCCTTGTTCTTCTTGTAGCCGCTCTTGCTCGGTCGCCGCTTGTCCTTGTCCTTGCTCTTGGACTTGTTGAAGTGCTTGCCCTTGGAGGAGTACTTGTCTTCACGCCTCCGGTGCGCCTTGTACTTGTTCACCTTGTACTTGTTCTCCTCCGCTTCGGGCACTCGGCGATGAAGTGGCCACGCTTGCCACACTTGTAGCACGTCCCTGAGCTCCGCCTTGCGTTCCTCCGACTCTCGTGTAGTCGTTCAAACCTTCTTGAGAGCAAGGCCGGCTCCTCCTCGCCCAAGACATCAAACTCCTCATCCGGAATGGACATGAGAGAATACAAGGAAAACTCGTCGACGGGAAGGGTTAGATTTGCCCTTTGATCCGCCCACAACGACAAGACTATGGTCAGTCGAGCCCTCATGCTTGGATTGCAACTTCCTGTCAACCTCAGCCGACTTGAGCTTAGAAAAGAGGTCATCCAACTCAATAGTCAAATAATGCCCAGACTCCTTGATGGCCTCAACCTTAGCACCCCAAACATTTGGGTCCAAGACATGCAAGAGCTTCAAAGTCTGATCATGCTCGGTGTAGGGAAAATCCTCAACATTAGCTTTCATGTTGTTCACGATGGCGGTGAACCTCTGAAACATCGCATCAATGTCCTCACCGGGAAGTGGAGTGAAATTCTCATATTGCATCCGGTAAGAGACAAAGAGGCGAGCCTTCACATGGTTATCACCACCGTGAGCAACCAACAACTTCTCCCAAATTTGCCAAGCAAGATTCAAATGGCGAACACGCTCAAACTCTGGATCACACAAGCTTCGGACCAAGTGATCAACGGCTTTTGCATTAGGCTCATACTTGGCCTTAGCACCGGCATCGGTCACCATAAGAGTATGGATGTTGACTGGAATAGCATAGGTCTTGTCAAGCACAATGAAATCCAACAGCTTCCCACGAAGAAAGATCATCATACGAGGCGCCCACTTGTGGTAACCCTTGCCATCGAAGTGCGGCGGACCGCCCCGCTCAATGTACGCCATCTTAGAATTCGAGACTTGTCAAAGTCACAAAGAATCCAGCACCAAGCTCTGATACCAATTGAAGGATCAGATGGCGACTAGAGAGGGGGGGAGTGAATAGGAGCCGGTAAAAATTCTTTCCAAAGAACCCAGCCTATGCCCTAGTCAAACCCCGGTCACACACGAGTGATGGATCGAATCACACACCAATCGCCAAGACCACGAGGTTATGGAACAACCTCTAGCCTTAAGAACGATTCCTTGAAACACACGAGGAAGCACGAAAGAAGGAGGAGAAGAATCAAACCAAGAGGCAAAGCGCACAGGCTCTGGCGGACCGTCCGGTCAGGAGGGGCGGACCGTCCGCACTGGCCTCGCGGACCATCCGGCCTGAAGCCGCGGACCATCCGCGCCAACCCGGCCGGGATCGTCCGGCCCTACACCACGGACCGTCCGTTAAAGCACACAGAACCACCGAAGCGACCCGAGAAAAACGGACCGTCCGCCGAGGCCGGGCGGACCGTCCGCGCCACCCGCGGACCGTCCGCTACTCAAGCTCGGACCGTCCGCAAACCGGCTGCAACAAAAACCAAAAGCCAAACCGGATCGAAAGCAAGTGTCGGTGCGGAATATGGTCCCGACACTAACCAGTAGATAGCGCCGAGGTCTATCCCTCGATGGTTGATGCTAAGCAATAAGAGACACGGGATTTATCCTGGTTCCGGCCGAGAGGGCTATACGTCCAGCAGTGGTGTCCTCAAGGCACTATATTGCTCAGCACCGGGGGTGCCTGTAGTGGGGCTGCTACAAGCAAGGCGGGAGAGAAAGCGTGGCTTCCAAGTCCCTGGAGGAGTGGCTGAAGATATCGTGGGAGAATTGGAGAATGAGTACGTGGTGCGCTGCGTGTTCTGGTTCGTCTATGTCTGTCTGTCCCCCTGCGGCTGGGGGGTTCGCCCCCCTTTTATAGATCAAGGGGGAGGCGGATTACATGCGCGCCGCGCTATCTAGCTACGTGGGGAAGTGCGACGTGCTATGTTGTAGAGTGGGCGGCCGTCCGGACGATCCTTGCGACGATCTGGCCATCATGGCCTACCTTGTACCCGAACAGTGGCGGTTCGAGGGTAGAAGGGCGGCGGATGGTGGCGATGTCCTCTGATAGGCTCGAGGGAGGTGCTGACGTTGGCCCGTACGGAGTACAGGAGTAGGTAGAATGGCGTCCCTTCCCAACGCGCTTCACAGTGCTGGAGTTGTTGCTACAGCGCCCGGCGTGCGCCTGCACGCGCGGGGATGGCGGCCACGCTGTTACAGTGGCAGGGATGGTGTTCCACCGGCCTAGCGCCTCCACCTAACCCTGTAGGGTCACAAGAAAGTGAATCGAGGGTGCATCCGGCCCCCCTTCGAGGGCTCGGCGCGTTAGCCGTCCGGGAGCGGGCGCACGCCGTAACGGGACCGACACCGGCCGCGGCGCACGGTCCCTCCCCCACGGGGATGGGGATGGGCTCCTCCCTTGGGAGTTGGTGCGGCGGCACCGGGGCGAGCCCCGGGCGCATGATGGCACCATCCTGCCGGCGTCAGGGCGTTAAATGCCCGTGTACGGGGGCCGGCGCACGAGTGAGGGGCACTCTCGAGCGTGGCGGACCCCGGCCAAGGGCGGGGCGTACCCTCGAGCGAGGCGGAACCTGCTCGAGGGGGAGCGAGCCCTCGAGCGAGGCGGAGCCGAGGAAAGTGCTACCCCTCGAACGGGGCGGAGCCCGCCCGAGGGGAGCGCGCATCCTCGAGCGAGGCGGAGCCTGTTCGAGGGGATCTCTAAGAGGGCCGCCTTGATGGGCCGTCGGAGTCCCTGCAGCGTGGGCTGTTCCCTGCATGGTTAGGCAAGTTGTGTTTTGGCTTTGTTGCGGGTTTTAAGTGAGGATTTCCCCGTTGTTTAAGGGGACCCCTAGGGCTGTCCCCGACAGTAGCCCCCGAGCATCTGCGGGTTTGCCATTGAGGCTCCTGCAGATGCTGGAACCTACTGATAGGACGTTCTTCCCTCCTTGTTTTGCGAATGCTTTCCGTGGGGCCGCGTCAGCGGACCCGCGGGTCTAGCCCCGAAGCCCTGCGCAGAGTGTGGGTGCTCCTGCAGGGGTTAACCACGAGAACTGGTCAGAGGGCATGGCACATGTTTCAACCGGCATCGGCAGTGTCTCGGCCCGGCTTCGGTGACGCACGCGCCGGGCCGGCGCCGCTCCCGGCGGGTGCAGGCCAAGGAGGTGTAGCCGTGCGTTAAGCCCCCGAGCCTGGGCCCGTTCGAGGTGATCGGGTAGAGCTTTACGACTTGTTTTTTAACGCGCCCTCGCCGTCCCTCCGCGGGACGGAGGGTGAGGTTTCCGCAACCCCCATCGAGCGGGTCGCGAATTGCGGATTCCTCTTTGAGCTGCTAGTGGGTGATTCGAGTGGACGCCCATGCCCCGTTCGATATGGGTAGGCTGCGTGGTCCGGAGACACGTCCATGGAAGCGCTTGCGTGGGTTTACTAGGTGGGGCTCGGTCCCGTTCGATAGGGACCGAGGGCGCGGAAGCTCTCCCTCGGTGGGATCCCCGGCTAGTCGCCCTCGGCGGCTCTCGAACACGACATGTGGGGCACCCTCGAGCCGATGGGGAGGAACGGCTCGAATGCGCGTGCCTTCGTCGTCCCTGACTCTGCGATCTGAGGCGCCTGTTCGAACCCGTCGAGGGTTAGGCTTCGAACCCCCGATCGGCAGGGGCCGTGCGGGGCAGCGTCTGGGCGGCCCCGTCTTTTGCGTTTGCGGCCATCGAGGGGTCTGGGCGAGCCAGCCCTCGAGGCGCTGGTTGGCAGCACAGCGTGGCATGGGTGCTCGCGGCGCCTGCTTTACTTCAAGCGGGCGCCGGGCGACCTTCTCACGCACATGCCCCCTTTTTTAGAGAGTTGATATCGTCTCGAGCCAGGGGCTCGTGCCGCTCGAGTGTTTTGCGTGGCATGGGTGCTCGTGGTGCCTGCTTTACTTCAAGCAGGCCCCGGGCGACCTTCTCACACCGATGTCCCTTCGAGGGTTGTCGTCGTCTCGAGCCAGGGGTTCGTGCCGCTCGAGGGTTTTGCGTGGCATGGGTGCTCGTGGTGCCTGCTTTACTTCAAGCAGGCCCCGGGCGACCTTCTCACGCCGATGTCCCTTCGAGGGCTGAAATCGTCTTGAGCCAAGGGCTCGTGCCGCTCGAGGGTTTTGCGTGGCATGGGTGCTCGTGGTGCCCGCTTTACTTCAAGCGGGCCCCGGGCGACCTTCTCACGCCGATGTCCCTTCGAGGGGCCGAAATCGTCTTGAGCCAAGGGCTCGTGCCGCTCGAGGGTTTTGCGTGGCATGGGTGCTCGTGGTGCTCGCTTTACTTCAAGCGGTGCCCGGGCGACCTTCTCACGCCGATGTCCCTTCGAGGGCTGAAATCGTCTTGAGCCAAGGGCTCGTGCCGCTCGAGGGTTTTGCGTGGCATGGGTGCTCGTGGTGCCTGCTTTACTTCAAGCAGGCCCCGGGCGACCTTCTCACGCCGATGTCCCTTCGAGGGCTGAAATCGTCTTGAGCCAAGGGCTCGTGCCGCTCGAGGGTTTTGCGTGGCATGGGTGCTCGTGGTGCCTGCTTTACTTCAAGCAGGCCCCGGGCGACCTTCTCACGCCGATGTCCCTTCGAGGGCTGAAATCGTCTTGAGCCAAGGGCTCGTGCCGCTCGAGGGTTTTGCGTGGCATGGGTGCTCGTGGTGCCTGCTTTACTTCAAGCAGGCCCCGGGCGACCTTCTCACGCCGATGTCCCTTCGAGGGCTATCTTTGTCTCGAGTCAGGGGTTCGCCCCGCTCGAGGGTTCTCCTTGCTTGGCAAGGGAGCGGGCCATTAAATGCCTTACAGTCGAGGCCGCGGCTCTGCAACGCGGGCGCGCCTTTTTAGGCGTTGCGGCCGCGCGCGCGCGCGTAGTGGGCGGCGTGGCAGGCGGATGTGACCGCTTGCCTCGGTCCCTGCTAGTCTTCGCCGCGATGATGGCCCGTCTGCGGTGATGTGGCCGCTGCGGTCGTGGTGGGGCCCGTTCGTCGGTGTGAAGAGAAGATTCCCTGCAGTTAATGCGCGCGGGACATCCGCTCCGGAGAGCTCGCCCGCGGCTTATAAATCTGAGGGGAGGGGGAGACGGCGGTTTTTTACCTTAGCGCCTCACCATTTCAGCCCCCTGCGCCTTCGTCTTCGCCTCGCCTCTGCCACCGTGCGGTGTCGCCATTAGAGCTCATCTTCCGTTTCTCGGCCTCCGCTCTCGCATTCCTTTGCTTTCTTCCCATGGCGCCGCTTCCGCCCCTCACGATCCTTGACCCATATGCCTGGGAGCGGTCGACGGTGACCCCGCTAGCCCTTGGCGAGCTGGTCGTCGCCGGCCAGCTGTCGACGAACGAGGATGGCTGCCCGGCGGAGTGGATAGTGCCGCCGGCGGCGGACCGCGCGCCCAACCCGCCGGAGGGCTACGTGGTCAGCTTCGTCCGCTTCCACGAGCGGGGCTTCAACGCGCCGGCGAGCCGCTTCATGCGGGCGCTGTGCTACTACTACGGCGTGGAGCTGCACAACTTCGCGCCCAACGCGATCTCGCAGGCGGCCACGTTCGTGGGCGTCTGCGAGGGGTACCTGGGGATCCCAGTCAATTGGGAGCTCTGGGTACACCTCTTCCGGGCGGAGCTCTTCACGCAGCCCACGACGGAGCCGAGGACCCGCCGCGCGGTGCGCGCCGGCGGGATGTCGCTTGCCCTGCGGGGGCAGTTCAAGGACGACTACATCCCCTGCACCATGACGACGAACAACGCCGGCTGGGAGCGGGGATGGTTCTACTTGCGCAACGCCGAGCCCGCCCCCTCCCCCTACACCGGTCGGGTATTCAAGGAGAAGCCCGGCTCTTGGGGCTACGGGGGTGTCCACGGCCCGGCATCGAGGCGGCGGGACTCGGTCCGGCCGCCCCGAAGAGCCCGGCGACGCAGGGGCTGACCGCATTGGGCGTCCTCGCCTTCCTCCATCACCGGCGGATCGTGCCTCTGATGCAGAGGCCGCTCTGCATCTTCGAGATGACGGAGGCGGCCAACCCCGTCGATCTGGCGAGATTGCAGATGCTCCCGACCCCCCTCGGGCGGGCGTACGCGCTCACCCGGGCGCGGAACGCCGTCGACACCCGGATGCCAATGCGTCCGGACTGGACCCCGTGGGACCTCGAGATGCTCCCCACCGGCCCACTGGTGAGTGTGATTCTTGTTTTTGTTTTTGTTCTTGGTGTTGCTTTTGCCTCCTGACGCGTCCTTGGTGTTCCTGTATGCAGCTGGTGAGCTTTACCGCCTCCAAGTCCGTTCCGCCCACCCCCGACTCCCGCGCGCTTGGTCGGGCGGCGTAGCAGCGGGAGCAGGAGCGGGCGGCACGCAGAAGGGAGCGCGCGAGGCGGCGCAACGGCGCCGTGAGCGGCGGAACGCGGAGTACGGCGGTGCGAAGAGCCGGGGCTCTCCTCCCGGGGACCGAGGGAGTACTCGTCCCTCGGGGGGATGACGAAAGGAAGAGGGCGAGGGGGGAGGCCCCTCGGATAGGTGGGAGCCCTCGCCCCCGTCGCCGGAGCCGGCTCCGTCGGCCCGAGGGCGGCATCGCCGGGGGCGGGCGCAACGGCGCCCGTCGCCGGCAATCGACATCGGGGGCGGCGCGCGCCGCCGGGGCGGCCGCGCGCACCTCGGGGGCGCGTGCGGCGAGCGCGCCCGTGCACGCGACGAGCGCGCGCGCGCGCGCGGGGCGGGGCCCGCGCGCGGCGGCGGCGTCGGGGAGCGCGCGGCGGCGGGCGTGCCGGCCGCGCCGGCCTCATCCGCTGAGGCTTCGAGGAAAAGGAAGCGCGCCTTTTCCTCCTCGAGGTAAGGGGTTCAATCTTCTACTTTGGTTTGATTTTCTGATGATCAGGCGTTCTAAACCTCCGTTTGTGCCTGCGCAGGGTGGTGCCAACTGTGCCCCCCCTCGCGCCGGCCAAGGTGCTGAGCACAGACGCGTCCATCCCCACCCGGCAGCGCTCGTCGAGGGCGTCACGGCGGGGGGCGAGCGCGGCGGCGGAGGGAGAGAGCTCGCAAAGCCCGGCCGAGGCTCGAGGCCTCGGCCGGCGGATCGGCCCGCCGCGGCGCGGCCGGCGGTCAGCGAGGAGCGACCGGCGCGGCCATTGTGGGGGGTGCGGGGCCGCGGCGGCGGCCGTGGCGAGGCGCGGCCCGCGGAGGCGTTGCTGTGGAGGCGCGGTCCGTGGCGCCGGTGCGAGAGGAGGGCGGAGCGGGTGCAACCCGTGGCGGCGCCCGTGGTCACGGAGGCGCGGCCCGGAGGTGGTGGCCGTGGTGCCGCGTGCGGCGCCCGCGGCCACCGGAGGCGCGAGTGGGGGCGTCGGTGGAGGGCGGCGCAAGGGCCGGTGCCCGCCATCGGTTCCTGGGCGGAGGTGGTGGAGGTCCCGGATGACGACTCCCCGCCGCCCGGGTGGGATCAGTGGGCTAGTTTCCCCACACGCTCACCCGAGCCCTAGGAGGGGGCCCTCGTGAGGCGGCACGAGGGGCGCATGGTGGCGGGGGACCGAGGACACGGTGCCGAGGCCTCGTCCTCCCGCGCCGGCCACCCCGCCCAGGTGGAGGGGGCCATTGACGATCCCCCGGCGTTTGCTGACGCTCAGGGGGAGCAGGAGCTCTGGGGCTAGCTCCGAAGCCACGGCGCCACGCTCAACCGCGCGCTGAACGAGGCGTTGCGGATCCATGGCGGTCCTGCATGGCGCGTCTTCCAGGTAGGGCGTCGTCGCTCGTTTTCTCCTTCCTCTCATTTTTGTGCGCTGCCTCTGTGCCGTAGCGCTTACGGGTTTTGATGTGTGGGCTCCAGGAGCTCGAGCGCCGCGCCCACGACAAGTACGACGCCTTCGACCGGGTGAACGCCGAGGTCCACCGGCTCCGGGAGCGGTGCAGCGCTTTTGACGCGCTTGCTGACGCCCTCCGGTCCCCGGATAGCTGGCTGGCGTACCGGGCCATGGCCTGGCGCTACGAACTCCCCGAGAGCTCGAGGCCGGACCCGGCGCGCCACTCGAGCCTCGAGCGGGTCTGCGCAGCCCTCATCGATCGTGATGAGGCGCCGTGCGGTGCGCGCTCAGACTTGGAGAAGATGCGGACGCTGGCCACCAATTGGGAGGCGAGGTGGCTAACGTCCGCGGCGAGAACCGGGAGCTTCGCTCGTCGATTGAGGGGGCGCAGGCGCAGCAACGCCATGCTGAGGAACGGGCGCGCGGGCTGGAGCAGCGGGCCAAGGAGGCCGACGACTTGAAGGCCTCCCTCGACGCCAAGGCCGCGGCCCTCGTCGTCGGCCGAGGAGCAGCTCCCGCAAGAGAGCACCGCCCGCCAAGGGGCGAGGGGCGGCTCCGGCGGGGGAGCGAGGCCGCCCTTGCCGACGCCCGGACGGCGCTGGAGCAGGAGCGCGTCGCTCGTGAGGCGGCGCAAAAGTCCTTGGCGGAGCGGGACGACAAGCTCTCCAAGACCGAGGGCGAGCTCATTGTGCTCAGCATTGCGAGCGCAAATCAGGAGATGGCCCTCCAGGAGCAGAGCGAGGCCGTCAAGCGCCTCGAGCTGGCGGTCGAGGCCGAGCGTCGCGCTCTCGAGATGGAGAGGAAACAAGTCGAAGGTGAGCCACTGTTTGACTCTTGCCTTGTTGGTTTTTCTATTAGAGGGCTCGCATCCCCCTTTCTGATTTCTTTCTTGTCTTGGCGATTCCAGGCTTGCGCACCGCCCTGGGGCACGCAGCTGAGCGGGCCGAGGCGCTGCAGGCTTCCTATGACTCCTCCGAGCAGAGGCGCGGGAGCCGCGCGGTGCGGCCCTCGAGACCGCCGCCGCCGTGGAGGAGGGCGAAGCACAGGCCGGCAGCTCGCTGGCCAGCCGCCTGCGTGCCCTTGGCGGCCATGTCACCGAGCGGATGCGCCGGGCGCTGCATCTGGGCGTCCAGAAGGCCCTCGGAGTGGTGCGGTCCCACTACGAGGTCAACTTCGAGGCGCTGGCGGAGGGCTACATCGTTCCCGAGGGCGTCGAGGACGAGGTGGCGATGGAGCGTGTGGACGCGCTTGCCGCCGACGCCGCCGGGTCGCTCACCGAAGCCTTCGAGGAGTTCCTCTTCCGGACGCCGGCCCGACGCCGCCGCTCCTCCCCCCTCGAAAGCGGCTGGGCGCTAGGCCCGTTTTGATGTGTATCGGTACTGCGGCCTCGTGGCCTTTTGTAAATGAACAAGTTGTTCTTGGACATAAACATTTGCTGTAATGAAGTCATTTGTTTATCACGCTTTTTGTTTCTCCTTCTTCCTGAGTAGATTCTAGTTAGGGGAGTTAGATTTTCGCGGGGGGCCTGCTGGGTTGGAGGCGAGAGAGAAGGGCCATATCCACGCGGCGTAGGCTATCTCTCGCTCGCACGCTCCTTCCGCTAGGCCGCCTGCGCCCCGTTTGAATCGTTGCTCGTAGTCGAAGTAGAAAACAAACTTAGCGCGCGTGAGTTGTTTCGTTTTTGCGCGAAAAAATGGGACCATTTTGGGGGGGTGGCCCCCCGCAGTAGCCCCTGAGGGTAACTTGGGTTTCAGGGGAAAGCCGAGTTGCCCTTTCTATTAGACTTGAGGCGTTTACATAGTTGCCACCAACTGTGGCGTTGGTCGTGTGATTTTTACAACAGAAAAATGCTTGGGAATCCTAGCTAGGGGTAGAAACGACGTAGCTGTTGGATGTTCCAAGCGTTTGTGAGCTCTTCACCGTCTTCGTTGGCCAGCTTGTACGTGTCGGGCTTGAGTACCTTCACCACGACGTAGGGTCCCTCCCATGGGGGTGATAGCTTGTGGCGCCCTCGGTTGTCTTGGCGTAGCCTTAGGACCAGATCCCCTTCGCTGAAATCCCGCCGGCGTATCTTGCGTGCTTGATAGCGCCTGAGGGACTGCTGGTACCTTGCGGAATGCATCAGGGCCACGAGGCGTGCCTCGTCCAGCTGATCCAACGAGTCCTCGCGGGCTCGCTGGCTGGCATCCTCGTCATAGCCTCGAACCCTGGGCGAACCGTATTCTAAGTCTGTGGGGAGGACGGCCTCCGCGCCATGGACTAGGAAAAACGGGGTGAACCCAGTGGCTCTGCTCGGGGTGTTCCTTAGGCTCCACACAACCGCTGGTAATTCTTGGGGCCATTTTCGCCCAGATTTGTTCAGCTGGTCGAAAATTCTGGGCTTTAGGCCTTGTAAGATCATGCCATTGGCACGTTCTACTTGGTCGTTGGTCTGTGGGTGCGCCACAGCTGCCCAATCCACACGGATGTGGAACTTGTCGCAGAACTCCAAGAACTTCTTGCCCGTGAACTGGGACCCATTGTCGGTGATGATGGAGTTTGGCACTCCAAAGCGGTAGACGATGTCGGTGAAGAATGTTACCGCCTGCTCTGCCCTTAGATTCGTAATGGGGCGCACCTCCACCCACTTGGAGAATTTGTCGATCGCGACCAACAAGTGGGTGAAGCCCCCGGACGCCTTCCGCAGGGGCCCGACGATGTCCAGCCCCCACACGGCGAACGGCCATGTTACGGGGATGGTCTGTAGGGCATGGGCGGGCAAATTGGACTTGCGGGCGTAGAACTGGCACCCTTCGCAGGTGCACATGATCTCGCTAGCGTCCGCGACCGCAGTGGGCCAGTAAAAGCCCTGGCGGAACGCGTTGCCGACGAGGGTGCGGGGCGCGGCGTGGTGACCACAGATCCCTGCATGGATGTCCCGCAGGAGCTCGCGCCCCTCGGGGATGGGCACGCATCGCTGTAGGATGCCGGAGGCGGCGCGCTTGTACAGCTCGCCGTCAACGAGGGCAAAAGACTTGGCCATCCTGGCGATGCGCCTGGCCGCGGCCCGGTCTGCGGGGAGTTCCCCTCGAGCGATCCAGGCAATGTACTTTTCACGCCAGTCCGCTTGGGCAGGAGCCGGCTCGATGTCCATCACGTCGGCCTCGTGGGAGCCATACCCCTCGAGGAGGGAGAGCACGTACGCCTCGTCCGAGGGGTCCTCGTCCATGGGTTCCGCACCCGCTGGATTCGAGGGAGCCCCCGAGGGTTCGTTGTGATTCGAGGGGTAGGGCTCGAAGACGACCGACGGTTGAGCGACGTCGCGCGCGAAAACGTTTGGGGGGACTGTGATCCGCCCGGACGCAATCTTGGCGAGCTCGTCCGCCTCCTCGTTGTACCGGCGGGGCACGTGGTTGAGCTCAATGCCATAGAACCTGTCCTCGAGAGCTCGCACAGCTTTGCAGTAGGCCTCCATCTTGTCGTCATGGCAGCTCGCGTTCTTCATGACTTGATCGATTACGAGCTGCGAGTCGCCACGCACGTCGAGGCGCTTGACGCCTAACTCAATGGCAATTTTGAGGCCGCAGAGGAGGGCCTCGTATTCAGCCATATTGTTAGACGCGGGGAAGTGGAGGCGCACCGCGTATCGCATGTGTTCCCCGAGGGGTGACACGAAGAGCAGGCCCGCGCCTGCCCCTGTTTTCATCACCGAGTCGTCGAAGAACAGAGTCCAGCACTCCGCTTGAATCTGCGGCGGCGGTAGCTGCGTATCCGTCCACTCAGCGACGAAATCAGCCAAAATCTGGGATTTGACAGCCTTGCGCGGGGTGTAGGCGAGCGTCTCGCCCATCAGCTCTACAGACCACTTGGCGATCCTTCCCGCGGCGTCGGGGTTGCGGATGATCTCTCCCAGTGGGAAGGAGGAAACCACCGTGACGGGGTGGGCCTCGAAGTAGTGGCGGAGTTTGCGTCGCGCAAGAACCACCGCGTACAGCAACTTCTGGACCTGGGGGTAGCGCGCCTTCGTGTCTGACAGGACCTCGCTGATGTAGTAGACCGGCCGCTGCACAGGCAAGGCATGCCCTTCCTCCATGCGCTCCACGACAATCACGGCGCTGACCACCTGGGTGGTTGCGGCCACGTAGAGCTGCAGGGGTTCGCCGTCTTGCGGCGGCGTGAGGATCGGGGCGTGCGTTAGAGACGCCTTCAGCTTGTCGAGCGCATCCTGGGCCTCGGTGGTCCAGGAGAAGCGCTCGTGCTTCTTGAGTAGGCGGTAGAGGGGCAGGCCCTTCTCACCGAGCCGCGAGATGAAGCGGCTGAAGGCGGCGAGGCAACCTAACACCTTCTGTACCCCTTTAAGGTCCCGGATCGGACCCATTCATTCGAGGGCCGCAACCTTTTCAGGGTTGGCCTCGATTCCCCGCTGGGAGACAATGTATCCCAGGAGCATGCCTCGCGGCACTCCAAAGACATACTTTTCGGGGTTTAATTTGACCCCATTGGCCCGTAGGCAGTTGAACGCGACGCCAAGGTCGCCAACCAGGTCGTCCGCCTTCCTGGTTTTTACGACGATGTTGTCCACGTATGCTTCGACCGTACGCCCGATGTGATCCCCAAAAACGTGCTGCATGCAACGCTGGTATGTTGCACCCGCGTTTCTGAGGCCAAACGGCATCGTGACGTAGCAGAACGTCCCAAACGGTGTGATGAACGAGGTCGCGAGCTGGTCGGACTCTTTCATCTTTATTTGGTGGTACCCGGAATAGGCATCAAGGAAGCAAAGCAATTCGCACCCAGCCGTTGAATCAACGATTTGATCAATGCGTGGCAAAGGAAAAGGAACTTTAGGACATGCTTTATTAAGACTAGTGTAGTCTATACACATCCGCCACTTCCCATTCTTTTTCTTTACAAGCACGGGGTTTGCTAGCCACGTTGGGTGGAACACCTCCTTGATGAATCCGGCCTCGAGAAGCTTCCGCAGCCTCCGCTCCGATTGCCCGTCGCCGCTCCTCGTCGAAGCGGCGGAGCCGTTGCCGCACGGCGCGGGCGTTTGGCGGGATGTCAAGGGAGTGCTCGGCGACTTCCCCTCGGGATGCCCGACATGTCCGAGGGGCTCCACGCGAAGATGTCGGCGTTGGCGCGGAGGAAGTCGACGAGCACCACTTCCTATTTGGGGCCGAGGGTGGAGCCGACCCTCAACGCCTTGCCCTCGGGGGCCGAAGGGTCGAGGGGGACCCCCTTGGCCCCGCTCCGCGGCCTCGAAGGTGCCAGCGTGCTTGGCGGCGGAGTCGAGGTCTTCGTTGACCATCTTCTCCAGCGTGTTCACCAGCGCTTCATCCAGCGCTAGTGCCTCTGCGTGCTCTACGCACTCGACGTCGCAGTCGAATGCGTGCTCGATCGACGAGACGACGGTGATGATGCCGTTTGGTCCGGGCATCTTCATCTTCAGGTAAGTATAATTGGGGACCGCCATGAATTTGGCGTAACAGGGTCGCCCAAGTATAGAGTGGTAGGCCCCCTTGAATCCCACCACCTCGAAGGTGAGGGTCTCCTTGCGGAAATTCTTTTGGGTGCCAAACCAAACTGGCAGGTCAATCTGCTTGAGGGGCTGGACTGAAGGACCGATAAGGCGACCAGAGAGGGGGGGAGTGAATGGGAGCCGATAAAAATTCTTCTCGAGGGAGATTGAAACTCCGACAAGACGAACTAGCTCGGTCGAACCCCCGAAATCACACGCTCTGCACTTCTACCTCCCGTTTGCCAAAACCACGTAGCCACTGGAGTGCTACTGGTCCTAGGAACAAACTCTACCAGCAACCACAACACACACGCAGCACCGACAGCGGAAACAACTCGAAAGCCGGCTAACCGCAGGGGGCGGTTAGACCGGATATAGGGGGCGGTTAGACCGCCTCCACACGGCAACCAAGAAATCCTCCGAAACACCTCTTCCGAGCACCAAAACACACCACGGTTTCACCAACGAGAGATCTCTCGGTCAAGGCCATGCTAGCTACCAGAAAATCTTGGCGAAAACCAAAACTTCACCCAAGGGACTAGGGGCGGTTAGACCGGCTACCTAGGGCGGTCTAACCTCCTGTACCCCAGCAACGAACCCCGACCAAGAACACCTAGCAAACTACACGAGAACGACCCCAAATTTCACCCGGACACTCCTCGATCAAGGTGAACAAACTCACGAGAGGAAAATCCAGCGAAACAAAACTTTGACTCGGAAACACCCGGGGCGGTTAGACCGCCCCGTAGGCGGTTAGACCGCCCCTTCCGTAAAAACGAACCCGCGGGTCAAACCTCAACTTCCTCGCGCCCGATCTCCCGAATCACTCCACGGATTGCAGCCAAACTTCGGGAATAGCTGGGTTACCTCCTGGGCAACCTCTACCTCAAAGGAATCGACCCGAAACGATCACAATCAAGAGGAGTCGAAGAAATCGCTTCTCTAGGTCAAGAACTCGCCCATCTCGAGAAACCACCAAATCGAGTCCGATTCAAAGGAGATTTGGGGGCAAAGTCACCAGCCAAAGAGGCACAAGAACCTCATACGTGACACCCACCAAAAACCCCAAGAAATCGTTCTCAAAACACCGCCAAAAAGAGCTCCGAAAATCAACACCAAAGAGATGGGAAAACTACCATGATGAACAACGCCAAACCTTCTATACATGCCATGAATGGTTCGTACAAGGTCTAGCTTGCCACCCAAACATCCATCCCTCTCTCTAGATCTCACATGAAGCTCTCAAGCTAGCCTTCTAAAATCCTAAGGAAAATGGAGAACGAAAATGGAAAAACTAAATGAGCTAGGGTTCCAAGAGTTGGCTGCCATCCACCCATCTAATGAGTATATATGGAGGCACCCAAAAGACTAAACTACCCTTCACTAATAACTAGGGATACATGCCCCTCGAGGGCGGTTTTGGAATTCTTGATGTCTTCACCATCGGACGGATGCCCGGCGACCGCACCCAGCGTAGCCTCGACGCAAGCCTTGCGATCCCGACGCGTGTCCTCCGCTTCGAAGCTTCTCGGCGCCGGCGGCGGGGCGGTCGGACCGCCCCCACGGGCGGTTAGGACCGGCCCGGTGGATCGACCGGCCCCGGGCGGTCCGACCGCCCCTCCCGGGCGGTTGAACCGCCCGGGTGGCCGCACCTCCTCGTCGAGTCTTCGGCCTCGGCTTTGTGGCTCAACCGAGTAACCCGGTGGTTTTCTCGGTGAACCACCGCAAACCCCGCGAACTCGGTGTAGCCTCCGCCAATCTCCACTCATGACTCGGCTCCCACGTAGTCCCGGCTCGACCTTGGTTTTGAGGCTCTACCAAGAAACCGTCCACGACTTCATCTTGCTTGTTCATGCCACCATGCGGCCCGCACTTGACCCCCGCCGGCCACCGGGTCCCTCGAACGAAGCCTACTTGTCTTCTCCACACCCGGAGGCCTCACCGGCAACGACCTTTCGCGCTTGTCCTTCACCCGCACCAACACGAGTCAAGCCGCAACCCGCACCCGCAATACTTAGCCAAGAATCGGTCCACACAACGTTGTCAATCACTCATCACACAAGGAAGCGACCATCCACCGGTCCTCGAACCACACATGGTCCTCAATCTCCCCCTTGATGAGTGCATTGACAACACACTCACATGAAGTAACACAAGAGAAAAGGAAAAGAAAAGAAACAAAATAAAAAGAAACCCCAACAAGCGATCGAAAGCCAAAGAAAGGCAAAGAGCAAGATCACTTGAAGAAGACAAGTCTCGGACCCCTTAGGCAAGGGCAACGGCTCGACACATCCGAGACAAAACACAGCTCAAGCAAAGAGCGCAAACCACCAAAGCAAAACTCGAACAACACAAAGAGCTCCCCCTGCACAAATGCAAGCTCCCCATGAGCCACAAGACACTCCCCCGAACACATGCATCAATGCAACATGGGAATGCAACAAAGAGCAAAAACTTGCTCACACCGCCCGGGGCGGTTAGACCTCCCTGTACAGGCGCTAGACCGCCTCGCCTCGAACTGACCGCCTGGGGGGCGGTTAGACCGCCCCAAGAGACCGGCCCTGCACCAAACTGCTCAAAAATTGCCCGAAACAATTGGAACACCTTCCAAACACTCCCAGGTGCCCAAAACATGCACAAACTTCTCCCCCTTGTTGACAATGCATGAATCAAGGCAAAATGCAAAAACTTTCAACATATAGCTTCTCGAATATACAAAATTCATCACAAGGAGCTACACAAGTCCAAATGAGCAAGTTAGATACTCGACAGGTTCGTAATGACCTTAACTACGTGATCACCAAGTTTCACAACCATTGGACAAGGCTAAACAAGATTTGAGTAATTTTGCGAAAAGTTACTCTCTCACAAGCAAATACCTAAACATGAGCAAAACATATCAAAATGGCAAAGCCACTCAAACTTCATGCTAGGACAGCCATTCTAATCATAAGACCATCATAAACACCCAAAAGCACCTCATGTCATGTCAAAGCCACCGAGCCATGTGCCTACTTCTATGTATGAGACTTCTCATTGGTAGGCATCATGCAACGGTTTAGCACCCAAAGCAAATTAATTTCAGCACATATGACATGGGAACATATTTTCCAAGCATTTTTCATTTCATTTTCAGATTTATGATCGGTACATGAAATGTCTTTGCGACAAAAAGGAACTTATGCCCCTCCACAAGATTAAGCAAGAGGGCTAAACATTCATGATGGTAAATGAGCCTTTGGCCCCATATGATCAATAAACTAGCTATCCAACCACAAAGTAAGCATAGCAAAGCCACTAAAATATGTCAAGATCATATATAGGCATTTACACATGCGAGAGCATGTATGTGACATTTTTCAAAAAATAGCCATCAACCATGGATCATTCAACAAGATCATCAAGAGCTAAGCCAAACTAACCGTAGCATATCAAACAAGCTCACAAGAACATATATAGCAACCCATGGTAAACATTGTATATAGGAGAAGCTTTTCCTATCCGATGCATATGATACAAAATGCATGCAATCTAAGATACAAGGATGCCTATACATCATGTTACATATGCAATGCCAAAAGCAAGAAATGCACAAAGGAAAGCTATACATATGCTACACAAGGAGCTTCACCACCAACTTAGGAAACCAACCACACACACAAAGCTCACAAAAGACCGGCTCCTCGAGGGGAGTGCGTAAAGGGCTCGACACCACCGCAAAAGAGCAAAGGAGCACAAAACTCACAAGCTCCCCCTAAACACATGCACTAGGCCCAAAGAGCATACAAAGCTCACCCTACACACATGATATAGAGAAGGAGCAAAACAAACCAAGTGGCTTGACCAAGGCCACACACTCGAAGGTCACAAAGCACTTACCTTTATCATTTCTTCACAATTCACTCATCCTTGTCCACCATCCCCGAAAGTGATGCGCCTACATGTCACCACCGGGGTATGAGGCCGAAGAACCACCCCCGATATCAACCAAATGTTCTCCGGGCCTCCCACCTGCAACTCAAAACCAAGAGCGAGAACGAGAAAATGACTCAACACTGGGGTTAGTCTCAAAGGTGTGAAACCAGTGTCGGGCCATTTCCTCAAAAGTAGGGTTAGCAACATTCATCCTACCCCCCGCCTATCAATACGCCGATCCATCCCGTCAAACCTATCAAACCTGGAACCACCATGGGAACACCACTCCCGTCTCACAGAAGGAGTACGAGTACCACGAAAGGGAAAGCATGGTCCGTAGCCCCTCTGAGACTCAAAACTGCGACCTCTCCCAAACTCGTATTGATCACGAGGTGGAGAACGTCCAGCAAACTCAACGCCACCAGACTCAAAGTGTCTACCATCTGCACCATGACCAAGGGAACTGAAACCACCAACATCACGACCTCGGAAATAGAACTCCCCAGAAATCTGGGGAGGGCCGGTCTGACCGCCTAGCCAGGCCAGTCTGACCGCCCTTCCCTGGGCAGGGCCGGTCTGACCGCCTAGCCAGGCCGGTCTGACCGCCCTCTCCAGACCACCACTGCGGCTACGGGATTTCTCATATCCCCATGCCGGATCCTTACGCACAAAGCCCTTTCCCTTAGGCAGTGGCATACGAGGCTCAGGCACACCATGAGAAGCGTGGTACCGTCCTTGTTCGCCCACTCCTTAGCCATTCTCGCCTCTCTCTTTCTCTTATAGCAAAACTCTCTCTTGTGACCATCCTTCCCACAAAACTCACAATGGAAAAGGATTGGTTTGGGCTTAGGCTTGGGGTGAGACTCTTCACTTGGTTTCTCACTAGGCTTTTCACTAGGTTGGTTTGGCTTGGATGCAAACTTGTCTTTGGGTGTGGGTTGTGGTGGAACTGAAACATTCCCAAATTTCCTTTCTCTCTCACCCACCACGCCCTCACCAACCTTATCCAATCCCAAAGCCCAACCATCAAAGTGCTTACGACTAGCAATCATCATACCAAGCCGAGGTTCTTGACTCGACAACCAACTCGCCGCTTCACGCAACTTATCATTCTCATCTTGCAAGCGACCAACACATTTTGCAAGATCCAAATTCTTCATAGCATGCAACTCACATGTAGAACAAGAAGTAGGAATAGGCACTTTCAAATCAGCCTCTAGCGAACCAATGCGAGAACGAAGCTCAACAATTTTCTCATGCAAACCAGGGCAAGAAGTGCAAGCACCAAGCAAAGTGGGTCTAGATTGTAGCTCGGCCCAACTCAACCCTAAGCACATCTAGTTCCTCACACTTGGAGGCATACTTCTCCCTAAGATCGGTCAAGTCGGCCTAGGAAAGCAGAGCAATCAAAGACAATCATTTTCATCGAAACAACGGGGCTAGCCTTAAGTGAATCAATTTCAAGCTTGCTATCAAGAACTCGTGTTTCTAGCTCGACCCACTCTAGTCCTAGCATCCTCGAGCAAAGATCTAAGCTCCTTCCTAAGCTTCTTAGCCTCTCTAAGCATGTGATCGCGATTATCAAGCAAGTCAACCAACTCCTCATTCTCCTTGCGCAAAGAAGAGAGCTCATCACATACCTCATCCTCGGAATCCAAGTCCGAGGCGTCCTTCTCCGCTTCTCTTGTCGCTCGAACCGCGAGCCATGCCGCGAAGTCGTCCTTGAGGCTTAGGCCCGTCACACAAAGGCCGTTGAGATACTTGCCAAGGTTCTTCTTCTTCTTCCTCTTCTTCTCATCCTCTTCGTCTTCATCACTCGAGCTTGAAGACGAGTCCTCGAATCGTACTCGATGTCGCTTGATCTCTTCATCTTCTCTCGAGACCGTGCCTTCTTCCCATGTCCATGATCCTTCTTCTTGGACTTCTTCCTCTTGTCCTTGAACTTGTGCTTGTCGTGGTTGTTCACCTTCGGACACTCGGCGAAATAGTGTCCAGTCTTGCCGCACTTGAAGCATGTCCTGGTGTTCACCCGGTTCTCGTGCAACCTCTCGAACCGCCTCGTCAGGAGCGCCAGCTCGTCCTCTCCAAGCACGTCGAACTCCTCATCTGGCATGGACATCAAAGAAGACAAAGAAAACATCCCGGTGGATGGGTTAGAGTTAGCCTTTCCTTTGGAACCACCAACGAGGGCAAGACTATGGGAATCAGTCGGTCCCTCGAGCTTGGCAGTCATGCCCCTATCCACCTCGACCGACTTGAGCTACGAGAACAGGCTCGTTCACCGTCGAGTGTCATACTTCTCCGACCGGACAATGGCCTCGAACTTTCGCCCCAAATCGTACGATCCAAAGAGTGTAAGAGCTTGACCGCTCTATCATGATCATCGTACGGGAGCACGTCCACATTGGCCCTCATGTTGTTCACAACCACCGTGAACCTCTCGAAACAAGGCATCGATGGACTCACCGGGGAGATGAGTGAAGTTCTCGTACTCTCTCCGTAGGTCGCATACATCCGTGCTCGAACCCGGGCGTTCCCAACATGAGCCTCCTTCAACACCGCCCAAATCTTACAAGCCAAGTGCTCGGTGTGCACCCGATCGAACTCGGAGCCGACACAATGCACGAAACAAGTAGTCGACCGCCTTATTGTTGGCGTCGAATCTGTCCCTCGACCCTGGAGCAAGGAAATCCATCGGCTGGACATAGCCTGTGTCCACCGTGACATCCCAAAGAAGCTGACCCTTTCCGCGGAGGAACGCACCCATCCGCTTGCTCCACATCTGGTAGTTCTTGCCATCGAAGTGTGGAAGACCCGAACCCCGTTCCTGGTACGCCATCCTTGGATCTTAGACTGGTTAGAGTCAACAAAGACCCGAACCGGCTCTGATACCACTTGAAGGACCGATAAGGCGACCGAGAGGGGGGGGGGAGTGAATGGGAGCCGATAAAAATTCTTCTCGAGGGAGATTGAAACTCCGACAAGACGAACTAGCCTCGGTCGAACCCCCGAAATCACACGCTCCGCACTTCTACCTCCCGTTTGCCAAAACCACGTAGCCACCGGAGTGCTACCGGTCCTAGGAACAAACTCTACGGCAACCACAACACACACGCAGCACCGACGGCGGAAACAACTCGAAAGCCGGCTAACCGAGAGGGGCGGTTAGACCGGTATAGGGGGCGGTTAGACCGCCTCCACCGGCAACCAAGAAATCCTCCGAAACGCCTCTTCCGAGCACCAAAACACACCACGGTTTCACCAACAGAGATCTCTCGGTCAAGGCCATGCTAGCTACCGAAAATCTTGGCGAAAACCAAAACTTCACCCAAGGGCCTAGGGGCGGTTAGATCGGCTACCGGGGGCGGTCTAACCTCCCGTACCCAAGAACGAACCCCGACCAAGAACACCTAGCAAACTACACGAGAACGACCCCAAATTTCACCCAGACACTCCTCTGATCAAGGTGAACAAACTCACAGAGGAAAATCCGGCGAAACAAAACTTTGACCCGGAAACACCTAGGGCGGTTAGACCGCCCCCTGTAGGCGGTTAGACCACCCCTTCCAGAAAACGAACCCGCGGGTCAAACCTCAACTTCCTCGCACCCGATCTCCCGAATCACTCCACGGATTGCAGCCAAACTTCGGGAATAGCTGGGTTACCTCCTGGGCAACCTCTACCTCAAAGGAATCGACCCGAAACGCTCACAATCAAGAGGAATCGAAGAAATCACTTCTCTAGGTCAAGAACTCGCCCAACTCGAGAAACCACCAAATCGAGTCCGATTCAAAGGAGATTTGGGGGCAAAGTCACCAGCCAAAGAGGCACAAGAACCTCATACGTGACACCCACCAAAAACCCCAAGAAATCGTCCTCAAAACACCGCCAAAAAGAGCTCCGAAAATCAACACCAAAGAGATGGGAAAACCACCATGATGAACAACGCCAAACCTTCTATACATGCCATGAATGGTTCGTACAAGGTCTAGCTTGCCACCCAAACATCCATCCCTCTCTCTAGATCTCACATGAAGCTCTCAAGCTAGCCTTCTAAAATCCCAAGGAAAATGGAGAACGAAAATGGAAAAACTAAATGAGCTAGGGTTCCAAGAGTTGGCTGCCATCCACCCATCTAATGAGTATATATGGAGGCACCCAAAAGACTAAACTACCCTTCACTAATAACTAGGGATACATGCCCCTCGAGGGCGGTTTTGGAATTCTTGGTGTCTTCACCATCGGACGGATGCCCGGCGACCGCACCCAGCGTAGCCTCGACGCAAGCCTTGCGATCCCGACTCGTGTCCTCCGCTTCGAAGCTTCTCGGCGCCGGCGGCCGTGGCGGTCGACCGCCCCCCCGGGCGGTTAGGACCGGCCCATTGGATCCGACCGGCCCCGGGCGGTCCGACCGCCCTCCCGGGCGGTTGAACCGTCCGGGTGGCCGCACCTCCTCGTCGAGTCTTCGGCCTCGGTTTTGTGGCTCAACCGAGTAACCCAGTGGTTTTCTGGTGAACCACTGCAAACCCCGCGAACTCGGTGTAGCCTCCGCCAATCTCCACTCATGACTCGGCTCCCACGTAGTCCCGGCTCGACCTTGGTTTTGAGGCTCTACTAAGAAACCGTCCACCACTTCATCTTGCTGTTCATGCCACCATGTGGCCCGCACTTGACCCCGCTGGCCACCGGGTCCCTCGAACGAAGCCTACTTGTCTTCTCCACACCTGGAGGCCTCACCGGCAACGACCTTTCGCGCTTGTCCTTCACCTGCACCAACACGAGTCAAGCCGCAACCTGCACCTGCAATACTTAGCCAAGAATCAGTCCACACAACGTTGTCAATCACTCATCACACAAGGAAGCGACCATCCACCGGTCCTCGAACCACACATGGTCCTCATGGACCTGCTTGCCCGGCGCAATGCCATGGAATGGCTTCGTGCTAGGCCGCAGCTGGTCCAACCCGATCCCCATCAGGCGCAACGTATGCGCGTAGAGGATGTTGAGGCTGCTGCCTCCGTCCATGAGGACCTTCGAGAACCAGGCGTTCCCGATGATGGGGTCGACCACCGCCGGGTACCGGCCCGGTTGGGGACGCGGTTCGGGTGGTCTTCCCGCCGAATGTGATGGCGTCCTCCGACCAATTGAGGAAGGACGGAGGTGCCCTCTCCGCGGCGAGGACCTCGTGTCGCTCCTTCTTGCGCCGGCGTGTCGACATGTCGACCGTTGGCCCCCCAAAGATGAGGAACACATTTTCGACGGCGGGGAAGCCGCCCGCGTCGCCATCGCCTCCGTCTTTCTTGGCCTCCGCCTCCTTCGCGGCGGCACGGCCATAGAACTTCTTGAGCATATCGCACCGCTCAAGGGTGTGGTTCACTCGGGGTCTTGTGGTAAGGACATGGCTTTTTCGGCATGTCGTCGAACACCCCCGGCCTCGAGGGGCCGGTCGAGGGCCCCGTCGGGCCGGTCACCAAGCAAGGGCCTCGGCGTTGCCGCCGTCGCGCCCTTGCTCGCGCGCCTTGCGGCGTGGCTTCTTCCCCTTCTTGCCCCGCTTGTCGTTGCGGTGGGGCTCCTTGGACTTGTCGCCCTCCTCGGCGCGTCTTCCGAGCGCTTGCCCTTCTTGCCGTCGAAGATCGCCCCCACGGCCTCTTCCCCGGAGGTGAAGCTGGTGGCGATGTCGAACAGCTCGTTGGAGTCCGCGGGCGGGCTGCGTCCCAGCTCCCGCACGAGGTCCTGGCACGTGGTGCCCTCGAGGAAGGCGTGCACGATCTCGGACCGCGCCACGCCGGGGAGCTCCGTGCGCGCTTGGAGAAGCGCCGTATGAAGTCCCGCGGCGACTCGCCGGCTTCGCGTGCGGAGCGCAGGTCCCATGAATTTCCGTGGCGCACGTATGTGCCCTGGAAGTTGCCCACGAACGTGCGGACCGATCGTCCCGTTGTGGATCCGGTCGGCGGGCAAGTGCTCGAGCCATGTCCCGGCCGCGTCGCCAAGATGCAGGGGCAAGTTGCGGATGATGACCTCGTCGCTGGTGGCCCCGCCCAGCTGGCAAGCCAAGCGGTAGTCGTTGAGCCACACGCGGGGGTCCGTCTCCCCGTTGTACTTGACGATGGTCGAGGGTTGGCGGAAGCGTTGGGGGAACGCCGCCGCTCGGATCTCCCGGCTGAACACCCGGGTGCCTGGGGGCTCCGACGTCGGGGAGCGGTCCTCGCCGCTGTCGTAGCGTCCACCCCGTCGTGGGTGGTAGCCCCTTGCTGCTCGTCGTCCGCCCTGCTGGTGCGCCTGGCGTTGATGACGTTGCGGGCGTCGCCATCCAGCGCCATGCGTGCGTCAAGGAGCCGCTCCTTGGCCGGCGTGCGTCCTTGGTCGGCGGGCCGCCCCGCTGATCCCCCTGCATGCACCGAGGGTTCGCCTCCCGACGCAGCTTCGTCGTCTCACGCATCCCCCTGTTGGCGGATGCGTGAGGCCGAGCTCTCGGCCTGCTGGACGGCCGCTTTCTCGATGAGAGTTTGCACCTCGCGGTGCATGTCTCGAGCCTCGGGGGTCGAGGGTGCCGGCATGGCCTGCGCGGCGCGCCGCGGCGGCGATGAGCTTTTGGCTCGCCCGCGGGGCGCGTCCGCGTTGTCTACGTTGGGGACGGTGTTGATGCGGTCGCGGACCGTCGGGCCGGCCTCCCGTGCGCGTTCGCCGCACGCGGAGGCTTCCCTTGCCATTAAGGCGCGGGAGCGCCCGCACCGTCCGTACTCTTCCGCCGTTTGGCCTCGAGTTCGCGGGCTTGGGCCGACCGCGCGTCGGCCGTCGGCCTCGGCCGGAGCGCTTGCCCCCGCGACCGGGCGCGTGGCGATCCCCGGGGCGGTGCGTGACTTCCCGTCTCCCGGCGCCTACCGCACCGGCGGCATTGGCCGGTCGTTGGTGATGACGGCGTAGCACTCCCGCGCGGGATCGTAACTCCCGCATCGGGAGTCGTCGAGCAACCGAACCGCAGTCCGTGGCGTCTAGGAAACGCCGAACGTGATCGGGTCCGGCACGCCGAGAAGTCCCACTCCGCGTATCCGTGGCGGTTGGCGGGTGGCAACGCGTCGACGGAACCCGGGGGACGACTCATCCCCCGCCGAGGCGCCGGGGTCCCCGGCGACAAAGACGTGACGGCCGGTGCGGGACCCTCGCGCATCGTGGTGTTGACGTTGGCGTTGTAGGCCGACGTAGCGCCACGCCGCCCGATGGGGATGCGCGGTCCGAGACCGTGCGCCGCCCCGCCGGGCGGTGGCGGTCGTGATGGCGGGCGCGCCGCGCCGAGTGGCGGCGCGCCGGCCCGCCGCCGCTCGGACCGCGCCCGACGCGAACGCCGCCCGCAGCGGCGGCGGCGTCGCGGCGTTGATGGGCCCGCGGCGTCCGTACCTGCGCGGCGCCCGCGCCGTGGTGGTGCGTGCGGCGGGGGCCGGAGCCGGCCCGGCTCCGGTGCCGCGCGCGGAGCTCCTCACGGTTGGTGAGGCGCATGAGATAGCCGTTCCCCGTGGCCCGAAAGTTCGAGTCCCCGAAGCGACCCTCGAACCCGGCTGGGAGGGGGTCCGAGCTACCCATGCAGTAGCGTGTAGCACGGTACTCAGTGTGGATCACCATGGAGGGAGTTGACGGAATGACCTTAGGCGCTCGATTGCCCCACGGTGGGCGCCAACCGTTCGGTGCGGAATATGGTCCCGACACTAACCGCAGATAGCGCCGAGGTCTATCCCTCGATGGTTGATGCTAAGCAATAAGAGACACGGGATTTATCCCGGTTCCGGCCGAGAGGGCCGTACGTCCAAAGCAGCTGGTGTGCTCAAGGCACTATATTGCTCGGCAAGACCGGGGGTGCCTGTAGTGGGGCTGCTACAAGCAAGGCGGGAGAGGAAGCGTGGCTTCCAAGTCCCTGGAGGAGTGGCTGAAGATATCATGGGAGAATTGGAGAATGAGTACGTGGTGCGCTGCGTGTTCTGGTTCGTCTATGTCTGTCTGTCCCCCTGCGGCTGGGGGGTTCGCCCCCCTTTTATAGATCAAGGGGGAGGCGGATTACATGCGCGCCGCGCTATCTAGCTACGTGGGGAAGTGCGACGTGCTATGCTGTAGAGTGGGCGGCCGTCCGGACGATCCTTGCGACGATCTGGCCATCATGGCCTACCTTGTACCCGAACAGTGGCGGTTCGAGGGTAGAAGGGCGGCGGATGGTGGCGATGTCCTCTGATAGGCTCGAGGGAGGTGCTGACGTTGGCCCGTACGGAGTACAGGAGTAGGTAGAACGGCGTCCCTTCCCAACGCGCTTCACAGTGCTGGAGTTGTTGCTACAGCGCCCGGCGTGCGCCTGCACGCGCGGGGATGGCGGCCACGTTGTTACAGTGGCAGGGATGGTGTTCCACCGGCCTAGCGCCTCCACCTAACCCCCCGTAGGGTCACAAGAAAGTGAATCGAGGGTGCATTCGTCCCCCCTTCGAGGGCTCGGCGCGTTAGCCATCCGGAGCAGCGCGCACGGCGTCACGGGACCGACACCGGCCGCGCCGCACGTCCCTCCCCACGCGGATGGGGATGGGCTCCTCCCCGGGGAGTTGGTGCGGCGGCACCGGGCGAGCCCCCGGCGCATGATGGCGTCGTCCCGCCGGCGTCGGGGCGTTAAATGCCCGTGTACGGGGGGCCGCGCACGCATGAGGGGCACCCTCGAGCGTGGCGGACCCCGCCCAAGGGCGGGGCATACCCTCGAGCGAGGCGGAACCTGCTCGAGGGGGAGCGAGCCCTCGAGCGAGGCGGAGCCCGCTCGAGGAAAGTGCTACCCCTCGAACGGGGTGGAGCCCGCCCGAGGGGAGCGCGCATCCTCGAGCGAGGCGGAGCCTGTTCGAGGGGATCTCTAAGAGGGCCGCCTTGATGGGTCGTCGGAGTCCCTGCAGCGTGGGCTGTTCCCTGCATGGTTAGGCAAGTTGTGTTTTGGCTTTGTTGCGGGTTTTAAGTGAGGATTTCCCCGTTGTTTAAGGGGACCCCTAGGGCTGTCCCCGACAGCAAGGACGCGCAAGAACACGACGAACACGCGACGAACCCTAGCCGCGCGGACCGTCCGCCAGCACCCCGCGGACTGTCCGCCAGGTGCGGACAGAGCAGAAAACGACCGACCCCGAAAGTCAACTCCCCCAAATCATCATCGGATTTCCCAAACGGTTGAATCTATGGAGACAAGGGTTTGGGGACTTGAAAAGCGTCACACAAGGATGCTATAGCCCAAAAATCTTGCCTCCTAACTCCCTAAATCACCGGGAATCGCGAATCCTTTGAGCACCACCAAAAGCTAGAGCACCCAACGAAAAACTGCGAATCCAAGTGGTTTCCCGGCGTTTGAGGGCACAAGATCAATCACAAAGATGCACGAGACATCTATCCATGTTTTCCTCAAAGAAATCCGGGGAGAAACCCACTCAAATCCGCGGAATCGAACCAGGAACAAAGGCACGAAAACAAGCACAAAAAGGCCACGAAAACACAACCCCGAATCTTCTATACAAACCAGGAAAGATTCACAAGGTCTAGCATGCCGCCCTAGCATCCATCCCTCTCAACAAATCTCTCATAAAGCTCTCATGCTAGCCTAGAGAAAATGGAAGAAAAATAACTACGAAAATGAGAAAGAGGAGGGAGGAAATGAAATCCTAAATCGCGGAGAGAGAGAGCCATCCACACACACTCATGGCTTATATATCAGATCCCGCCGGAGTGGTAAATGACTCGACTACCCCTAACTTAACTACTGGCGATACAACCCACGTAGGGGTATTTAGGTAATGTTTGTGGGTCTTGCCATCGGACGGCCACGCCTTTGCCGCACCCCGCGTCCTCCCGACGCAAGCCATGCGATCCCGCCGCGTGTCCTCCGCCTCGAAGCTTCCCGACACGCCCGGATCCCGTCTCCGTCGTGTTGGGCCCTCGGACTTGGTTTTCAGGCCCAAACCAAGAAACCGTCCGCCGATGGTTTTGTGGGCAAACCACCAAACCCCACGTGCTCGATCCGGCCTCCCGCCAAACCACTTGACTTGACCGCCACCGTGCACCGGCTCACTTTTCCATGACTTCGTCTTGCTTGTGTCGCCACCATGTGGCCCGCACCCCGTCCCGCTGTCCACCGGGTCCCTCGAACCGAGCCTACTTGTCTCTCCATCTCCCGGAGGCCCCTCAAGGCTGAAGACCTTTCGCGCCCGTTCTTCACCTGCAACAACACGAACTAGGCCGCAGCCTACACCTGCGCACTAAGCCAAGAGTCAGTCCAACACCCGTTGTCAATCACTCATCACTGAGGAGCGGTCATCCATCGACCACCGGGACGCTCCTGGTCCTCATGCTAACTCTAACCGGAGATGGTTGGCTACCTCTCCAAAAAACCCAAACTTTCTTTTGTGGATGATCCAGGAAAACTTTACAAGCAAAGGAGACGTGCAACACAAGCTAAATGGTTGGAAACCCTAGATCCAAAAGCCAAAGTCGAAGGACCGTCGGAATCTCCAAGGGAGTCACCACCTCCAAGTCCAAAGGAAGATCAACCTCAACCGCCACCCATGGGAGAACAACCACAACCGGGGCGCAAGATCGAGCTATGCACCCCAGACATCGTTGATCTACCTATCATAAACCTTCAAGACGCCGGAAGGCTGTTCAAGATCAAGGTCTCAACTATCCGCATGACGATTGCAAGAGCTTTGGAACGTTTCAATGAATACATACGAGCTGAATTCCTTGAGTGGCATATCGGTTACTAAAGAAAAGGATGGAGAAGATGGAGATGGAGAAATAAGCTCAACACCTGAAGGCTGCCAAAGCAAGATCCACATGTAAGGAGTGAAGATGATAGAGACGCAAGTGGGACAACTTGCTGGGCACCCGATGGGTAACAAAGAAGAATTTCCGAGACAATCTCAAGGTCGCGAGAAGGCAAAGGCTACTCAAACTCATTCGGGGGAGATGGAGGATCACACTAAGGAGACCATGAAGATCACGACCGAAGGACCAGAGTTTGAGATGTCGAGCCACTACATGAAGGAAGTTGTTGCATCCGTCAAGACCGAAAGACAAAGCCAGCCTGTGAAGACCAAAAATATGACTAAGCCGAAGAATAAGCCCGTGCCCAAGATGGTGCGGAAGTGGGTACCCAAGATTGCAACGCCTGCAAAGAGCGTTGATCCGAAGTAATCAAGTGAAGAAGTCTAGCCATGGACTAAAAACGAAGCGCTAGGCGGGAGGCAACCCGATTCCAGGTTTTTCAAGTCTTTTTAAATATAATTCAGTTTTGAATTTTACTACGCAAGACATTAGACTTAGAATGGTTGAATAACATTAGAGACATAATTCTTGGTTGAATATTTTGTTTTGATCATAAACCTTTTACGTGAACCCTCCTATGTGTTTGTTTGCTTCTTTTCGAGAAACCACAACCAAAAAAATTCAGAACCTATCTCAACCTTTCATCCTCTCTATGATGTTATGGTTGACTTGTTTTACATGCTAAAAACACACGAGTAGAGCCACGTCTTGTACCTAGATGTAATTTAAATTTCAGCGCATGGTAGGACTCGCGTGAACCTAGAAATTTGACTTTTGGTTGGTTTAAAAATCCATATCCTTGGTTTCTCTTGAGTTAGAATTTTTCTAAGCCTCATTTAATTTTATTTTATTCAAAATCTCTCTCATCTAATCAAAATTAGAACCTAAACCTATGCCCCCATGATCAAGCCGGGAAAAGTTATCTCTCAACTAATGAAGGCAAACGATACCGCTGAGACCAACATAAAAGTAGTTGGGAAATATTTTCGAATTACATTTATTTTTAATGCTTTAAAAACTTCTCTAAATTTATATTTAATAGCTCTGGTTTTATTTTTTTATTTTCAAAATTAGAGGAGTACTTAGCATTAAAGCATGCTTAGAGGGAGGCAACCTAGTTCACCTAACTATACATGCACCATGATGCATCACGGGATGCCCCTCCAACATCTTTTATCAAACCACATGCAAAGGATAAGCATGGGGGGCAGCCAAGGCTTTGTTTTGTAGGAATATCATGGAGGCATGTGAAGCAAGGGAGCATGGAAGTGACTCAGAGCGAAAACATCAAGTGGAAGGAATAATAATGCAAGCGAAGAAGTGGACAAGAACGTTTGGAAGGTGCACGCGGTCACGAAGCAAAATGAGTGCGCTAGAGAAGAACCGAGCAAAGAGGAGGAGAGAGGTAAGTCTCCCATCCAGCTCTTTGTTTGTGTGCTTTAGTTTGTAGTCCGGAACCACCTTAGACTTAGCCATCCACCTCATTTGTTTCGTGCAACAAAACACGTCCTAATTCCACTCAAAGTCCAGACTCCTAAATAATATTTGTGTACCTTGTTATCGGTTGAAAACCCCGGATATATATTTGTGAGGGAGAGTGCTGCAATCATGGAAGAAACCAACAAGCTTTTTCACCAAAGAAGAAAGGATCATCGCCGTCTAAGCCATCATCGACAACCTCTTCGAGGAGGCGCTCGGTTTCCGAGTCTCCTTGGAGTATGAAGGAGGACACGGCACTACTGAGGAGGAACCACACTCTTCTCCTCGGTGGCATGAGGGCCACATGAAACTCGTTTATGAGGTTCACCAGACCTCAAGGACATATGGAGGAGCCGCCCGTCTGACCTCTCCACTCGACACAATGATCCGCTCCACCTCCATACGCTCCGCAGTATTCCGAGGGGTTTGTCATCATGACGGAGGAGGAGGAGGAGGAGAAGCTCGCTCACCTTGAGTAGAGGCTTATAGCGAATGTCAACTTCGACGACCAAGCTCTCCACATATTGGGTTTTCATACGGGACACCGAGGTTGGGTGCAATTCTCTAACGAAGTGTCGGCAAACACCCACAAGGAATTCTCCTAGGAAATTCTCATGACCATGGTGCATATCCTTAATGAAGGAGTGCTGAGTCTCTCATTCCATTTGGAGAGAGCCATTCGCACCAGGAGGCCATCCACAAACTAGAGAGAGAGGATGGAGATCTCCGGAGGGAGATCAACCACCTCGAATGGAGCACCCACAAGTGGAGAAGAAGGAAGACACCGTCGGAAGGGTAACAATGATCAACGGTGCTATGTCTAGCACCTTGATGGGTTATTCTCCTTATTCATCCATGGGTTGTAATCGATCTTGAGATGTAATCATACTTTGTTGGATTATCTATCTATCATCTTGTGTTGAATATACTTTATTGCTTAAGGTTAGCTACCATGCCACAAAGGGAGTAGAGCTCCAATGCTTCCTTGGATCCATTCAATACGCCGTGACATCATAGGTCTAGTCATGAGTACCTTCACGTAGTGAGTACGAGAGGAGGGAAAGGGCGAAACTGTGGTCACAACCCTCGATAGATTAGATTGGTTTTCATGATCAAAACGATTGCATGTTCTAGTATCGTAGACCCATGGGCGAGTGTCTCCTATCTTTATTGAACAAGCGGTTCCCTATGTATTAGGGAATAGCTCAGTTTTCAAAAGGGAGCCCCAGAACAAGTGGATGTGCATGGAGGCACATGGGAAGGTTTTTGGAGTATGATCGCGGGAGAAGCGTAGCAACAAAGAAATTTTATCCGGAACCCCATCATCCAAGAGTTTCACTCATGGATGTGCAAAAGGATTTTGGGGAGAATGAGAGAGACAAAGACAACCAACACGGAGTTGAAATGGCTTTACTCGGCTTTGACTTCCAGGCAGCCAATAGACCCCACTCACCTCATGACCAACCGGTGGTGTTGTGAAGCAACATCGGGTTCGGGAGATATTGGTTCGGGGTGTTACCTCTCCATGTTGGCTATCTCTTTGAAACCGGGTATTACAAAGAACCCGAAGCATCTCCTAGCCAGGACTTCCCTAGGATTTGTGAAGATGAGAGAGGAGGCTTCAAAGTGGCCAAAGTAAATTTGCCCCTATCGGATCGAAGATTAAGACTTTTTCTCGAGGGGAAAGAAGATTGGTTAGAGGAAGGACTTCTTGTGCCGGCGAAGAAAAATAAAAGAGAAGGATTGTAGGAGAAAATTCTTCCACGGCACAAGAAAGAAGGTGCACAACAAAATTATGTGCCACCATTTGGAGGAATTCCGGCGCCGTCGAGTTGCTACGGTGGTGTACCAATGCAAGCATGGGGGAGTGGTGCAGCCATGCCCCCACCAAATTTTGCGGTGCCCAATGTAGCCTTTGCGGAGCCATATGCACATCTTCCTCAACCACAACAAAATGTGTCCATCATTGGCGGATACGCTGCAAGAAACATGCAAATTATTGCAGCCATCCAAACCAATGCAAACCAAATGGGTGAAGGAAATGCAAACATCGCTTATAAGCTTTGATGCCTTCACTTAGCACTGTCGAACAATTCATAGGACGAGTGGTGCAATCCTATTATGAACAAGGGTACAACAACCAAGACTATCAATATCAACCACCGGCGGAAGATTAGAGAGAGGAGGAGCTTTAGTTATCTTTCCTTTTTCCCCTTCTCTTTAATTTTCAGCTTGTATGGACCTATGTTTGCGTAGTGTTTTCGGTTTTTATTTAAATTTTCAGCATGTGTGTTTGTTTTTATTTTCATCATGAATAAAGTCACCATCTAGTTTTTACCTTTGGTAAAGTTACAAAGTTTGTGCCATGATGATGTATGATTATAATTGTCGCTTTGTTTATCTTTGTAATTGTTTTATGCATGTTTAAGCTAATGCTCTCTTAAAATACAAATCTGAAATTAGCTAAATTCTAGCTTAATCTTTAGCGGAGGTTATGATAAAAATAAAGACCCATAGTGTTTTATGTGCTCTCAAGTTTTAGATGGATTAAAGATGGTTTATTTTTGTTCTTAAAAGTAATGCTAACCTTGTTATAAATACCACATGCATGTTGCTCTACCTATACAGAGCCATATAAATATTTGAGTGCAAAAACTTATTATACAAGGTTTATTTTTGGGTGAGTTATTTCAGGCCTTGATTTCTCTGGCCCGAGACTAAGAAGCTGGTCATTCTGTTTTTGCGTATCTATCTTTTTGCTAGCCTTTCTATCCGTGCATTGTGTATCCCCACATCGGAGATCTCACAAACCTCGCCGGATATCCACCCTTAAAACCAAATATCATCTTTTGTGATTACCTCCTTGACCACAACCTATCGTTGAGAATGGATCACCAATTCAAGGAAGATAGCAAGATGGTGCCAAGATTGAAAATTTCAAAGTATCTCTCCAAAGGAAAAGTATTTCCGGTACCTACCTTATCTCTATCACCTCTTTGCCCGAGGACGAGCAACGTCTAAGCATGGGGGAGGAGGTAGGTACAATGCAATTTTAGAGTTCAAGGGGAGCAAATAAAAATTTGATGAGAAAGAAAAAGAAAAAATGATGAGAAAAAAAGAAATAAAGAAAAATATATGTATGAGAAAAAAAAGAAAAGAAAAAAAATATGAGTATGTGTAAAAATACAATAAAGTGAACTCCCTGGTTCTCTAAAGTGCATTAGGAATTTCAAGGCTTCAAGATTAAAAGATCCATACTCATCTTTCCAACCATGTGCAATCCGATAACGAGGACTTCCTTTGTGCCTCGGGATCATTCTTTGCCATTTGCACATGTCCACCTATCTCAAGTGTGTGTATTTTCCTCTTTCCCCTCCTTGATATAACATTATTTTCCAATGACCTTTTTGACGAGTCTCGGTAAGACCATGAGAAGCTTGTCTTCTTTTGACAACATCTCAATTATAATATCTTCGTAGGACTAAACTTTCCCAAAAAGCTCCATATAAAAGCCTACCACACATATATGTTATGAGGGAAAGGAGTAGAAGAAATAGGCTTGAGAGACAAGATGAGATGAGAGTTCATGAGCAAGATGCAAGGTGGTTTAAATTTGTGAACTTGGTTTAGCTCTTTTTCATCTTGTTCTTTATTTCAAAATTTCTGAGATCCATTTGAATTTTAGTAGCATGTTAATACTTGTGGGATAAGCTTAATTAATAATCTACCCTCCGTAGGGATGAAGGCTAGCACATTATGGAACTTTAACGAACTAAACTTTTGAGAGCATTATGTTTTTTCATGTATGATCAAGTGCAAGGTTTAAACAATGAAGGGCAACGATGATATCCATCGAAGGCTTACTCGAGGACGAGCAAGGTTTAAGCATGGGGGAGCTGTTGACGGTGAAATTCCGTCAACCTAGCCATGAGTTTACCTTCGGTGTTGGCATGACTTTTGTATCTTATCCATTGGTACTAACCCCCGTGATATAACAAGTTCACTTGTGCATGTCGGTTTTGGAGTTTAGTGTTTATGCAGTGTTTTAGCGTTGAAAGCAAGACTTCCGGGATAAGTTCATTAAGCACCTCATGACAAGACCTTGAAGCCCGGTACAAGTCAAGCAATGAAGTGAACACGACTCCAAGAAGCCCAAGGACCCAACCCAAGAAGATGGAAAACTTCGAGGACCTAGCCAGAAAAGTGCTGAATCTTGCGAGATAAGGAGCTTCGTCCAATTCGGAGAGAAACTGACGACAAGGGCCCACATGCAGAAGGGGGAAGGATTTAGAAGACTCGGGAAGCAACACCGGGCGAAGGAGCCCACGAACTGGGCCGAAGTGGGCCCAGGCCGTTTGGCCCAGGCCGGCCGGCCCAGCCCATTTCGAGGCCCAGTCGGCCCCCATTTGACATAGATACATCTCGGGCTATTTATAGCCCCTGACCGAGAGCCACGCATCAATCAGTTCATCATCCGCCGCCGAGGAGTAGAGAAGCTTGAGGGACACCATCTCGGAGATGGGGGTCGTGCTAGTTGTCTAGGGTCTCCCTAGCCGACGTGGGAACCTTGCATGGAAGACCATGTCGGAGCTCCGGAGCAAGGATCAAGATGGAGGTAGGATCCCGGTGGTGATCTTGTTCATGTAATCATTCATGGTGAATTTTTTATAGTGAATCCGATTTCTAGCGATCCAGTGCCTTCTCGATGATTTTGTTTTCTTCTTGGTTTTGCTTCTTCCCCAATCTATACTTAAGATAGATTGCTTAGGGTGCTCTTGTAGCCATGGTGGCTAGAGGTGCATACCAGACCGACCAAGTGATTTCAACTTGTTCATATCAAACTCGCCCTAGACTACTCGCATGAATAGGAATATGTTGTGATAGAATGGGGGTTCCGAAAGGCGGGCGTTTTCGGAATCGGACCGGAGGCCACGGTTTAATGATGCTTTTAATGAGATTCACTTTTCTATCTTCATCTATCTTGTTTGGAGCTACAACATAAGCATGATCTAACTCTCTAGATCGGTTATCTCTTGCTTTCTCTTGCTACCTCTTTAGTAGATTAGATTAGATGTGTTTCCTTTATGAGTTAGTAGATTAGATGCAACTTAGTTCTTCATAAGATAGCTTTCCTTGCTTTACTAGATTGAATCCTTGCGTTGCACATTGTTCCACGAATTCGATACCTTGGGTTCACCACTCGAGGGAAGAAGGGTCCCTTGACTATGACGGGGGATTTGTCCACTTGCAAATCCATATGAACTTTGATACAATAATCTACTGTCAACACAAGCTCGCGCAGACAAAAGGCAAGTACTTCGTTAAAGTTTTTCCAACATATCTCTGAAGCATTATTTACAAGTTATGAGGGGTGGAGGAGGTACAGCTCCTAACCCAAGACTACTGGTCGCCACCGTTGCTGCCATCGCCTTCAAAGTCAATGTTCTCCATCACCTCCATGACGGCCTCGTCAACTTCAAGCTCCAGGGCCTGGAGGTCCTTTGTGGTGTCAGCACCTCCCTTGATCTTGGCCATGTCGACGTCAGGATAATGTGACTTAGCTTTCACCAACGCATCGGTCGCCGCCGCCAAGCCTGTCGCCCTTAGCAATGTCAACAGCCTGTTAGAAGTGTCTACCAGGCGATCCACAATGGACTGCTGCTCCTCCCCCTCCGCGGAAATAGCTATGCAGGCCATTGCATAGTTGGCAACACCCTTGAGGTCGTTCAGCTCCACCTCATACCCTACAATGGTGATTTGGTCACTCTGCAATGACTTCAAAACAGCCTCGAATTCGGCTTCAAGGCCCCGGCGAGCTCCTGTCTCATAAGCCAGCTTTTGGGATATGGCGTACTAACTGTCAGTAGCTTCTTTCATTGCCCATTTGAGCTCCAGGCCTCCAGCCTCGATCTCCCGGACCATTATCTCAAAATCCCGGACCTTGCTCCTAGAGGTCGCCAGAGCGTTCTTCAGCTCCTCCTCGCGGTTACGGAAATCTGCAGGATACAACAGTTAGCACAAAGCTAATGACCTTCTTCTCAAAAGGGATCGTTGACATGAAGATTCGACCTACCAGTAGCCATGGTATTGAACTGCGCGGTAGCCTCTACGGCCTTACGCTTCTCCTCGGCAAGCTCATCCTCGAGCTTCTTCTTCTCTGCGTCCGCCGCCTCGCGGACCTCCTTGAGCTCTTGCTCAAGGTCGACAATCTGCTGCTCTTTCTTTGTCGCATTCTTTAGCAGGTCAGCCCGGCCTTTGGCCCTCTCTGCTAGTGACTGCCACAGCACAACAAGATCGTCAGCAACATTTCAAACACGTACAGTCAAGTGACAGTAACATGTCGTGGTTAACTCACCGTCAGTGCGTTATTGATGGTGACAATGCTACTCCGCAAGGCTTGCATGTCAACCTTATCTTCAAACTAGTCCTTCTGCCAAGGGGTGTGATTCCAGTTAATCGATCGTCATGGCAACCTTGGGCTTTAGGACGCAGATGGAGGTACCTACACGCCAGATGTTTCTGGACCTCCTGGCGCCAGGTCAATTTGAGGATGGTCCCTGACCAGGTCCTCCGCCCCACCAGGAACTACACTGATGGGGTCGGCGTCGACGACCCGTGGCTCAGGCGACCTCATGCGAGACAGGGAGGATGGGGCACCTAGACCCCCTTGTGGCCTCGTCATCAGGCTGCATGGCAAAACACCTCTTAAAAACAAGAACTCGCAAGATACTAAGTAAAAGACACAACTAGCCATCAAGACTTTACCTCGTCACGGCCGGGAGCCGAGTCTTCGGCCAAAAATACCCGAGGCTTAATCGTCACAGGCATCCTTGCCTGCACCGTTGCAGCAGTGCGCTGCGCCTCCAATCCACGTCAAAGGGCATCCTCCGACGTCTTCTGTACTAGCTCCCGCTGCCTCTTGGCAGCAGGACTCTCTGACCTCCTCACCGGTCAATCCTCAGGGACTTGCAACTCCTCGATCGCCTCATCCTTCTCCTTCTGTGACTCCTCCTCCTCTTCCGACTCGACCTCCCACAAGTGGGGCGTCAGAATTGATGGAGTGACGATCGCCAGAGGGGAAGCGGACTTCCTCTTTCTCTTCTTCTTCTTCTGCTCTGCGGCCTTCACCGCAAAGATAGCTGCAGCAACAGCTGAAGCCAACTTCTTTCCAACCGTCGACCTAGTCCTGCGTAGGGACTTCACGGCACCACCAGTGTCTGGGTCTGTGCCAGCCTCTGCATCAGTATCTTCGTCAGCCTCCACCGCTGAGTCAGACTCGTAAGCTTCCAGCAGACGACCTGCTGGTGGCTCGTACTTGTCCGACCTAAGCTTCCTGCGGTGCTGCTCACCCTCAGGGAGAGGTGCCGGGCACCACATCTGAAGCTCGCACTATTGCAAACAGATGATCAATACGTCATACGACCGAAAGAACTAACAAGCGAAGCGAAACGACCTTAAGGTAGATCTCAGGATCTTACCGGATCAGCCGACCTCTTCAACGAGTGTGCCTTAGGGCACTTCTTCACCTTCACCTTCCCAGAATATATCTAGGAAACTCTAGTCATCATCTCCTCCTAGGAGACCTTACGGTTGACCTCGCGTGTGGGGTCCGATTGCCCCCAGTACTCATACGCCGGGTGGGCCCGATCCTTGATCGGTTGGATCATCCGCCGGCAGAACGACCTAGCCACTGCTGCTCCTGTCACTCCTTGCTTTTTCAGCTCGCTGACAAGCTCCAGGACCGGCTTGAGCTCCACAAGATCGCAGGATGACAACCCCAAGTCCCACTCATTCATCTTCGCTGGCTTATGGCCAGGGCGACGTGGAAGACCAGGAAGCTGGTCCGCTATGTAGAACCACTCCAACCTCCACCCGGCAGTGTTGTCGGGGAGGTCGGTATTTATCCACTCCACTTTGAGGCCTGGCCTCAAGTTGAACATTACAGCCCCCACTGGCCCAGACCTCTTGCCAGTGCTTTTAACACAGAAAAAATACCTCCATAACAAGAAGTGAGGCGATATCCTTAGATACGTCTCACAGAAATGAATAAAAGTGAAAACTACAGTTATGGAGTTCGGAACGAGGTGTACCAGCTCTAGATGGTAGTAGTACAGCAGACTGCGAAAGAAATCTCCCGCCGGGAGGTTGAAGCCGCGCTCGAAGGAGGCAAAGGCGACCTGCTCCTTGACGTCCTTGCTCGGGAACTGCTCCCCGGCGGCAGCCCTCCACTCCACATCTGCCTTCAGCCGGAGCAGCCCACGGTCCACCAGCGCCTAGATCTTGGCCTCGGTCATCGTCGACCGGACCCACACCGCCTGCGGGTCCGGGATTGAAGCTCCCTCCGTCACCATCTCGCCGCTAGGGTTGGTGTTGGATCTAATGTGGCACAAGGTTTTGGCGCACATGCGCAATAGGAGCGCGGCGTGGAAGGGCAGCGCTAGCACGAGCCTGGCCGGAGCTGGAGGCTAGACAGGTGGGCGTGGGAGCAAGGCGGTCGCAAGATCGCTACAGCGCGGGAGAGAGAGAAAGCGATGGAAGTGGGAGCGACAGCGACGGGAGGAAGACAAAGGGGAATGGGGTCAAACCCGCCTCGGGGCATCCTATTCATAGGGGGTCCACCGAATCTATCCGTTGTGGTTCCTTCCACCGTACAATACACCTCAATGGCTCTATCCCGAGAAGTTCACAAGAAGATCCAGGCAGATTTCTCGCTAACAGACTACAGCTACGACCTAAATCTGAGTTTAGGTCGTCAGCCAAAAAGACAACATCAGGTCGTCCTGATGGCAAAACATTTTGCAAGCCCCTGCATCACGTCAATTTAGGTCTTTGACAAATCATTTTGCCAAATCGACCAAATACATGACAGAAGAGAGTGAACATTACATGACCACTTGAAGGTATGCAAGCCACCTACAACCTCACTGGATCCAGAATCCGAAGGGACACAAGTCGCATGTGACCTCATTGGATCCAGAACCTGATGCATAAAATAAACATACTACAAGAACTGGGCCACACATAGCAGTCACCATGACCTACTTTGCCGGAGTAGAGTACATCGCGAAACTTCTAGCACCAGGACCTTGATGGCGACCTTGCGGGAGACAACTGCAGGACAACACGTAATCTAAGGCACGCTCGGCTCCAACTATTGGAATGGAGACACGAGCTTGCTCTTCGGAAAACCAAGCCCTAGTGAGCTCCCGGTGCTCACCAGAGACGTCCTGCTATAGCTCCAGCTCGAACAGCATCACCTCCAAACTCTACCTGGTACCCCGCAGAGGTATGGTGTGTAGAGTGAAGGTGTTGCTTCCTTTTCACGAGAATTCTCCTAGCTCCAAACATCTAAAAGAACAAAGCTCTACAATCTGGTGGTCGAACACATGCCCATGGCATGGTGGAAATACTACACTGCGGCTTCATAGCTCAACTGTGTCTCGGTGCTTGCCTCCCTCATTCACAAAGGTGCTATTTATAGCCAAAGCCGCGCCCTGGGCAGCTGGCGAAGTAATGACACTGTCACCACGTGATACCGGGACCTGTAGCCTGTGCATAATTAAAGGCGATGACATTATTCTCCCTGACTCACGACATCTTTGTCGTTTGTGCATCAACGATGCCTGAGCCCCGCCGCAGAGATCACATGGCTACAATAACCCCCTCGATCAGTGGGCAATTTGTCGTTTTCTGGGTGGCAAGAGAATCTCCGACCACTGTTGACCTGTGACTCTGCAGTCTATGCTACACGACAAGACCTGACCATGTGTCAGATGACTCCACGCCTAACTTAGCCCCTTTTCGACAACGACTTTATGACCTTCCTCTACGACCTGATGTCTTTTATTTGTGCCCCCTAGGCTCTGCATCTTGGTGCACCTGCTATGGCTTTGCATGTAAACGGACCTATTCCAATCTGCCTATATTTCTGTTTCCTAGGCAGAATGGTCGTAGGTTAGATTGAAAACCTTCCGAGGTAGGCATGCCTCGCTGCTCTGCCAGATCCTTCTTGGCGTCTGGAGACCTAAAAGTACTATGGAGATCAGAAGCTTTGCGTCTACAATTTTCATCGGGCCCCCGTGGTCGGTGTGCCTATTACTGAGGTCGTCAATACCTTGGTACAATGGCTCCACTGGATGGATGACAGCTATGTTCGTCATCTGGACACCAAAACGATTGTCATCAATGGTAATCCGTCGTGTCGAGATTGTTGAGCATGATAGGGGGATAAATTTTTGCAGCTGTCCTTTCACTCGTACATCTTGGGTTATGTTTCTGCCTTTTCCCTTGGATTTTCAAACCAGAGAAATTATCACTCAAGCTGTTGGGTTGTTTGGATCAGTGATTAACTGGATCGACAATGCCAGATGCCGCTCTCGTCTTGTTCTCAGATGCAAGGTCACCCTTGTTAGCAGAATTCCTAGAAGCATTGTCATCAGTGAAGGAAATCCCATGGGTGATCAAGGGAACAGTTGGATTGTGCCTGTTTTTGTTTTAAACAGTGTTCAGAATGATGTCATGGCAGGGGATGAAGACCCTAGTTCGGGAAATGGTAATCCTCACCCTGAGCATCCCCAACAGAATGAAGCTAATGGTAATGACAATCAGATTCCTGGGATTTTTGAGGCAGTCCAAGACTTAGATGAATTGCACCAAGAGAACGTGAACCAAGGATGGGAGCCTCCCCCTCCTCCCCCGCCACAAGTCAATCCTGAAGGGTGGGATCAGTGGCCTATGCCTCAGTTTGAAGAAATTGATGAAAATGAGGTGAACTTGGTTAACAATTTAGCTGATGCTGCTGTTGCAAATGCTGTAGCAAATGGCGTGATGCAGCATCCTGAAGTGCCCTAAGATAGTCATTCTGTAAGTAGTGATGTCCAAGCTTTCTTCAGAGCCCAAGGTGCCCCTGTCACCCTTGAGCTTCCTATACCCAATGATGCTTCTGCAAACAGAATTGTCCTGGTGGCAGGTGCCAATGATATTGTTTTTGAGGATGACAGTGCCATCAGACAGTTAGCTGCAAGATTTGGTATTCACCAGGGCTATGGGCCCTCCTCATCAGTGGCTATGCTTGTCCAAGACCTTGCTGCCTATGCTCAGTCACTCCTTGCCTCAATGCCAATGAAGGAACCTCTTCCAGCTCAGTCCTGGAACTTTGTCCCGGCCACCTCGTTTGCCGACACCTGGTTCTTTTGTGTGGACAACCCTGCTTGGGGTAAAAATGCAGAAGCCTCTTCATCCAGTGGAGCTAGAAGGCCAAGACTAGAACTCATCAGTTCTACTCATTCGGACTATGCTCCCAACCAATTGAACCTTGAAGCTTCTCCGGAGCACAACAATAATCCGGTGCCACTCAGTCAAATAAACCCTGATCAGGAAGCTTCTGATGGCTGTGTGGTGGACCTGGAACTTGACTCTCCTACTCGCTTTGTTTTTGAAATTATTTCTAGTCCTTCTACTGCCAAGAAGCGGAGAGGAAGACATCACACTCCTATTGTGGATGATGAGGTTCGTAGAAGTGCCAGACTCGGAAATGAAGCTCTTCAGGATCACATTCAGCTTGATGGTGAGCCAAGAAGAAGGAAAGGTGCCACCAAGAAATCTATGTCCTTCTCTTCAGTCACTGACCTAAAGAAAGCCATTGTCAGCAGTAGTCTTGATGAAGATCTCACTGAGTTTGAAGTTGCTCCTATTCAAGCTTCAACCTTGGCTGACCTTGGTACCTCTTTCTGTGGTGTTCCTCCTTCGGAGTTGAGCCTTGCCACTTTGCTTCATGAAGAGGAAGATCAATGATCAGGGACAATAGGACTTCTTTTAGCTCTTGGTCGTATTTTGTTTGCTTTTGCAGAGGGTGGTATTTTGAGCTTGGCTATTACTTTGTGTATCCTTGGTTGCTGATGAAAACTACGTTGCCTGTTTTGTCTCTGTGGTGGTTGTGCCCCCACAGGCTTTTGATTTCTGCTCTTCCTTTTGTTTATAATGATTAATCGTGCTCGGAATGTCTTGTGATGGAACATTCGAGGTTTAAATGACAAGGATAAGTGGGATTCTATTAGAAATAAGATTGAGGAAAGTTGTGCTAACATTTTCTGTCTACAAGAAACTAAAAGAGAGGATATTGATTTGCAGTTTATTCATAATTTCGCCCCTAAAAGATTTGACAAATTTGAATTCAGCCCCTCTATTGGGGCTTCTGGGGGCATTCTTGTCTGCTGGGCCTCCAATCACTTCTCTGGTAGTACTATTGAGAAGCATCCTTTTGCAATCAATCTCAAAATGCTTTCCATCCACTCTCAAATTTCTTGGAATCTTGTTGTGGTGTATGGTCCTTGTAGACAGCCTGCTAGAGATCAGTTTGTTCAATGGCTTCTTAATCTGCAAATTGAGGATGATGAGCTCTGGATGCTTATGGGGGATTTTAATTTTATAGATTTGCTGAAAACCGTGATAAAGCTGGGGGTAATTTTCAGGACTCACTAATCTTCAACAATATTATAAGTCACTTGGGCCTTATTGAATTGCCTTTAAAGGGCAGAAGCTATACCTGGAGTAATATGCAAGCTGCCCCCCTTCTTGATCAAATTGACTAGTTTTTCACTTTTGTTGCTTGGACTGGTGTATTTCCCTTTTCAGTGGTCCTTCCTATTGCTAGGATTACGTCTGACCACTTGCCCTGTAGAGTTCAGATTGGCACCAACATCCCCAAGGCTAATATTTTTAGATTTGAAAATTTTTGGCTTCATCATCCTAGGTGCTTGGAGCAAATCAAGACTGTTTGGCTCACCCCTGTCAATGTCTGCAACAGTGCACATGCTATTAGTGCCAAATTCAAACTTCTTCGCAGAACCCTCAAGCTATGGTCCAAGAACCTTTCCAATTTATCAAAACTTATTGCAAATTGTAATATGACGGTTGCTTTCTTTGATAGATTGGAAAAAATCAGAACTTTGTACTCTAGTGAATTAAAATTTAGAGATATCATCAAGGAGCACATCAGATCTCTTTTGAGAATGCAAAATCAATACTGGAAGTAAAGATTCACTCAGAGAATTATGCAGTTTGGTGATGAGAACACTAAATTCTTTCACTCCATGGCCACCGAGAGATATAGGAGGAATGTCATTTCCCAGATTGTTGATGGCTCTGGAAGAATGGTTCAGGATCATGGGGAATTAAGTTCCATCTTATGGCAGGAATTCAAAAGGAGGTTGGGCTCCTCTGTAGGGATGACCATGCAATTTGATCTTCAAGATTTAGTCCAAAGACTCCCCAATCTTGAGTTTTTGTGTCTCCTCTATTCCTTTAAGGAAATTGATGAGGTCATTCTTGAACTGCCTACTGATAAGGCCCCTGGTCCGGATGGGTTTAACAATCTCTTCTATAAGAAATCCTGGCATATCATCAGGGGAGATATGTACAAACTCTGCCAGGACTTCTTTCATCATCAGGCTGACCTCAAGAGTATCAATCATTCTTTTATTACTTTGGTGCCCAAGAAAGACAATCCTGAAACTGTGAATGATTTTAGACCAATTTCACTTTTAAACTCATCCATTAAAATAATCTCAAAGTTGCTTGCCAACAGACTTCAGTCTATTGCCTTAAAGGTTGTCCATGAAACCAATATGGATTCATTAAAGGTAGAACGATTCAAGACTGTCATGGTTGGGCTTTTGAATTTCTCCATTAATGTCACCACTCTAGGAGGGAGATTATTATTCTAAAGCTGGACTTTGAAAAAAGCCTTTGATCTGGTTGAGCACTCCACTGTTTTGGAAATGCTACATGCTAAAGGTTTCCCCCCGAAATGGTTGAGATGGATTGAGAAGTTGTTGTCCACTGCCACTTCCTCTGTACTTCTTAATGGCACTGCTGGAAAGGAATTTAAATGTACCAGAGGTGTTAGGCGGGGGGATCCACTCTCCCCACTTCTTTATGCAATTGCTGCTGATCTCCTTCAATGTGTCATCAACAGGGAGTTTAATCTTGGCAATCTTTTGCCCCCTTTTCCTGAACTGATGCCCCCTTCCCAATTATTCAGTATGCTGATGACACCATCCTCATTATGCGAGCTGATGAGGATCAGTTGGCCCTCCTAAAAGGAATTTTGCACAACATTACCCTCTCTAGTGGACTTGTAGTAAATTATTACAAATCCTGTCTTGTTCCAATTAATGTTTCTCCTGAGAAGGCTTGCTCCTTGGCTCAAGATTTTGGATGTGTGGTGGGCTCTTTCCCCTTTACATATCTTGGTCTCCCTCTGGACCTAACAAAGCCTCAAGTGAAAGATTATGCCCCTCTAATTTGTAGAATTGAAAGAAGGTTGTCGGCTACTTCCCAGTTCCTCTCCTACGCTGGAAGGCTGCAGTTAGTCAACTCGGTCATCTCATCTCTCCCCACTTATTACATGTGTTCTCTGAAACTTCCCCTCACTGTCATTGAGATTATTGATAAGCACAGGAAAAACTGTCTCTAGAGAGGCAAGGATTTCAATAGTAAAAGGTACAATCTTGCTGCTTGGGATCTGGTTAGGAAACCTAAAGATAAAGGTGGGCTCGGAGTTATTAATTTAAGTATACAGAATGATGCTCTTCTCAAGCAACTGCATAAGTTTTATAGTAAGGCAGATATTCAATGGGTTGCTCTCATCTGGCAGAAGTACTACAGCAACATTGTTCCTCATCTGACAAGAGAAAAGGGCTCCTTCTGGTGGAAGGACATATTTCGGCTTCACACTCAGTACAGAGGTGTTGCCATTTGCAACCCAAATCAAGGTAATACTATCAGTTTCTGGGAGGATATCATTAATGGTGTCATTCTTTCTGAGAAGTTTCCTCACCTACTGCATTTTGCTCGTGATCCCACCATTTCACTGTTCACCCTGAGGACGACTGTCAATCTGTTGAACTGTTTTAGAATTCCCATGACCAGAGCTGCATACAATGAGTTTCTTGATTTACAGGACTTTCTGAATAACCTTCCCCCCATCAACCCTAATTCCAAAGACTCCTGGCACTTTATTTGGGGGCAGCGTAGGTTTCAGAGTTGTCACTTTTATCATTATCAGTTCAGAGAGCTCAGGCCTAGTAGGGCAATTCTTGGCATTTGGAAAACCTAGTGCATCCCGAAGATCAAGTTTTTTGCCTGGTTACTTCTCAATGATAGGTTGAATACAAGGAATATTTTGAAAAGGAGAAGGAAAGTCTTTGGATGAAGGATACAAGCGTGTAATGTGTCACAATAGTGAGGAAGAAACCGCTCGCCCACCTCTTCTTCGGTACCTGTCTCTGGCTTTGCCCCACAGATGGTTTGCTTTGGGAATTGTTTGGGAGGAAAATTTAAGTGTTCATCAGAAGATCTTGCAAGCCAGACTTGATTTTGGGCAGCCTTTCTTCTTGGAAATTTTTATGATTGGTGCCTGGTGTATTTGGAAATAGAGAAATGATGTCATTTTTGAAGGCAAACCTCCACACCTTGCTGCTTGGAAGGTTATTTTCAAAGCACTTGTTATGGATCATCTCTGCAGAATCAAGTCAAATCTTCATTCCTCGATCAAACTCTGGCTTCGTGCTCTGTAACTTTCCCTGTAGTGCTGCTCTTCTGTTGTATTGCTCCCCCTCCTCTCTGCTTCATCTTTGTAATTTTTTTGATTTTAGTCAGTCCTCCTTGCTGCCTAACCACTGGTTGGGCCGGCTGTAAGTCCTTCTTTGTAACTCTTTTTCCTCTATTTTAATCTTATTGTCGGGGGGGCGTTGCCCCATGGTTTTTCGTTCAAAAAAACGACCTCCTTGAGGTCGACGTGCCTTCATACCTAGGTCTTGCAATACCTTGGTATGACTATGGTCCCGCCAACCTAGTTGGGTGCCCCATATGCGTGACCTCCCAAGGTTGGTGTGCTCTTATGAGCCCTGCCAGCCTGCTCTGGACACTCAGGATTTTTACGTCGGGAATGAAGGCCTCCCTGTGGGGTGCGCGCCTGATGGCCCTGCCAAGTATCTCCGGGTGCTTGGGCGCTATGTATTTGAGACCTTCTTGAGGTCGGCATGCCTAGGGTGGCTCTGCCAGACTCCTTGCAGCTATGCAGGATATCTGGATGTCTCTACACTCCATACGTCCGTGATTAATGTCACTTTACAACTTCTTCGTTCGACGCACCTTTCAAGAACTGGCTGGGTATCCTCGGATACTGGGAATTGTTGATTTGAGGCCTCTTCAAGGTCGGCACGCCTACAAGGCCTCCTCGAGGTCGACCCTGCCAGACTCCTTGCAGCTATGCTAGGAGATCTGGTGTCTCTACACTTCGTTTGATCAAGACCATGACTCAGTTTTTCTTCTCTTTTTGGAGCATCAAACCAGCCATGCTGCCTGCTTCAATGCTCGGGGACTACTCTACGAGTGTGTCTTCGACGCCCTCTTATTTTCCTCGTCGTACCGACCTGCTGGGAAACCTATTTCTCATCACGTCATTACTCGGCCTACTTTTTCTTCTCTTTCTTTGGATCATCAAACCGGCCATCCTGCCCGCCACGATGCTTGGACACTACTCTATGAGTGCATCTCTGATGCCCTCTGAATTTTTTTGTTGTTGTTTCGATCTATTGGAAGCCTGCTTCCTATAGGTCATCACTCGACCTCCCTTCGATTCGGCACGACTTCAAACAAATTGGCTGCTCAAGCTGACTTGTTCTTTTTGCCTTTTGACCGACGTGCATGCTATTCGACTTGTCGATAGCTCTATGACTTCGTCATGACCTTTCTAAGGTCGCTGCGCCTCCACCTTGCTCAGGGGCTTGTGAGACATGGGTACCCCTGGGTCCCCACCGACCAGGCTCACGGTCGTCCCCGACAAATGCGTCCAGCCTACCAGAAGACCCACCGACTAGTTAGTGGGCCCAACCGACCTAGTTGGCCACCCACACGACCTTCTGAAGGCCTTCCAAAAGATTCCCCAGACAACCTAGTTCAACACGACCTCAAGACTCGGCGTACAAGACAAGACCTCGGTGGTTTACGACCAAAGCAGATCGACGGGATATGGCAAGATGTGTAACGTAGAATTAGGTCTCCTGGTCGTAACCGACTAGGAGTCTGGGAACCGACCTCATCCGCTGCAAATATAAGGCGGACGAGGCGACCCCTTGTACGAAGATCCAATCCTCAAGCAATCTACACCAGCAACTGGACGTAGGGTATTACTCTCCGGAGGCCTGAAGCAGTATAAACTCGTCGTGTTCTCTGTGTTCCGCGTGCTCGTGCGTGACCTTCGAGTTCTTAGCCTTAGACTCCTCCCTGCCGAACAACTAAACCATAGGGATTAACACCCCCGTGGGCTATCTAGATCTCACCATCTGACATGACTGCTCTATCTGGCATGTCATCAAGGTATACTTTCTTGGTCTCGCCATCAGCAGCTATCTCGATTTTCTCTTTGTCTCTCTTGGCCTCGATGTAAGGTTCTCTCTTTTCTTCAGAAGAATTCAGTTGGTATACATTGGTCTACCCTGGGGTATGACCCTTTTCTATGTTCCAAGCCTCTTGTTGATCATTGAATACGGTGATAACTCCTTTGGGTGCTGGTATCTTCATGCACAAAAATTGTTGTCTTATGACAGCGTCAAATTTGTTCATGAAGCCTCTGCCAAAAATCGTGAGATATGGATGATATATGTCGACCACATCGAAAGTGAGAGTTTCTGTTCTAGCGTTGTCAAGATCTCCAAAAGACACTGGAAGAGATACTTTTCCAACTGGCTTGATTGGTTTTCCTCCGAAACCCTGCAATGGGTATTCTGGTGGATGCAACATGTGCTGAGTTAAGTTCATCTTCTCGAAAGTTTTCAAGAATAAAATATCTACCGAACTTCCATTATCCACTAGAATTTTTCCGATTACCCATCCAGCTATGTTCACCTCGATGACCATGGCATCGTTGTGGTTCATGAACTTCAACCTGAAATCTTCTTCTGTGAATGTTATCCGCACTTTTGCCCATTCTGGTCGTGCGGCTGGACCATCGTTGATGATTGTGTTCACAGATCTGAAATAGTTGTTTCTCGGTCTTTTGGTTTCGAACTCCATGGCTGATCCTCCTATGATAGGCATAATTGTTCCGAAAGAAGGCAAGGCATTCGGGTTCTGAGTTCTTGAACTCGATTCTGGTTTTGACGAATTATCAGGTGGTGGTGGCAATATTTCTAGGATTGTGTTGACGGTGTATTTTGGTACACCAAACATGTTCATTACCCTTTGGTTTGGATTTGTTTATGGAACTAACCCGCCACTAGGCACACTAATCATATAACAAGTTCATCTTTGTGCATGCATTTGGAAGTGTTGTGTTTATGTAGGAAAACATGGACATAAAGGGCGGATTCCCAACAAGATCAAAGGAGCAATTACGGAGTCTTGTTCGTGTTCATGAGCTTGATGAAATCACTTCCAATGCTGGCGAGGACCGAAGTGTTACAAAGGAACATCCCCGAGGATTGAAGCGTAAAAGACCGAACTTCATGCATGGAGAACCACCACCTTGGACGCGAGGATGACATCGTCAAAATGATGCAAGTGGAGGGGGCAAAGTGCATAAATGCATGAGGACCCACGGGAGTGAAGAGGCGACCGAGCCGGGCCGGGATGGGCCTGGGCTGGTCGGCCCAAGCCGGCCGGCCTGGCCCACTCCGAGGGTCGGTTCAGCCCCCCTTTCCTTGCACCCAAAGGATCTTCAACCCTAAGTCCCTAGAGGCGCCGCCATTCATGAAAGAGAGCCAATCGCACCGAGAGGCCATCCACAAGCTAGAGAGAGAAAGGAGATCTCTGGAGGAGTATCACCCGTCTCGAAAAAAGCACCCACAAGTGGAGAAGTAGGAAGACACCGTCGGAAGCGTCACCATGATCAACGGTGCCATGTGTAGCACCTTGATGGGGTAATCTTCTTATTCGTCCATGGGTTGTGATCGATATTGAGATGTAATCGTTACTTTGTTGGAATATCTATCTATCATCTTGTGTTGAATGTGCTTAGATGCTTATGGTTTGCTACCGTGCTGTAAAGGAAGTAAGGGCCCCAATGCTCCCTTGGATCAATTCAATACGCCGTGTCCATCATAGGTCTAGTCACGAATACCTCCGCATAGTGACAGTACGGGGGGAGGGAAAGGGCGAAACCGTGGTAGAACCCCCGATAGATTAGATTGGTTTTCATGCTTTAAGCGGTTGCATGTTCAAGTATCGTAGACCCATGGGCGAGTGCCTTCTGTCTAGATAGCTTAATCGTTCTCTCTAGTGTAGTGTAGTCGTTTTCTAGTTTAATCATAGATAGGGTTTGAGTAATTAGTGAGTAGAAGTAGATCAAACGCTTGTAATCCCCTTGCTCCGCGAATTGACAAGAACCTAGGGAATCCCATGGTGAGAAAGGTGTAGATCCATACACTTGCAGATCGTAGGTGGATACGTCTTTTATCCGTCAACAAGCCTCTTTTTCTGGCGCCGTTGCCGGGGAGCAAGCTAGTTTACATCATTTGGTTTCCATCTAACTTTCTTTTATATTTAGTTTATATTTTGTTTGCTAATATCTAACCCATATTACCTAGAAAACTACTTTGTTTTGTTTTTGCTTCTGTTTTTATCTTGTTGTCTAGATTGCGTTTGTCAACCACCCTGTGGAAGAACCGGAGAAATCGCTAAGGGATTACGCTAGTCCTCGATGTGAAGACATAAAAGTACAAGAGTCGGATGCAAAGCTCGAAGCAACCAAGTATGAAATCAAATCCAAGATCATCGAGATGGCGGTGGCAACCCCGTTTGAAGGGATGGTTACGGAGAACCCATATAGACACATAAGGCATTTCACGACGCTATGCAACACAGTGCGTCAAGAAGGAGTTCCCGATAAATGGTTCAAATGGAATCTCTTTCCCTACTCACTTGCCAGTGAAGCAAAGACATGGTACTCGTTTGCGTCCTTTGAAGTTGAAGGCAATTGGAACAAGTTGACAAAGAAGTTTTGCAAGAAATTCTTACCAATTAGCAAGATTCAACATCTAAGGAGGCAAGTGATCACTTTCACGCAAGGAGAAGAGGAAGGGATAGACCAAGATTGGAATAGGTTTAATGAGTTGATCGAATAAGGACCAAGACTCGGCTTCTCCGGTGACGTACTCTTGCATACATTTTTCTTTTCCCTAACCCCTAGTTGCATGCAACACGTCCAAATGTGTGTAGGTGGGGATCTCATAGAGAAAACACTCACGGAAGCCGCTCAACTTTAACAAAAAAAATAGTAAAGCGGCGGCCATGCGAAGAGATTGGGAAACAAGACTTGCAGGAGAGCCAGAATATAATTCAAGGATGAAGGAGCATGCTGAAATTTCTAAAGAGGCAACCCCGGAAGTCACAAAAGAGGAGCCAATCCCGAAAAAGCAAGGAGAGCACATCAAGTCAAGAACTACCCCGAGTGTTGACTTTGCCGAATCAAATGAAACAACCAAGAGGAGCATGTCAAGCGTGAAACCATTAAGGGAGTTCGAACACATGGATTGGGTTCCAATTAATTACGGCGAAGTATTCGACAAGAGAAGACCATTCCCTAACCAAAAGGGGATGGCAAGAGCGTTGGAAATGGATTTCCCACCGGAAAAGAAAGCGGAAGATTCATATGACCTTAAACTAACTGGTGAGATCTTTCAAAAGCTCTTTGGAGATGATGAAGTGGATCCTGAACACATTGTCGAGGTGAAAAGAATCATGGGGATCAAGCCCGAAGCATCGCATACGCTCGCCTCGCCGAAGTTTACGCGATAGGATCCGAAAAAGAGGAGAAGACTGCACCACACTTGAGTTGCGAGATCAATGGAGTTAATTGCAAAGCTTTGTGCGACATCGGAGCCCAAGTTAGTGTCCTATCTTCTAAAATTTATGATAAAGTTCAAGACCACAACCTAGACTTAGCTCCAACATCAACGAAATTAATCATGGGAGATGGTAGAACTATTAGACCTCTAGGTATTGCTTGCAACATGAATGTAATAATCTTTGGAAAATGTATACCATCCGATTTCTTTGTTATTGAAGGACCGAAGCGGCGAACTAGAGAGGGGGGGAATGAATGGGAGCCGATAAAAATTCTATTCAAGAATTCGGCCTATGAACCCGATTTCACTCGTGCACCTCCACAAGCTTCTTTTGCCAAGTCCACGCAGCCACTGGAGTGCTACTGGACCTAGGAGCAAGACCCAACCAACAGCCGCACGACACACAAAGTGGAAACACACTCGACACGACTGCTGGCAACCCAAACCAGTTAGGCCGGTTTCTAAAACCAGTCAGACCGCTTCTGTTGGACTTGGCCTCACACAGGCAGGGGAAACCGGCCAGACCGGTTTGGCAAATCGGTCAGGCCGGTTTTGTCTAGAAACTCCCCAAAAACCCTCTGATACCCAAAACACCTCAAGAGCCTTCCCTCCTTTGAAGAAAGAAGTCATAGCATGACAAGGACTCTCTTGCTCAAAAACTCTTCACGACAGCCCACAGGGCTAAACCGGTCAGAATAGTTTGGGAAACTGGTCAGACCGGTTTTGGCCTAGACAGTCGGGAAGAACACAGCCCGCGGGAAAAACTCAAAACTCCAAGCGATCGATCTCCCAATTTGTTCCACGGATCAAAGTGAGACTTTGGGGATAGTTACCTCCTGGGCTACCTTTGGCTAAAAGCTCGGTCCCTAAGACCCACTCAATCAAGAGGAATCGGAAGTCAACCCTCAAGATCACCTTCCCATGGAAACCACCGAAAACACCCAAATCGAAGCTATTTCGGAGGGTTTGTTGGATCAAGATCACCAAGCAAAGAGGCACAAGGTCCTCATACATGACATCCAACAAGAATCCCTCAGAGAAACGCCCCCAAAACTTCCCCACGAAAATTCCAAGAAAAAGGCTCCAAAAATCACCAAAAAGGAAAATCGGGAGGAACACAACCAAGCCTTGAGGAACCACGCCGAATCATCTATACATACCATGAAAGGTTCATACAAGGTCTAGCTTTCACCCGATCATCCTTCCCTCTCACAAGATCTCACCATGCCGCTCTCAAGCTAGTCCTATGAAAATAGGAAGGGAAAATAGGAAAACCAAATGAGTTAGGGTTCCAAGAGATGGCTGCCATCCTCTCACCCCTTGAGTTATATGGAGGCAAGCCGAAAGACTAAAATACCCTAAAGCCTAAACTAGGATACACGCCCACCAAGGGCACTTTGGGAATTTGTCTTTGTAGCACCATCGGACGGATGCCTGGCGACCGCATTTCGCGTAGCCTCGACGCAAGCCTTGCGATCCCGACACGTGTCCTCCGCCTTGAAGCTTCCGGCACCCTGCGACCCCAAAGCAGTCAGACCGGTTCTCCAAACCAGTCACGCCGATTTTGGCCTGACAGCCACGCTCGGTCTTCGGCCTCGGCTTTGTGGCTGAACCAAGTAACCCGATGGTTTTCTGGTGAACCACCGGAAACCCCGCGAACTTGATGTAGCCTCCGCCAATCACCACTCATGACTTGGCTCCCACAAAGTCCCGGCTCGACCTTGGTTTTGTGGCTCAACCAAGAAACCGTCCTCGACTTCATCTTGCCGTTCTTGCCACCATGCGGCCCGTACTTGACCCCACTGGCCACCGGGTCCCTCGAACCAAGCCTACTTGTCTTCTCCACACCTGGAGGCCTCACCGGCAACGACCTTTCCCGCTTGTTCTTCACCTACACCAACACGAGTCAAGCCGCAACCTACACTTGCAATACTTAGCCAAGAATCATTCCACACAACATTGTCAATCACTCATCACACTAGGAAGCGACCATCCACCGGTGCTCGAACCACACATGGTCCTCAGTTATTGATGCTTACCATAGTAATCATGATCACATAATCCTAGGTAGGCCCTTTCTGAAGTTGGTTGATGCCGTGTTGGATGCTGGAAAAGGCAAAGTAATAATGAACCTTAATGGAAAGAAGTACACATATAACTTTCTTCATGTTTCTAAACACCCTTCACCTTTTCCTCCCGAAGACGAAGAAGTAGAGGAGGTAGATAGTATTTGTTTTGTTGAAACCCTTAGAGACCCGCTGCACAGGGCGATGGAGAATCAAGCAATGATCAACAAGATGAAGAACTAGAAGAAGCAACAAAGGTATTAGAACCACAAGATGGAAGTGTGGAGGAAGAAAAATTCGAGGACATAGGAGAAATCAAACCCGAGGAGACACAAGTGCCCGAGGTGGATCTTGAACCTTTGCCCAAAGGAATAAAATACGAATTTTTGGGCCCAGACAAGACTTATCCAGTCATCGTGAGCGGTGAGTTGAGTCCTGAAGAAAATGAGAAGTTGCTAAATTTATTGAAAAAGCATAGAAAGGTGATTGGATACTCGATCAATGATCTCAAAGGTCTTAGCCCAGCCTTTTGCACTCATCGTATACCTATGGAAGACCAATGTAAGCCCTTAGTGGACCACCAAAGGAGGCTAACTCATGCCATGCGAGAGGTAGTAAAGAAAGAGGTCATCAAGTTACTTGATGCCGGAATCATTTACCCGGTCCCGCATAGCGAATGGGTGAGCCCGGTACATTGTGTACCGAAGAAAGGAGGTTTAACCGTGGTGAAGAATGAGAAGAATAAATTAATACCACAAAGAACCATGACCGGGTGGTGGATGTGTATCAATTATCGAAAGCTAAACAAAGCAACGAAGAAAGATCACTTCCCCCTACCAATCATTGACGAGATGCTCGAGAGGTTAGCAAACCACGCTTATTTTTGCTTTCTCGATGGGTACTCAGGGTTCATGCAAATTCCCATTCACCCGGATGATCAACACAAAACAACGTTTACATGCCCTTATGGAACGTTTGCATATAGAAGGATGCCCTTCGGTCTATGCAACGCTCCGATCTCTTTTCAACGTTGCATGATGGTCGTATTCTCGGAATTCATCGAAGAAATTATCGAGGTGTTCATGGATGATTTTTTCGTTTATGGGAAGACATTCGTGGATTGCTTGGCAAACTTAGATAAGGTCCTCACGAGGTGTGCGGAGGTAGACTTGGTGCTAAATTGGGAAAAGTGCCACTTCATGGTTAAGCAAGGCATAGTGCTCGGACATGTTATATCCGAGAGAGGAATCGAAGTGGACAAAGCTAAAGTGGAGACAGTTGAGCAAATCCCACCTCCGACAGATGTTAAGTCCTTGAGGAGCTTTCTAGGTCATGCCGGAATTTTTAGAAGATTTATTAAGGACTTCTCAAAGATCACTAAGCCTTTGACTCATCTCCTTCAAAAGGATGTGGCTTCTGACTTCGATGAGAAGTGCTTAGCGGCATTCCGGACCTTGAAAAGTGCTTTGGTGAGTGCTCCCATTATTCAACCTCCGGATTGGAGCCAACCTTTCGGGATCATGTGTGATGCAAGTGACTACGCCGTAGGAGTAGTTTTGGGTCAAAGAAAGGAAGGCCGAGTTCACGCCATTTACTACGCTAGTAAAACTCTCAATGAGGCACAATTAAATTATGCCACTAGGGAGAAAGAGTTGCTAGCGGTGGTATTCGCATTTGAAAAATTCAGATCTTACATCGTGAACTCGAAGGTCATTGTTTACACCAATCACACGGCCATCAAGTATCTCTTAGCTAAGAAGGATGCTAAACCACGATTGATCCGTTGGATCCTTCTTCTCCAAGAGTTCAATGTTGAAATTCGTGATAAGAAGGGGGTGGAGAATGTTGTGGCCGATCACTTGTCTAGGTTGAACCGTGGACAAGATGATAAAGAGCCCATCGAAGAAAAAATGAGAGATGACCACCTCTATCCAGTGCTCGATAAAGACACTTGGATGATTGACATCATTCTAGCAATTCGGAAGATGCCTCTTGATCATCTAGATAAAAACTCTCAAAGGAAGATAATCTCCGAAAGTCAAAAATACTTTTGGGATGCACCTTACCTCGTCAAACTTAGCAATGATGGAGTCATGAGAAGATGTGTGCCAAGAGAAGAGAGGCTAGAAATTTTGAGAAAGTGCCACTCGGCGGAGTACGGTGGACATTATAGCCATTTTCGGACACAAGCAAAAGTATGGTCCAGCGAATTCTATTTGCTAGAGATGGATGAAGATACTAAAAGATACGTTGCGTCATGCCCTGAATGCCAAAGAACCGGGAATATTTCTCAAAGAAATTCTATGCCCTTGAGATATAATCTACAAATCGACTTATTCGATGTGTGGGGAATAGACTTCATGGGGCCTTTCAAAAACTCACATGGGTATGAGCATATCCTAGTCATGGTTGATTATGTATCCAAGTGGGTAGAGGTCATGCCATGTCGTAAAGCTTCTACGGAGGAGTCCATTGCTATGATCAAAAGCATGATTTTTCCTCATTTCGGTACACCGAGAATCTTGATAAGCGATGGAGGAACTCACTTCACTGGGAAGAATTTCAAAAGGTGCTCGTCCAAGTTGGGAATTGAACATAGGGTCTCTACGGCCTATCATCCACAAACCAACGGACAAGCGAAAACATCGAATAGGCAATTAAAGAGCATCCTCAACAAAACCGTAGAGAAGGGAGGCAAAGATTGGTCAAAGAAATTAGACAAAGCTTTGTGGGCGTATCGAACGGTGTTCAAGACACCGATAGATATGACCCCTTATCAATTCGTCAATGGAAAAGCTTGCCACCTTCCAGTTGAGTTGGAACATAAAGCCTATTGGGCGATCAAAGAGATGAATCTCGATCTTGATGCTGGGGTGGTGAAGCGAAGAATTCAAATAAGCGAGCTAGAGGAGATGAGGTTGAAAGCATACGAAAATGCATGCATTTACAAAGAGAGGATTAAAAGGTGGTATGACAAAAGGTTGAAGAAGAAAGAATTTAAATAAGGAGATAAGGTCCTCCTCTACAATTCGAGGTTTAAAACCTTCGGAAAGGGGAAATTGCAAAGCAAGTGGGACGGACCTTACAATGTTCATTCGGTGCTCTCCAACGGAGCGGTAACCATTATGGATGTGAAAGGTGACCAATTCATGGTGAATGGTCAACGGCTTAAGGTTTACTACGAACCCGACGTTGTGCCCCTTCACCATATTGATGTCTTCACCATGAAAGAAGAGCCCGAACGTCCAGCCTAGGACATAAAACAAGGTGTGGATTTTTGTAAAAAATTTTCTTCTATTTTTCTGGAGTTACTCGCAAAGTTTTACCAGGCCAACTTTTTGTCATGGGTTGAAAATGCGAAATAAAGGGGGTACACGGAAAACGGGACCGGACCGGCCCGAGGAGAAGGGTGGGCTGGCCGGCCCGGTCCGACCGGCCCAGGGGGGCGGCAGCGGTTCGCCCCGATTTTTTCCTAGAACGTGCCTTTTTGACTTCCTTCTTTGGTCAAAAAATTTTAAGGGATGTTTGAAAAAGGAAAATGTGGTTTCTAGAGCATTCCTTTTCGGACTATTTAATTGGCCGAATTGGGAGCTCGGGAATCCATCCCATCTCGCATTCTCTTGCACCCACGCGGCAGCCATGATGCCCCCAAAGAGCGTAGAGTTGAAGCAAGGTGCCAAGGAGTCATCGATGGAGGAGGTGAAGCGATGCGAGCTCAAGCTACCCGTCGAGATCAAGAGGACCTCTCGCATCCATTGCGGAGGGCATGTCCTGACCGGAGCAATCGCATCTCGCAACCCCGTCAAGGAGGAGAAGGTCCCTACTCCTTTTCGAAGGTCGGCGCGCATCCGAGGCATGAAGAGGAAGGATTACAAGAAGGTGTCGCCCGAGCTTAAGGACTATGGGGGGAGCAACTATTCCGACGATCATAGCCCGAGCTCGTGGGCGGCCGCCGGAAGGGAAGACAATGACTTGTACTATTGGGAAGAGGTGCCCAAGGAGAAGACTCCCGAAGGCCCCAACGGCGGCGGCAACGACGACGGTGGCGACAATGACGGCGACGACGACGGTGACGATGGCGGAGACCCTGGTGATGACGACCCTTTCAGGATGCATCCGATGTGTTGTGCGGCTTGCTGTCACTCCATCTCGAAGCTCTACACATCAGTCGAAGAATGTTTCCAGGCCATGGAGGCAATGAGGCAGCGCATGGAGGATTTGGAACGCGTGGTCAAAGACGACTACAAGTTCCTGAATCGCAACGTGCGCAAGTTATTCGGCATGGTGGGAAACATGAAGGTCAAGTGGTGCAATAGTTGCGGGAAGTACCATTAGGTTTACTTTTCCCCCTTAGGTTTTTTGTAAGATACGACGAGGACGTCGTATGATTTTAGCGTGGGGGAGAGCTAGCTAGCTAGCCTTTAGCTTCAAGTTTGTGTCTCTTGTGATGCTTTTTCTTGCTTTACTCGTTGTTCATCTTTAATTTTTGATATATGAACATAAATGTTTGGTTTGAAACGTTTACCGTCGTGCTTAGTGGAATTGCTACTTCTAAAAGTACCCGTACCATGCTTCAATCTAGAGCTTTATATTTTAGTTGTGCTATGTTCGATGCTAAAAATTGGAGGAGTTCAATTCTGAACATTATTAGAAAACCCTTGTAATAAAGGTTAGCAAATTCTCTTTTTCCAAGTTGAGAGTAAGAAAAAAATCCTATACAGAGCCTAATTAAGTTTTGCTCCACCATAAGTGCGATTAGCACAATGAGTTGGGCTAGGATCCTTCTCTCTTGGAAGTTATAATTTCAAGCAATGATCATGTCCTTGTGCTTATCTTTTATTGCTAGCCTCGTCATGCATTCAGTAACGTGACTTTCACATCAGAAGTCCTGTACAACACCAAATTCCATACCCAAACCATTATATCTCTTTTGTACATCATATTCCTTGAACACAACCTATTTTCAAAGTTTCGTCTCGTCTCTAGCATGGTTTTATTTTAAAATTCAGATTGTGTTTATGCAAGAAAGAGAGGGGTTGAGAGCTTTGAAAATAGAGATGAAGATGTCGAGAGAGGGAAAAGTAAAGAGAAAAATATGTGCATGGAAAAGAAAGAAAGAAAAATAGAAAAGTAAAGAAAAAATATATATGTGTATGAGAGAATGAAAGAGAGTGATTGAAAAAGAAAAGGGAGAAAAAGAGAGAAGAGGAGTGGCAAGAAATATATGAGAGGGATGAATCAAGTGAAAGAAAAAATAAAGTGCAAGGAAGGATGACACGTTGTCAAGAGACAAAACTTTCACTCTTTTTGCAACCATGTGCGATCTGACAACGAGGACGTCGTCGATGCCTCGTAGTCATATTTTTCTTTTTCCCTTGCACATGTCCACCATTCTATATCTTCTCATCCTTGATATCCCCACATTTGGTTTATTCTCATGGTCATTGGCTTTGAAAGGTAAACAACCATTAGAGGAAGTTCTTAGTTTGACAATATTTGTGTTGACTGAGCTAGCCATACCTATAGCTCCACTTTACATGTTATATGAGAGGCTTATGGGAGGTGAGAGTTTATAAAAAATTATGTAGGATAGCCACCTTATACGAGTGACATGAGAGGGCTTGGAGAAAGGTTTTAGTCAAACACTTGTTGCAGGAATTTTATTTTTGAAAATCATAAAAACCCTCCAATGGAAGCAAAGAAGTAAGCATGGCTCAGATTGAAGGCCTCGAGTGAAGAGTTTGAGTTGTGGGGTAAATCTTGACGTGGTAAAGATTCTAAACGCACATGTTTATGTATGATGATCATTACTTTATGTTTATGTATTAAAGATAAAAGATTGACTAACTTGTGAAGAAAAAAACTAGCGGAGCACAATTACAATGCCTTGGACAAGGTTCTTTTACAAGTACTTGCTCGAGGACGAGCAAGATCTAAGCGTGGGGGAGATGTTGACGGTGTACTTTGGTACATTAAACATGTTCATTACACTTTGGTTTGGATTTGTTTATGGAACTAACCCGCCACTAGGCACACTAATCATATAACAAGTTCATCTTTATGCATGCATTTGGAAGTGTTGTGTTTATGTAGGAAAACATGGACATAACGGACGGATTCACAACAAGATCAAAGGAGCAATTACGGAGTCTTGTTCGTGTTCAAGAGCTTGATGAAATCACTTCAAATGGTGGCGAGGACCGAAGTGTTACAAAGGAACATCCCCGAGGATTGAAGCGTAAAAGACAGAACTACATGCACAGAGAACCACCACCTTGGACGCGAGGATGACATCGTCAAAATGATGCAAGTGGATGGGGCAAAGTGCATAAATGCATGAGGACCCACGGGAGCAAAGAGGCGACCGAGCCGGGCCTGGATGGGCCTGGGCTGGTCGGCCCAAGCCGGCCGGCCTGGCCCACTCCGAGGGTCGGTTCAGCCCCCCTTTCCTTGCACCCGAAGGATCTTCAACCCTAAGTCCCTGGAGGCGCCGCCATTCGCGAAAGTGAGAGCCATTCGCACCGAGAGGCCATCCACAAGCTAGAGAGAGAGAAGGGAGATCTCCGGAGGAGTATCACCCGTCTCGAAGGAAGCAACCACAAGTGGAGAAGAAGGAAGACACCGTCGGAAGCGTCACCATGATCAACAGTGCCATGTCTAGCACCTTGATGGGGTAATCTTCTTATTGTCCATGGGTTGTAATCGATCTTGAGATGTAATCGTTACTTTATTGGAATATCTATCTATTATCTTTTGTTGAATGTGCTTAGATGCTTATGGTTAGCTACCGTGTTGTAAAGGAAGTAAGGGCCCCAATGCTCCCTTGGATCAATTCAATACATCGTGTCCATCATAGGTCTAGTCACGAATACCTCCGCGTAGTGACAGTACGGGGGGAGGGAAAGGGCGAAACCGTGGTCACAACCCCCGATAGATTAGATTGGTTTTCATGCTTTAAGCGGTTGCATGTTCAAGTATCGTAGACCCATGGGCGACTATCTTCTATCTTGATGGCTTAATCGTTCTCTCTAGTGTAGTGTAATCGTTTTCTAGTTTAATCATAGATAGGGTTTGAGTAGTTTGTGAGTAGAAGTAGATCAAATGCTTGTAATCCCCTTGCTCCGCGGATTGACAAGAACCAAGGGAATCCCGTGGTGAAAAAGGTGTAGGTCCGTACGCTTGTGGATCGTAGGTGGATATGTCTTTTATCCGTCAACAGATTGGTTGCGGCTGTTGAATTAATTGAATTGCTTGCGACTGAGGGCTGAATTACTGAGAAGGCTGCCAAGATGGTTGTGATTGCTGAAATTGCTGCATTGTGACTGGATTTGGTTGAGAATTCACGAACTGCGGTTGCCAGAAGCTTGGACGAAGTTGATTTAGCATTGTGGAGGCAATACTCATCATGGCTTTCTCTTGTTGAATTCTAGCAATGTTCTTCTTGGTTTCTGGGCAGCCTTTAGTGTTATGACCTCTTCCGTGATATTGGCAGTAGAAGTATGGATCTCTTGGGTTATGGTTCGTGAGTTTCGGGGGTCCTCTTCCCCTTCCCCTTCCCCTGGGTGCAAAGCCCCCTCTTGTGCTTGGTCTGTTGTTCTGATCAGTCTGAGGATTTTCCATGTTATTGATGTTTCGTGGATTTTGGAACTAAGGTTTACACGTCATTTCCCTGTTACCCTGTCTTGCTTCGTTTCGTTCGGCAACCCTTCTGCTGTGATCTTCATCAGACATGATGTATTCTTCAAGTTCATGAAAAATTTCATCAATCATTTTGGGCTTCTTTCGCGTCAGATGCGAAGCTGTCGGTCCTGGAGTCAGACCCTTGATCAGCGCTTGTATTGTTGTTTTATCATCTGCCTCGGGAATCTGGGATCTCTGCTGCATGAATCTTCTTACAAAGTTCTGTAGCGGCTCCCTGTCTTTCTGCTTGCAGTTGTACAGATCTGATGACTCGGTTGTTGTTTCATGAAATATTTGGAATGCTTGAATGAACTTTGTCTTGAGATCGACCCAGCTGCAGACTGAGTGTGGCTGTAGCAAAGAGTACCAGTTCAGAACTGGACCTTCGCAGGCAATGATGAAAGATTTAGCCAGTGCGACATCATCTCCTCCTGCTGAATTCACAGCTGATTCATACCTCAGGAGGAACTGTCTAGAGTTTCCGAAGCCATTGTATTTCGGGAGAGACACTAGTTTGAACTTCGGTGGCCATGGTGCGGTTTGCAACCCTATGGAGAGTGGTGATTCTGGATCCACGAAGTGCGAAATTCCATTACCCGTGAAGAAATTTTCTTTTGGGGTTCTTCTATTTTGACCAGAATTGTGGTGTGGTGAGTCTTGACACAATGAGTTGTTCTCTTGTTCTTTCATTTCTTCAATTCCTCTTTGTATTATTTCAATTTTCTCTTCTGCTTGATGAAGGATTTAGCCAGTGCGACATCATCTCCTCTTGCTGAATTCACAGCTGATTCATACCTCAAGAGGAACTGTCTAGAGTTTTCGAAGCCATTGTATTTCGGGAGAGACACTGGTTTGAACTTTGGTGGCCATTGTGCAGTTTGCAGCCCTATGGAGAGTGGTGATTTTGGATCCACGAAGTGCGAAATTCCATTACCTGCAAAGAAATTTTCTTTCGGGGTTCTTCTGTTTTGACCAGAATTTTGGTGTGGTGAGTCTTGACACAATGAGTTGTTCTCTTGTTCTTTCATTTCTTCAATTTCTCTTTGTATTATTTCAATTTGCTCTTTTGCTTGATTAAGTTTCTCTAGCTTTTCTGAAGCTTTTCTTTTTGCTTGCAGCTGGTTCGCGAATCTTTATTTCTCTTTCTGAAGTTGTTGTATCTTCTGTTGTACTATCTCTAGTTCTCTGTCTACAGCCTGGTCATCATCTTCATGAGCATCTTGTTCTGTGAACTGTTCTAGAGTGTGTGCTGTCTTCTCGGCTCTTGCTTTCTGGAGAGCCTCGAGTTTTGCCCTTCGTTCTTGATCTGTGGTGTGCAAAGGTTCTGGAGTGAGAGATTCCGTTGTCTTCATCATGATGGTGCTCTTCTTGGTCGGTTTCAGTGGGAACATTCTTTTTGGACCTCTTCTGTGGTGGCATCGTGAGTTATTTTTTGACTAAGACCACTGTGGGCGCCAATATTGGGGGTCCGAAAAATGGATAGAGTCCCCGAACACGAGAGTCACGAAAGAAAGTTCTCAATTCACGAAAGACAGGGAAACAGAGAATCTCTAAAAGCCTGCACTCACCTCAAAAGTTGTGAATCCCTTTACACGTGCCCTCACGCCCCCTTTTATAGGGAGACGAAGGGACTTTTACATTTCGAGATTACCCTCGAATCTAGAGAATATTCCTAGTGTGAACATGTACAAGAATGTCCTTTACATCCTGTGATTTACGGGACTAATTTCATACATTTACAAGTCTGCCACTAGTTCACACTTTAAACTCGGACCTTTGAGGTGACGTCTTTGACTTGGCTTCTTGCTGACCCTCGAATCTCTTATTCACAAAAATCACTGCTCACCGAGGTTCCCGAATCAAGACCTCACCAGATTCTCGAACTTCGCATATTCCTGATTCCAAAACTTCGTAGATTTCTGATTCCAGAACTTCGCAGATTCCCAATTCTAGGACTTCGCAGACTTCTGATTCCCAGAACTTTGCAGATTTCAACCATCCTGAAATAGACAACGGATTCGCGAATAGGAGCCAACTTCGGCTATTACTTTTCACATTTTATCAAAAGGTTAGCGTGATGCATGATGTTCATCAGGATTTCTTCATGAATGTTGCCTTCTCGCGAAACAGGACACTCTTCTCCGAAGAAGGCCTACGAATTCATCCACGAATTTGGCAGATCCGACGTTTCGAGGGTGTAAGGTTTTTGCCCAATTCCCATGCTCCAATCGCGGCTCCCCTGCTCCAATCGCGGCTCGAGTTTGTGGATCGAGGCAGCGCAGTGGGGAGGAAGGGGGAGGCGGAGGAGCAGAGGAGGAGAGAAAAAGAAGGGGAGGAGAGAAGAAAAGAATAGTGAAGAGGGTAGTTGAAGATGGTTGAATAAAATATGACGAAGGATGAGATATGAAGGATGATGAGTGTGGGAGAGGTGGAGATGAAGGAGAGAATATTGTTGACCAGGATGGAATATTCTGTTTTGAAGGAGAAAAATGAAGGAGACCGGTGTGGATAGTCTAAGTACCACAACGTCACCAGTTGCCACCATGTCGGATTTCCATGTTTGACGTCGGACGATCGGACGGACACGGCGAGCACGTGCACATGGGGGGCGATGCTAAAGAAAGATCCCCACACCCCGGGGCAGCAGACGTGTGGCACATACGGAGTATGGATCATACTATTGTACTCCTACGTCTCGTACACGCACCGGCGGTACGGTGGTTGGGTTAGCCCTGTTCTCTCTTGCTAAAACGCCGCTGCCTTGACCACGCACGGTTCCGTTCTTGACCAGAACTACTGCACTTTTGAACGGATCAGTGGTGCATCCTCCCTCCTACCTTTTTCTCTCGTCTTTCTTCTCCCATTGCCTAGGTCAGCCAAAGTGGTTTTTCCACAACCGATAGGTGCAACTTTCTTTATCTTATGGCTGTCGTTGCTTTGCGATTCGCGCAAGTCAACTCGACACCTTCCGCCCGCCTGCCTCGTGCTGGCCCGAAGTTGCTCGTCTCCCTCCCGTCTGTCGTCTTCCAACTCCATCCCGCGCTGCCGTCTTCCACATCCGCCTGCTGCCTTCAACCTCTCATCACTTTTCCGGTCGTATCTCCAGATCTCGCTTCCCACCTTGTTTCTTGAATCGAGCAACCCAAGCATGCTATTTTCCCTTTTGGTAAGCACCTTAAATTGCTTGCTCGATCGATCGTTAGGGTGCAGTGTGCTTCTGGCTAGACAGTTGTTGGATCTACAAGCTTCTCTTTTGATCTACTTCAGATGAACTAAATATGTTCTTATGATTAATATTTGCTTTTCTTTCGATTGAATCCAAGCAACTCGAACCTTCGGTAAATCGAGGAGGGATGAGAGAAAAGATGGCCGCGGCGGCGACGGTGGATGCGGTAGAGGTGGCGGCATATGGCATGGCGGGCAGGGCCGAGGAGATGCGGCGGCGACGAAGGAGGAGGTGGAGGCGAAGATGGCCGAGTCCTGTGGGAGCTGGCGGCGGGGCAGAGGTGACCAAGGTGGGGCAACACCGATAAATGCCTGCGAGGCAGGTCTGGCGAGGCACGCAGGCGAGCGGACGGGCGGTCAACAAAGATCGGCACGGGGCAGTTTGTGCACGAATGTTAAAGCAAGATGAATGGTTCCAGATAAATATAGGTGCACCTGTTGGTTGTGGTTTGTATTTTTCACTTTAGTTACCCATTATCTGGAAATGCAAGGTTATGTTTGAAAAGCAGCTACCCACATGCTCGGTGTTTAAGAATCTTGAAACTATTGAAATTGGTGACTGGTGTTTGACTAATAACTTCAACATTGTACTTCGCTTCCTCCAGCTGTCACTGAGACTAAAAAGACTTACCTTAGTGCAAAGACAGGTATGCTACTTATGAAACTAATGCCCTTTTTCGGTGAGAAGAATCATCAAAAAGTAATGTGTTTTTCTTTATTCCCTGTGAAGCTTCCCAAAGAAGCAAATGGAGTGAGAGTTGTTGTCGTGCCAATCAATGGAATGACCTTGCAGTGTCCACTCCTTGAAACAATCATAATACGATGCTCCAAGGATGATAAAGAAATTCAAATGATGGTGAATGCAATGGTAGCGAAGGAGATCAACTTGGAGAAGATAAATGTTAAATTCTATGAAGATTTAGCAGAGAAGATCATAACAGAATAATGCATTCAAGATATGAACAAGAGAAGGAATTTACCATCTTCGAGAAGATAATGGAGGAAAATCCAGAATGGGTAGATGACTATAGTTATGGAGGGAGTGACTCAGATAATATTGATGACGAGGGGATTGAAGATGAAGAAGATGATGAGTGGGAGGATGAAGGTGACGATTTGTCAGAGGATGAAGATGACGGGTCGGAGGATGAAGATGACGAGGAGTTGGAGGATGGTGTAGTAAACAACAATGAAGATGACAATGACAATGACAATGGCCTGGAGGGTAATGGTGTTGGGCTATTGGCAGTAATGTAGATGGGAATGATGGTAAGCTGGAGGATGGCGTCGACAAATGAAGATGGCAAAAACAATGACTTGGAGGAGGATGGTATAGACAACAATGAAATTGAAGACAATGATTTCTAGAGCGCAGTGGGGTGTGCTACTGTTTTGCCAGGTGCTATCTGTCCTCATGCAGTGCATGAGTCCTAGTATTTTTTTAACAAATGGGTATGAGATTATGGCTATTTACAGAGGAAAAGCACAATCAATTAGCCGGTGAAAAAAAAGAAGGAAAAGAATCTTGTGACTGGTGAGGTTTAGTGGTGGCGACATCAAGCAGTAGGCTCTAGTGACTGTTGGACCTCCGACCAGCTTATCTATTCAACTGTCTGATGTCTTTACTGACTATATATGTATATAATATTTTGAGTTGTGTAATTGCTTGGTTGCGATCTCTGATATCGAGAGTTCCATTGCGACACCGGACCACAATTGAAGTGATTGATCTTTGCCATAGCCAGATTTGCGATTCACCTTAGTCCAGAGTTGATTAGTGCATTTCGCCCGTCGCGACTATACATTGTCGAAGTGACAAAAAAGGCAAACTATCACACCTCTGGCCCCACTTGTCAGGTCCGTCTTCTTCCTCTCCTTACACCACGTCGGACTGCCACCACTGCTTCCTATTGCTACACCGTCGTCGTCGAGGTTAGGGTTCGGGCCTTCAGGATCTAGACCTTAGAAATGGGGTGAAAGGGACCGGAAGGAAGCCAGGCGGTGGAGGCGGCATGCGAGCGAGGGTGGAAGGTGAGCTCTCATAGGGGGGAAAGGGAGGGGTCACTGGAATCGACGACGGGAGCTGTCGGGGGTAGAGGAGGATGGCAGCGTGGGGACAAGAACGAGAGAGGGGAGTCACGAGGATGAAGGAGAGGGGCACAGATGGGTTAGCATGCGAGGGAGGAGGGGAGGTCGCCAGCGACACATGAGGAGGCGCCACATGGACGAGCAACGCGACACACGCGAGGAGGAGCTCGAAGGAAGACGAGAGGGGCGACGTGAGGTGGACGACGATAGGGGTATCGTGACTGTGAGACTATCGGCCTGTTTGGGATCGCGATTTCTGCGGTGGCGGCGACAAAAGCGAATAATCCCGCCAAACGTTTCACGGTGGACGCGCTTATGTGGACCGCATACAAGGGCAACAATTCTTTTTTGAACTAGAACACATCTTATTCACGAAGCGAGGAAATCAATTATTCTTCCTATCGCGAGTTTTCTTATCACGCGTCCCCTGGCCACGGAATCAAACAGGGCTGCGTGTGGAAGGAAAAATATAGCGCAGGGTTTGTTGGCCGCTATCGGGCCTTCGATGATGGGTGCGAATCCATCACCGAAGTGATGGCTAGACACACCCCCATTCACTTGGTTGGCGGAAAGGGTTCATTGAAGCAAATCTTAAACACAAACATGATTTTGGAGTTTAGGTTTGTTGATTTGTTGTTCTGATCTCTAATGCCTAGTAATGGGGAGGACACCGGAACAATGACACCATTCAGTAAATCAGTCTTCACCAGAACATGAAGCGGAGCCTAGTAGGTCCATTGGGTTACTTAGGATTTGTTTCAGGTCGAGAATAAAAGTGTAACAAGATATTTATGATAGATACAACTAGAGATCGAGATTTATTTCAAGCTGGAGACTATCTACTCATGAAATGTACACTGAGAGACTGGGATAAATTCCACACCTTCCGACTCATGGATTAAACTCCGATGTCTTGTTGTATCTATTATGAGTAAATTAGTTATCGATTGAGAATAAATTCCGTTTTTTTATCTATCATGATTTTTTGTTATTTGTATCATTTCTGTCCGGATAGAATCTTAGATAACCGAACAAGTCCTAAGTGGAAAGAAAAAACCTTCAAAGAACCGTGGTAGCAAATGTTGATCAACTTCATCTATTGGTTGCTTGCTTTGTTCATCGAACTGCCACACCGATTCCGGTGAGGGAAAATGCAGTTTTACATGAAGCGGCGCCAGCCGCGCCACAGGGCGGCGGCGACAAGAACACACTTCGAGGCACCAACAGGCGTTCTGTCCTCAACTCATCACGGCAAAGTCGTCGCCATTTTGAATTTTCATTCTCAACTCATCACGCGTGGTTTCCATCCCTCCCTCTCGATCCAGGCCGCCTAAATTCGAATCGGACAGTTCTCGTGACGCATGCCTCGTTCGATGCATTCTCACCTAGCATGTGTTTAGTTGGGAGACAACGTGGGATGAGATGATCCGGTTCTCATTTTTTGGATGGGACCATCCCATTTTGTGTTTGGTTTAGAGGGATGGATTGGTCTTTTTTTGCACAAGGTGAAGGGAAACGGGGTGACTACGCTAGCGCAAAACAAAATTTTCCCCGCAAAACAGGAACTGCTGCTGTCAGAGATCACGGGATTACCACTAGACGCGCAGATGCAGCGGAACCGTCTCGATGTAGACGAATGCGTCGAGGGTAGCAGGCAGTGCAGTTGCTCACGTCCTTCTTGACTTGCACGTGCGGCTCGTCCGATCCAAGTGCTCCAGATGTAGCACCTCCAAGGTATCCACACGTACGGAGAAGGAAGCGACACACGCCGGACTGCTAGGTCCGCGAGTGCGACGAGGAGAGAGCGTTGGCAGCGCGGCTGCTACTTGAGAAAGTTGTGTCTTTTCAGGAGGGGTGTGGTCCATATTTATTGGGAGGAAAACCCCCCACACCATCGTCCATTAGCAATACGGGACTAATAGATGGTGTACCCCTTCCAATACTAATGGGCTTTACAACATTTGTGGCCCATTAGGACTTTTACACCATAATGGATCAAATCCATCTGAGCCCACTAGTGGATCAAATCAGATTGACTCTAGGGCATATTTCCAACGGTCTCCCACTTGCACTAGAGTCAACTATGCAAGTATATTCATCCTCATTCGGCTTCCAACCCCTTAAGTGTGTGACCCTATAGGTTCACATACACATAGACTTGACCCGAGTACATTACTCGATCAATAGTTGATAGCGGCCTCTAGCAAGACGTGTCAACTCCTATGCATACGTAAAGATCTTATCAGACAAACCATCACAACAATTCATACATGCTATTCCCTTTGCCTCACGATATTTGGTCTAGCTCCAAGGCCGACCTCTCTTTCTCGACATTGTGATTCGGATCATCAAAAGGGGGTTAACCCTTAACCCAGCACGGCCATGCATTTCTTGATCCGATCACTCGAGGGGCCCAGAGATATCTCTCTCAAGTAGAGGGGCAAATTCTATCTTGATTGACCATGCCTCACAGCATGCTTCCTGACAAACCCGAAAGTCATCTTTATGACTACCCGATTCTGAGTAGTGGTTGATGGCCCCTAAGTAGGTCAATTCACATCTTGAGTACATGCGACAATATCAAGTCTAAGGACATAGCGTATACGTTGTGTAAACAGAGAACAAGATCTCAAATTGGGTCAGTCCAGCCCCATGTCATACATGTGCCCACATTATTAGTTATACATCTCCATGTTCATGACTTGTGAAACATAGTCATCAACTAATTCATGTGCTAGTCATTAACTCATACTAGGGACAACTTTTGAATAACCATACAAGTAAAAGAGTTTCACAAACAATTCACATAATTGCCAATCAAATACAAGTCGTCTTTCATGGATATTCAATAAAAGAACCAAGTGACATGGATATAATGGAATATAATCATCTCTATAATTCCTTATAGGACATATTTCTAACATTCTTCCACTTGCACTTGAGCTAATCTAGAATATATCTAATACTCATAGCTCTCATGTGCGCCTCATGCTTAGGCTGTGGAAGGGGTTTTGTCAAAGGATCTGCAACATTCAAATCCGTGTGTACTTTGCATATCTTGATATCACCTCATCTAATGATCTCTCGTATCAGATGAAATTTCCGCAGTACATGTTTATTCTTTTGGTGGTTCCTTGGCTCCTTTGCTTGCGCAATAGCCCCATTGTTGTCACAATAAAGATCCAACGGGCTAGAGACACTCGGAAACACACCAAGTTCAGAAAGGAACTTCCTTATCCAAACACCCTCCTTTGCAGCTTCCGAAGCCGCGATGTACTCGGCTTCTGTTGTAGAATCAACCACTGTCTCCTGCTTGGAACTCTTCCAGCTCATAGCTCCACCATTTATCGTAAATACGTATCCTGATTGCGACTTTGAATCATCTTGGTCAGTTTGGAAACTAGCATCGGTGTAACCCGTTACAACGAGCTCCTCCTCACCTCCATAGACTAGGAACATGCCTTTAGTCCTTCTTAAGTACTTAAAAACATTTTTAACCGCTGTCCAGTGACCCTCACCTGGATCAGATTGGTATCTGCTTGTAATACTGTGTGCATACGAAATATCTGGACGTGTACATATCATTGCATACATAATAGATCCGATGGCCGAAGCATACGGTATTCTACTCATGCGTTCCCGCTCATCAGTTGTCGAAGGACACTGAGTCTTGCTAAGATGTATGCCATGTGACATAGGCAAGAACCCTTTCTTTGCCTCTTCCATGTTGAACCTTTTCAACACTTTATCAATGTAAGTGTCTTGGCTTAATCCTATAAGCCTTTTTGATCTATCTCTATAGATTTTGATGCCCAAAATGTATGCCGCCTCACCTAAGTCCTTCATTGAAAAACTATTTTTTAATGAGGTCTTAGCGGCCTCAAGCATAGGAATGTCATTTCCAATCAGTAATATGTCATCCACATATAAGATTAGAAATACAACGGAGCTCCCACTTGCCTTCTTGTAAACACAAGGCTCTTCTTCACTCTGAATGAAGCCAAACCCTTTTACCACCTCATCAAAGCGAATGTTCCAACTCCGAGATGCTTGCTTCAATCCATAAATGGATTTTTGAAGTTTGCACACCTTTCCAGCATTGGTTGGATCAACAAATCCCTCAGGTTGTGTCATATGCACATCCTCGGTCGATTTCCATTTAGGAAAGGTTGTTTTGACATCCATCCGCCATATCTCATAATCGAAATATGCGGCTATAGCTAGAATGATCCGAATAGATTTAAGCATCGCTACGGGTGAGAATGTCTCGTCGTAGTCAACTCCTTGAACTTGTCGAAAACCTTTTGCAACAAGTCGAGCTTTATGGATGTGAACATTTCCATCCATGTCCCTCTTCTTCTTATAGATCCATTTGCACTCTATGGGTTTAACACCATCTGGCGGGTCAACCAAGTTCCAAACTTGATTGTTATCCATGGAATCTATTTCGGATCTCATGGCACTTTGCCATTTCTTGGAATCTGGGTCCATCATTGCTTCCGCATATGTCATAGGTTCATCATTGTCTAACAACAATATGTCGCGCTCTACCGCGATCATGAGATTGAGCTTATCAGTTGCGCGACGTGCCCTTTCAGACCCTCGTGGTTGTGGTGGTGCTTCTCTTGCCACGGGCATCTCAACTCGTTCAGCTACATTAGCATCAATTGTGAAATCTTGCCCAACCGGCTCATCTTGAACTTCTTCAAGATACACCTTCTGTCTACATTTTTCTCTTTTAAGAAACCCTTTCTCAAAGAAAACGTCGTTCCGAGCGACAAACACTTTGCCTTCTGACCGGTTGTAGAAATAATATCCCAAGGTTTCCTTTGGATATCCCACGAATATGAACTTGTCCAATTTAGGTGTTAATTTATCTGATTCAAGTTTCTTCACATAAACCTCACAACCCCAAATTTTCAGAAAAGACAAACTGGGAGTCTTACCAGTCCACATCTCATATGGTGTCTTAACTACGGACTTAGAAGGTACCCTATTTAAAGTGAAAGCTGCGGTTTCTAAAGCATAACCCCAAAATGACAATGGTAGGTCCGACTGGCTCATCATTGATCGGACCATGTCCAACAAGGTTTGATTACGTCGCTCGGATACACCGTTTCTTTGAGGTGTTCCAGGTGGCGTAAGTTGTGGAACAATTCCGCAACTCTTTAGATGATTGCTAAACTCATGGCTCAAATACTCACCTCCACGATCAGAACGCAAGGTCTTGATTTTCTTGCCACGTTGATTTTTTACTTCACTCTGAAATTCTTTGAACTTTTCAAAAGTTTCAGACTTGTGCTTCATTAAATAGACATAACCATATCTACTTAAATCATCGGTGAACGTTATGAAGTATTGGTATCCACCTCTAGTTGTCGTACTCATTGGTCCGCACACATCCGTATGTATGAGTTCCAATAAGTACGAGGCTCTCTCGAGAAAAACCGAGAAAGGCATCTTGGTCATCTTGCCTAGCAAACAAGCTTCACATGTCTCGTAGGATTCAAAATCAAACGAAGTTAAAAGTCCATCGTTATGGAGCTTCTTCATGCGCTTTTCACTGATGTGACCCAAACGACAATGCCATATGTAGGTAGGACTTAAATCATTAGGTCGAGACCTTTTAGCACTTATGTTACAGATAGGTGAATCATTAAGATTTAAAACAAATAAGCCATTCACAATGGATGCACAAGACACAAACATATTATCCTTAGAGATCACACAACCATTGTTTTCACTCGCAAATGAATAACCATCCTTCATCAAACATGAAGGGGATAAAATGTTTCGACTCAAACTAGGAACAAAATAACAATTATTCAACTCCATAATAAATCCTGACGGGAGGTGGAGTTGCATCGTCCCGACGGTCAACGCAACAACTCTTGCATTATTGCCCACGCGGAAATCAACTTCTCCTTTTCCAACGCTTCTACTTCTTATCATTCCCTGTGTCGAATTGCAAATGTGAGCAACCGATCCGGTATCAAATACCCAAGAATTAATGACAGTATTAGCGAGAAAAACATGATGTGTAACATAAACATGAAGTGTACCTGAAGTGGAAGTACCCTTGCTTCCCTTGTTCTTCAAAGAAGCTAGGTACAACTTGCAGTTTCTTTTCCAATGACCAATTTCCTTACAATGAAAACATTCAGCATTGGCAGCTGGACTAGCCTTGGGCGTCTGGTTTGGAATGGGGATCTTATCCTTGGCCTTGCCTTTCTTCTTCCAAGACTTGCCCTTCCTTTTAAAGGTCGGCTTGTTTTGGATCACCATCACATGATTGCTTGCCGGTGCCTTTCTTGATGTCACTCTCTGTTGTCTTTAGCATACCACACGAGTTCATTCAAGCCCTTCTCCGCCCCATGCATATGGTAGTTCGAGATGAAGTTCCCATAGCTAGGGGGAAGAGATGTGAGAATGAAATCAGTGGACAACTCCTTGCCCAGTGGGAAGCCTAGCTTCTCCAACCTTTGAACGTAACCAACCATTTTGATTACATGTGGTCCTCGGCGCGCCTTCGCCAATTTGCACTCCACAAAGGCTTTAGAGACATTGAACCTTTCGGTCCTAGCTTTGTGTGGCGAACATATCATTGAGTGCCACGACCATATCGTGCACATGGATCGACTCAAACCGCATTTGCAAGTCGGGTTCCATACACGCAAGCATAAGGCAACCCACTTCAAGATCGACATCACATGCCTTCTTGTAAGCGTTCTTTACAGCGAGTGTTGCATTTTCATCAGGCTCATCGGGTAAAGGGGTGTCTAGAACCTCTTCCTTTTTCTCAGCCTTAAGAATAATTCTAAGGTTACGGATCCAATCCGTATAGTTCGTTCCATTCAACTTGTCCTTCTCAAAGATCGTACGCAAAGAAAATTCCTTACTAGGTGCCATCTACAACAAAATAATAAATGCAAAATACTGACACAAAATATCCATGACTGAGTAAAATAAAATAATTTACTCCCACTAAAATCAATATCCCCACATTGATACTTAGTGATTCAGAATCCACAACTAACAAGTCTACTAGTGAGCTTTTGCGTCACCGCTAGTAAACAAGGTAGATCGGTAAGCAACTTCTTTGCTAATCATATCACATATGACTCCTGTTGTTGGGTGACATCTCTATGTCTAGGCTCCCAACCTTTATGCCCCAAAATCCTTAACCGTTAAGATGACTTTGATAAGCAAACCAACACTTATGCGTGTAAGTATCCGATACAACCCGTCTAGTCAAGGAAAACTAGTGGCACCCTAATTTCATAGACCCACCACTAATTGTACGAGACGTGGGACGGTGGCAAGTGTTGGGAGGGCATGTTAACTTAAAATTCCAAAGGGATCGTTCTACTCGTAACATCACACGCAAGAAAATAACATTGTCGCATGTAAAAGTAGAACGGTAAGAACGACATTCACACAGTTGTAACACGGTATGGCCTATTGTCGCATGTTGATCTCCATCTCCATTGACATGTACATCATGTTGATCTCCATCTCCATGATCTGTGTGTGCCATCCTCCATGTGATGAGTCCTCCAAGAACTATCTAACGCGTGCTAGTAATGAAAGTTACACAATCGCGTATTAGATCATCACAAATTTGGTACGCAGACCATTACATTAATTTTGACAATACATGTGGCTCCAGCCGTATTGCCTTATGCGTGACACGCAGGTCACGAAAAAAAATTACACACATGCATCACATACACATATAGGCCATACCGATTACAAAACCTGCAAAACAGATTATCGCAATTCCGACGTCCAAACTTAAAACGCCCGAAAACCCATCTTGCAAGCCGAATTTGGCAAAACTAATTTCGCTGAGACCAGCAAAGCTGGTTTATCACATGTGTAAAATTTTCTGTAGATCAATTTTTGTATAGAAAACGTCTTCATCCGAGTTAACCACGAAAAGTTATGACTGTTTTACCGAACAGTATATTTTCTGGTTTTTCCCGGGCCGGTAGAGATCCAATCTGACACCGCCACGCATCCCATGCGCCTGGCACTTGACCTAGCTTCGATTCGACCAATCCAATTGATCTCCTTCTCGTTGTGATTGGGTTTACGTGTATCACTTAACTCCGATGGCGGAATTCCGACCGGTAGGAGTAATTCGTTACACGACCATCACGTCAAGAACACGAAGCCGATCAAAACTTTGATCTACATCTGCATATCTCTATATGCACACATCCCGAATCTAAAACTTAGCAGCTACGGCTTTGGTACCACTGAAGGGAAACGGGGTGGCTACGCTAGCGCAAAACAAAATTTTCCCCGCAAAACGAGGCTGCTGCTCGTCGGAGATCACGGGATTACCACTAGACGCGCGGATGCGGCGGAACCGTCTCGATGTAGACGAACGCGTCGAGGGTAGCGGGAAGTGCGGTTGCTCACGTCCTTCTTGACTTGCACGTGCGGCTCGTCCGATCCAAGTGCTCCAGATGTAGCACCTCCAAGGTATCCACACGTACGGAGAAGGAAGCGACGCACGCCGGACTGCTAGGTCCGCGAGTGCGACGAGGAGAGAGCGTTGGCAGCGCGGCTGCTAATTGAGAAAGTTGTGTCTTTTCAGGAGGGGTGTGGTCCATATTTATTGGGAGGAAAACCCCCCACACCATCGTACATTAGCAATACGGGACTAATAGATGATGTACCCCTTCCAATACTAATGGGCTTTACAACATTTGTGGCCCATTAGGACTTTTACACCATAATGGATCAAATCCATCTGAGCCCACTAGTAGATCAAATCCAGTTGACTCTAGGGCATATTTACAACACAAGGGATTGAAAGCAGGGGCGGACCCACCCATTAGGGGAGCTGAGGCGGCCGCCTCAGCTACCCGCCGACGAGCACCACTATCCTTCCTTAGTTTTCCATGGTTTTTTTCCTCATCTGGGAGCCATCTTCACGACGTGAGGAAGAAGACTCGAGGAAGAAGAAGACTGAAGCGTTATGGGCCGTCAGGGGATTAAAAGGCCCACTCGACCAGCAAAAATAGAGCCAAGCCCAGCACAGCCAAGCCCACCATTTTATTTACTTATATTTTGAATTGTATGGTGCATGAACAATGTTTATTCTTCACATTAGAGGTACTATTTTTAAAGCACCGCCTTATTCACTCATTGTTTTCTGTTTTTCGTGCTCGCAATATGTGAGTACATTGTTATTTTTTTTGGGTAACTTGAAACTAAAGTCCGCCTCACCTAAAATTAAATCCTGGGTCCTGATCGAAAGGATGGGACGATGGTCATTTAATACCGTTAGTGTAAAGTGGGACTCACTTGCCAGTTGTGGGACCGGCATGCCATCCTCCTTGCCACTAATTCCCCCCACAGCCGTGGAAGCCCTTCCCCACCGCCTCCTCGCCGTCGGGCCGTCTCCTCCCGGCTCGGCGCGGGGGCTCCCGCACACGCGCCGGCCCGCAGCGGAGCTGGTCAAGCTCGCCAGCTCCGGTGCAGCCTAGGGTCGGCCGCCACGGAGCTCGAGCTCGCAGGCGCAACCCCCGCACTGGTATTCCCAGGGACCATCCCACTCCATCTCATCCCATTCCCCACGTCTCCAAGCACTGGTATTCCAGGGACCATCATCCACTCCATTCCATACCATCCTTGCAACGAAGGACACGTAAGTTCACTCTCAACCCAGACTACACCATAAAGTCTAAACTCATTTATTAGCTAATTTTGCTGATGTGGCACTGCAGTTATTGAAGAGAGAAGGGAAAAAATAAAGACTTCGTTTCCTATTTGGACTCGACGTCTTCGCTTCCTTCAATGCCCACAACTCCAGAAGACTCCGCGGTTGGGGAGGATCGTATGGAGTCCATCGATCTTGTACACCGGCATCGGATCTTCTCCCGCTCGCACGCCTTCGAGCCCGTGTGTCATCGAGCCTTCTGTGACCCGCACACTCCCGGATCTCCTTCCCCCGTGCCGTCGCAGGAGAGGAGGGGCCGACCGCCACTCGCGCCGCTGCCGGAGAGGAGGGCCGGCCTCCTCGGGCGGCCTTCTCGAGCGCCGCCGCGGAGAGGCGGGGGCGGCCTCCGAGCGCGCCGCCGCGGGAGAGGCGGGGGCGGCTCGGATCGCCGCCGCGGGAGGGGGGGGGGCGGCATCCGCACGCGTCGCGGCAAGAGAGGAGGGGCTTGCCTCCGGGCGCACCGTGGCCGAAGAGGGTGGCCGACCTCCAGGCGCACGGTCGCCGGAGGGAAGGGTCCGCACTCCGCCTCCATTGCCCCCTGCTATGCTTTCTTTGCTTTGTGTGTGGAGTAGTTGAGATCTGGTGCACAGTTGATCACATAGGCCATGTTTGGATGGTAGATGTTGGTGTTAGTGGTAGTGGTAGTTTTTAACACCTCCAAACTAACACATAAAAAACTAACATCTTGGATGTTTAGATGGAGGTATTAGTAGACGTGGTAATGGATTATGGAAAATCCAAATCCAATTGGATTTTTTCCTTTTGGACTTCGTTGGACTGGATTACTTTGGATATGGATGTCCACATGCTAAATTAAATTGGATGTCCAATCAGTATTGGATGTCCAAGCATGAGCTTTTAATTCTACTATCCGGCTCTGGACGTGGGTCCCGCATATAGATTTGGCTTCACCGATTTGCATGAAGTAGCGGATCGTCATATTAAAGCATCTCACCAAATTTTGGTCGGATCCGCTAAAATTTTATAGTGTGAACGCGAGTTTTTAATTCTAGGGTCCGGCTCCGGATGTGGGTCCCACATATAGATTTGGCTTCACCGATTTGCACCGAGTAGCGGATCGTTACATTAAGACATCTCACCAAATTTCGATTAAATCCGCTAAAATTTTATAGTGTGAACGCGAGCTTTTAATTCTAGGGTCCGGCTGCGGACGTGGGTCCCACATATAGATTTGGCTTCACCGATTTGCACCGAGTAGAGGACTGTTATATTAAGGCATCTCACCAAATTTCGGTCAAATCCGCTAAAATTTTATAGTGTGAACGCGAGCTTTTAATTCTAGGGTCCGACTCTGGACGTGGGTCCCATGTATAGATTTGGCTTCACCGATTTGCACTGAGTAGCGGACTGTCATGTTAAGGCATCTCACCAAATTTCGGTCAAATCCGCATAAATTTTCTAATGTGAACGCGAGTTTTTAATTCTAGGGTCCGGCTCTGGACATGTGTCCTACATATAGATTTATCTTAGCAGTGAACCTGGTGGTGGTTGGATTATATTGTTGGATATTGGATTTTGAGTGTGTGAATTGGATTGGATTGGATGTGAGCTTTATAATTTAGGATCTTATTGGATTTTTCTTATTTGGATTATGGATGTTTATCCATTCCCACGCATAGGTTAGTTTGCATTTAAGATAACTTTTCCAATCATTTGAAAAAGAGATGGAGAGAGAAAAGGGGTGGGGTCCACCAATTTCCACCTCTTGGAGGTGTTAGTTTTTAGGGGTGTTAGTTCCAACTAACACCAAACTAACACATATGTTTAGCTCCAAAGTATTAGTTTGTTACAAACTAACACTAACACCTCCATCCAAACATGGCCATAGTAATATGTCACAGTTGATCAGCTCCTTTTATACTCAGTAATTAATGTTTTGATTTATAGAAACTACTATTTCAAATTTTGCATCGGAGACTCAAAGGTATGGACTCTGTACATAGTCTCGGTTGGAGCCTTTGCACTCGTCATCCTCTTCCGCGTCTTTTCTTCCTAGGCAAACTCTCGAACACCTCAACGGCAAAACCCCTCCGCTAATGCGCGCTCTACTCCGCCTCCGGCACCGGCTACCTCTGCCCCTCACCGCGCGGCCCCTGTCCTCCTCTTCCGAGCCCCACGAGATCCCAACCATCTACTCCTTTCTCCAGCCCTCCGTCTTCGCGCCGCGCCCCAGGCCGCAACCACCGCCGCCGCCCCCACCACCGGCCCATGACGCCGCCCCCAGAAAGACGCTCGACGCCGCGGACGCCGCCGCGCTCGAGTCCGACCTCCTCGCCGCCGTTGCCGAGGACCGCTCGGACGACGCGTGGCTCGCGTTCAAGTCCCTGGCCGCGTCATCCCGCCCGCCCTCTCCCCACGCTGCCGCGGCGCTCGTCTCCCACCTCGCGGGCGCCGCGGGCCCGCACCACCGGCTCGGCCTCAAGCGCGCCTTCGCTGCGGCTGTCTTCCTGCTGGAGAAGAGCCCGCACGCGGCGCCCGTACCGGAGCCCGCCCTCGGGGCGCTCTTCTCCGCGCTAGCCGCGGCGGGCTCCCCCGCGCCGGCGCTGGCGCTCGCGCGCGCGATGCTGCGCTGCGGACGACGCCTACCGGCGTTCTCCGTCTGGGGCCACCCTCTGATCGAGCTCACCCGGGACGATCCGAGCGCCTTTGCTGCATTCCTCAAGGTGTTCGATGAAGCCTGCAAACTTGTGGTGGGGGAGAAGGCTCCTGCTGAGGCAGCAGCGATGTGCCCTGACCTCGCTGCCTGCAATGCTGTCCTTGCTGGTTGCTGCTGCAGGCTTGGTTCGGTTGCAGACGCTGAGAAGGTGCTGGAGACTATGTCGGCCGTTGGGGTCTCGCCAGATGTAGAGAGCTTTGGTTCCCTCGCCTTCTTGTATGCTTGGAGGGGTGTTTCCAGCCGGGTTGATGAGCTCGATACATTGCTCGATGCTCTGGGATTCAGCAAGAAAGGATTTTTCAAGAATCTGGTCAGTGGGTACCTAAAATCCAGCAGCTTTGAGTTGGTTTCATCCCTCATTCTCCGCGCAGTGAAGGAACACAGAGTTGGGGATGGAAATGGATTCGATGCAGAAACCTATAGTGAGGTTTCGCAGTGCTTTGTTGATCATGCTAGGATTAGAGAACTAGCTCAGTTGATCATCCAAGCACAGGAGATCGAGCTCACTCAACCACCTATGTCAGTTGAGGATTCTGTTGGGTTTGGGATTGTCAACGCTTGTGTTGAGCTTGGCCTATTGAACAAAGCTCATAGCATAATCGATGAAATGACTGCTCAAGGAGCTTCTGTAGGGCTTGGTGTGTACTCCTCGATCTTGAAAGCATATTGCAAGGAGCAAAAGACTGCAGAGGCTGCACAGCTTGTGGCAGAGATTAGTGCAGCAGGGCTTCAGCTTGATGCTAGTAGTTATGATGCTCTTATCGATGCTTCCATGACAGCACATGATTTCCAGTCTGCATTTGCTCTTTTCAAGGACATGAGAGAGGCGAGACTACCAGAACTTAGGTCGAGTTATCTCACTATAATGACAGGCTTGACAGAGAACAACCGGCCTGGCCTCATGGCTTCGTTCTTGGACTCAGTGGTTGATGACCCAAGAATAGAGATTGCTACACATGATTGGAACTCGATAATACATGCTTTCTGCAAGGTCGGGAGGTTAGAGGACGCTAAAAGGACATACCGAAGGATGGTATTCCTTAGATTTGAACCAAATAATCAGACATACGTTTCGCTTATCAATGGGTATGTCTCAGCTGAGAAGTACTTTAATGTGCTCATACTATGGACAGAAGTGAGGAGGAAGGGGGCTGAGTTCAACCACGAGTTGATTGATGCCTTTCTATATGCTTTGGTGAAAGGAGGGTTCTTCGATATGGCAATGCAGGTGATTGACAAGGCGCAGGAGTTCAAAATATTTATTGATAAATGGAGGTACAAGCAAGCATTCATGGAAACCCACAAGAAACTGAAAGTGGCAAAGCTAAGAAAGCGAAATTTCAGGAAAATGGAAGCCCTGGTAGCTTTCAAGAATTGGGCCGGTCTCAATACATAACACCACAATCTCAGTTATCAACATATCATCTTCAGAAGCTGTAGCAAGCACTGCAGATCTTTAGAGATGGCCAAATAAGGCAGCTGTGCTGTGATCAGCTTGTAGGAAGGTTAGATAAATTGGTCCGCTTATGTTCTCTGTGGTTTTTTATAGGAATGTTTACTTCGTACTTTATAGATTTATACTGGCCTGTCCAGTTCTGACTCCAGACCATGTATTACTGAAATGTCTCAATAACGAGTTTCTCTTGAAATAAGTTGCATTTCTTAGTATTACTAGTGTAAAGATTCTTCCCTGATCCAGCGCTCCAGCTCCATGCATTCTAGTATTACTAGTGTAAAGATTCTAACATTGCTCTGCTGCTATCGACCTCCAGCGAATAAACCAACAACTCGAAATTGGTCAATTGCCAGTATTATTAGTGTTCTACCAGATGAGCAGAAAGTTATCACACAATACCAAATGAAAGTAACTTAAAGTTCTAACATGGCATGCATATCAAATAGAAGCAACTTAAGGTTTCAATATAGCATGCATACCAAATCAAAGTAGCTTAAGTTTTAACATAGCATGCATGTACCAAACCAAAGTAATTTAAGGCTTTAACATAGCATACATGACCGGTCCACATAACACAAGTTTGGGTCCACAAACATTATTACAGGCTCTTGATACAAGAGCAGTTCCACATCATAATAGGAGGAATTACTACTAAATTAATAATATAGTAAATGTATTGCCGGGAGAAATGCAGATGATAAAAGCTGGTGGATTCCCTTTCAAATTTCTTGATTTAAACAGCAGCCTCCACAAGCGTTGGACCTCCCTTTTCTCCCTACGGAAAACAGATGTGACTGCAAATTTAGTATCCTCCTATAGAAGAGGTGTCTCCGCCATTAGTCAAGTTTGACATGACAATAGACATCAATGAAGAGGAGTACCTTGTTACTGTCTAGTTGGTAGATGGGAACCCCTTGTAGAAAACAGGGTGGCTGTTCAACAGCGTATCTTTGATAGTCGCAATGTTTTCCGACATGATCTTGATTGCCGATGACACTGACCGAGGACACAGGCCAGTCCCACGGGCCAGTTTCATCAGAATCTGGAACCCTACTGTCATCACAGTTGCCCCAGCCTCTCCCATTGGGGCACCTATGTTTGCAGGGTCAGGGAGGGGAACAAGGGAGAAGCCGGCGGGGAAGAGAGAAATGTTATTTATCGCCTGTTCGCCTCCTGGGCTTGTGATCATCTCCATCACGTTTTTGTCTAGAGAGGAGTAGACCATGAATGACCCGGATGCGTCGTAGCAGCTGTTCTGGAGGACCATCATGATATCCTTGTTTGCGCCGCTGCCATGCTGACCAATTGCAAATATTCGAGTGAGATTTGAAATCACAAGTCTGAGATAAGGAAACTGCATCCAGTGTTAGTGCCTGATGATGTTCTGTTACCTTGACATGCAGGATGGAGACAGCATCTTCACTTCCGATGCCACTGGCTACACGAACTTCCTCCTTCACACAGCCTCCATTCACAAGCACATCCCACTGCCATCACCCATCGGTAAGACTCACGTTAGTTGAGTTCAGACAGAGGTCGTGCTTGCCATGTGCCCTGAGTGACTGTGTCCGTTGACATACCTTGACACGCAGCAAGTTGTTCTTGAGCAGGTCGAACACCCTCCTCATAGGCAGCTCCAGCAGGAACGTCGCACTCGCGCACACAACCGCGGTGTTGCTGGTGTCATCATTCCTTTTGTAAACAATCCTGACGTCTTCCTCGGTGCCTTCTCCACACTGGACGCTCCAGGCATCTGCTGAGAGGCCGGAGATGCTGCCAGTGTAGTCGGCCAGCAGATTGTCTGCCAGCTTCATGACAGCCATCCTCCCTCTTGCAGGAACTGCAACCAACAACACAAGGAGGTAAGTTCGTTTCTCTAATTCAAGTTTGGTAGTGAGAGTGCCAAATAGTAATCACATTTTTTTCAGGCTGCCATTACCGTTCAGGGTACAGTTGGTGACATGGAACACGTCCCTGAGTCGTGCGCATTGTCGCGCTATGTTCATCACCCAGCGCCTGGCGCCGAAGAGGAGACCGCTCAGGCTTGGCTCGAAGAGGTTATGAGCACTACTGTCATCTACTCGAACGTGCTCGATGACGGTGACCTGCAAAGAAAGTTTGGGAACAGATCAAGCATGGCTGTGGTACAGTGCCATAATATAATGAGGTAAAGTTTAATTTCGAGCACTTCCCTAGCTGTCATACCTTGCAGCTGTTGTGCCTCATGGGCTGAATCAGTATTCCTGATGGCATCTTGCGGCACTTGGCACTGCCGTCCAAAGACACGTCGACGACAGCAATGGCTCCATGTTCCAGCCTCTTGCAGTAGCGCAAGAAGGTGTATTTTCTAGCCGGCACCAGGGGTGATGGGAACACCAGCTCGGCAGTCAGCTGTCGTTTTCAATGCAAAAGAACAAGACAACAGCTAAGAGCCTAAGAGGACAGTTCTTATCTGCCTGTGCACTGTATTTTTCACATGTAAGCTACTAACTACTAAGCTGCTTCTCTCTGCTAAATTCATGAACAATTCATACCAGCTGCATAGCCCCATCGTAGCTTTCCTCGCTATTCTTAGGCCAGTTGTACACCTTGGTAGTCGTTGCACCGGATATGAGTCCAGGGAAGAAGGTGCCATATTTCTTCTGCAGTCATTTCAAAGTTCAAACTGGGTTCAGATTTGCATTCAGATTCTGAATCGACAACGGTATTCAGTATTTCAGTATCAACAACCCACTCACAGCATCCATTAGATATTCCACAAGACTTTTGGAGCCCAGCATGACCACAGTGTTGGCACGGGTAGCTTCTGTCTTGAATCCAATGGCACCGATGCTGATTTGCTCAGGGAATGTCTGGGCGTAGGTCATCTTGTTCAGTACTTCGAATGAACCACCAGGTACAGCCATCCACAGAGGGCAGTCAGAGTCACCCAAAATGAGAAGCTCCTGCGCCGCACTGTTGGCTACTTCAGTAAAGGCTTGTGGGTCATCTTGCATAACAAATGCATTTTCTGACGAGCTCTCGAGATTGAATAAGTGGGTAGGTGAAGTCCTCAAAGAGGTTACATTGTTCGTACGCATCTGCCAAAGAAACGATGCAACATCACTACATCAGCGGAACTTGAGATACAGACTTTATAATCTTTTGCAACTAGAGATGTGATCTTTCGGTCTGAGAAGAAGTATAATCTGTATATGATGCCATGCAAGCTGACACAGCTACAGCGCTGGTTATGAAGAGTGGAAATGAAGAGTTTACTTGAGACAATGAGTTATATGCTGCACCTGCAACTCTTGCTGCAGCACCTGATTATGCACTTTCAGCCGTTCCAGTTCTTTGAGGATCTGGAGTTGTCCTGGATCATTAGTGCATCTGGGACACAGAGCATTGTTATGTCCCTGCCTGAACCTGTTGTTTTCTTCCCTCAGCATTTCATTCTCCACTTTCAACCTGTAGTTCTCTTCTCTTCCACTTGAATGCTATTTGTGTCATGTAACAGAATGTCAGGAAACTCGAGGTATATATTAGGTACTAGAATCGGATCGTATGACTGAGTTGTGTGACCAGTATTACTGATTGGTCCTAGCATGAATCATCCTGGCTTTGAACTAGTGGTACAGCAAGGTCGTTAGCAGTTACTCTCTTCATTATAAAATTTAGGTTGTGTTAGTTTTATCTAACATCTACAACATAAAAAAATTCATCAAGTCCATCATAAAATATATCTTGCTAGTGCATTTAATTGGTTTTGTAGATCCTAATACTTTTTTCTGTAAACTTGATCAAAGTTTTCATTAAATGACATAAAAAAACTTGAACAGCCTACACCTTGGAACAGAAGGAGAAGAAGTAGCACTTAGCAGGTTTTATGATGTGTTGCTAGTCATGATCATGGAAACTTGCAATGGTGTAGAACAGACCTTTACTTGGGTTCTCTTGTTCTGGAACCAAAACTTCACCTGATGCAAAGCAAGGCCAGTCGCGATAGCTAACTGCATCCTTTGATTCTCATCAGGGTGTGCGCAGACACTAAAGAAGCTGCTTGTTCAACAACAATAAAGACAATACAGATGATGATATTTCAAACTGAAGGTAACTGATGGAAAGGAAAATATTTGTGAAGTCTTAGAAATAACTCAAGGATACGGCACACTTTCAATAAAGTACTCCGTCCGTTAGGTTGTTTTGACTTTATTAGATTCATAAATGATGTTATGCATTTACACGTACACTATGTCTGGATGCATAATAATATATATGAATATAGAAAACCCAAAACGACTTATAGTTTGGAACGGAGGGAGTATTTCTTACTATGTTTACTTTGATCTAAATGAGTAGAGTCAACTTCTAAAGTTTTAATATCAGATATACCTAGTGATTATTTTTCTTCAGCACTGGATAAATAAATAATACAATGATCAAAGATGGTACCAACGTCATGCACTTTGGTAATATATACCGATTGACTATATATGTATATGTATATGTATGTATGTATATATGTGTGTGTGTCTATATATATATACATATATATATACATATATATATAAGGGGGATCTCTAAACAAATAAAAATACATTTGTTGATGCATACTGTTAACTTTGAGTAAATGATGTATTTACTACTTTAATGAACCATACCCTTCAAGTATCTCTGACTGCTTGCTGGTGAGCCTGTGTAGAGACCTTTTCTTTGGTTGTGGACCATCCTGATGACCATCACCGAGGCTTTCTTCACGAGTTTTCTTGTTGCCAACCAAGATGCTCGAGTCAACTTCATTGATTCTAGAGGCACCAGCACCATGGCTCTCTCCATGACCATTTGTTGCATGTAGTTCTTTAGAATGATTGCTTAAATTCTTTTCATCATTCTGGTAAAGGAACAATATTTTCAGCACTAAACTCACGCATTCCAAAATTAATAATCGAAGAGGTTAAACATAGTACCATCGAGCATTTAAGAAACATACAGAAGGCACTGCTGGGAAAGTATTCCACATTGTTATTTGCATTTTTGAACTTTCAACATCTAAAGTTGTGTTACATATTTCCAAACATCTATATTGACTACTGAGACACTAACCATTAACTTAAACCTATACATAATAGAAAAACCATGTGGGTAGGCCATCTCTACTAATTTGGATATTTACATAATAAACACTCTTTTTATGAATCACGCTGATAATTACTACCTTTACAAAACTTCATGTACTACATGGCTCAACAAAAGGAATAAGAGGGGAAATAAATCACAAACAGGACCGCGATGCATCTAATGACATTTATCCTGTTTTTTGTAATTTTCTCTTATTTAGATGTTTATTTATTTCTACCTCCTTTAATGTTGTATATGTATTCATTAAAGTTATCACACAACTATTCTTCAACAATTACATATATGAAAACACCACCTTTTCAAAATATTGATGGGTCTAAAGACCCCCCCCCCCCCCCAACACACACACAGCAAAAATGCAAATAAAATGTGTCACTGTATTTTACCTTAATCTCAACTAAAAAATACTAGGAGCTAACCTTTTACACTGGAAAATAAGCCCCCCCCCTCATATTCTTCTTGATTCTTTAGAATTTATTTAGGTAGTATGATTTTTTATATTAAATTCAATATTCAAAGCATTGACTATTTAAAAATTTAGAAAAAAGATTTGTTTGTAGAAAAGTTGGGTAACATGGAGATATATTGAGTATAAGCCATCAATATTTCAAAAAAACAGTAAAAGAATTGTAGCTTTAGCACTCCACTATGTATTAAAAGTGAAAAATTGATTGAAGACCAACATAGAAGAATAGATTATTGAGAAGTGATTTCAAATGGTGAATCCAAATTAATTAAGAGAATTAATTATCTTTATCCTTCTTGAAAAAACAATCTCATAATGAACTTTGACAAAACAAGATGAAGTGAGTTAAAAAGAAATCAAAAGGAATAAAATCATCAAACTAGGAAAATCCAAGATATATACTACAATATCTTGTATGATCAGGTGATATTGAACAAACTTAATGTAGAAACAAAAAGTATGTTTCTATATTTCTGTCTTGTCAAACCTTTATTTTAGGGGATAAACATGCAAAAAAAAAATCATTCTCAATAACAAGAAAGAAAATCCAACAATATATGTATACTAGAGATGGAAGAAGAAATACCTTTTTGGATGAAAAGCCAACGCCAGTAGCAGGAGGTCCCATCAAAGATGGGTCGCTGATACCACCATTAGAACCCATCAAAGATGTGTCGGTGAGACCACTAGTAGATCCAATCAAAGATGGATCACCTCCTGAAGGTCCACTTATTCTCATCCTCATATTGATAAGTACACTACCTACAATTTCTTGAAGTGTTTGCTTCAACTAGTCTTCCCTAGCATTCGACTCGCCTTTCCCTTGCCCTCCCCTCTATTTATAGGCGCCACCCTGGATGTAAAATGTTACAATTTATGGTCCCCACACTGGTTTAAAGGTGTATGAGCATGTGATTTGGTTGACTGTGCAAATAAAATAATAATATAGTAACGCTAGCCAGAGGAGGGAAAAATAAGGTAAGTAGTTGGGAGATATATCTACTATATTTTTTCTCGTGTTTATTTTAATCAATTTATAAGCACCCATGCATAAAAGGTATAGTAAAAGGAATCAATTAATTATAGCTTCATTTACCCCGTGCATCATCAAAGTACAAATGTACTGATAAAGATTGGAGGTGTGAGCAAAATAGGAAAACTTATATTAGCTGGTGACACCTTGAATAAAGTTGTAGGTGTGCTGTAATTATCTCATACTAGTTGTCCTACAGCCAGCTAGCTTATAATAGAACTTCAATAAATAATAGCAAGATGAAAAATTAACAATGCGAAGGTGGGGGAGTTAATAATAGAATAGACAATAAAATCAAGTAAATCACACTTGATATCTCACTTAATGTTAGAAATAGAAAATATTTTGTATTTATTACAAAATGATTTACATATCTTAGGGATTACAAAATGCAATTTGAAATGTTTTAAAGCGAGTTTAGAATTTCTGGAATGTGACCAAAATTCTCATAGTTTATTTGTTATGGATTCTTTGGAAATGCTAGCGATTACACACAATTACATTCTAGACGAATGTGCGTAGTGTAGAGTTCCTCAAAAAAATTGCTCAAAGGTGCATATGATTAGAGACATAAGAGGTTGTAGTGGAAGATGTGAAGAGTTGTGCGCATATTGCTACATGTAGTTGTGTTCACAATTTTGAGTGTTAGAGTTGCGGGGATTAATAAAAGAAAACAGACTCAAGTGAAAACTAAGAAACATGGAAGTTTCATGAACTAATAAAAATTTTCTTATGCATACAAGTTCCTACTTAATACTAAGTCGGCATAGAGTATATATGAAACTTAACGTTGAAATATTGTGTGAATAATGTAACATATGCGCATGTTGGGCCGCTCGTAATTGTTTCAATTGTTGGGCTGTAATGATTTTGAAGGCCCCCCATGAAGACTTAAGGAAGTTCTCTACAAGTTTTTTATTGAATGGCATATGCTCGTTGTTGCGTAGTTGGGCCTTCAATTTGGAGGACTATTATAGTACTAAGCTCCTAAAGAAAAATTATCATGGCCTTTCCAAAATCTATTAGATATTGGGCTCACCATTATACACATAAAAGATGAGTTGCCTGATGTTCCATCTAATTTGAGGTTCTTTTTTAGAAAAAACTTACAAATATTTGCATGTGTAAACTCAATAAATTTCACATCCTTTTACTAGATCATATGTACAATATGAATTTGTATGGACTAGCACTATCAATATATGTCCAACTCACACAACTTAATTTCCATAGATGTTTTATGCAGATTGGCGCGTTCCAAGTTTACTTGACTTATGTAAATATAAGCCTACTAGCTAGAGAGGAAATTGTGATTACTTTACTTGTTCATACAAGATCATATTACTTGTCACCGCAGAAACACGAGCTTGGACTAAAAAAATCACATTATTTCCAACAACATTGAATTTCATCAACAATACATACATTACATCAACATTTGATAGCATTATATAACATATTAAAAACAAGTTCACTCAACTCAATCGGCATATGGCGATGCATACATATAATGTGGGTAAGCTAGCAAAGTAGCCGTGTTGGTGGTATATATGATCCTCTCCATCCACTGCGCGCGCATTTTTAAACAAAAGGAGTCGTGTCAAACAAGAGCGTAGAACAGGGCTCCAATGGCGAGCGCGGCGGTGCCGGCAACTCCCGCCGCCTTGGGTGCCCCGGCGTTCGGTGGTGGGTACTCCGACGCCGGCGAGATCTCGATGCCGTAGGGCGGCGGCGGGGAGTAGGCCGAGTAGGCCGGGCCGTTGGGCGACGGCGCCAGCCCGGCGCCCGGCTCGGTGGCGTTGGCGACGGCCGCGCGCTCGCCCATGACGACGACGATGAGCTTCTCGTCGCGGTTGCAGTTGTCCTTGTTGCCGCTGATGAAGTAGTAGGGCCCGGAGCGGGTGAAGGTGAAGACGGTGTTGCCGTCGGTGAAGGTGTCCATCGGCGCGCTCGTGTCGCAGGCGTCGTAGGCCTTCCGGTCGACGAGGAGCACCGAGTCGTTGCCGGGCTGGTACGTGAAAGCTGCATGCATCATGGATATGCGCGGGAGCGCGCGCGGTCAAAAAGTTGAGCCACGGTAACCGGTGACGCTAATCAAAATTAGGAAAAAACTAATGCAAGTTTCTAACAGCGGGTGTTTTACTTTCCACCGCACGGTGAAACATTGCCATTACTCAGTTACTGCCATCATTAGCGCTGCGATTAGAGCCGACTGCGTCACGGTGAAAGGCACGGTGGATTGCGGAGGATATCCTCAGCCCGATTTAATATTCAGCGGCGCGGTTGGGAGATAGAGACTTAAGATTAGGGATGGAGCTAGATAGAGCGTTACAAGAATCCTAATATCTTCTAGCATGTGTGCAGCATTTGAAAATAAATGCCTGCGTAGAACGAATAATTAAAGTTAGAGCCTTCGTTCAGAGGTGGACACAGCCCGCAGGCCAGCCTGCATCTATCCCCATTCAAATATTCAATGCGATGGTTTGCAGGAGCAGGGACTGTTGACTCACCGATGGCGTCGCCGACGCGGAAGCGGTTGCGCTGCGCCCAGGCGTTGTAGGCGTTGGTGGCGTTGGCGCCGGCGGTCTGCGTGGGGACGCGCCACTCGCCCGTGCCGCCCGCCTTGAACACGAACGCGGACGCGGTGGACGACGCCGAGGCCGCCACCAGGCACGCCAGGAGCACGCACCTCGTCATCGCCCGCCCGTGCGACGCCATCGACTCGGTCGGGTGCCTGCGCTGCGCTAAAAAAAAAACCCTGCGCGCGCGCACGTTCTAGACAGCAACAAAAAAACAAGCGAGCGATTGGCTTTGTGCGAAGCGGAAAAACTAGCGGCGCTGGATGGCTGGATCGGTCGATCAGGGATTCAGGGGCGGCACGGTTATAAACGCATTCGAAAGTGTTGGTCGCGCGCGGCACGGTTCTTTTCGTAAAAGCCAGGGAACGTGAGCCCTGCGAAGAGGCATATTTTTTGTTCCGCGCTGCTTTATGCTCCGTGTGTGTACGTGCCGTGTCCTGTGTGCCGTGGCGCTTGGTTTTGTGTATATATATACGTGTGTGGTGGCTGGCATGGGAGCTTTTGCAAGCTATGCTTTGCTTTTGTGCAATGCCGAGGAATATGCATACCTTGGGTTGGGTGCTACACACATACGCAAGGAGTTCATATATGTTTTGATTTTTTTAGAAAACAACAGTAACAGGTTACAACAAATAAAGCAAATCATTGGGAGGACTGTTGGTGCTACCAAAATTGAACCACCGTTGAGGAAGGGCCGCATATCCCGCGACGCCGCTCCCCAACGGAGGAGCCTGCTTGTACAGGAGGGCAAATGAAACAAGCTGAGAAGCCAAACTTCATATAGTAGCCGTGTTTGGTACTTTGATCCTAATTATCATGTCAATTTGGGAATATGATTATTTTAATTGGGAATGTGATGATGGTTACCATCACGATTGCAAACTAAGAATGTAACAGATTGTTTTTGTCAAATGTATTTCAGCACAGGTATTCAGTTTATGCATTTAGAGGCAAACTTTGAGCCTGATTCAGTTTATGCATTCAGGATGGCAAAATTGAGAATGTAATAATTGTTTTGTGAAATGTATTTCAGCACACTTTTCCGTCAGTCTCGTGCCCTTTTCCCTTGGTACACTTGCGTCCGGACTAGGCCGCATCATGTACTTGGGCCAACAAGTCCACTATGTTTCCATAGTATATCTTCTTGCCATCGGATGGCTAATCGACGTCCCAGAGTTGCTGAACGTTTCTCTGCCGATGGGAACAAAACGTCGGAGGATCTCGTTCCTCAAGGAGCCAGGAGGAGGAGCAAACCGCAGCCCAGCGGCGAGGTGGAGCAAAAGAAATTACATAGCCAAGGAGTGGCACCAATCAACGAGAGGCGCAGTGTCTGTTCGTCGCCTCGCCCGGCACACCCAAAGAAGCAGGATGATCGGCGAGGAGGGCAACCATGATGGTGGTGGAGAGGGTGATATCGTCGAACACCTTGCGGTTCCTGCTTTGCCAAATCGTCTACATCACCCCAGTGTAGCGGTGTGCCCGAGCTTCGGAGGACGACCAGAGAACAGCCCGGGCACAGACTCAGCTGCATCTTGGGGAGTCGGCGGCGGCGCGCGTGCCCCGGGAGGAGCCGCGACCAGAACGGCAATAATCACGAGCAAGCGACGAATAGGTGCTCTGAGTCCTCGTCGACGCCAGGGTAGAAGGGGTAGTTTGGGGCGTCGATCGCCCGTAGCGGTGGAGGGTGGCGCATGTGTGTGTGTGTGTGCCCGTGTTGCAGAAGAAGACCTCACGTTCTTCGGGGCGAAGCCCTCCCATTTGATCTCCGACATGGGAGGGGTGCCGATGTGTCCACTGAGGGTAGTATAGATCGTTGAGGTGCAGATGGCTGTGGGTGAGGGGGACATCCGGCGACCATTAGGGCAATCCAAGAGCGCGATGTCGCCGATCACTTGTTTTAGGAGCGCCAACTCAAGCCCGACCACCGGCTGCAGCATGTCAGGCATGAGCCCGGCTGCCAACGCCGCTGACTTCCGCCACCTTGATGTCGGGGGTGACACAGTAGGAGCAGAGGGCGGGTAAGACGTCCACCAGCCACCCACCCTCCGTCCACAAATCATGCCAAAAGGAGGTCGTCTGCCCATCGCCAAGGACTACCGTGATGATGGGGCGGTGCTGTGGAATAAGCCCTGAAACCCTCGCCAGCTCGGCATGGCCTCCTCCGCGTAGCCACCATCCTACCAGAGCCGCACCCAATCCATCCTGAGGTTGGATTCCCTAGAGAAGAGCTTGTGGACGTGATTAAGGAGGAGGGCAGAGTTGAGGGTCGCCGCCGCCGTCCTCGACATCCCGACAGACGACTTTTGCCACCGTGATTTTTGAAATATCTATAATTACTAGGAAAGTGCCCGTGCGTTGCTACGGACATCAAATATATATAATGCACAAAATCTGTCAATAAATAATAATATCATGTAAAAACAAAATAATATTTCTTAATTTAAGGCATCGCGTCTTAAAATTGAGTGTCTTGATGTTTGACAAATAATTAGCCTTAGTGGATGAAAAATAATTTTAAAGACATAAAAAGATGACAAATAATTTAACATTGCCTGGAACAAGGGAAGTGCTTAGAGCAACTCCAAGAGACTAGCTATCTTGGCTTGACTAGCTAAAAAATAAAAAATTTGTCTAAAAACTCAATCAACAGACTAGTTAAACTTGCCATCGCTATTCTCTACTAGCTAAACCGGGGGACTTCACTAGCCATCTTTGGCTAGCCAGTTCCGCTAGCTATCCCCTCGTACATGAGTATGGCAGGCGGGACCCACTAGCGGTGGAGCATATGGAGAGTTGATTTTAGATAGTCTGTTGGATTTCATTAACTTTTTTGCTAGCTATTTCATTTTACATACTAGCCAAATCAGGGTTTTAGTTAGTAGTTTTAGAGAGACTCTTTGAGTTGCTCTTAGCATCTAGATAACCCATGAGCATATAATAAAAAATCTGATTATGTATAAAGGTGGAATTAAAAAATAGAACCTTCAATGTAAATTTGCTATATAATATCAAAATAACAAAATCACAACACACCATTATATCGTAAAGCATACATATTTGCCTCCTGACATTAGCCTCTCATGTTGGACGAAGAACTTCTTTACCAGACAAATTTCACACATAAACTATCAATATAGTGGAGTCTGGAAACTAATATAATCAGATATAGTAGTCTATGTTGTTTTTTCAGTAAAAAAAGCGATCTATCCTGTTGCTCCTTCCGAAAAGAGTACCCGGAACATGTTGTGGTTTTTACTTTATCAGCACTTGTCATCCAGAGCCTCCACATAGCAGTAGCACCTGCACAAATAAAAACAAAGCTTGTTGATCTTTTCATTTGCGCCACTCAATACAGCATAATACAACATTTAAAAAGTATCTATTGTCAATTAGAATTCTTGACTAGTCTAGTATTTCTTTGATAGAAAATAACCAAGAAAATCACTATTGCGCATCATTTAATTTTTACATAAAGAGAAAGCAAGAAACATTAAATTGCATCATTCTATTCCAAATACACATTAATCTTAAGATACACATTAATAATAAATATCATATTACCTTGCCTACAATGTCAAAACCTCCTTGTATACAATATTTTTCGTATACGTGCCATTCACCAGTAGTACTCTTTTTTGTTGTTTGAGCACATTATTTTTTTACCCTTGCCCTTGGCATTCTTTTTTGCATTTTTCTGTTCATGCCTTCTAACCTTTTCCTCCTCTGCCTCTGCGTTAGGCGGGAGGGATAGGATCTTGATGCTTTTTCTGGCTGTTGCTCTAGACATAGCAACATACAATTGGCCATGAGAGAACACAGGGGCAGGAAGGTACATTCCTACATTTGGTATTGTTTGGCCCTGTGACTTGTTGACCGTCATGGCGAAGCTGAGCCTAATAGGAAACTGCTTCCTCTTGAATTGAAATGGGAACATCTCATCATCAGAGGGGCACAAGGGTATCCGAGGAAGGAAAACCCTCTTCCCGGCATGTTGTCCCAAAACAATTTCAGCATTTATTGAGTTTCTTTGGCACCCTCTAACCACCAGCCTGTGATAGAACCGCCCAAAATAATTCTGTATTATCGCCTAAGCCTGTCCACGTGGCCATTAAGCAATAATAAAGAACTATTCTGTCGCCTCTGCCGGGTAAAGCCCGATAAATCACTTACAACAAGATCGAGATATGCGCTAAGCCCACACGAAGGCGGGAACAGAGTATAACATTACATTACATAAAAGTCCATAAGTACTTAAATTTACAAACCAGGTTTTTAGTACATAAAAGTAAACATGGTTCAGAGTTTTAGACAGCAGAAAGTAAACTAAACGCATGATACACACAGGAGGCCATCCATGCATATCACTCCTCATCATCGTTCTCCCATTCAATCTCCCATCCATCTGGAATAACACCAGGCCAGATGGGGTTACCTGAAAACAACAAATTAAGCAAGGCTGAGTATACTAATACTCAGCAAGACTGGCCCGTCAAAAAAAAGACACAACTAAACATGCAAGGCTTTTTGGCTGGTGGGTTTGTTTTGCCAAAAGCATCTAAGAGTTGATCCTTACTTTCAAATTTTAGCTCATATTCTAGTATGTTAACCATTCTAGGTGAGCACCTGTACTAAACAAGCATGTTGTACAAAAATTATTAAACAAAAAATAATATTAATCCAACTGTTCCATAAATACATGGGGTAGCCAGTGGTCAAACCGACTCAGATAACGGTGAGTGACCGACGATCGATCGATTTATATCCTTGCAAGGTAAACCCAAGATACACCGAAGAAGGTAGACCAAGTGCAGTGTCTACCCCAACCAGGCGGTTCCCAACGTCCCACAGTTTGGGATCACACGCTACAAACTCTGGTACATGGTTATCCAGAGGGTCTATCCCGACCAGTCCGAAACTCACCTACTATACCACAGGTAGCTAGCCCGAAGACGCAACCCAAGTGGGTAGCTAGAAAGATCCCGCCCTGGTTCAGAAGGTACTAAGCTTACCGGTCCCATTCCCGACAAGCACTTGGTACGTTCAATAGCTTAAACCAGCACAATGCTACTCGGTTGAGACCGAACCCATTGCTCTTACCACATGAGCGAGTCAATTTATCCATTTATGATTCCAACATAACATCCTATATCTGGTCAGCAATGAGTCATTACTCGACTTGTACCGTGTCCTTAAAGCATGGCACTAGCGTCCTAACATACTAGTAAAAGAGCATAGGAGTCCTAAAGATCATGCATCTAGGTTTCAAACAACTCCTGAAACTTAAATGAACAAGTAAAACTTAAATACTGAAATGTAAAAATAGTATGAACTTTTAATCAAAAAGGCTAGATGAAACCGGTGCTTGCTTCCTCTGACTCAACACTAGCCTTGGGCTCTTCTGGACTTTGGTCCAGGTCTTGCTGCACACTAGTCTGGTTCACTTCACCATCAACCGTCCCTTCTCCCTCCTGGGTCAGCATGTATGTACCGCCCGGTAAATGTACACGTATACATGCATATGCATTAGGTGAGGTTAACTTTGATGGTGATTGTGTACATATTTGAGCAAATTAAATTACTTAACTTCACCAAACAGCAAATTAAAAAACAGAAATCATGATATGTTTTCACAATTTAACACCTTAATTGCCATTTCTTTATTTAATTAATTAAAACAAGCCTTAACTATAAATCCATATATAATAAAAACACTTCAAATGAGCCTAAGGTTTTGCACACGGCAACATATCCCTATTTTAAGCTCCCAAACCAAAATATAGCTTAAGATCATTTATAAATTAATTTATATGTAAAAGACAAATTTCAGCCTAGCATAACACAAATAAATCTTATAAAAAATTTATTATTTTTTACTCAACTTGCTACTACAAGTCATGCATGTCAAATATAAGCCTCTGGTCAAACCATAAGTGCAGATTCAAATTATTTTGAAATTTTGAATTTAAACTCCTACACAAGATTAAATCCAAAATACATACCAAAACATATCCTAAAATCACATCTAACCCGTAAGAGGTACTACTCACCAAGACAAAGCCCTAGGGTGCACTGGTGCTTAAAGAAAAGTTTACTAAAGGGGCTATAAAAAGCATCAAGCTTAATCTAGCATAAAGCTTAAATAAATCATACTTAGAAATCTACATATCAAACTCATGCCAATTTTGGTCACAGATCTAAACATGCCAAAAAGAGCAACATATCCAAAATTCACTTTCATATCATGTGTATATTTTAAACTACACTAAAAATACATCAAACTGAGTTTGAATATTTAATTTAAAAACTACACAGAAAAACCCTATACATGCTTTCTAGAAAAGGTAGGTTTCTTCACCAGGAACCTAACAAAGTTGGATTTGCATTTTTTCGATTTTTCTACGATTTTTATTGATTTTTCCAAGTTGCAGATGAAACCTAAAGATCTCTTTTAAAGTCGGGTCCCTGGAATCTCACACCGGGAACCCTGAAAAGAGTCCAATCTTCGCAGATATGGCCCTGGCGGCGGAGGGAGCACGCCGGCGGCGACAGGTGGCCGAAGAAGGGCGGGAAGTGGCTAGGGTTGGGATTGGGCCTACCCTCGACCGATTCTTGGCGATAGTTGGGGCGGTGGAGCTTCTGGCGATGGCCGGCAGCGGCAAGGTGGCCGACAGTCCGCCTCTGTTCGAACTGCCAGCGGCCAGAGGGTCTGGAGGAGCAATGCGGTGCACGAGGATCTTCGATGGAGGGTTGAGGACGTGTGTAGGCGACTAGAGCTCGTCGGTGAGGAGCGAAACAACGAGCTCGGCGGCAACACTGTCTTTGGTGAGCGGCAGAGCGGACGCCGGCTCTGCTCGGGCTCGACTCGGTTCACGAATGAGAGGAGAGGGAAACGAGGAGACCGTGTGGGGACTCAGGGGAAGGCCACTCGTCCTCGGGGTCAGGTGGACCGCCTGCATGCGCGTGGCATCGCGGCCTCGGCACGTGGCAGTGCGTGGCCATGTAGGACTCGCCGCCAGGTCACTGCGACGCTCCTGGGCGTGGCGTATGGCGCCTAGGCGGGCGGAGGATCCACTGAGCACGAGCGGTACATGGAGACAGACTCCAGGCGTCCGTACGCCGGATTATGCTGGCGCTACGTGGGCGGGCGGACGGGCGCACACGCGGTCGCACGAGAGCGCGACGACATGCAGAGCGCGATGGCCGGCACCCTCTTTAATTTCATTTGCCCATATTCGAAAATGCTAAACTCCGAAAAGTGCCTACTAAGTGGAAATTCTCCAAAAATAGAAGTTGTAGAGGAGTTATAGAACTACAACTTTCCCAAAGGATGACCTATGTTTCGGTGAATGGATTGAAGGGAAAAACTTGGTGAAGTTGCAGATTTTCTACAACCCGAAATACCGTTCATGAGAGGTTCAACACTATTTTTGGCAATTTTGCACTCAAAATTTGAATGTCCTCCAATTATAAAAATTGTGTTCCCAGAGATAATGAAGAACTTTTATATTGGCTGATTTTGAACTTCTATAGTGAAATTTGGAGAACGCGCAAGAAAACCAAATCAATCTTTTAGAGATCTAGGGTTTTGACCGTGATTTGGGATCTTGACCAAGGGTTTATGTGTAAATTTGGGTATAAACATGTTAAACATGCTTAGGGAATAATTAATCTTGATTAACCCAACTAATGAAGGTAATTAACTTTAATAAACACCTGGGGTGTTACACAGCCTCGTCCCATTGCATAGTTCATTTGCAGGGTCTAAGTTCCTAAGCAATATTACCAGGCATCCGATCTTGAGATTTAGGACATGTGGAGGTAGCCCCTTGGGAGTTAGTGTGTTAATAAACTCCTGAGGGTAGTAGTTGTGTGGATCATCCACCGCTTCATTGAAACTGTGGTACACCATTTCCCCACCATGGAACTTGTTGATCGTCTTCAAATTAATATCATCCACCCAATCATTATGTGTTGATAAAATGGCTCTGGAGGTGATGTAGTCCTTGTTTGTCATGTTTGCATTGAGGTTTGGAAAGATGCTCTCGATCAACATGTCAAGATCTTTCTCGGAATCCCTAGAGTACGAGACACATATATCTTTAGGAAGGCGTACACCATCTTTGTTAATCTCCTCTGTGCCATCACCAATCTGTAGCAAATAATCAGCGAACCAACGGTCATTCTGGGCCCTCATGTTGTGCACGAGCTTAAGATATCGCATGTCATCCCAAAGGTACGACCTCCATGAGGAAGCACCGACAATCTGAGCTCTAGATCCTTTCCGTACAATAGGGAGGACCTGCCTAAAATCTCCACCAAACACAACTGTCTTCCCACCGAACAGAAGATCTTTCCGTCCCATTATATCACGCATATTTTAGTCTAGCGCCTCAACAGCTTGCCTCTTTGTCATTGACGCCTCATCCCAAATGATGAGAGATGCGGACTATAACAGCTTGGCGGTACCACTCTGTTTCGTGAAGCTACAACAACATGAGTCATCAAGCGTAAGGGGAATCTTGAAACGTGAGTGTGCTGTCCTCCCACCAGGTATTATAGATGTTGCGACACCAGCTGTAGCTATAGCAATAGCAATCTTGTTCTGACTGCGGATGGTTCCGAGAAGTGCTTTGTACAAAAAAGTTTTTCCTGTGCCGCCAGGTCCATCAACAAAGAATAAGCCACCCCGTTCAGTGATGACAATTGACATTATGTCATCGTAAGCAGCCTTCTGCTCTTTGTTGAGCATATCAGATAGTCTCACAACTTCTGGATTCGGCTCAATGCTCGACTCCTCAAATATCTCACGAGGAGCCCCGGCAACATCGTCAAATGCATTCTACACTTGTGGAAGAGGGAACGACCTTATGTCCTTATCCATAGATTGCAGCATGTTCCTGATGTCAATCAAAACAAGCTGTTCCACCACTCTCGGGTTTGGATTGTTGAGCTTGTAGTCTTCTGCCATTGCATCAAAGTGTTTTGTCCACAAACCGAACACATCCTTGAGCTCGCAGAATACTAGTAGTGTAGTGTTGACGGTTAATAGTTGTATCAAAGTTCGTTTAGACTTGCAAGCGGACAAGTCTCCCGTCGTAGTCAAGGGACCCTTCTTCCCTCGAGTGCTGAACCCAAGGTATCGAATCCGTGGAACAAATGTGTGACGCAAGAGACGACCTAGTAATGCCAAGTAACTTCAATCTTCGAGAGATAAAACCCTAATCCATCTAATCATAAGAATCAACACAAGAACTAATCTAATCTACTAAAGACCGGAAGTAACAAAGATAAAGGGGGCAGATAAACCGATCTAGAGAGATCGGGTTAAGCCTTTTGTTGAAGTTCCAAGCAAAAGAAGAAGTAGCAAATCAAATCTCATTAGAAGCCTCTTTAAACTGTGGTTTCCCGTCTGACTCCGAAAACGCCCACCTTTCAGAGCCCCCGTTCTGTCACAACATACTCCTATTTATGCGGGTAGTCTAGGGCGAGTCCGAGGACAAGTCGAGTTCTTTCGGAAGATCAGGCGTGCACCTCTAGCCACCGCGGCTACAACAACACCCTATATGATCTATCTCGAGAATAGATCTAAAATAAGCAAAGCCGATCGAAAATGAAGACTTCGGAGAAACACTTAGTCGCTAAGAATCGGATTCAACTTGATACATCAACTAGTACAATAATATATGAACAAGATCACCACCAGGATCCTACCTTGATCTTGCTCTAGCTCCAGGAACTCCAACGTGGTCTTCCTTGCAAGGTTCCCACGTCGGCTAGGGAGACCCTAGTCAACTAGCTCGACCCTCTCCTCTCCGAGATGGTGTCCCTCTCTTCTCTGCTACTCGGCGGCCGATGATGAATTGATCAATGCGTGGCTCTCGACCCTGGGGCTATAAATAGCACGAATGGCGAATAGGTCAAAGGGGGAGGTAACCGGGCCCTGGAATGGGCTGGTCCGACCGGCCTGGGCCCATCCCGGCCCAGTTGCCTGCCTCCTTTGCCCTATGTCGGTTCCCGAGTCTTCTAGATCCTTCCCCCTTCTGCATGTGGGCCCTTGTCGTCAGTTTCTCTCCGAGTTGGACGTAGCTCCTTGTCCCGCAAGATTCGGCACTTTTCTGGGTAGGTCCTCGAAGTTTGTCATCTTCTCGGGTTTGGTCCCTGGGCTTCTTGGAGTCAAGCTTGCTTCATTGCATGACTTGTACCGGGCTTCAATGTCTTGTCAAGGTGCTCGATGAACTTATCCCGGAAGTCTTGCTTTCAATGTCAAAACCCTGCATAAACACTAAACTCCAAAACCGACATGCACGAATGAACTTGTTATATCAAGGGGGTTTGTACCAATGGATAAAGTATAAAACTCATGTCAACACCGAAGGTAAACTCATGTCTAGGTTGCCGGAATTTCACCATCAACATCACCCCCATGCTTAAACCTTGCTAGTCCTCGAGTAAGCCTTCGATGGATATCATCATTGCCCTTTATTGTTTAAACCGTGCACTTGATCATACATGAGAAAACATAATGTTCTCGAAATTTAATTCGTTAAAGTTTCATAATGTACTAGCCTTCATCTCTACAGAGGGTAGATTCTTAATTAATCTTATCCCACAAGTATTAACATGCTCCCAATTTCCCAAAGTTCAAGTAGATCTCAAAAATTTTGAAATAAAGAACGGGATGAAAAAGAGCTAAACCAAGTTCCCAAATTTAAATCACCTTGCATATTGCTCATGAACTCTCATCTCACTTTGTCTCTCAAGCCTATTTATTCTACTCCTTTCCCTCTCATAACATATATATGTGGTAGGCTTTATATGGAGCTTTGGGAAAGTTTAGTCCTACCAAGATTTTATAAATGAGATGTTGTCAAAACAAGACAAGCTTCGCATGGTCTTACCGAGACTCGTCAAAAAGGTCATTGGAAAATAATGTTAAGTCAACGAGGGGAAAGTGAAAAATACACACACTTGAGATAAGTGGACATGTGCAAATGGAAAAGAGTGATCCCGAGGCACAAAGGAAGTCCTCGTTATCAGATTGCACATGGTTGGAAAATGAGTATGGATCTTTTAATCTTGAAGCCTTGAAATTCCTAATGCACTTTAGAGAACCGGGGAGTTCACTTTATTTTATTTTTACACACTCATATTTTTCTCTTTTTCTCATATATATATATATATATTCTTTTTTCTTTATTTCTCTTTCTCATTTTTTCTTTTTCTTTCTCATCAATTTTTTTTATTTTCTCCTCTTGAGCTCTAGAATTGCATTGTACCTACCTCCTCTCCCATGCTTAGACGTTGCTCGTCCTCGGGCAAAGAGGTGATAGAGATAAGGTAGGTACCGGCAATACTTTTCCTTTGGAGGGATACTTGAAATCTTCAATCGTGGCACCGTCTTGCAATCTTCCTTGAATTGATGATCTATCCTCAACGATAGGTTGTGGTCAAGGAGGTAATCACAAAATATGATATTTGGTTTTAAGGGTGGATATCCGGCGTAGCTTGTGAGATCTCCAATCACTATACCACAGCCAATCTATAGGGTCGGACAACGGTCGCTAAAACTTAATATTAGCATCCCACTATCGGTCGCTATAAACTTGTGACTGATCATCGGTCGCTATATTTACTCGTACTGATGGAAGATCGGTCGCAATAATCTTGTGGCCGTCCATCGGTCGCTATAAACGAATCTCACAGTCGAACCATCGGTCGCTATAGTCGATTTTCATTGTGGCGCGCTCGGCCCGGCCCATTCCGCGGTGCAAGGAATTGAGTTTGGCCCCACTAGTCAGACTAACTAGAGAAAACCCTATCCTCATCTCACGAACGCACCCACCACTCCCCACAAAAAAAAAACCGAGAGAGGCGGCCCGCCGCCCACAATACATCTCACGCACACACCCACTCTCATCTCACGAACGAACGCACGCACACACGCACACACCCCGGCGCCGCCGCCACCGCCGCATCTCCGGCCGTCGCGGCCGCCGCCGTAGCGGCCGCCGTCCCCGCCGTCGCGGCCGCCGTCAAGCTAGGAGAGCCGACGCGACCTCCGTACGGGCCGTCCGTGCTCGTCGGTGGTCGAACCCATCCCCGGCCCGCCGTCCTAGCCGCGTCCTCGAGCGGTACTATCTCTCTTCCCTTCCATCCCCGTGGACTTGTCTGCTCCCTTCCCTTCCTATCCCCTCGAGGCATCTCTCCGGATTCTTGATGTACCGGTCTAGATCGGGAGCAACCAAATCCAAATCGGGAGAAGTATTATCGGACTTGTGTTTGAGAAGTAGTCTAAATCATTATTAGCCGGGTGTTTCGGTTTGCCGTAAACCATGATTGATAAGGCACACACTATTTCAGTTCAACATTTATTTATTTCCCGGTGATTGCTGATTTGTTTGTCATTTTTTCAACATTTATTTGAATCCACATCGATCCAACATCTTCAATTTAGCCAAGCATGCTTTAATCGGCTGCCGATTCTAGTTTTCATTTTTAGCATGAGTGTTCCTATCCGCACCATGTACACCCGTGCCCTCCGAGCGCTGATTTTGACTCCGTAAACATGCCTTGTGTAAGGCTCATAGCTGCACCGCGCTGCTGGTCGGAAAAATAAATAAAAAATAAAAAAACGAGTGTGCTCGCTGATAATAAATTATGGTCATTGTCAAAAAAAAGAGGCTTGCATCAATGAAGGATAGCTTTCGTAACGGATAACTAGACGGGTTGTTCCGAGTCGGTCCTGACCTCACCATATTGTAATTGCAGCTGCTCCACGCGTAGTTGGACACCTTGAGAAGGCATTTGAACGGGCTCTTAGCAGCAGCTCTACTTGTTTCTATCGGTATGTGTCTATTTCCGAAGCCGTGTTGCACTCTTTTTTTTTCATGCCAAGGAAGTATGCGACTATTTCGTGCTTATGTTATGTTTTTTTTATTCATATTGAAATCGCTTGCTTTCTTGCGTGAAGGTTGAACATGGATAAATCATGGATTGATGATAATGCTAGGTAAAAACCAATAACTACACAAATATTGAAAGATCTATGTACATGTCAAATGATATTTAACCTAAAACTTTCACATAGGCACACGAAAACATATTTGCAAGGAGTGAATAGTTTCTTAGCTTTTGCTTTTAGTAATTCTGCAGTGGGCAGCAAGATATTATGCCCTTGTAGAAAGTGTGTAAACTCATTTTGGAAAGAGGCAAGTGAAGTCCGTGAGCACTTGATATGTGATGGATTTCTAGAAGGGTATAGAACTTGGAACTTACATGGAGAAGCTAGCTCTTCTGTGGATCATGGGAATTATGCTACCGCCGATGAGGTCATAGAGGATTCTAGTGAGGAGGATGAAATATCGATCTGTTTAGATACTTAGTCACGGTCTAGATGATAGAGGAGATTTTGAAGACAATAGTTCAACTTTGGAGACTTGTCCTGATCTAGTTGCCCTTCAAAAGTTGGTAGAAGAAAATAGCAAAGAGCTTTTCCCAAATTGCAAGAAATATACACAGCTAAGGTTCATTATTAGGTTGCTCCACATCAAACTCCTAGGAGGATGGACTGATAGATCTATGAACCTATTACTAGATCTACTTAATGATGCACTCCCTGAGGGTCCAAAGCTACCTAGAAACTTTCATGAAGCTAAGAAATTAGTGAAATCCATTGGAGTTGGTTACAACAGTATTCATGCTTGTGAAAATGATTGTGTTCTCTATTGGAAAGAGAACGTGGATTTAAATTCATGTCCAAAATGTAAGGTTTCTCGATGGAAATCAGATAGGAAGAGCCTTGATGGGAGACATGTGTATAAGGTTCTCCAACAATGCAGCCCCTACAATCCAACATGGTGTAGAGCAGCCCAATGCAATCTCAACCCATCAATGTGTCCCCAACAACACAGCCCCTACAGTCCAGCATGATGTCCCCAACAACACAGCCCCTATAGTCCAGCATGGTGTCCCCAACAACGCAGCCCTTACAGTCCAGCATGGTGCAGCCCAAGGAGTGAAACCTGATGCAGCACAACGAGCAATGCCAGTGCAGCCTAAGGTTGGAATGAAGGTGATACTATATGCAGTGGTGAGATCTGATGCTCGTGTGGCTCTAGGAACAATTATTTCAACAAATCCTAAAGATAGAGTTGGAGGTGTAGCTCTTGGAAAGCAATATTGTGAGGTTGTTGTGACCCATGTGCTGCAAAAGGATGCAGCTCTACCTCGCACTTATCCCGGTGTGGAAAAGATGTCGATGCTCTTAAGTTGTCAATTGCATGGCCATACAACAAAGTAAGAAACTATCTTTGTTATCATTTCTTGTTTTCTCACATATATGAAAAATGGTCAAACTTATAATTAGTGATATTTGTGACAATTGAAGGTGAAGCGGTGGCATCAAAACCGGCTAGGAAGGCATCGAATTGCCTCAAGGTGTTTCGAGTATGTTATTCTAAGCTCACTTATCTTCTCTTGTGATAGTTGAAGGTTAGCAAGCTTGATGATGCTGAATGGAACCTATACTTTGTTGTTTTACACTATGGACTTGCAGCTGGGGGAGAGAAGGGCTCTGGAGTTGCAGCAGGGAGAGAGAAGGGCTCTGGAATTGCAGCAAGGAGAGAGAAGGGCTCTGGAGTTGCAGCAGGGGGAGGGAATGTCTAAGAACTCAGGTGGCAAGTCTTTATGTTATTTATTGCAGGAACTAAAATTAATCGACTTTTGTTCACTGCTCTATACCCTAAAATTGCTTACTGTAGTGTTTATTGCAGCAACTACAATGTTAAAGAAATCACCAATATTACAAAGATAAGTTGCAGCAATATTTGTTGAAACATATATTAATTCAGACAAACATATATTAGTGCTTGAGATTTTCAATTTTTTCGATCTGCTCTCACACTGGAAAATTTTAGTGCCTTGTGAACGTTACTTGTGAACTTGCAGTTTCAGATTTCTTGTGTCACATTCAACTGTTCTTGATGTTTCAGGTTGAGATTGAGGGAGGCTGAGGCACACATGATGCTATGACCAGGAAGCCACATGACATTTTGCTTTTGATAAGATGGAGACGACGCATTTTGTACTGAATCTAGTTAGATTGAGCAAGCAAATATATGACTTGTGCCTGCCATTTGACATAGCTAGGTTGTATGTACGCGTTTTCTTTTGTAACCATGACCTGCCATGGATCAAGATGACAGAACTTGATGTTTGTAAAAATGTTGGTTTCGATGAAAATTTGAGACAACTTTATCTGATAATGTGGTTGATGAGTGTTGTGGGCACATATGTATATGCTTGTTGAATCGTAACAAATTATGGATGTTTATGAATATATATATATGAATTCTGGTTTTAATGTAAAATTATATAGTGCCAGTTGATAGGGACGGACTATTAGTCGCTAGAAAGTTTTATAGCTTCTAATCATCGGTCGCTAAAACATGCGATAGAAGATTGGTCGCTATATCTTTTGTGTCCAGCTATCGGTCGCTATAGACCAATCGGCCGCTATAGGCCTATAGCGACGCCAGTTACGGCGACTTATATATCGGTCGCTATAACTTTATAGCGACCGATGCTCCAACGCTATAGCGGCTTATAGCGACCCTTTTTCTGCCGTTATACATTGGCTGTGGTATAGTGAATGTGAGGATACACAATGCAAGGATAAAAGGCTAGCAATAAGATAGATACGCAAAAACGAAATGACCAGCTTCTTAGTCTCAGGCGAGAGAAATCATGGCCTGCAATAACTCACTCAAAAATAAATCTTGTACACTAAGGTATATGAACTCAAATATATATAAGGCTTTGGATAGGTAGAGCAACACACAAGTGATATTCATGACAAGGTTAGCATTACTTTTTAAGAATAAAAATCATATTTAATCCATCTAAAACTTGACAGCACATAAAACACTATGGGTCTTTATTTTAATCATAACCTCCGCTAATGATTAAGCTAGCATTTAGATAAATTCAGATTTGTATTTTAAGAGAGCACTAGCTTTAACATGCATAAATCAATTACAAAGATAAACAAAGCGGCAATTATAATCATATATCATCACGACACAAATTTCATATTTTTTCCAAAGGTATAAACAAGGTGGTGTCTTTATTAATGATGAAAACTAGTTGAAGTACATGCTGAAAATAAACTAACACACTTACTGAAATTTAAATAAAAGCTGAAAACACTACGCAAACACAAGCTGAAAATTACAGAAAAAGGGAAAAGAAAAGAAAACTAAAGCTCCTCCTTCTTCTCAATCTTCCGCCGGTGGTTGGTATTGGTAATCTTGGTAGTTGTACCCTTGCTCATAGTAGGTTTGGACATCCCCTCCAACGGATTGATCCGACGGTACTAGGTGAAGACGCCCAAGCTCATAGGCAATATTTGCATTGCCTTCACCAAGTTGAGCCGCGTTGGATTGGATGGCTGCGACGTTTTGCATGTTTCTCACAGCATACCCTCCAATTATGGCCATGCTTTGTTGTGGTTGGGGGTATTGTGCATAGGGCTCCGCAAAGGTTACGTTGGGCACCACATAATTTTGTGGGGGCATGGCTGGACCACTCCCTCATGCTTGCATTGTTGGCCCTCCGTAATAATTCGGCGGAGTAGGGATTTCTCCGAATGGTGGCACATAGTTTGGTTGTGCACCACCCGCTTGTGCGGAGGAAGATCCCTCCTCTACAATTCCTCCTCTTTTATTCTTCTTTGCCGGGACAAGGAGTCCCTCCTCCAACCAATCTTCGTTCCCTTGGATGAAAAGCCTAAGTCTTGGGTCTGGAAGGGGTAAGTTCACCTTGGCCACATAAAAGCCTCCTCTCTCATCTCCACTAATATATTTTCCTTACTTCAAATACTCAAATCCGAGAGGTGTCCCACGTAAAAGATGTTCGGGATTCCTTGTAATCCCCGACCTTAAGGAGATGGCCAACATAGAGAGGTAGCACCCCGAACCAATATCTCTCGATCCCGATCGCAACACCATCGGTTGATCATGAGGTATGAGGGGTCTACTGGCTGCTTGGCAATTAAAGCCGAGTAGAGCTAATTCAACTCCGTGTCGGTCACCTTCGTCTTCCTCATCCTCCCCATAATCCTCTTGCACATCCAAGAGTGGAATACTTGGATAATGGGGTTGCGGATGGAATTGCGTTGTTGGTGGGCTTCTCTGGAGATTAAATTCCAAAATCCATCCAACATGCCATCCGACACGTCAACTTTCTCCGGAGCTCCCTTTTGGAACCCAAGTAGCACCCTAATATACTTGTAGGGAACCACTTTTTGGATTCCCTCCAAACGGAATGATAAACTTTGCACCCCCTCATCAAGGATAGGCGCCATAGTCATCAATATTTCCAAGGCAAACTCCTTGTGGGTGTTTGCCGACACCCCGTTAGAGAATTGCACCCATCCAAGGTGCCCCAACATATAATATATGTCCGTGCCGAAACCCAATGCGTTGAGAGCTTGATCGTCGAAATCGACGTTTGCCACAAGCCTCTTCTAAAGGCGAGAGAGTTTCTTCTCCTCCTCCGACAATATGATGAAGCCATATGTGGAGTACCGCGGAGTGTATGGAGGTGGTGCGGATGAACGGGTCGATCGACAAGGTGGGACGGGCGGCTCCTCCGTACGCCCTTGAGGTTCGGTAAACCTCATGGACATGCTCCTTGTTGCTCTCATGCCATCGAGGAGGAGAGTGTCGTTCCTCCTTGGCGGTGTCGTGTCGTCCTCCATGCTTCGAGGAGACTCGGAAACCGAGTGCCTCCTCGAAGACGTCGTCGAAGATGGCTTCGACGACGATGACCCCTTCTTCTTAGTGAAGAGACTTGTGGTTTTCTTCCACATGATTACAGCACTCTTCTCTCCACTAAAATTCCGGGTTGCAACCGGTAACTAGGAACTTAAAAATTACTTCAGAATGTGGACTTTGAGTGGATTAAGGGTGTGAATTGTTTGAGCTATCAAGCTTGGGAAGGTTGGCTATGTCTACGGTGGTTCTGGGCACAAAAACTTGAGCACACAAACTGAGGAAGGAGAGGGCTACTTGCCTGCAGAAGATGGGAGCCGGGGGCACCATTTATAGGTCAGGTCGGCCGGCCTGGGCCGACCGGCCAAGGGTGATTTGGCCCCCTGGTTCGGCTCTTTCTCCCAGCATGATCATTTCTCCTCCATGACTTTCTTGCCCACGTGCTCCACGAGTTGCACCGCCCAAACGCTCTCGTCCACTCCTTTTCTTGCATTATTGGTCCTTCCACTTGATGCTTCATGCCTTGAGTCATGTCCATGCTCCCTTGCTCCGCTTGCTTCACATGTCACCATGAATTTCCTGCAAAGTTATGCTTGCTGCCCACCCATGCTTGTCCTTTGCATGTGGTCTTGATGAAAGTTGTTGAAAGGGCATCCAATGGTGCATGCATGATTAACTTTAACTAGATTGCCTCCCTCTAAGCATGTTTAAGGCTAAGCACTCCTCTAATTTCGAAAATTAAAAATATTTTCAAAGCTATCGAAAAGCTCAAGCATAAATTTAGAGAAGTTTTTAAACCATTAAAAACAAATGTAAGTCGAAAATATTTTCCGACTACATTGATATCGGTCTCACCGGTATAGTTTGCCTTCATTGGTTGAGAGCAAACTTTTCCCGGCTTGATCATGGGGGAATAGGTTTAGGTTCTAATTTTGGCTAAATGAGAGAGATTTTGAATGAAATAAAATTAAATGAGACTTAGAAAAATTCTAATCTTAGAGAAACCAAGGATATAGATTTTTAAACCAACCAAAAGTTTAGTTTCTAGGTTCACGCGAGTCCTACCACGTGCTGAAATTTAATTAATACCTAGGTACAAGTCATGGCTCTACTCATGTGTTTTTAGCATGAAAAACAAGTCGACCACAACATCATAATGTGGATGAATGGTTGAGTAAGGTTTTGAATTTATTTGGTTGTGGTTTCTCGAAAAGAAGCAAACAAACACATAGGAGGGTTCATGTAAAGGGTTTATGATTAAGCAAAATATTCAACCAAGAATTATGTCTCTAATATTGTTCAACCACTTCTAAGTCTAATGTCTTTGCGTAGTAAAATTCAAAACTGAATTAAAAACTCGAAAAACCTGGAATCGGGTTGTCCTCCCGGTAGGTTATTCTTGACTCGACGAAACGGGTTGCCTCCTGTTAACACCAAAAATTGGTACAGGGAAGAGACTGACATGTGAGCCGAATTTGGCAGAAGAACACCATTCAACAGGAGGTTTTCCTCAAAGCATTCAGTAGAGGCGTCTGCGGTCGGGAGTACATCGTCATTCGGCAGAAGAACTGTTCCACGGATGAAAGCGGAAGCATTCGAGAGTGCGTGATGATGTGGATTGGATACAAAGAAGGAGATGAGTTGATGATGAATATGAGACGAACATGACACCATGGTGTTGGTTTTAGGTAATAAATATTGTAATTGTGGTTGACTAGGAGTCATGTTAGAACCAGGGTATAAATATAAACCCTTAGTGTTTGTAATAGGGATCGAACAATTTCACAACAAACCGGCCCCGTGCCAACTTTCGAGTTCTTCTAGTCATGTCGTCGAGTTCTTCGAGAGGAGCCATCGATCCGTCGACCTCCGTAAATACCAGCAACCTTGTATCACGTCTAGTATCATGTAGTGGATTTAGATCGTGATGCAAGTAGTCTTGTTACCATGCTTAGTACCATGCGGTGGATTTAAGCTTGGTTCGAGAAGGTTTTCTTGTTGGGTCATGAGTCATGCGATAGGCTAAGATCTAGCTTGGAGCTAGTTATCGGCTCTATTAGATTTGGCAAGATCTAATAGATTCATTAAGTTATCATGTGTTGCTTTGAATTTTACTTTTTGTGTTTAATTCATGTAACACTCTTATTGCCTAATTTAGATTGATTAGATTCGACTCTATCTTGTTTGTGATCCACGTGTTGCACGCTCAAGTCTTTGGCTTGACATGGCAAGCGGGTCATGCGTTCTCTATAGCCGAATTCGGACCAATCTAGATTGTCACGTGTTGCGGGTTCAAGCTTGTTGATCTTGCATATATCTTGACAGAACCGGGTATCATGCGGTAGATACAGGTTTTTTTGGATTGTCTTAGAGCTAGTCATCCGGTGGACTATAATTCGATTCAATCTGATAGATTTATCATCCCTGACAATGTTTGTTCCTTCTCCACGGAACCCGATTCGGCTGTACAGCCGTATTCGTTAATCCCCTCACGAGTGAAACATGTTCATGAGTTTGCTTTAAATAATGTATGCTTTTAGACTTCCATGTTTAGATTGTATCATGCGGTGGATTGATCTATTCTTGGTTGGTGGTGTGATTTCAAACAAGTTGTATCATACGGTGGATTAACTTGTTTGATATCATGCTTGACGGGTTTGAAAGTACCTAGACACGCGGTAGACTAGTGCTTTTGGCCTATGCATTCTTGTTTACTGCAAATTCATGATCATGCTTCGCTTTTATTTAATTAATTATGCTTTATCCTTGATAATTGGTCATGGTTATGTGCTGTAATGTTGTCTAAATAAAGACCGATTTTTCATCATGCTTACGTCATACATTCGGGAGTGCTCTATTCACACGCTTTATCAATTCCTGAATGATGTTTAAATTGCTGACAGATAGCCTGTTTGTGGCTATATGTCGTTCTAACTGGCTTTGTAGCCGTAAATACGGAACTGTCTGGTACACCCAGCAAGTTCCAGGTTTTATCTAACCGTTTTCATTTTTTGTTAGTTTCAGGGAAAATTGACTGGCACGCTTCCGGATTTCGACGCCCGGGTCACGTGTGTGAAGCCAGATAATCCGTCTTGCTGTGTGCTTGGCGTGAGGTGCTGATTTTACGTCAACACACTTTTCGGCACGCCCAGTGGGACACTCAAGTTGATCAAGATGCCTGAAATCCAAGCTATCCTGGATGTCACCTTAAATGAACTGTCTTCAGAACATCAACTGATACTGAAGGAGGCTGTGGAGCAGTTCCAGCAGAAGTGTCTGTTGTCTTTTTCCAAGAATAGGAGTGGTGTGCCATTCCTCATGACAGATATGCCAAGAGTTCTGATGCCAGGAGAGACTGATGCCACTACTGCTGCAGAGAAACAAGAAGCTTTTGCTATGGTGTGGCAAGCTATGGAAGAAATAATGGCCAGACACAACACTGCATTTTTAAATAGCTTCCGACAGATGATGGTTGGTGTCTTTGGCCCAAATGTGGACAAACATTTTGAGCGAGCACAAGGGCCAACTGGTCAGGTGTTTAGTCAAACACCACCCCAGTGGCCTAATGGTAATGAGACGGCTAATGAAACAAGAGAATCAAGTGCTACTGCTAATGGCCAACCACTTCGTCAAGATGCAAGTGCTCAGCCGCCTCAGCAATGTATGAGTGTTCAGCCAACTCAACATATGGGTAGTCAACCGATCCAACAAAACCCTCATCAAGCAATACCTAACCCACGCACATATGGTGAGATGGCATTCGGTACTACTGGAGTTCAACCTGTCTCTACTTACAGGATAGCCCCAACAAGTAACAGGCTGCAAAGGAATATGTACGGGAATGGGTATTCAGAGTTCATGGACTATAGTGCTATCGATGCTTTCCCAAATCCTGGGTATGATGGTTCTACAGGGATGCCTGCTGGGAGGCCAGGGAATCAAGACACCGATGTTGATCTCCTGGTGCAAAGAATGACCGATGTGCTGCAAAATCAATTCGGTCTAAAGCCTAAGAATCAAGGACACGTGTATACATCTCCCTTCCCAAAATGGTACCACAGGGTAGCACTACCAAACAGGGTGAAAGTTCCCAAAGAATTCACTAAGTTTTCAGGGTAAGATGATACCAAGATCTTGTGAAACACATAGCCGGTACCTAATGCGGCTTGGGGAAGCTTCGCGATGAGGCCTTCGAATTAGATACTTCCCTCTGTCCTTGACAGGCCCAGCATTCACATGGTTCACTTCTCTACCTGCTCATTCAATCTGCTCTTGGAAAGATTTGGAGCAAAAGTTCCATGCCCATTATTACACTGGCAGTAATGAGAAAAAGCTAATTGATCTGACTACCTTGAGGCAGAGGAACAATGAAACACCAATGGAGTTCCTCAGGAGAATTAGAGAGACAAAAAGCATGTGCTTCTCTCTACCAGATGATCAATTTGCTGGTATGGCTATAGCAGGAATGTTGCCAGCCATTCGGGAGAAGCTATTCGGGATGGAATTCGACGACCTTGGCCAGCTGTCACACCGATTGTCATTGATGAGCAATCAAGCATATGGCTTCAAGAAAGACTCCAGATTTGTCAAGCACAATGATATAGCTGAAATTTACAATCAATTCCTCGAAAGGGCAGGTCAAGGAGGTGAATATGATGATGAAGAGGAAATAGCTGCAGCAGAGATTGTGTGGGGCAAGGAGCCTGTTGACGGTTAATAGTTGTATCAAAGTTCGTTTAGACTTGCAAGCGGACAAGTCTCCCGTCGTAGACAAGGGACCCTTCTTCCCACGAGTGGTGAACCCAAGGTATCGAATCCGTGGAACAATGTGCAACGCAAGGATTCAATCTAGTAAAGCAAGGAAAGCTATCTAATGAAGAACCAAATTGCATCTAATCTACTAACTCATAAAGGAAACACATCTAATCTAATCTACTAAAGAGGTAGTAAGAGAAAGCAAGAGATAACCGATCTAGAGAGTCTAGATCATGCTTATGTTGTAGCTCCAAACAAGATAGATGAAGATAGAAAAGCGAATCTCATTAAAAGCATCTTTAAACCGTGGCCTCCGGTCCGATTCCGAAAACGCCCGCCTTTCGGAACCCCAGTTCTGTCACAACGTATTCCTATTCATGCGGGTAGTCTAGGGCGAGTTCGATAAGAACAAGTTGAAATCACTTGGTTGGTCCGGTATGCACCTCTAGCCACCGCGGCTACAAAAGCACCCTAAGCAATCTATCTTAAGTAAAGATTGGGGAAGAAGCAAAACCAAGAAGAAAACAAAATCATCGAGAAGGCACTTGATCGCTAGAAATCGGATTCACTATAAAAACTTCACCACGAATGATTACATCAACAAGATCACCACCGAGATCCTACCTCGATCTTGATCCTTGCTCCGGGGCTCCAACGTGGTCTTCCATGCAAGGTTCCCACGTCAGCTAGGGAGACCCTAGACAACTAGCACGACCCTCATCTCCGAGATGGTGTCCCTCAAGCTTCTCTGCTCCTCGGTGGCGGATGACGAATGGATTGATGCGTGGCTCTTGGTCAGGGGGCTATAAATAGCCCGAGATGCATCTAGGTCAAAGGGGGGGGGGCGACTGAGCCTAGAAATGGGATGGGCCGGCCGGCCTGGGCCGACCGGCCTGGGCCTACTTCGGCCCAGTTCGTGGCCTATTTCGCCCGGTGTTGCTTCCCGAGTCTTCTATATCCTCCCCCCTTCTGCATGTGGGCCCTTGTCATCAGTTTCTCTCCGAATTAGATGAAGCTCCTTGTCTCGCAAGATTCGGCACTTTTCTGGCTAGGTCCTCGGAGTTTGTCATCTTCTCGGCTTGGTCCTTGGGCTTCTTGGAGTCGTGTTCACTTCATTGCTTGACTTGTACTGGGCTTCAAGGTCTTGTCATGAGGTGCTTAATGAACTTATCTTAGAAGTCTTGCTTTCAACGCTAAAACCCTGCATAAACACTAAACTCCAAATCCGACATTCACAAGTGAACTTGTTATACCACGGGGGTTACTACCAATGGATAAGATACAAAACTCATGCCAACACCGAAGGTAAACTCATGGCTAGGTTGACGGAATTTCACCGTCAACAGCTCCCCCATGCTTAAACCTTGCTCGTCCTCGAGTAAGCCTTCGATGGATATCATCGTTGCCCTTCATTGTTTAAACCTTGCACTTGATCATACATGAGAAAACATAATGCTCTCAAAAGTTTAGTTCGTTAAAGTTCCATAATGTACTAGCCTTCATCCCTACAGAGGGTAGATTATTAATTAAGCTTATCCCATAAGTATTAACATGCTCCCAAAGATTAAATAGATCTCAGAAATTTTGAAATAAAGAACAAGATGAAAAAGAAATTTTGAAATAAAGAACAAGGTGAAAAAGAGCTAAACCAAGTTCACAAATTTAAACCGCCTTGCATCTTGCTCATGAACTCTCATCTCATCATGTCTCTCAAGCCTATTTATTCTACTCCTTTCCCTCTCATAACATTCATATATGTGGTACGCTTTATATGGAGCTTTTAGGGAAAATTTAGTCCTACCAAGATATTATAAATGAGATGTTGTCAAAACAAGACAAGTTTCTCATGGTCTTAACGAGACTCGTCAAAAAGATCATTGGAAAATGATGTTACATCAAGGAGGGGGAGAGAAAAATACACACACTTGAGATAGGTGGACATGTGCAAATGGCAAAAAGTGATCCCGAGGCACAAAGGAAGTCCTCGTTATCAGATTGCACATGGTTGGAAAATGAGTATGGATCCTTTAATCTTGAAGCCTTGAAATTCCTAATGCACTTTTGAGAACCGGGGAGTTCACTTTATTTATTTTTATATCATACTCACATTTTTTTTCTTTTTCTCATACATATATATTTTTATTTTTCTTTCTTTCTCTTTCTCAATTTTTTTTAATTTGCTCCCCTTTTGAACTCTAAAATTGCATTGTACCTACCTCCTCCCCCATGCTTAGACGTTGCTCGTCCTCGGGCAAAGAGTTGATAGAGATAAGGTAGGTACCGAAAATACTTTTCCTTTGGAGAGATACTTGAAATATTCAATCTTGGCACCATCTTGCTATCTTCCTTGAATTGGTGATCCATACTCAACGACAGGTTGTGATCAAGAGGTAAACACAAAAGATGATATGTTGTTTTAAGGGTGGATATCCGACGAGGTTTGTGAAATCTCCAATGTGGGGATACACAATACACGGATAAAAAGGCTAGCAATAAGATAGATACGCAAAAACAGAATGACCAGCTTCTTAGTCTCGGGCCAGAGAAATCATGGCCTGCAATAACTCACCCAAAAATAAACCTTGTATACTAAGTTTTTGCACTCAGATATTTATATGGCTCTGGATAGGTAGAGCAACATGCAAGTGGTATTTATGACAAGGTTAGCATTACTTTTAAGAGCAAAAATAAATCATCTTTAATCCATCTAAAACTCGAGAGCACATAGAATACTATGGGTCTTTATTTTTATCATAACCTCTGCTAAAGATTAAGCTAGCATTTACATAATTTCAGATTTGTATTCTAAGAGAGCAATAGCTTAATCATGCATAAATCAAATACAAAGATAAACAAAGCGGCAATTATAATCATATATCATCATGGCACAAACTTTGTAACTTTACCAAAGGTAAAAACTAGGTGGTGACTTTATTCATGATGAAAATAAAAACTAACACACATACTCAAAATTTAAATAAGAACTAAAAATACTACGCATACATAGGCACAACCAAGCTGAAAATTAAAGAAAAAGGGGAAAGGAAAGATAACTAAAGCTCCTCCTCTCTCTAATTTTCCGCTGGTGGTTGATATTAATAGTCTTGGTCGTTGTACCCTTATTCATAATAGGATTACGCCTCTCCTCCTATGAATTGTCTGACGGTGCTAAGTGAAGGTGTCAAAGCTCATAAGCGATGTTTGCATTTCCTTCACCCATTTGGTTTGCATTGGTTTGGATGGCTGCAATAATTTGCATGTTTTCTTGCAGCGTATCCTCCAATGGTAGCCATATTTTGTTGTGGTTCAGGAAGGTGTGCATATGGCTCCGCAAAGGCTACGTTGGGCACCGCAAAATTTGGTGGGGGCATGGCTGCACCACTCCCCCATGCTTGCATTAGTACATCACCGTAGTAACTCGGTGGTGCCGGGGTATCCCATGATGTATCATGGTGCATGTATGGTTAGGTTAACTAGATTGCATCCCTTTAAGCATGTTTTAATGCTAAGCACTCCTCTAATTTTGAAAATAAAAAAATAAAATCAGAGCTATTAATGAGTTTAAGTATAAATTTAGAGGGGTTTTTAAAGCATTAAAAACAAATGTAAGTCGAAAAATATTTCCGACTACTTTTATGTTGGTCTTCACCAGTATTGTTTGCTTCCATTAGTTAAGAGCAAGCTTTTCCCGACTTGATCACAGGGGCATAGGTTTAGGTTCTAATTTTTATTAGATAAGATAGATTTTGATCAGAAAAAAGAATTTAAAGAAGGAGATAAGGTCCTCCTCTACAATTCGAGGTTTAAAACCTTCGGAAAGGGGAAATTGCAAAGCAAATGGGACGGACCTTATGTTGTGCATTCGGTGTTCTCCAACGGAGCGGTAACCATTATGGATATAAACGGCGATCAATTTGTGGTGAATGGTCAGCGGTTTAAGGTTTACTACGAACCCGACGTCGTGCCCCTTCACCATGTTGACTTCTTCACCATGGAGGAAGAGCCCGAACGTCCCGCCTAGGACGAAAAACAAGGCATGAATTTCTGTAAATAGTTTTTCTTTTAGTTTTCTGGAGTTTTTCGCGAATATTTACTGGGCCAACTTTTTCCCATGGGCTAAGGAATAAAAAATAGGGCGGTGTGCAAAAACCCGGACCGGCCCGCCCCCGAGGGGTGGGCCGGCCGGCCCAGACGACCGCCCGAGAGGGCTTCGGCGGCCGATGACGCCGAATTTCACCCGAATTGCTCCTTTTTGACTTCCTTGTTTGGTCGGAAAATTTTAAGGGAAGTGTAAAAAAGGAAAATAAGGTTCCCAGAGCTTTTCTCTCAGAACTATTTATTTGGCCGAATTGGGAGATCGAGGATCAAACCTTTCAAGCAATATTTTGCACCCTTGTAGCAGCCATTGTGCCTCCAAGGAGCTTAGAGTTGAAGCTAGAAGCCAAGAAGCCATCGATGGAGGAGGTGATGCGATGCGAGCTCAAGCTACCCGTCAAGAGGACCGCACGCATCCGCTGCGGAGGGCGTGTCCCGACCGGAGCTCTTGCATCTCGCAACCCCGTCGAAGGAGAGAGGGTCCCTACACCCGTTCGAAGGTCGGCACGCATCCAAGGCATCAAGCGCAAAGACTACAAGGAGGTGTCGCCAGAGCCTAAGGATTATGGGGGTAGTGACTACTCTGACGATCGTAGCCCGAGCTCGTGGGCGGCCGTCGGAAGAGATGATGACGATTGGGATGAGCAGCCCAAAGAGAGGACTCCCGAAGGCCCCTACGGCAATGGCAACGATGGCAACGAGAGCGGCAACGACAATGGAGGTGGCGACGACGGTGGTGATGACGTTGGAGACTATGGAGATGAAGACCCCTTCGGATTACATCTGATGTGTTGTCGAACTTGCCGTCAATCCATCGGGGATCTCTACACGTCGGTCGATGAATGTCTCCAAGCCATGGAAGCGATGAAGCAGCGTATGGAGGATTTGGAGCACGTAGTTGGAGACAACTTCAAGTTCCTTAACCGTAATGTGCGCAAACTTTTCGGCATGGTTGGAAACATGAGAGGCAAGTGGTGCAATACTTGCTTGAAGTACCACTAGGTCTAGTTTTCCCCTTAGGATTTTTGTAAGATACGACGAGGACGTCGTATGTTTTAAGCATGGGGGAGAGCTAGCTCGTTAGCCTTAGCTTTTGAACTTCAAGTTTAGGTTCGGTTTAATCTTCGTGTAAGAGTCTTAGCGTTTTAATGAGTCTTAGTGTTTTAATGAGTCTTTAGTTTTTGAGTGTGTTTTAAAATTTTTGCAAGTGTCTTAAATTAGTGTTGAGTCAAAGAAAATCAAATAAAAAGAGTCTATATATATATATCTTTGTGTTTTATGTATTGCTTATCTTTATTCACTTGTTTGTTTAATCTTCGATTTTTGATATATGAACATAAGTATGTGGTTTGAAAAATGTTTACCGTGGTGCTTAGTGGAATTGCTACTACTTAAAGTACCCATACCGCACTTCGATCTTGAGCTTCACATGTTAGTTGTGCTATGTTCAATGCTTAAAGTTGGAGGATTTCAGTTCTGAAAATTATCTTAAAACCTTTGTAATAAAGGTTAGCAAAACCTCTTTTTCCAAGTTGAGAGTAAGAAAAAATTCCTATCCAAAGCCAAATTTATTTTTTTCGCTCCACCATAAGTGTGATTAGCACGATGAGTTGGGTTAGGATCCTTCTCTCTTGGTGAGTTTTAATTTCGAGCAATGATCATGTCCTTGTGCTTATCTTTTGTTGCTAGCCTCGTCATATATCCGGTTACGTGACCTTCACAACGGAAGTCACGTACATCACCGAATTCCATACCCAACCCTATACATCTCTTTTGTACATCGTATTCCTTGAACACAACCTATTTTCAAAGTTTCGTCTTGTCTCTAGCATGATTTATTTAAAATTTCAGATTGTATGCATGCAAGGAAAGAGAGAATTGAAAGCTTTGAAAAGTTGTCAAGAGGGAGAAAAAAATAAAGAGAAAAAGTATGAGTATGGAAAAGAAAGAAAGAAAGAAAGAAAGAAAGAAAGAAAGAAAAAAATTATATGTGAATGAAAGAAGAAAAAGAAAAAGAGAAAGATGAGGTAGTAATAAAGATATGAGAGGGATGGATCAAGTGAAAGAAAAGAAAAATAAAGTGTAAGGAAGGATGTCACGTTGTTGAGAGACGAAACTTTCATTCTTTTTCCAACCATGTGCAATCCGACAACGAGGACATCATTGGTGCCTTGTAGTCACAATTTTCTTTTGACCTTGCACATGTCCACCATTCTAAATCTTCTCATCCTTGATATCCCTATATATGGTTAATTCTCATGATCATTGGCTTTGAAAGGTAGACAACCATTAGAGGAAGTTCTTAGTTTGACAATACTTGTGTCGATGGCGCTAGCCCTACCTATAGCTCCACTTTACGTGATATATGAGAGATTAATGGGAGGTGAGAGTTTTATAAAATTTGGTTAGGATAGCCACTTCATATGAGTGACTTGAGAGAGCTTGGAGAAAGGTTTTTGTTTAATACTTGTTGCAGGAATTTTTGTTTTGAAAATCATAAAAACCCTCCGATGGAAGCAAAGAAGTAAGTATGGCTGAATTTGAAGACTTTGAGTGAAGAGTTTGAGTTGTGGGGTAAATCTTGACGTGGTAAAAATTCTAAATGCCCATGTTTATGTTTGATTATCATTACTTTGTGTTTATGTATTAAAGATGAAGGAATTGACCGACTTGTGAAGAAGGATAAGTGGTATATGTTTACAACACCTTGGACGAAGTTCTTTTACGAGTACTTGCTCGAGGACGAGCAAGAGCTAAGCGTGGGGGAGATGTTGACGGTGTATTTTGGTGCACCTAGCATGTTCATTACACTTTGGTTTGGATTTGATTATGGAACTAACCCGCCACTAGGCACACTAATCATATAACAAGTTCATCTTTGTGCATGCATTTGGAAGTGTTGTGTTTATGTAGGAAAACATGGACATAAAGGACGGATTCGCAACAAGTTCAAAGGAGTATTTACGGAGTCTCGTTCGTGTTCATGAACTTGATGAAATCACTTCCAAAGGTGGCAAGGACCGAAGTGCTATGAGGAACACCCCCGGGGATTGAAGCGTAAAGGATCGAACTTCATGCGAAGAGAACCTCCATCTTGGACGTGAGGATAACGTCATCAAAATCATGCAAGTGGAGGGGGCAAAGTACATAAGTGCATGAGGACCCACGGAGCAAAAGGGGCGACCGAACCGGGCCGAACTGGGCCCAGGCCGGTCGGCCCAGGCCGGCCGGCCCAGCCTAGTTCTGGCACCGGTTCGGTCCCGTTTTCCTTGCCCTCGAAGGATCTTCAACCCTAAAAGCCCCGAGGCGCCGCCAACACAGGAGAGAGGAGTCATTCGCACCAGAAGGCCATCCACAAGCTAGAGAGAGAGGAGGAGGATCTCCGGCGGGAGATCAACCACCTCGAAAGAAGCACCCTCTCGTGGAGAAGAAGGAAGACACCGGTGGAAGGGAAACCATGATCAACGGTGCCATGATCAGCACCTTGATGGGGTAATCTTCTCATTCGTCCATGGGTTGTAATCGATATTGAGATGTAATCGCACTTTGTCGGATTATCTATTTATCATCTTGTGTTGAATATACTTTCATGCTTGAGGTTAGCTACCATGCCGTAAATGGAGTATGAGCTCCAATGCTTCCTTGGATCCATTCAATACGCCGTGTCCATCAAAGGTCTAGTCATGAATACCTTCGCGTAGTGACAGTACGAGAGGAGGGAAAGGGCGAAACCGTGGTCACAACCCCGATAGATTAGATTGGTTTTTATGTCTTTAAGCGATTGCATGCTCTAGTATCGTAGACCCATGGGCGAGTGTCTTCTATCTTGATATCTTAATCATTATCTCTAGTGTAGTTTAGTTGTTTTCTAGCATAATAGTAAGTTAGGGTTTTAGTAGCTAGTGTGTCATTGTAGATCGAACGCTTGTAATCCCCTTGCTCCGCGGATTGACAAGAACCTTGGGAATCCCGTGGTGAAAAAGGTGTGGGGTCCGTACGCTTGCGGATTGTAGAGGGATACGTCTTTTATCCGTCAACAAGCCCCTTTTTCTGGCGCCGTTGCCGGGGAGCAAGTTAGTTTACATCGTTTGATTTGCATCTAACTTAGTTTTATATTTGAGTTTATCTTTCATTTGCTTTATCTAACATATATTATCTAGAAAAACACTTGTTTTGTTTTTGTTTTTGTTTTTATCTTATTGTCTAGATGGCGTTCGTTAATCAACCCGTGGAAGAACCGGAGAAATCACTAAGGGATTACGCTAGCCCTCGATGTGAAGACATAAAAGTACAAGAGTCGGATTCGAAGCTCGAAGTGACCAAGTATGAGATTAAATCCAAGATCATCAAGATGGTGGCGGCGAACCCATTTGAAGGGATGGTTACGGAGAACCCGTATAGACACATAAGGGATTTCACGACAATATGCAACACGGTGCGTCAAGAAGGAGTTCCCTATGAATGGTTCAAATGGAATCTCTTTCCCTACTCACTTGCCGGCAATGCAAAGACATGGTATTCGGTTGCGTCCTTTGAAGTTGAAGGCAATTGGAACAAGTTGACAAAGAAGTTTTGCGAGAAGTTCTTTCCAATTAGCAAGGTTCAACATCTAAGGAGGCAAGTGATCACTTTCATGCAAGGAGAAGAGGAAGGGATAGACCAAGCCCGGGATAGGTTTAATGGATTGATCGAACAAGGACCAAAACTCGGCTTCACCGGTGACGTACTCTTGCATACATTTTTCTTTTCCCTAACCCCTAGTTGCATGCAACATGTCGAAATGTGTGCAGGTGGGGATCTCATGGAGAAAACACTCACGGAAGCCGCCCAACTTCTACAAAAGTTAGTAAAGCGGCTGCCGTGCGAAGAGATTGGGAGACAAGACTTGCGGAAGAGCCGGAATACAATTCAAGGAAGAAGAAGCTTGCTGATTTTTCTAAAGAGGCAACCCCGGAAGTCACAAAAGAGGAACCAATCATGGAAAATCTTGAACAAGAACACATCAAGTCAAGAACTACACCAAACGTCGACTTCGCCGTACCAAAGGAGATGAACAAAAGAAGCATGTCGAGCGCGAAGCCACTAAGGGAGTTCGAACCAATGGATTGGGTTCCTATTGATTATGGAGAAGTATTCGACAAGAGAAGACCGTTCCCTAATCAATAGGGAATGGCGAGAGCATTGGAAGTGGATTTCCCACCGGAGAAGAAAGCGGAAAATTCATAGGACCTTGAAACCACCGGTGAGATTTTTCAAAAGCTCTTTGGAGATGATATAGTGGATCCGGAACATATTGCCGAGGTGAAGAGAATCATGGGGATCAAGCCCGAAGCATCACCATACGCTCGCCTCGCTGAAATCTACTCGATAGGATCCGAAGAAGAAGAGAAGATGACACCACACTTGAGATGCGAGATCAACGGAGTTCAATGCAAGGCCTTATGCGACATCGAAGCCCAAGTAAGTGTTCTATCTTCTAAAATTTATGATAAAGTTCAAGACCACAACCTAGACTTATCTCCAACATCAACGAAATTAATTATGGGAGATGGTAGAACTATCAAACCTCTAGGTATTGCTTGCAACATGAAAGTAAAAATCTCTAGAAACTATATACCAACCGATTTCTTTGTTATTGATGCTTACCATAGTAATAATGATCATATAATCTTAGGTAGGCCTTTTCTTAAGTTGGTTGATGCCGTGTTAGATGCCGGAGAAGGCAAAGTAACAATGAACCTTAATGGAACAAAGTACACATATAACTTTCTTCGTGCTTCTAAACACCTTACACCCTTTCCTCCCGAAGATGAAGAAGTAGAAGAGATAGATAGCCTTTGTTTTGTTGAAACCCTTAGAGACCCGCTGCAAAGAGCAATAGAAAATCAAATTAGTAATCAACAAGATGAAGAACTAGAGGAAGCAACAAAAGGCTTAGAGCCGCATGATGGTAGTGTGGAGGAAGAGAAATTCGAAGACATAGGAGAAATCAAACCCGAGGAGCCACAAGTGCCCGAGGTAGACCTTAAACCTTTGCCCAAAGGATTAAAATATGATTTTTTGGGCCCAGAAAAAACTTATCCAGTCATTGTGAGCGACGAGTTGAGTCCCGAAGAAAATGAAGCGTTGCTGATTTTATTAAAAAAACATAGGAAGGTGATTGGATATTCGATTAATGATCTCAAAGGTATTAGCCCAGTCTTTTGCACTCATCGTATACCAATGGAAGACCAATGTAAGCCCGTAGTGGACCACCAAAGGAGGCTAACCCATGCCATGCGAGAGGTAGTAAAGAAAGAGGTTATCAAGTTACTTGATGCCGGAATCATCTACCCGGTTCCGCATAGCGAATGGGTGAGCCCGGTACATTGTGTACCGAAGAAAGGAGGTTTAACCGTGGTGAAGAATGAGAAGAACGAATTGATACCGCAAAGAACCGTGACCGGGTGGTGGATGTGTATCGATTATCGTAAGCTTAACAAAGCGACGAAGAAAGATCACTTCCCCCTACCGTTCATAGACGAGATGCTCGAGAGGTTAGCAAACCACTCTTATTTTTGCTTTCTCGATGGATACTCGGGGTTCATGAAAATTCCTATTCACCCAGAAGATCAACATAAGACAATGTTTACGTGCCCTTACGGAACGTTTGCATATAGGAGGATGCCCTTCGGCCTATGCAACGCTCCGGCCTCTTTTCAACGTTGCATGATGGCCGTGTTTTCGGAATTCATCAAAGAAATTGTTGAAGTGTTTATGGATGATTTTTCCGTTTACGGGAAGACGTTCATGGATTTCTTAGCAAACTTAGAAAAGGTACTTACGAGGTGTGCAGAGGTAGGTTTGGTATTAAATTGGGAAAAGTGCCACTTAATGGTCAGGCAAGGCATAGTGCTCGAACATGTTATATCCGAGAGAGGAATTGAAGTGGACAAGGCTAAGTAGAGACGGTCGAGCAACTCCCACCTCCTACGGATGTTAAGTCCTTAAGGAGCTTTCTAGGCCATGCCGGATTCTATAGAAGATTTATCAAGGACTTCTCGAAGATCACTAAGCCTTTAACACATCTCCATCAAAAGGATGTGGCTTTCGACTTTGATGAGAAGTGCCTAGCGGCATTCCGGACCTTGAAAAATGCGTTGGTGAGTGCTCCCATCATCCAACCTCCGGATTGGAGCCAACCTTTCGAGATCATGTGTGACGCAAGTGACTACGCCGTAGGCGCGGTCTTGGGTCAAAGAAAGGAAGGCCGAGTTCACACCGTTTACTATGCTAGCAAAACTCTTAGTGGGGCGCAATTAAATTATGCCACTACGGAAAAAGAGTTTCTAGCGGTGGTATTCGCTTTCGAAAAATTCAGATCTTACATCATGAACTCGAAGGTCATTGTTTACACCGATCACGCAGCCATCAAGTATCTCTTGGCTAAGAAGGAAGCTAAACCACGTTTGATTCGTTGGATCCTTCTTCTCCAAGAATTTGATGTTGAAATTCGTGATAAAAATGGGGTGGAAAATGTTGTGGCCGATCATTTGTCTAGGATGAATCGTGGACAAGATGATAAAGAGCCCATCGAAGATAAGATGAGAGATGACCACCTCTATAGAGTGCTTGATAAAGACACATGGATGACCGACATCATTCGAGCAATTCGAAAGATGCCTCTTGACCATCTAGATAAAAACACTCAAAAAAAGATAATCTCCGAAAGTAAGAAATATTTTTGGGATGCACCATACCTCCTCAAACTTGGCAATGATGGAGTAATGAGAAGGTGTGTGCCAAGAGAAGAAAGGGTAGAGATTTTGAGGAAGTGCCACTCGGCGGAGTATGGTGGGCACTATAGCCATTTTCGAAGCCAAGCAAAAGTATGGTCGAGTGGATTCTATTGGCCGGAGATGCATGAAGATACTAAAAGATATGTTGCATCATGCCCCGAATGCCAAAGAACCGGAAACATCTCTCAAAGAAATTCTATGCCTTTGAAATACAACTTACAAATCGACATATTCGATGTATGGGGTATAGACTCCATGGGGCCTTTTAAAAACTCATTTGGATTTGAGTATATCCTAGTAATGGTTGACTATGTATCCAAGTGGGTAGAGGCTATACCATGTCGTAAAGCTTCCACGGAGGAGTCCATCACTATGATCAAGAACGTGATTTTTCCCCGTTTCGGTACACCGAGAATCTTGATAAGTGATGGAGGAACTCACTTCACCAGGAAGAATTTCAAAAAGTGCTTGTCCAAGTTGGGAATTGAGTATAGGGTATCTACGGCCTATCACCAACAAACCAACGGACAAGCGGAGACGTCAAATAGGCAATTAAAAAGCATACTCAACAAGACCATAGAGAAGGGAGGCAAAGATTGGTCAAAGAAATTAGACGGAGCTTTATGGGCTTATGGAACGGCGTTTAAGACACCGATAGGTATGACCCCTTATCAATTCGTCTATGGAAAAGCTTGCCACCTTCCGGTGAGTTGGAACATAAAGACTATTGGACGATTAAAGAGATGAACCTTGATCTCGATGCCGCGGTGGTGAAACGAAGAATCCAAATAAGCGAGCAAGAGGAGTTGAGGTTGAAAGCATATGAAAACGCAAGCATATACAAGGAGAGAATCAAAAGGTGGTACGATAAAAGATTGAAGAAAAAAGAATTTAAAGAAGGAGATAAGGTCCTCCTCTACAATTAGAGGTTTAAAACCTTCGGAAAGGGGAAATTGCAAAGCAAATGGGACGGACCTTATGTTGTGCATTCGGTGTTCTCCAACGGAGCGGTAACCATTATGGATATAAACAGCGATCAATTTGTGGTGAATGGTCAGCGGCTTAAGGTTTACTACGAACCCGACGTCGTGCCCCTTCACCATGTTGACGTCTTCACCATGGAGGAAGAGCCCGAACGTCCCGCCTAGGACGAAAAACAAGGCATGAATTTCTGTAAATAGTTTTTCTTTTAGTTTTCCGGAGTTTTTCACGATGATTTACTGGGCCAACTTTTTCCCATGGGCTAAGGAAGAAAAAATAGGGCGGTGTGCAAAAACCCGGACCGGCCCGGCCCCCGAGGCAGGGTGGGCCGGCCGGCCCAGGACGACCGGCCCAGAGGGCTTCGGCGGCCGATGACGCCGAATTTCACCCGAATTGCTCTTTTTTGACTTCCTTGTTTGGTCGGAAAATTTTAAGGGAAGTGTAAAAAAGGAAAATAAGGTTTGGCCGAATTGGGAGCTCGAGGATCAAACCTTTCAAGCAATATTTTGCACCCTTGTAGCAGCCATTGTGCCTCCAAGGAGCTTAGAGTTGAAGCTAGAAGCCAAGAAGCCATCGATGGAGGAGGCGATGCGATGTGAGCTCAAGCTACCCGTCAAGAGGACCGCACGCATCCGCTGCGGAGGGCGTGTCCCGACCGGAGCTCTTGCATCTCGCAACCCCGTCGAAGGAGAGAGGATCCCAACACCCGTTCGAAGGTCGGCACGCATCCAAGGCATCAAGCGCAAAGACTACAAGGAGGTGTCGCCAGAGCCTAAGGATTATGGGGGTAGTGACTACTCTGACGATCGTAGCCCGAGCTCGTGGGCGGCCGCCAGAAGAGATGATGACGATTGGGATGAGCAGCCCAAAGAGAGGACTCCCGAAGGCCCCTACGACAATGGCAACGATGGCAACGAGAGCGGCAACGACAATGGAGGTGGCGACGACGGTGGTGACGACGGTGGAGACTATGGCGATGAAGACCCCTTCGGATTACATCCGATGTGTTGTCGAACTTGCCGTCAATCCATCGGGGATCTCTACACGTCGGTCGATGAATGTCTCCAAGCCATGGAAGCGATGAAGCAGCGTATGGAGGATTTGGAGCACGTAGTTGGAGACAACTTCAAGTTCCTTAACCGTAATGTGCGCAAACTTTTCGGCATGGTTGGAAACATGAGAGGCAAGTGGTGAAATACTTGCTTGAAGTACCACTAGGTCTAGTTTTCCCCTTAGGATTTTTGTAAGATACGACGAGGACGTCGTATGTTTTAAGCGTGGGGGAGAGCTAGCTCGTTAGCCTTAGCTTTTGAACTTCAAGTTTAGGTTCGGTTTAATCTTCGTGTAAGAGTCTTAGCGTTTTAATGAGTCTTAGTGTTTTAATGAGTCTTTAGTTTTTGAGTGTGTTTTAAAATTTTTGCAAGTGTCTTAAATTAGTGTTGAGTCAAAGAAAATCAAATAAAAAGAGTCTATATATATATCTTTGTGTTTTATGTATTGCTTATCTATATTCACTTGTTTGTTTAATCTTCGATTCTTGATATATGAACATAAGTATGTGGTTTGAAAAATGTTTACCGTGGTGCTTAGTGGAATTGCTACTACTTAAAGTACCCATACCGCACTTCGATCTTGAGCTTCACATGTTAGTTGTGCTATGTTCAATGCTTAAAGTTGGAGGATTTCAGTTCTGAAAATTATCTTAAAACCCTTGTAATAAAGGTTAGCAAAACCTCTTTTTCCAAGTTGAGAGTAAGAAAAAATTCCTATCCAAAGCCAAATTTATTTTTTTCGCTCCACCATAAGTGTGATTAGCACGATGAGTTGGGTTAGGATCCTTCTCTCTTGGTGAGTTTTAATTTCGAGCAATGATCATGTCCTTGTGCTTATCTTTTGTTGCTAGCCTCGTCATATATTCGGTTACGTGACCTTCACAACGGAAGTCACGTACATCACCGAATTCCATACCCAACCCTATACATCTCTTTTGTACATCGTATTCCTTGAACACAACCTATTTTCAAAGTTTCGTCTTGTCTCTAGCATGATTTATTTAAAATTTCAGATTGTATGCATGCAAGGAAAGAGAGAATTGAAAGCTTTGAAAAGTTGTCAAGAGGGAGAAAAAAAATAAAGAGAAAAAGTATGAGTATGGAAAAGAAAGAAAGAAAGAAAGAAAGAAAGAAAGAAATTATACGTGAATGAAAGAAGAAAAAGAAAAAGAGAAAGATGAGGTAGTAATAAAGATATGAGAGGGATGGATCAAGTGAAAGAAAAGAAAAATAAAGTGTAAGGAAGGATGTCACGTTGTTGAGAGACGAAACTTTCATTCTTTTTCCAACCATGTGCAATCCGACAACGAGGACATCATTGGTGCCTTGTAGTCACAGTTTTCTTTTGCCCTTGCACATGTCCACCATTCTAAATCTTCTCATCCTTGATATCCCTACATATGGTTAATTCTCAGATCATTGGCTTTGAAAGGTAGACAACCATTAGAGGAAGTTCTTAGTTTGACAATACTTGTGTTGATTGCGCTAGCCCTACCTATAGCTCCACTTTACGTGATATATGAGAGATTAATGGGAGGTGAGAGTTTTATAAAATTTGGTTAGGATAGCCACTTCATATTTGTGACTTGAGAGAGCTTGGAGAAAGGTTTTTGTTTAATACTTGTTGCAGGAATTTTTGTTTTGAAAATCATAAAAACCCTCCGATGGAAGCAAAGAAGTAAGTATGGCTGAATTTGAAGACTTTGAGTGAAGAGTTTGAGTTGTGGGGTAAATCTTGACGTGGTAAAAATTCTAAATGCCCATGTTTATGTTTGATTATCATTACTTTGTGTTTATGTATTAAAGATGAAGGAATTGACCGACTTGTGAAGAAGGATAAGTGGTATATGCTTACAACACCTTGGACGAAGTTCTTTTACGAGTACTTGCTCGAGGACGAGCAAGAGCTAAGCGTGGGGAAGATGTTGACGGTGTATTTTGGTGCACCTAGCATGTTCATTACACTTTGGTTTGGATTTGATTATGGAACTAACCCGCCACTAGGCACACTAATCATATAACAAGTTCATCTTTGTGCATGCATTTGGAAGTGTTGTGTTTATGTAGGAAAACATGGACATAAAGGACGGATTCGCAACAAGTTCAAAGGAGTATTTACGGAGTCTCGTTCGTGTTCATGAACTTGATGAAATCACTTCCAAAGGTGGCAAGGACCGAAGTGCTATGAGGAACACCCCCGGGGATTGAAGCGTAAAGGATCGAACTTCATGCGAAGAGAACCTCCATCTTGGACGCGAGGATAACATCATCAAAATCATGCAAGTGGAGGGGGCAAAGTACATAAGTGCATGAGGACCCACGGAGCAAAAGGGGCGACCGAACCGGGCCGAACTGGGCCCAGGCCGGTCGGCCCAGGCCGGCCGGCCCAGCCCAGTTCTGGCACCGGTTCGGTCCCGTTTTCCTTGCCCTCGAAGGATCTTCAACCCTAAAAGCCCCGAGGCGCCGCCAACACGGGGAGAGAGGAGTCATTCGCACCGGAAGGCCATCCACAAGCTACGAGAGAGAGAGGAGGAGGATCTCCGGCGCGGGGAGATCAACCACCTCGAAAGAAGCACCCTCTCGTGGAGAAGAAGGAAGACACCGGTGGAAGGGAAACCATGATCAACGGTGCCATGATCGGCACCTTGATGGGGTAATCTTCTCATTCGTCCATGGGTTGTAATCGATATTGAGATGTAATCGCACTTTGTCGGATTATCTATTTATCATCTTGTGTTGAATATACTTTCATGCTTGAGGTTAGCTACCATGCCGTAAATGGAGTATGAGCTCCAATGCTTCCTTGGATCCATTCAATACGCCGTGTCCATCAAAGGTCTAGTCATGAATACCTTCGCGTAGTGACAGTACGAGAGGAGGGAAAGGGCGAAACCGTGGTCACAACCCCGATAGATTAGATTGGTTTTTATGTCTTTAAGCGATTGCATGCTCTAGTATCGTAGACCCGTGGGCGAGTGTCTTCTATCTTGATATCTTAATCATTCTCTCTAGTGTAGTTTAGTTGTTTTCTAGCATAATCGTAAGTTAGGGTTTTAGTAGCTAGTGTGTCGTTGTAGATCGAACGCTTGTAATCCCCTTGCTCCGCGGATTGACAAGAACCTTAGGAATCCCGTGGTGAAAAAGGTGTGGGGTCCGTACGCTTGCGTATCGTAGAGGGATACGTCTTTTATCCGTCAACAACCGATATGCCACTCAAGGAATCCGGCTCATATGTATTCATTGAAACGCTCCAAAGCTCTCGCAATTGTCATAAGGATAGTTGAGACCTTGATCTTGAACGTCCTTCCAGTGTCTTGAAGGTTTATGATAGGTAGATCAACGATATCCGGGGTGCATAGCTCGATCTTGCGCTCCGGTTGTGGTTGTTATCCCATGGGTGGCAGTTGAGGTTGATCTTCCTTTGGACTTGGAGGTGGTGATTCCCTTGGAGATTCCGATGGTCCTTCGACTTTGGCTTTTGGATCTAGGGTTTCCAATCTTTTAGCTTGTGCTGCATGTCACCTTTGCCTGTAAAGTTTTCCTGGATCATCCACAAAAGAAAGTTTGGGTTTCTTGGAGAGGTAGCCAACCATCTCCGGTTAGGGTTAGCAAAAACAAAAATCTAAAAAAAAGAAAAATTAGGGTTAATAAAAAATTAGATTAGATTGATTTTTTTTGAGGATGATCAAAGTTAAGAGATGCAAAAGAAAATCAAAAGAAAAACTGAAAAATAAGCGATACTAGATGGATCTTGATTGCTTGTTCCCCAGCAACGGCGCCAGAAAAGGGGCTTGTTGACGGTTAATAGTTGTATCAAAGTTCGTTTAGACTTGCAAGCGGACAAGTCTCCCGTCGTAGTCAAGGGACCCTTCTTCCCTCGAGTGGTGAACCCAAGGTATCGAATCCGGGGAATAATGTGCAACATAAGGATTCAATCTAGTAAAGCAAGGAAAGCTATCTAATGAAGAACCAAATTGCATCTAATCTACTAACTCATAAAGGAAACACATCTAATCTAATCTACTAAAGAGGTAGCAAAAGAAAGCAAGAGATAACCGATCTAGGGAGTCTAGATCATGCTTATGTTGTAGCTCCAAACAAGATAGATGAAGATAGAAAAGAGAATCTCATTAAAATCATCTTTAAATCGTGGCCTCCGGTCTGATTCCGAAAACGCCCGCCTTTCGGAACCCCCGTTCTGTCACAACGTATTCCTATTCATGCGGGTAGTCTAGGGCGAGTTCAATAAGAACAAGTTGAAATCACTTGGTCGGTCCGGTATGCACCTCTAGCCACCGCGTCTACAAGAGCACCCTAAGCAATCTATCTTAAGTATAGATTGGGGAAGAAGCAAAACCAAGAAGAAAACAAAATCATGGAGAAGGCACTTGATCACTAGAAATCGGATTCACTATAAAAACTTCACCATGAATGATTACATGAACAAGATCACCACCGGGATCCTACCTCGATCTTGATCCTTGCTCCGGAGCTCCAATGTGGTCTTCCATGCAAGGTTCCCACGTCAGCTAGGGAGACCCTAGACAACTAGCACGACCCTCATCTCTGAGATGGTGTCCCTCAAGCTTCTCTGCTCCTCGGCGGCGGATGACGAATTGATTGATGCGTGGCTCTCGGTCAGGGGGCTATAAATAGCCCGAGATGCATCTAGGTCAAAGGGCGGCCGACTGGGCCTCGAAATGGGCTGGGCCGGCCGGCCTGGGCCGACCGGCCTGGGCCCACTTCGGCCCAGTTCGTGGCCTCCTTCGCCTGGTGTTGCTTCCCGAGTCTTCAATATCCTCCCCCCCTTCTGCATGTGGGCCCTTCTCGTCAGTTTCTCTCCGAATTGGACGAAGCTCCTTGTCTCGCAAGATTTGACACTTTTCTGGCTAGGTCCTCAAAGTTTGTCATCTTCTCGGGCTTGGTCCTTGGGCTTCTTGGAGTCGTGTTCACTTCATTGCTTGACTTGTACCGGGCTGCAAGGTCTTGTCATGAGGTGCTTAAAGAACTTATCCCGGAAGTCTTGCTTTCAACGCTAAAACCCTGCATAAACAATAAACTCCAAAACCGACATGCACAAGTGAACTTGTTATACCACGGGGGTTAGTACCAATGGATAAGATACAAAACTCATGCCAACACCGAAGGTAAACTCATGGCTAGGTTGATGGAATTTCACCTTCAACAGAGCCATTGACAGTAATCAGAGGTGGATCAAGCAAACTAAAGGCACCTATGATTTTGATGTAACCAAGGCAGATAAGCTCTTCGATTTCCTCGTGAAAGAAGGCCGGATCAAGTTGCCAGAAGGGCATTCTATGCTTCGGCCTGATGGAGTGGAAGATAAGAAGTTAGTGGATTTCATGACAGAAATTCTCATTCCATCAATGAATGTAGGGTCTTTAGAGTAAGGATTCAGAAAGCTATCCAAGAAGGACATCTGAAGTTTGATAATAAGATGGAATTGGATGGTAACCCATTCCCTCAGAACATGATCAGGTTCTCAATTAACATGGTGAACGCTGTTGTGCCTAAAAGGAAAGAAAAGGTGAAAGTTTTGACTTCGGAAAAGGCAAAGCAGGATGGCTAAGTTGATCCCACTCAACAAGTCACATTTGAACAGATTCACAAGAAAGAGCCTCGCTTTCCGAATAGTCAAATTGAAGTGGGTGAATCCTCTAAACCCAGAGTGACTTCGCGTATTATCCTCAATAAATGGCAGCATTAGCAAGAAAAGGAGCGCTACCAGAGGCACAAGTACGAAGAGGAGAAGCGGAGATATGAAGAAGAGATGTATAGGAAGGAACAAGAGGAATATATGCGAGAACAAGAGCGTGCACATTGGTGATGTGCCTTCTTCAGACACTGTTGGAACGAGGTTTAAAGCTTCCCACACGGAATAACTGTCCCGAATGCAGCGACAGGTATACCGTATACAGGCAAGATACTGCCAATCGCCGATCCATCCATGAAAGAATTGGAAGGGTGCATCCTAGTGATGGTCGGTGCCTAAAAATAAATAAGAGTGATGATCAACTGAGGAAAAGGTATGCTGATCACAGGTGGGTTGATCGTGAAGAAGAAGAAGATCATGGGTATGTTTGGCAAAAGGGACAGTAGTGCCCACCTGGTTTAAGAAGAAGCCAGAAGAGAAGGGTACAACGCTTGAGGAATCGAGAACCGAAGCGAGCGGGGAATTAAGAAGAGACAAGTGTGGCGCCCAAAAGACAAACCTGATGAATCTGGTCGTTCGGCTCATACATGCATGGTATGCTTCCTGCCGAATGAATTCATGGCTCCAGCCAGTCAATTGTGCAAGAGGAAATATTGCCAGATATGGATGAGGTCGAGCAATTTGGGTTAATGGCACAATTGATGCTGGCTAAGCAAGCTACTTCTGATAAGCCGACCAAGAATCGGCACATGAGACCACTGTACTTAAGAGGGTACGTCAACGGGAAGCCATTGACCAAGATGTTTGTTGATGGTGGAGCTGCTGTCAATGTGATGCCATATAGTAGATTCAGAAAGCTTGGCATGGGCCATGGAGATTTGACGCAAACGAGCATAGCTCTGAATGATTTTGCTGGAAATCCTTCAGACACCAAAGGCTGTGTACATGTAGATTTGATGATCGGATCTAAGACTCTGCTTACAACCTTCTTTGTCATTGAAGGCAAAGGGGCATATAGCTTGCTGCTTGGAAGGGATTGGATCCATGAGAACTGCTGCATTCCATCTACTATGCATCAACAGCTTGTTCAGTGGGTAGATGACGACGTGGAAGTTGTCCAAGAAGATGATTCGGTAAGCGTAGCTAATGTGGAACCAACCTTCTGGGAGTATCAAGGCATAGATTTCTTCTCAGGCAAGGACCGGGATGAAGGTCCTATTGAACCAGTCAGCAGTGATCAACAGCCGATCCAAGCAGTTGGCTCTTATAGTAATTTTTAATGGAGAATCCAATTGATGGAATTGATGGGAAGTTAGGACGTGGATTTATGTCGGTTGATAAATTGGAAGAAATAGACATTGAAAATGGTGAAAAGCCAAGGCCGACATTCATCAGTACTAATTTGGGTTCAGGTTTCAGAGAAGAGTTGATTAAGCTATTAAAAGAATATAAAGATTGCTTCGCTTGGGATTATTCAGAGATGCCTGGTTTGGATCGTTCCATTGTTGAGCACCGGTTGCCAATCAAGCCTGGTTATAGACCTTACAAGCAACCTCCCCGAAAAATTTACAAGGATGAAGTATTGGCTGACATGAAAAAAGAGGTTGAGAGATTAATAGAAGCAAATTTCATTCGGCCATGCAGATATGCAGAGTGGATCTCTAATATTGTTCCTGTTTACAAGAAAAACAGAAAGATGAGGGTTTGCATAGACTTTAGAGATCTAAACAGGGCTACACCCATGGATGGATATCCAATGCCTGTTGCTGACTTGTTGGTTGATGCTGCTGCTGGGCATAAAGTTATTAGCTTCATGGATGGCAATGCAGGGTACAATCAGATTTTTATGGCAGTGGAGGATGTAACAAAGACAGCCTTCAGATGTCCTGGACATATAGGGTTATTTGAGTGGATTGTCATGACATTTGGGTTGAAGAATGCTGGGGCAACTTATCAAAGAGCCATGAATTATATTTTTCATGAGTTGATTGGCAAAATTTTGGAGATATATATTGATGATGTCGTGATCAAGTCATTGGATCATGAATCACATTTGGCTGATGTGAGGAAAACTCTAGAATGCACTAGGAAACATGGGCTTAAGATGAACCCGAACAAATGTGCTTTTGGAGTTTCAGCCGGAGAGTTCCCCGGATTTCTGGTGCATGAGGGAGGAATAGAAGTTGGCAAGAAAAGCATGAAAGCTATTGATGAAGTTGTTCCTCCAACCAATCTTAAGGAATTGCAGTCACTGCTTGGCAAAATCAATTTTGTGAGAAGATTCATATCAAATTTGTCACAAAAGGTGTTGCCTTTTTTTCCGCTGTTAAGAGTCAAAAAGGATCAGAAGTTTATATGGGGTGACGAACAATAGAAGGCTTTCAATGAAATCAAGCAATACATGAAGGAACCACCAGTATTGGTACCTCCACAATTAAACAAGCCTTTTAAGTTGTACGTGAGGGCCGATACCCAAACCATTGGATCGACCCTCATACAAGAATTTGAGGGAAAAGAAAGAGTAGTTGCATACCTTAGCCGAAAATTGCTTGATCCCGAAACAAGATATTCGGCTGCAGAGAAGCTTTCCTTGTGTGTTTATTACTCATGTACAAAGTTTCGGCACTACTTGTTGAATGCCGAATGCATTGCATATTCAAAATTTGATGTAATTAAACACATGTTGTCTATGCCAATTTGGAATGGAAGGATTGGCAAATGGATTTTAGCCTTGTCTGAGTTTGAATTAAGGTTTGAGTCGGCAAAAGCTGTTAAAGGACAGATTATTGCTGACTTCATGTCACACCCGGTTTTAAAGGCAAAACCGAATGCATTGATCACGTGTGCGCCAGGATCAAGTTACACACACGCTTAGACATTATGAATACCAAAATCAGTGCCACACGAATAAAGAGTTATTACAAACCATAGTCTTAATCGAAACTTAAACAAACCGAGTTCTCGCGACGGACAAAATGCCTCCACGAGCGGTGGCGATCGAAGACTACGCACACCTAGAACTCCCGGAAATCTTCCGGATTATCTTCAAAGTTCTCCCGGTCCCTGAGCAGCAAATCCGGGTATTGTAGATGCAAGAGAATAAACAAGCGTGAGCACATATCGTACTCAGCAAGGGGAAACAACATAACATGCAAGGCCATATGGTGGATGGCTAAGGTTCAAGCACTTTAGCATTTTAGTTGGGCAAGTTTTATTAGCAACCTGATTACTAAAGGTGTAAGTTCATACCAACCCAATTAATAAGATATAAGCATCATAAATAAAGAGATAAACCACAATTTAAACATTAAAGTTCATAATTTAATCATGTGAGTGTCCAGGCCGCTCTTGACCGTGAGCACGGCTAATCGATTAGTTTAACACTCTGCAGAGGTTGTACATCTTTACCCACAAGCAGCGTAAAAGCTCCGAAGAACTTTGGACCCAACCATGCGGTGTTTGCAAGACACCATACCACACTTCCGAGGTGTGATTGCATAGGGACGCTACATGACCTTTACAAAGGTTCCCTAGCAAGTTATGACCCACAAGGTCCGGATCAGTTAGCAAGGTATAAAGTCCCCTAGCAGGTCAATACCCCACCATAAAAGAATAACTCACCCAACCCCCTGCTAGAGCGAGTCCATACCCCACAAGATCTTGCCGATCCCTTGTCCTTATCGGGTAAGACCATCCCATGCTAAAGTTCCTAATTAATCGACCAAGACCATTGCCCATTAGTTCTTGTGGTTGTCTTGTTTTCTGGGTGGTTCTCCATGTTCCGATTACACATTAAAGGTGGTCTTGTAAAGATAAAAGATCATAAACGGAACATGAAATAACAATAAGGTAACCAAGTAGATTAATACCAATACCCAGTTGAGCATGCTAAGCAATAACTACCACAAGATTAATTTAGTTCCCGGCATCAAGGTAAAGGTAGTCAAAAGCTAGGCATGATCCTTAATAGGTTCCCATCAAAATTAATGCAAGCGAAAAGTAAAAACAGTGAATTTAAATGCATGTTATGTAGGACAAGCAGGCATGCATCAAGGAATACTTGCCTTCAACAAAGCCTTGCTGCTCAAACTCTTGCACGACCGGATCTTCAAATCCCTCGAACGAATCGCTCTCTACGATCCACAATCATCACATACAAGCATACAATAGAAATAAATAAGAAACAGTCACCAAACGGATCAAACAGATCTAAACAGTAGCATAAAACTAATCTACGCTTCGAGACGAACGCGTGGACATAAAGAACGCTAAAATCGGAGCTAAAACGACCAAGATATGGGCTCGGGAAGTTTCGGGGACTAATGCGAAGATTTGAAAAGGTTTCGGGCTAAAATAAAGAAAAAGGACTAAGCGTAAGAAAACTTATACGGTAGAAGGGTATTTTTGTAAATAAAGAAAATCCGGGGGCTTTTCGCAAAAACGCCAGTGGCCGGCGGTGGGTTTGACTTTGGCTGACCGGGTTGACTTGATCTAGATCCGTTGGATCTAGATCCGATGGCTGTGGTCGCTCGCGGCCGCGCGGCTAGATCCGGGGGCGTGGGTTTTCAATCCGGCGGCCACCGTCGTGCGCAAGCGGCGGGGCGGCGGCACGCGGACGGCCGGGCCGGCGGGTCGAGGCCGGCGGCGAGCGGGCGCGGCGGCGCGAGGGCGGCGGACCTCGCCGGCGGGACCCAAACTAGGGTTTCTGCCACGGATGGGGACGCGGAGGGCACCAACACAACGCGCGCGCACGGGCGGACCGGTCTAGGGCGGCGGCTCGGGCGGCGGCGCGGCGGGGCGGGCGGGCGACGCGGCGGCGCGGGACACGGGCTCCGGCGACGCGGCGCTAGGGGCGAAGGGGGGCTCGGGGGACGGCGACGTGCGGCACGAGGGGGCTCCTCACCTCCGGTGCAACTCCGGGCGACTTCTTGGCGGCGGAGCGGTGACGGCGGCGGGATTCCACGGCGGCGGCGGCGAGCTCCACACGGCGACGCGGCTAGGGTTTCGGTAGGGGCGCAAGGCGGCGGCTTGGGCTCGGGTGGGAGGTCCAAGGAGGCGGCGGCGCGCTTTAAATAGCCGGGGAGGGCTCCTTGGCGTGCGGGCCACGCGGGGGACGCCGGGGGCGCGGTCGGACTCATGCCCGAGTCCGGCTTGGCGACGACCCGAGGTGGGGGATGACAGGTGGCCCCCACCTGTCGGTGTCGGCGGGGAGCGGGGGGAGGGAGCGCGGGGCGCGGGTGTCTTTGGGCCGGCGGTCTTTGCCGGGCTGAGATGGGCCGAGGCGCGCGGCGCGGGAAAACCAGGCCGGGAAGATGGAGGGGCGGCGGCGGACTTCAGCCTTACTGGGCTGCACGCGAAGCCGGGCCGGAAGAGGGGAAGGGTTAAGGAAGAAAAAGAAAATGGCTTGGCTTTTTGGCAAAGGGGTTTCAAACAATAGAATTCAAAGTTGAATTTGAATTCCAGCAACCAAAAATAAATGCTCCAGCATGTATGCCACAAACAAATCCTATATCTCATTAAAGTTATTTTAGAAAAAGTGTTAAATGCCTAAAATTAAATAAAACAACCTTATGCTCCTTAAGCAATTAAATGGTTGCTATCAAATTTTAATAAAGCCAAAATTTTAATAGAATTAGGGTGTTACAAATCCTACCCCCCTTAAGAAGAATCTCGTCCTCGAGATTCGGACAGATTGGGAAAAAGATCTGGGAACTCTGCTTTCAGCTCATCCTCTCTTTCCCATGTTGCCTCATCCTCCGCATGATTACTCCATTGTACTTTGCACATCTTAATCACACTATTCCTGGTGACCCTTGTCATTGTTTCCAATATTCGAATGGGGTGTTCAACAATAGTGAGATCCTCCCTAATGCTTAGATCGTCCAAGGGTAACGGCTCTTTGTCATGAGGGCCAAAACCCTTCTTCAACTGAGAGATATGGAACACATCATGCACATCTGCTAGCTGGACTGGCAACTCCAATCTGTAAGCCACTTCTCCCACTCTCTCAATGATCTTGAAAGGTCCAATAAAGCGAGGTGACAACTTTCCTTTCACTCTGAATCGACGCAAACCTCTGATAGGTGATACCTTTAGGTACACGTAATCGCCTTCCTGAAAGACCACATCCCTTCGTTTACCATCTGCATAGCTTTTCTGTCTAGACTGAGCAATCCTCAAATTTTCTCTGATAATCTGAACTTGTTTCTCCGCTTCTCTGATGATATCTGCCCCAAATAACTGCCTTTCGCCTGTCTCACTCCAAAATAACGGAGTCCTACACTTCCTTCCATATAGAGCCTCAAAGGGTGACATTTTGAGACTAGCTAGGTATCTGTTGTTATAAGAAAACTCAGCATACGGTAAGCTCTTATCCCAACTACAACCATGCTTAAGCGCACATGCTCTCAGCATGTCCTCTAGGATCTGATTGGTTCTCTCTGTCTGTCCATCCGTCTGTGGATGATAAGCTGAGCTGAAATTTAGCTTAGTATCCAGAGATTCATGCAACTTTCCCCAGAAACGAGAAGTAACCGAGTACCTCTATCCGACACGATCTTCTTTGGTACACCATGCAAACACACGATCCTGGACATGTATAGCTCGCCAACTTAGCTCCCGTATAGGTAGTCTTTACCGGAATGAAGTGAGCTACCTTGGTCAAACGATCCACGATGACCCAAATCGAGTCATAACCATCTCGGGTTCGGGGTAAACCCTCTATGAAGTCCATTCCGATCTCTTCCCACTTCCACTCAGGCACCTTCAAAGGTTGAAGCAAACCAGCGGGTCTCTGATGTTCAGCCTTAACCCGGTGACAAGTATCGCACAAAGCCACATGGGCGGCCACGTCTCTCTTCATACTGTACCACCAATACCTGCGCTGAGATCCGGTACATCTTAGTACCGCCTGGATGGATAGAGTAAGGCCGAGTCGTGAGCTTCTCTCAAGATCTTCTCTCTGAGATCTCCTGTCTCTGGTACACACAACCGGTTCTTAAACCACACGGTTCCTTGCTCATCTTCTGTGAAATCTGGGGCTTCTCCTTGTTGCATACTCTCTTTAATCTTTTGTATTCCAGCATCCTCTAGCTGCCACTTGCGTATCTCTTGTTCTAGAGTAGACTGTACTTCCAAAGTCACTCCTTCCGCGTGGGCAACTACTTTCAAGTTGAGCCTTTCAAACTCTTTTACCAACTCGTCGGGAAACTGAATGGTCATTGCCATGTTAGTGTGGCCCTTCCGACTCAAAGCATCAGCAACCAGATTCGCTTTACCCGGATGATAGTGAATCTCTAGATCATAGTCCTTGATCAGCTCTAACCAACGACACTGTCTTAGATTAAGATCCTTCTGAGTGAAGATATACTTCAGACTCTTGTGATCAGTATAGATCTGGCACTTAGTTCCCATAATGTAGTGTCTCCAAATCTTCAATGCATGAACCACTGCTGCTAACTCAAGATCATGCGTAGGATAGTTCAACTCATGCTTCCTCAACTGACGAGATGCATAGGCTATAACATGACCTTCTTGCATCAACACACATCCTAGTCCTTGTCGAGATGCATCACAATATATGTCAAAACTCTTTCGTAGATCAGGCATTACTAGAACGGGTGCTGTGGTTAACCGCTTCTTTAACTCTTCGAAACTGGACTGACATGCACTGGTCCATTTGAATTCCCTGTCCTTCTCTAGCAATGTAGTGAGGGGCTTCACAATCTTAGAGAATCCTTCAATAAACCGACGGTAGTAACCAGCAAGTCCAAGGAAACTCCGAATCTCAGACACTGTACGAGGGGCTTCCCATTTCAACACATCACTAACCTTGCTAGGATCCACAGCAATACCTCCGTTGGTGATGATATGACCTAGAAAAGACACTTCCTTGAGCCAGAACTCACACTTGCTGAACTTCGCATATAACTCATGGTCTCTTAGCTTCTGCAACACAAGTCTCAAATGCTCCTCATGGTCCTCCTCATTCTTGGAGTAGATCAGAATGTCATCAATGAATACCACAACGAACTTGTCCAGATACTCCATAAAGATCTTGTTCATCAAGTACATAAAGTACGCGGGTGCATTGGTTAACCCAAAGGACATAACTGTGTACTCATAAAGTCCGTACCTGGTAGTAAAAGCTGTCTTAGGGATATCTGAAGGCCTAATCTTCAGCGATGATAACTCGATCGCGGATCGATCTTAGAAAACACTCGTTGCTCCTCTCATCCGATCAAACAAATCTTCAATACGTGGCGGGGGATACTTGTTCTTGATAGTAACATCATTAAGAGACACCGTAATCAACACACATCCCTTGTGTGCCATCTTTCTTACCCACAAAGATTACGGGTGCTCCCCAAGGTGATGAACTAGCACGAATGAACCCTTTACCCAATAATTCTTTAATGCGAGCTTTAAGTTCTTGTAACCGATCACTAGACATTCTATATGGGCGCTTAGAGATAGGAGCGATTACCGGGTAAAAGATCAATAACGAACTCAACATCTCGGTGCGGGGGCATACCCGGCAACTCCTCGGGAAACACATCGGGATAATCGCACACTACTCGTATGTCTTCCAAGGCTGCTCCGTCAAGCTTATTCACGACAACGGCATTTGATGGTGCGGGATCCGCGCAAACTCAAACCTTTCACCGATTTGGACTTGTAAGAAGGATTGACCTCTTAGCACACTGAATCACCGCATCACACGCGGTCAACCATCCCATTCCCAATATCACATCGATCCCCTTTGAATCCAAGATTATAAGATTGGCACGGAAATCTCTGCCCACAATCTTGAGATGGACGTTATCACATTTATAGATAGCTTTCAATTCCCCCCCCAGGTGAGGTAACTAACATGTGGCGAGACATGGGACTGATAGGTAGATTATGTTGAGCTACGAACTGGGATGTAATGAAAGAATGGGATGCTCCGGAATCAAACAAAGCGAGGCGGGGAGTAGAGTTAACTAGAAACATACCGAGCACTACTGCGGGGTTCTCCGGGCGACTTCGGCATCAACGTGCATTGCCTTGCCTCGTGCGTAGCTCTGTTGTCCTTTGTTTGGTTGCGGGGTTTGGCTTCCGCTCCTTGACTATCGTTCTTTGGTTACGTGTGGGGGTGTGTGGAGGGTTCCTCTTTGGGCAAGCATTGGCATAGTGACCAAGTTCTCCGCACTTGAAGCAAGTAGTGGTGGCGAGGATTGGGCGGTGCCACGGTCCTTACGGGGTGTGCCAACCGGAGCTCTCTCGCCGACTCTGCCGGGGAGGCGGGGCGGGGAGTCCGAGGAACGGGACGCCGAAACCGCCGAGCGAGGCTGCTGGAACTGCTGAGCAGGACGCTGGGACTGCAGCGCCCAAAGTTTCCACCCGGTCCCCCAAAGCGGAACGGGGTGTTCGGCGGTGGGTTGAAGCGCGGGCGAGACGCACTCCCAAGCGCCCGAGCTGGCGGCCTTCCTCTTCTCGCTCTCCAAGCTCCTTGCGCTTGTGCTCCAAGCGGATAGCGGCATCAACTAGCTGCCGAAAGCTAGGAAAAGGATATGACATCGGCCTGGTGCTGCGGCGAACCAACCAACCCATCCAGGAACGGCTCCTGCTTCTTCCTATCTTCGGCAACCTCCTCGACCGCATAACGAGATAGCTCGGTGAACTTGTCTCTATACTCGGCCACCGACATTCCTCCTCGCTTCGGCGAAAGGAACTCCTTCTTCTTGATCTTCATGACTCCGGAGGGTATGTGATGGCTCCTGAAGTTGGTGGTAAACTCCTCCCAAGTGATAGTGTCCGGGGCGGTATGAGCGGCGAGTACGCATCCCACCAAGCGGCCGGGAGCCTTGAAGTCGTCTGCGGCATACAGGACCTTCTCTCTGTCGTCACACTGACAGGTAGTGAGCATCTTCAGTATTGTCTTGAGCCAATCTTCGGCTTCCGGTGGATCAGCGGCGTGGGTAAACACGGGAGGGTGATGACTCATGAACTCCCGGTGCTTGTTGCGAGGTGCGGGGGTGGCGGCACCGGCGGATTGTTGACCGAGCTTGCAAGTTTGTCACGGTGGTGGTGAAGTTACGGAGGAGGCCGGGTCTGTGCCTCCAAGAACTGCTGCATAGCGGGATCCATTTGTCTTGGCTGGGGTGCTCTTCCTGCTGGTTGATTAACACCTGATCCCGACCTGGTGTTCACCATCTGAGTGTTAGGAACATTATTTTAGATGATTGCACCAAGGTTTAAACTTAGGAAGATAAGATAGCAATGATATTCAGATAAGACAGATTCTGTTGACTCCAAACAATCAGGCATAGCTCTCTGTATAAGTAACCAAAAATTATGGATTTTGGACTGATAAAAGGTAATGAAATTATGAAACTACTCCAACTGGAATCACCTCAATCGGAGTTGTGTAGCTCTGGTTATAAAATAAACAAGTCAGGTAGGTCGGCAGTGTTTAACAGATTCGTGGGGCTGTAATGTTTTAGTCATATCTCTCTGGTTTTCCATCCAAATATTCTGAATTTTTCACAGAAAATCTGTAATGAAATTCTTGAACTTTTTCAATTGGTTTTACTGCAATCGGAGTTCTGTAGCCCGAGATAAAATTAAAACAGTACTGCTGACTCAGAAAACTGTGCGAACAGATTTTTTTTTTTGGATCTCGAATTTGTATTAAGGAAAACTTAAGAGGACAAAAAGATTAAGATAGATAACTGATTGAGACTGAAAGATAACCCCACAAACTTACTACTAAACCAATGTCGTTGTGGTCATCACTCCACAGCACATTGCACTCAACCAAAAATCCAACTCACACATTAAGCACAAAATCAAGCATTCAACCACACCTCTAAGCTAAACACACTTTACCGATCGTCTACTAGCGGTTACAAGGAAATCCTATCCTTAATCTTAAACCTAAGGACTATCCTCTGCCATGGCATCTGTGCGAGCGTCAGGGGAGTCGTAGTGTGGCCTCTTGGGTGATGGGGAGGTACATCCTTCTGCGGCTCATGGGCTTCCGGCCGCTGCTCCTTGTTCAAAAGTGCGGCTTCCAAGGCACGCCTCTGCGTCTCCGAGTGAAGATTTGTTCTTTGTGCTGCATATAGCGTGTTGTTGGCATCATCCAATGCGGTGTTCACGGCTGCAAGTAGACCCGGACATTGTTGAGCGTCCCTTCATAGGCTGGTGCTTCGGGGCGATGTAAGTCTTGGCTTCCCCACTTGCCCCGAATGGTGTGTAGCGGCGGTGGGTATCCTCCAACTGTCACGCTCCTTGTGAGAGAGCACATAGAGCGCTCTCCGAGCTGACTCTGCTATCCCAGCATCCATAGTAGTCCTGTGGGCCACATCATGATGCTTGGACATCTCCTTCACTCCACGGCATGGAATGTACTCCTCCAAGATGGCAGCAACCTCCCAATGGGGCTCGAACCACGGATGGGTCCAAAGCTCACAATGGTAGACGGGGGCCTTATCATAGCCTAGGCGAAGTACCATTGCCCTCAGGTGGTCTGCCATGGGTATGCCTACTCCATCAGCTCTGTAATGGTACACTTCCCAGATTGCTTCCCTCTCTTCCTCCTCTTCCTCTTGTTCCTCCATCTCTTGATCCGAGGAATCTTCATCTTCTTCGGCGCTTGCTCCTCTAGGTTGGGTTGTTCAGCTAGCTCATCCTCCTCTTGGATCACCTCCTCCGGATCTTCCTCATCATCGGGCACCATGATAAGGTTAGGGAAAACCACGGGTGCGGGCTCCATCTCAATCTCCTCATCCGTATCTCCATCATGCAAGTCATGGTACTGTTCTGTGGAGCATGCGGTGGGTACTCCGGCCGAGAAGTCTCCAAGCTACGAACCATCCGTAGTGTAGTGCGAATTAGAAAGATGGTAAGTTAAAAGGATGAGAGCTAAAGCAAGCACAAGATAAAGAATGCGAGACGACTCAAGAGTGAAGCAAAAAGGCAAGAGTAAGGTTAGTAAGAATAAAGCAAGCATGTGTAAGAAAGCTTCTATGAGTAATAAATCCTTAATTCGACCATTTCTATCTAGGCTAGCGTTCCTACGATCAACTTTGGCTGCGGTACCACTCTGTCACACCGGTTTTAAAGGCAAAACCGAATGCATTGATCACGTGTGCGCCGGGATCAAGTTACACACACGCTTAGACATTATGAATACCAAAATCGGTGCCACACGAATAAAGAGTTATTACAAACCATAGTCTTAATCGAAACTTAAACAAACGAGTTCTCGCGACGGACAAAATGCCTCCACGGGCGGACCGAAGACTACGCACACCTAGAACTCCCGGAAATCTTCGGATTATCTTCAAAGTTCTCCCGGTCCGAGCGACAAATCCGGGTATTGTAGATGCAAGAGAATAAACAAGCGTGAGAACATATCGTACTCGGCAAGGGGAAACAACATAACATGCAAGGCCATATGGTGGATGGCTAAGGTTCAAGCACTTTAGCATTTTAGTTGGGCAAGTTTTATTAGCAACTTTGATTACTAAAGGTGTAAGTTCATACCAACCCAATTAATAAGATATAAGCATCATAAATAAAGAGATAAACCACAATTTAAACATTAAAGTTCATAATTTAATCATGTGAGTGTCCAGAGCCGCTCTTGACCGTGAGCACGGCTAATCGATTAGTTTAACACTGCGAGAGGTTGTACATCTTTACCCACAAGCGGAGTAAAAGCTCCGAAGAACTTTGGACCCAACCATGCGGTGTTTGCAAGACACCATACCACACTTCCGAGGTGTGATTGCATAGGGACGCTACATGACCTTTACAAAGGTTCCCTAGCAAGTTATGACCCACAAGGTCCGGATCGATTAGCAAGGTATAAAGTCCCCTAGCGGTCAATACCCCACCATAAAAGAATAACTCACCCAACCCCCTGCTAGAGCGAGTCCATACCCCACGGTACCGCCGATCCCTTGTCCTTATCGGGTAAGACCATCCCATGCTAAAGTTCCTAATTAATCGGCCAAGACCATTGCCCATTAGTTCTTGTGGTTGTCTTGTTTTCTGGGTGGTTCTCCATGTTCCGATTACACATTAAAGGTGGTCTTGTAAAGATAAAAGATCATAAACGGAACATGAAATAACAATAAGGTAACCAAGTAGATTAATACCAATACCCGATTGAGCATGCTAAGCAATAACTACCACAAGATTAATTTAGTTCCCGGCATCAAGGTAAAGGTAGTCAAAAGCTAGGCATGATCCTTAATAGGTTCCCATCAAAATTAATGCAAGCGAAAAGTAAAAACAGTGAATTTAAATGCATGTTATGTAGGACAAGCAGGCATGCATCAAGGAATACTTGCCTTCAACAAAGCCTTGCTGCTCAAACTCTTGCACGACCGGATCTTCAAATCCCTCGAACGAATCGCTCTCTACGATCCACAATCATCACATACAAGCATACAATAGAAATAATTAAGAAACAGTCACCAAACGGATCAAACAGATCTAAACAGTAGCATAAAACTAATCTACGCTTCGAGACGAACGCGTGGACATAAAGAACGCTAAAATCGGAGCTAAAACGACCAAGATATGGGCTCGGGAAGTTTCGGGGACTAATGCGAAGATTTGAAAAGGTTTCGGGCTAAAATAAAGAAAAAGGACTAAGGCGTAAGAAAACTTATACGGTAGAAGGGTATTTTTGTAAATAAAGAAAATCCGGGGGGCTTTTCGCAAAAACGCCGGTGGGCGGCGGTGGGTTTGACTGGTGACCGGGTTGACTCGATCTAGATCCGTTGGATCTAGATCCGATGGCTGTGGTTGCTCGCGGCCGCGCGGCTAGATGCGGGGCGTGAGTTTTCAATCCGGCGGCCACGGTCGTGCGCAAGCGGCGGGGCGGCGGTACGCGACGGCCGGCGGCGGGTCGAGGCCGGCGGCGAGCGGGCGCGGCGGCGCGGGGGCGGCGGACCTCGCCGGCGGGACCCAAACTAGGGTTTCCTGCCACGGATGGGGACGCGGAGGGCACCAACACAACGCGCGCGCACGGGCGGACCGGTCTAGGGCGGCGGCTCGGGCGGCGGCGCGGAGGGGCGGGCGGCCGACGCGGCGGCGTGGGACACGGGCTCCGGCCGGCCGGCGCTAGGGCGATGGGGGGGCTCGGGGACGGCGACGTGCGGCACGAGGGGGGCTCCTCACCTCCGGCGCAACTCCCGGGCGACTTCTTGGCGGCGGAGCGGCGGCGGCGGCGGGATTCCACGGCGGCGGCGGCGAGCTCCACACGGCGACACGGCTAGGGTTTCGGTAGGGCGCAAGGCGGCGGCTTGGGCTCGGGTGGGAGGTCCAAGGAGGCGGCGGCGCGCTTTAAATAGCCGGGGGAGGGCTCCTTGGCGTGCGGGCCACGCGGGGACGCCGGGCGCGGTCGGACTCATGCCCGAGTCCGGCTTGGCGACGACCCGAGGTGGGGGATGACGGGTGGCCCCCACCTGTCGGTGTCGGGCCGGGAGCGGGGAGGGAGCGCGGGGGCCGCGGGTGGTCTTTGGGCCGGCGGTGCCGGGCCGAGATAGGCCGGGCGCGCGGCGCGGAAAACCGGGCGGGAAGATGGAGGGGCGGCGGCGGACTTCGGCCCTTGCGGGGCTGCACGCGAAGCCGGGCGGAAGAGGGGAAGGGTTAAGGAAGAAAAAGAAAATGGCTTGGCTTTTTGGCAAAGGGGTTTCAAACAATAGAATTCAAAGTTGAATTTGAATTCCAGCAACCAAAAATAAATGCTCCAGCATGTATGCCACAAACAAATCCTATATCTCATTAAAGTTATTTTAGAAAAAGTGTTAAATGCCTAAAATTAAATAAAACAACCTTATGCTCCTTAAGCAATTAAATGGTTGCTATCAAATTTTAATAAAGCCAAAATTTTAATAGAATTAGGGTGTTACACTTCATTACCGAACATCATGGTTCATCAATTAATTTGCTTGAGATTACTCCTTGGGCTTTATTTTTTGATGGATCTTCATGTGGCAAAGGTGGTGGAGTAGGTATTTTGTTAATTTCACCCAAGGGAGAAGTGTTTGCATTTGCTATTCCTATTCAACCTACTGTCACAAATAACCAAGCCGAGTATGAAACATTGCTTAGAGGGCTTCAATACTTGAGAGAGGCGAAGGCCATTGTAGTTGAGATTTTTGGAGATTCTGAGCTAGTTATAAAACAATTGAATGGCCAATATGAATACAGAGATGATATCCTGAGGAATTACTACAAGGAGTGCAAAGAAATCTTGAAAAGCTTTCAGTTAGTAATTCTACAACATATTCCTAGAGAAAACAATGGAGAAGCAAACAGGCTAGCTCAAAGTGCTTCGGGTTATAGATACAATGAAGAAGTGTTTACCATCGATGTATATGCTTTTGGGAGTGGTCTAGCAGAAGATGATTGGAGAAAAGAAATTGCTGATTATTTGGAGAATCCATCCTGAAAGGTCTCAAGGAAGCTTAGGTACAAAGCCATAAAGTTTATTCTTCTTGATGAACGTTTGTATTACAAACACAATGGATGGGGTGTTGCTACGATGCATGGGTCAAGAAGAGGCAAAGAGGATGATGAGTGAGGGGCATGATGAGCTGTGTGGAGCACATCAGTCGGCTTACCGAATGAAGTGGGTCATTAGGAAAACTGGATGTTATTGGCCGACAATGCTGGAAGATTGCTTCGAATATTACAAGGGATGTCAAGATTGTCAGAAGTTTGGAAATATTCAGAGGGTTCCAGCATCAGCTCTAAATCCTATTATCAAGCCATGGCCATTCAGAGGATGGGGAATAGATTTGATTGGCCAAATAAATCCTCCATCTAGCAATGGGCATAAGTTTGTGCTTTTAGCAACAAATTATTTCACTAAGTGGGTTGAGGCAATTCCATTGAAGAAGGTGACATCGGAAAATATGGTTGAGTTTGTCAAAGAGCATATCATTTACAGATTTGAATTCCTCAGACAATTACAACAGATCAAGAAACTCAGTTTACATCTTCAGAGTTCAGAAATTTTGCTAAAAATATGGAGATCAAATTATTAAATTCTTCTCCTTATTATGCCCAAGATAATGGTTAGGCAGAAGCTTCTAACAAGATCATGATCAAGATTATACAGAAGAAGATTGATCAGAAGCCAAAAAGGTGGCATTCGGTACTCAATAAAGCCTTATGAGCTTACCGAATGGCTCCTCATGGAGCTACACAGACATCTCCTTATGAGTTGGGTTATGGACATCATGCTATCATGCCATGGGAGATGCAGTTCAGACTCAAGGAGAATAATATTGCAAAAAGATTTAAGTTCCAAGGATTACAATGACTTAATGATGGACTTATTAGAAGATTTGCATATGATTCGTCTTAGAGCCTTGGAAAATATTGAGAAAAAAATGCGAGTTGCTAAGTACTATAACAAGAAGGTAAAGGTCAAGCAATTTGCAGAAGGAGATTTGGTTTGGAAAGCATTATTGCCGATTGGGACTTACAGTGCATTCGGTAAGTGGTCTACAAATTGGGAAGGTCCCTTTCGGGTCGTTAGATGCACGCCTGGAAATGCATACATTTTGAAAACTTTGCTGGGAGAAGAATTCACTGCTGCTATAAATGGGAGATACTTGAAGAAATATTATCCTAGTATTGAAGGTGATCGTTGATTCTTGTTCCAAGCATCGGAGAAACGAGAAATAGCCGCATTCGGGGAGGAAGCCGCCTTCAGAGCAAAAGTTCCGACAAAGGGAAAATGACCAATACTAAAGTGTATTGCCCTTAGCACAAAAATATTTTTTGCATCACAAACGTTCTTACAGGTTCTTCTACTAATAATACAACTACTTGAGATTACAAAAGAAGGCCTGCAGGAAGCAGAAGGTCTAGAGGAAGAAGCGAAAGTGTCTTCATTTCTTTGGCTCAGCGCTTTTCCTCTTGAGCTCGTCCCTCTTCAGCTGCTCCAAGACCACCGTGACGGCGACGCGGAAACCTTGGGGCTGGCGTGTTTTGCGGCTTCCATCAAACTGTCCGAGGTGGCCTTCAGGTTGTTGTACCTACCGGACATATCTGAAGAAGAAGAACAGATTCTCATCAAACACGGGATCTGAACTTGAACATGAGATTCAATGCTGGATAAAGATCTCACCGCCTATCACCACTTCCAAGCTCATGCAGTGTTCGCGTTCGGCACAGCAACGGGCGGTGATGTCCCGCAGATCATGCTCTAAGTGCCGAATGTGACGACGCAGTTGATGGTTGGCCCTCTGCTCATGCGTAGCGTCTTCTTCTTCAGCCGAGGAGTCGGAGCGGATGTGCTCATGAATTTCTTTAGTGCCGAAAATGTCCTCTGATAGCAGGTTGAAGCTGAAATCAAAGAAAGATGAATCACAAGATTGCAATCAAGATCAAGAGAAAGGAATGTGAAGAGAAGATTACTCTCGGATGGTTTGCTTCTTTGGTGGGCAACTGTTCTCCTCGCATGATGTTTTCCCCTGGTCTGCCATGGCTTTGGGGGTTTTTTCTGGAGGAGGAAGATGAGAGGGAGTGAAATGATGGAAGTGTGTACGAGTGGATTTGCAGAGCACCGGAGAGCTATATTATTAGCAGTGGAAATGCATCGGGAGTGATGACTGGCCGGCGCGCATTGATGGGAATACCAAACGATAGGGGTTTTTCCTTGGATGCAAAGGGTTTTTTCAATGAAATAGTGTTCATGATTCTGGAATGAGGATTCTCTGCGGATTCTATGCCATGGGGCAAAAGTTTGTGCGCATTCGGCTAGAAGAAAAGTTCCCGAATGCATTCAAAACAATGAAGGTTCATATGCACAAATTAGGAAAGTTATCACAAGACAACTGCAAAAGATAAATTTTTCATTTCATTTCCGAAATTCCATGACCCCTAGTACAAACTAATCAAACGACACATTCGGAACGGAGGCGGGGGTGGATGGAGTCGGCAATGGCGGCGCCATGGCCATCGAGGCGCTCCACAGTAGCCTCGATGTCGTCAAGGTCCTCCGACGCGCCACCGTCGAAGCCGGGTGGTTGCGTGGAGTAGTCGATGCCAGTGCGCGTCGACATGGCGGCCAGGCCCAAGGCGGTGCCCAGACGGATGCCATGCAGGACCACCTCGTCGATGCGGCCTGCCACCGTGCCAAGGTGAACTTCCGGTGTATCTTCGGAAGCGCTCACCTTGTTCGCCAGCTTCTCGTCCAGCGCCTTTAGCCGATTGAGCTCGGCATCGCGATCTGCGGGGGTCACACAACAACGACAGTTGGTGTTGTTCAAGATTGAATTGAAATTGAGCAAGTTGCAGGACTCACCATCATTGGCCTCGAGCAGCTGCTTGCTCTGATGCTGCCACTCGAGGTCAGCGATCCCGGCTTGTTTGGAGATAATCTCCAGTTCATGTCGGGTCGCGTCGCGTTCCTCCAAGAACCTGCAGGCGTCACGGTCCGTATAGCGCGAGTCCCAGCCAGAAGACCTGGAGGAGTAGGATCGGCTGGATGACCCCGAGGAGTCACCCGCCGTGGCTGGAGCTGCAGCTGGAGTAGGAGAGGGGTTCTATTGGATAAGCCTGAGAGCGCAAAGAAAATCGTCAGGGATGAGACAAGATCTAAAAGAAGGTTGTGAAGAAGCAGATGATCACCACCTCCGACGAGCGCCGGTGCGGCTCCCTTCAGCCTCGTTGCTGGCCGGGCGCCTGTTGCCACTGTTGGCCATGAAGTTCTTGGGAGTACTAGTGCTTGAAGAGAAAGAGCTCGGGGTTAGTAGAGGCTTGGAAGGCAGAGGATTTGGTGAAAGGTTAGGGGCGCCCGGAGTCCTTATTTATGGAACTGACGAAGAGATCGTGGCCGGAGATCGTGGCGCATATCCCAAGAAATTTGGAAAGTGGACAGACTCCTTCGACTGAACGGTCGCCGAGTCGTTTGGGATTCATGCTGAGTCATATTTGGTTTGACTGGTTAAGATTCGGCTGTGTTGCGGTTGGGTCGTTTTTCAGGTCTGACACTGTTGTGGTTAGAATTGCCGAATGAATCATCCAGAGGCCACTCGTCAAGATAAGGCAAAACAAATATGGAGAGTAGAGATTAATAGAAAGCGAAACTATAGAGTAGATAAAGCATTCGGCTACAAATTGTTGGTTACAATTACACACCCAAGTATTTTGAAATTACATTGGTGGCATCTGATATGATCTTGTTGATATTCTCCAACAATTTCTGATCGGCCTCTTGGGTTTTAGACAGAGCAGAGAGCTTTGTCTTGAGCTGTCTTTCGACATTCAGGGCTGTTGAGGCTTCCTTTCGCATTTTCTCTGTTGATTCGGGAAGTTCAGCCATCTTCTTCTCGTTGGCTTCAATCACAGCTGTCAAGTTTCTCAACTCAGCCTCCAATGCAGCTTTTCTGGTTTTCTTCAGCTCGAGTGTAGGCTGCAATTTGGCTAGAAATTCCTTATTACTCTGAATTTGAGCATGCAAATCTTTCACTATGGAAAGTCATGATACAACATTCCTCGAGCTTCGGGATGATGATAGTTGAAGTTAAACCATTCTATGAGCATTGACTCCTTGATACGTGGACACTTGAGAACTCATTCAACTTGGTCATGTTTATGAAATGAAACCATATGGAAGTTGGGGAGATGACACTGCAGTGGCTGCACTGGTGGGTGACACTGGTGTAAGTCAAAGTCGTAGATCCTCCACATCGCTTCTGGAGGCTCCACCCATCGGGCCTCTTTGTAATCCGTGATCTCATCAATGTTTCCGTTAGCATCTTTCTTTTCATTTTCTCTAACTGCTACGAATGTTCTGTCATGGCCCTTGTAGATGTACTTAAAAAGATATTTAATAGACTTAATGTTGTTGCATGCCTCAACATTGATGTGGCAGTTGAAAGTACGTAGCAAGTACGGGTTGTATGGAACAACCCATTGATTGTCTAGCATGTGACCTCGAATCATTTCCTTATGACCATCATCACGTCTCCTGTACATAGGGTACGAATCCTTGCCTTGCGATGTTGAATCGCACAATGGTCGCGGGTAAAGATTCTTGCACAACGGATGGTCCATTGTGCATGGGCATTCTGGATTAAGCACCCCGCACGGGCCATGCATCATATGCTTCGTCACCATCATGTATAACTTAGGGAACTTCTTCTTGTTTGCCAGCTCTGCAGAGATAAGCATGTCATATTGCTCAGGGCACGTGATCTTGTACTTCCTTTGCATTATAAGCAACCAGTGTGCATGCGGCAAGCCCCTTTTCTGGAACTCAACGACATATATGTAGGCACGTACCTTGCCAAGTATGTCATTGTGCAACAACCGCCTTTTCAGCTCCTCCAACTTTGCCCTGAACACCTGAGCCACGAGATCTGGACGGTCCTGGGGCTCTTGTCCTGAATATAGCTCATTTTTTATCTCATCCCAATTCGGATTGCACGTCATAGTGAGGAAGATATCTGGTTTTCCATACTTTCGGACCAGAGCCATCGTGTCCATGTTCCAACGCCGCATATCACAAGGACCACCAATGAACGTTGGTGATAGCACGGTACTCTTCCCAACCTCTGTCGTGTCTTCCACCCCCGTACGATAGCTATCAACCAAACCCTGGTATAGGTCAGCCCTCACTGTATCCTAATTGTTGCGATAATAGTAAAGATGTGACCTTTCTATCTTCACGTATGTGTCGACGGCAAACTGCTGGAAGAGACGCTTGCCGTATAGTATTGGATTGAAAATCTGCAACTTGTAGCAATAGTAATCACGCACGAAAACATATTTATTCCCTGCAGAGCCTACACATAGAAAATTTTTCAGTTAGTATCATGATCCACGTTCATTGAGTATTTGGTAAGAGGAAATATGCAATTATCCGCATCATCATCGCCAACCCCCTGAGCACGCGCCTTGCGGATGGCTCGGGCTCTTTTAACTTGCTCTTAAGTCACACCAGCTTTGGGAATGCAGTTGTGCCACATGAACTCTCCTTTCAGAAAAAAGAGAGGGTATGAGAGGGGGTCGTAGCACCCATGATACGATCGGATGCCTTTCCATGACCTATCCTTCCTGTGGAGGCCGACACTATTATCAAATTGAGCCCTACGCTCACTCCCCTCAATCCAAACGATAGCAACCTCTGATGTTAAAGGCTTGTTATATACTCTCTGGTCCAACAGTTGATCAAGGTTGAGCTCAATATGGACATCCGAAAAATTTACTACCTCCCCCATAGGGTGAAGGTGATCCGAGTAGGGATTAATGCCATTATTGAAGATGCCAACAAGTGTGCGAATGACCTCTCTATCTTTCTACTCAGTCTTCTCACGACACTTGTTGAGCCTATAATCAAGATCTGGATCATCATCGTAGAAATAAAGCTCGAGGTGAGCAGGTTCATACTTCTCTTCTTTGACAAAGTTCTTAATATTATGGTAAATTGCACCATGCGCACAAAATGTGTAAATGGGACACTTCCGGGTGTCAGTGGTTGCACTATCAAGTTTACAGTACAAAGAAGTGAATGAGAACTGGTCATTGAAATATCTAATGTGATCACAAAAATGCCTGGCATCAGCGTCTGAAGCTGTCCACAATCGCATAAGTTCATCCGGGGGAGCCACGACACGGGATATATGAATATCTCCACTGCGGCAGCAGAATCCATCCGATTCAGACTCAAACTTTTTTGCATTGCAGAACTCGCAATTATCGACTAGATTTAGCATGTGGGTCTCATCCTTGACATCGGCATAAACCGCACCGAATTGATCCGGCACATCGGGTTCGATGGTATCTTCATCATCCATTGGGAGGTCGACTCCATGATGACATCATGTTGACAGTGAAATTCCGTCAACCTAGCCATGAGTTTACCGTCAGTGTTGGCATGAGTTTTATATCTTATCCATTGGTACTAACCCCCTTGATATAACAAGTTCATTTGTGCATATCGGTTTTGGAGTTTAGTGTTTATGCAGAGTTTTGACGTTGAAAGCAAGACTTCCGGGATAAGTTCATCAAGCACCTTGACAAGACCTTGAAGCCCGGTACAAGTCATGCAATGAAGCAAACTTGACTAAAAGAAGCCCAGGGACCTAACCCGAGAAGATGACAAACTCCGAGGACCTAGCTAGAAAAGTGCTGAATCTTGCAAGACAAGGAGCTTCATTCAACTCGGAGAGAAACTGATGACAAGGGCCCACATGCAAAAGGGGGGAGGATCTAGAAGACTCGGGAACCGACGCCACGCGAAGGAGGTAGGCTACTGGGCCGAGGTGGGCCCAGGCCGGTCGGCCCAGGCCGGCAGGCCTGGCCCATTCCGGGGCCCAGTCGCCTCCCCCTTTGACCTAGCCGCCATTTGGGCTTTTTATAGCCCCGGGGTCAAGAGCCACGCATCAATCCATTCGTCATCGGCCGCCGAGGAGCAGAGAAGAGAGGGACACCATCTCGGAGAGGAGAGGGTTGAGCTAGTTGACTAGGGTCTCCCTAGCTGACGTGGGAACCTTGCAAGGAAGACCACGTCAGAGTTCTCGGAGCTAGAATCAAGATCGAGGTAGGATCCCCGTGGTGATCTTGGTTCATTTTCATGTACTTGTTGATGTAACAAGTTGAATCTGATTTCTAGCGATCAAAGTGTTTCTCTGAAGTCTTTGTTTTCGATCGTCTTTGCTTATCTTAGATGTATTCTCGACTTGTGCTCGGACTCGCCCTAGACTAACCCGCATGAATAGGGGTGCGTTATGACAGAACGATGGCTCCAAAAGGTGGGTGTTTTCGGAGTCAGATGGGAAACCATGGTTTAAAGAGGCTTCTAATGAGATTTAACTTGCTATTTCTTCTTTTGCGTGGAACTTCAACAAAAGGATTGATCCGATCTCTCTAGATCGGTTTATCTACCGCCCTCCATCTCTTGCTACCTCCGGTCTTTAGTAGATTACATTTGTTTTTTATGTTCTTTGATTAGATGCATTAGGGTTTCACCTTTTGTCGGGGACAGCCCTGGGGGTCCCCTAAAACAACCAGGGGAATCCTGCTTAAAACCTGCAAAGAACCAAAACGAAACACCTCTCACTTAAAGCGCACACGCAAGGCACGACCCACACCGTGGTGGCCGCCACGGCCCACCGGAGTGGCCCAGTCAAGGGCTCCCTCGAGCAGGCTCAGCCTCGCTCGAGGGTCCACACCTCCCTCGAGCGGGCTCCGCCCCGCTCAAGGGTTCACACCTCCCTCGAGCAGGCTCCGCCTCGCTCAAGGGTTCACGTCTCCCTCGAGCGGGCTCCGCCTCGCTCGAGGCCCCCTCACGAGCACGCCCGCCCCCGCACGCGGGTATAGGCATTTAATGCGCTAACACAGCAGAGCCGTGGCATCATGCGCCTCGGAATCACGCCCCGGCACTGTTCTGCCAACTCCCTAGGGGGGAACCCATCCCCGCCACTGTGCCAGTGTCGCTCCGTGGCACTACGCCGCCTACTCCCGTACGGCTAACGCGCTGCGCCCTCGAAGGGGGGCGGCCACACCCTCGAACCACTTTCTCGTGAACCTGCAGGGCCAAATCATGATGCTAGGCCGGCGGGACGCCATCCCCGCCACTGTTAGTCCTGTGCGGCCGCCCCCGTGCTCGAGGCACCACACCAGGCACTGTTACAACCACTCCGGCGCTGTGAGGCACGCGGGGGCGGAACGCCGCCACGCCTACCACTGTATCCTGTACGGATCGCCGTCAACGGCTTCCTCGAGCCCGTCTGAAGACGCCACGGTCAACCACTACGCCCCTACCCTCGAAGCCGCCATTGTTCGGGTACAGGACACGCCATGATGACAAGATCATGGCGAGGACCGTCAAGACGACCGCCAACTCCGCGGCGCAGCACGCCATACTTCCCCGTGTAGCTAAACAGTGCGGCATGCCTGTAATTCACCCCCTCCTTGGTCTATAAAAGGAAGGTGAACCCCCCTCGCCGCGAGGGACACGAGACAGCAGACATCGAATAGGGATCAACACATACACGCTCCCCAATTCTCCCACAACATCTGAATTCACTTCGATCACTCCACCGGGGACTTGGAGGCCGCGCCTCCTCTCCCGCCATGCTTGTAGCCGCCCCACTACAGGCACCCCGGTGCAAAGTAATATAGTGCCTCGAGCACACCCCTGCTGGACGTACGGCCCCGGCCGGAACCAGGATAAACCTCGTGCCTTTTGTTGCTTAGCACCGACCATTGAGGGATAGACCTTAGCGCTTACTACTAGTTAGTGTCGGGACTACATTCCGCACCGACACCTTTCAAAGATTGAAGTTTCTTGGCATTACTAGATCATCTCTTGAATCACACATTTGTTCCACGGATTCGATACCTTGGGTTCACCACTCGAGGGAAGAAGGGTCTCTGGACTACAACGGGAGACTTGTCCGCTTGCAAGTCTACTTAACTTTGATACAACTATTAACCATCAACACATCATCATCGTCCTCTATTAAAATTCAGCACGGGTCAAAGGCGAAATATGTTGGATATTATAGAATGGTAACTTAACACGAGATAATTCCGTCGAGGTATACCTTGTCCCGCGAAAAGGTACCCTTCATCCTCTTCCTCATCCTCCTCGAATATGATGTGGTCATCACTATGTGACGCAACACACACATGAGTGGTGTGTTGGAATAGGTAAATATGCACAATACGATCAAGAAGAGCATGCACATCTCTAAACCTGGCAATTCATGGGCACATACCTTCATCAACAACAGATGGTTGTGTCTGAGTACACTTTTCATTGCAAGATGCTTGTGATGAAGTGCCTACAGAAGCAGAATGGCAGGTGAGATGCATATAAAGTGCCGCAACCTAGCCCCCAAAACAAGTAATTTTGTCACCTGCTACTCCAGCATCAGAAGAAATCCATGTTCTGTCACTACGAGAGTCTGTCTGTGTGATACCTTTATATAGAAGTAAAACACAGTTTGGTTAAATGTGCTTTAACTCGTCGGTCGTAATATAAGGTTTGTTCAGTTGATTACCGTTGTCAACGACACACTGTGTCGTCTGGCTCGCATGATTCTCGTTTTCACCAGTGGTCCCATTTGTGTTCCTCCCAATGGTTGCTTCAAACTCTTGATTACGACGCTTTCGACGATAATATCTCAATCCTAGAGTCAGATGCTTTGTATGAACAGTGTTGGATAGAAATGTCTCTGAGGTTTCTACTTGTTGGGGAGGTTCCTGTACATGTCCCTCGACATAAACAGGTCGGCCACCAAAATCGGGGATTTCCATATGATCCGATAGCCTTGAGGAAGGGTTATCACCAGGAGGGGATATATGTTCTGGTTTCCATTGAGGGTTTGCCATGGCGATAGAGTCGGGATGCAAGTTGTTTGCATGATGCTCTTTCATCCTCTTTTTGTAGTCCCTCTTGCTATGTTTTGGCTTTTCCTTTATCTCTTTGGGTGTCTTAAGTATCCTCTTGGCGGTATCCACGTCACGCCTCCTCTTATTTATCATCACCCTCTTCGAGACACCGCTGCATAACGTTCTCTAGCCAGCCTTTTCCTTCGATCAAACTTGGACTCATTGTGATTGTTCAACACGGTTGACTCATTTACACCACCTAAAATGAATTGTAGTGATCCTTTTACTTTTACATTAATTTGTATATGTCTAACGAATTTTATAGAACCTATAATATTTTTAAAGAAAACAAAGCTGCCATATACAAGATGATTGCAAATGGGCAACCAGAATGGAAGTAAACTTTATGTTTGCACCATACTAAAACTTTAAGTGCCAGAGTGATATTTGGTAATATTTTTCATGCATCTATAACCGCAAGGTGTAACACCAGGCATCTATTCCCCAAGACATATTTTTTTCCTAAACAACTAATTGTTAAAAAAAATGTCATTTTGTACTGCCACTAAAAGAATCTATTTGCGGAAAGTACTAAAAATTTATTTGCAACAAGTATTAAAAAATACAAGACACAATTTACATTAGCCATTTATTCCCACATCAATGTAAATTTTACTAAATAATCTACTGATAAAACGATCCCAATAATTATGGCAAAACCATAACAGCTAGAGTGAAGATTTGTCATGGCAACCATAACAGCTAACAAATATCAGATGAACACATATCAGCTCAGAGTTACCATCATCTTGATGCAGCACAGACTGTGATGCCCCAGGTTTTCAGTCGAGTTTATTAACCCTAATGATCCTGTCAGCCGCGTTGAATTTGGTCAAACGAGAGTCAACCTGGTTCATCACCTTGAAAACACCACCACCCACCCCTAATGACACACCTTGGTAAACCTTTGGTCAAAGCTTGATCCAAACCCTAGTCAAAACCCCTTAACACCCTTTGACCCTCCGTGTCACTCGGAACTTTTGCCACATTCTCCAAATTTCATCTAAACACTTCAAAATCTCCCAATACTAAAGTTGTGTAGTTTCTCATGGGACACAACTTTCATGTCGACAGGCATTGGAGATTTGAAGCACCAATGGGTGAAAAACCTTGGTCAACACAGTTCGGTACTATTCCTCAGCGCCCAAAAAACAGCAAAGTTGGCATGCAAATTGTGAGCAATTGGTTGAGAAAAACCCTATACGGCCTTTGTAGAAGTTGTAGAGGGTTAATTGATCTACAACTTTCCTATTTATAACTTGGTCCACTTTAGTTCAAAAATCTCGAGAAAATCTTAGTTGAACAGGGCTACTTGGATTTTTTGGCAGGAACTCAGCGCCCTCAGGCGCATGCCGCACGACACCGGCGCGCCACGCCCTACGCGCCCACCGTGGGACCCTCTGGGCCCTGACGCCGAGGCCGACTACCGTCCGCTGGTCCGTGCACCGTGGGACCACCCATGCCACACCGCCATCCCGACCCTGTCACCTTGCTCCACGCGGCGCACGTGCATGCGTTGGCCGGCCGGCCGCCACTCGCCATTTGCCAAGCCCACACCGACCCTTGCCGCCCAACCACTCCCGACGCTGTCGTACCCCAAGCCATACTGCGACGTGCCGCCGGGTTAACCGCGCACCGTCTTAGCCAGCGCCGGCCGCCTATAAAAGGCAGGACCCCCGCCCCCTCGCGCGTGAGTCCAGAGAGCCGCCGCGGGCCGCCATTAAGGCCGCATGGTGAGCTCCCCTTCCCGACTAGTGTTGTCACCTATAGAGCCCCATACCCCTTCCTCTCGCACCACTGGAGTAGCCCATGCTGCTTGTTGCCCGCCCAGGCGGCCACCTCGTCGGCACAACCACTTACAGCGGTCGATACCTAGCCGAGCCATGGTGCCCCCTTCCGGCGCCGCCTGACGCCAACTCCGGTCGCAGATCGGTTGTGCATGACCCCTAGGCCCCGCCCCTCCCCTTTCCTGGCCCTCTCCAGCGAGTACCTCGCCGGAATTCCGGCCCCTCCGCCGCCCTCCATCCCTGAAGACCCAATTGCTTTGTCTGGTTTCTCCCTAAGGTCTTTTTGCAAATCGAGGGTATTTCTGTGAATCTTCAAATCTTTCCAGGGGTCTTCTCGTAAATAGAATCTTCCCTCCCTTGTGTGTTTTGGCTGAGGCTTGTAAAACTCATAGTAAATCATAGGAAAAATCCTACAATTGCAAAACCAATTTTTCTATGCTCCCTGTGACAAAACCTACAACTTTTGCAAAGCTTATATATACTTTTGAGCTATAGTTTTTGCATGAAAAATTGAAATGTATTTTACCTAGATCTTTTGTACTGCTAAATCCACACATGTTCATGAGCTGATGTTTGGATATATTGTGAGTACTAGCATGTGGAGGCCCTGTGCAAAAATTTGCACAAAATTACTGAGTAAATCTCTTATTATGATTTATCTTGTATTTATGCCTATTCTGTCTTAATGATTTTTGTAGCAAAAAGTAAATAGATTTTTGAGCTCTACTTCTGGGAATAGTCATAATATGCCTAGGTACACCTTCACTGAATTAATCATGATTTTTGTACTGCTAGAAATATTTATTCCTGATTTATTCTCGTTTTTTATCATAAATGTGTAGTTCAAAAGCTATAATAGCTATGGATGTGTTTGTCGGTTTCCTAGTCTTGTTTTAGACCAGAAAAAGTGTAGGAGAATGTTTGGCTCTAGAAGTGCTATATTTATTTTTGTGTGCTTTTATCCTATTTATACTAGCTAGAAATGTTGTGCTTTGTACATTTATGTTCATAGCTCCTTCTGGCATGCTTGTTGTACAGTGTACTTGTTTTAGATTAGTAGGTTCAGTGAGCTACATGTTTGGCTTTTTATAAAGCTTTTTGTTGAATAAAAGTAAAGGAACCTTTATAGCCTTGTTGAGTATTAGTATACTCAGCCTTGCTATTTAAATCTTGCTTCTAGGTAATGCATGTGATGTGTGGCCTACAGAACTTCCACCTGGCTGGGAGCTGGAATGGGTGGACAGGCCTCCTATGATGTTGATCGTACCATTTAGTTATCTTCCGCTATTTTAATAAACTCTGAACCATTTACTTTCAAGTCAAGAACCATGGTTTGTAATAATGGACCCTACAGGGAATGTGATGTTAATTTGTAAGGCACTCTAGACTCTCCTTCGTGGGAGTTTTAATGCATACGTTTGATCCTCTCTGTGTTTTCAAGTGATTTATCGGGCGTAAACCTGGCAACACTCAACCAGGATGATTCTTTATTATCGCTTAATGACCAAATAGAGTGGTTTAGGCGATATTACGGAATTATCTCGGATGGGGTTGTCACACAGACCCTGCCTTAGTGTCCAGAACGTGTGTGTCTAAAGGAGCTTCCAAACTATCACTTGGTGCCCCATGTTGATCTAATTATAGGAAAATAAAGTACTTCATGTTGATCTAATTATAGGAAAATAAAGTACTTTTAGAACTGAGATGACAAGTTTTCCAATGTTAATTGTATTGGTCCATTTCTTTTACACTAATGTGGTCCGTAATAAGCATATATGACCAAATTATATAGAATATGTACCATTTTTCAAAGAAAGCAAGGCGGCCAGATTCAAGATAATGGCAAATGGGCAACCAGAATGATACTAAACTAAACTTAGTAGTTGTGAAAGTACTAAAACTATAACCAAAAGAGTGACAACCTACATGTTTCAGTTGGCCAAGCATCTAAAAACACAAGTTTTCCAATATTAAGCAATTAATAATGGAAATATCGTTCAATATAGTTACCTCCTTCGTTCATAGGGTCGATGCCATGCATTATTGACGGTGTTCCCTCATCATTACAAAATATGCCAGATCCCTCTGAGTAATAACTTACACACTTTAATTGACCAAGCATCTCAACAAAAAACATGACAGAATGTCCACACAAAAAAAAATACAAAAGATGAGTGGGTAAGCACCTGGAACACTATTATTCCCATCAGGGTATTTGGTCCTTTCATTTAACTCTCCCCTACGAAGTCATTGACTATCTTCATCCACATTCATGTGTGCATCCTCCTCTACATATTAAAGATACTAATGTTGAGCACTGCTCTTGATCATGAAAACTGGATATTATTGACATAAGGAAATAATAACTTCACCATGTTCATTCAACTCTTTCGATAGCTGCATCTTAGTATTTTCATCTCCCTCTTCTACACATTAAAGTCAGACCAATGAGGAACTATCTATGTTCATGAACTGGATATGGGCATAAGAAGAATTAATACCTTCAACATGCACATTACCGGGACGTGAACATAAATTTGATCCGCCCCGCTGTTTATTGATCAATCGTCTCTCTCGTTTTTTCCTGTTCCTCTCATCTTTCTTCTCAACTGACATCAATGCAAACCGTTCTCTCTCTCTCTTTGCCTCTTATGTTCAGCCCTGTCTGGTTCTAGTTAAAAAATTAGAGGAGATTTCTGCATATGTATTGATGCCACACATTGATCAATTAATTGAAGAAGATAACTGGTATGAGTGGTTAACCTTGGCCATTAGTGTTGGTGATGTCCCCAAGCGTCAACCCCTGGCAGTTGTTACCTCAATTTGTTCTCATGTTCACAACATCCTCGTTACGGTGGGCATAAACTATCCCTGTTAAAACAATCCAATTTTGTTACTTCCAAAATATAATATGGATCAACGACAAAGGAGGGAGGTTACAGCAGTGAACCTGTTAGGCAACTCTTTTATAATCATGCAGAAACTATGTTCTCAACATGAGAATGGCACATAATGTTCGCAAAATCATTAGCATGGAACACACATGTGCTACATAACCCACCAGGAAGTGAAAGGTCCAAAATTATTTTTAACAGGTTTCAACTTTCAGAAAGAAGTATATTAAAAGACGGATCAATAAATAAATGCTCAGCTTCAGGATATAATAGCTCAATATTACAAATACACCATGTTAAATAGCATCAATTTTCAAATGGTAAGCATTTCATATTTATTTTCAAATCCAGAATATTGGCTACTAAAAAAACACCTTACTGAATGGTACAATATTCAATCAAAATATATAAAGCCAGTATCTCAAAAGGTCTAGAGGCGAGATTTGTGTTTACGTATTGATGCCATACGTTGATTAATGAATTTAAGAAGTTAACTGGTATTAGTGGTTAACCTTGGTCATTAGTATTGATGATGTCCCCAAGCGGCACCCTCCGGTGGCTGTTACCTGATGGATCCATGACAACTTTAGAAACATAGAAGTCAGAAAGGTTGAAACATGTCCTTGCAAAATTTTTAACAGTAAGCATGTGATCGCACTCAGATGGCAACTTTGTTAAAATCAAAAACTGACATTCAGTTTTCACATGAATAAATAAGTTTAAGCATCAAGAAACATCACCGAGAGGGACACTCAAATAGTGTCAGTGTGCTAACTCTTGAAGCATTGTGTTTTGCAAAGCTCAAACTTACCCAAAGAAATGATTTGTGATAATCTGAACAACTAAAATCTATATGATAACATGGGGATAAGTAATAACCAGGACGTTAGTGTGTTACTCACATACTTGCTTCCATCTCAAAGATGCAGATTCTGTTTGAGTAAAATGCACTACCGGTCCTTAAACTTTCGTCACCGTGTCATTCCGGTCCACGAACTTTCAAAGTGTGTCATTGTCATCCCTAAACTTAGTTTGTGTCTTGAATTCGCCCATAACATGTTCCGCTGGCTTTATATTTATGCAAATAACCCCTACTCTTTTGTTTCTCTTGATAGAAAAGACCACCAGTATGTTTATTTAGAAACACAGTACAACGTAGACGCTCACAACACACACGCACACTCACCCCTATGAATACACGTACGCAAATCCTATCCCTATGAGCACCTCCAAAGGACTGAGCGCCGGCAGATCTGAAGATTCTCGAAGTCACCACTGGCGCCTCATCGTCGACGGGAACGTTGCTTATCACTTAACGCATAACACCGAAAATCCCGAAATAAATCCAGGAAAAGGTGTGAGCATTAGGATTTGAACCCTGGTGGGTAGCGTTCCACTAGACCGGCCTACTATTGGACTACAAGCCCATTCACAAGACCACAAGTATGTTGGGCTCGCGATCGAGGAATCGATCTGTTCATCGCTTCGTCTCTCCGCCCGCCGCGACTGTTTGCGTGCAGCAGGCGATGGTACCGACACCCAGCGACAAGGACTCCACGGCAACAGTCAGGCCATGGTACATGCAAGCCTTTCTTGTGCTTGCGCCCGCGCCCTTCACCAGCACGCGCTGGGGCCGAGCACATCGCATAAGCATTAAAGTCTGGCACCACCCGCTATGGTTATGCCGCCAGATAGTCTTTTTGAATAAGAAGTCATCGCCTCACTTTTGTTTGCAAACAGAAGCATTCTTTTAGCATCAGATGAACACAATTGTGTGGCACTTAGCATGTGCGCTGCTTGCAATTGTGGCACTTAGCATTAGTAGGTTTTACAGGCGTGGAGTCCTAGTCGCTGGGTGCCGGCGCCAGCATCGTCGCCTGCTGCACGCGAACAGTCCCGGCGGGCGAGCAGATGAAGCCATGGTGGCAGCGAACACATCAATTCTTCGATCGCGAGCCAAACATACAGGTGGTCCTTTATGTCACGAGAAACAAAAGAGGAGTAGTAATTTGCATAAATGTAAGGCTAGCTGGCCCGTTATGAGTGAATTAGAGACCCGAACTAAGTTTAGGGATGACAATAACATACTTTGAAAGTTTGTGGACCGGGATGACACGACGAGAAAAGTATAAGGACCAGTGGCGCATTTTACTCATTTTGTTTTGTTGCAGCAAGAGGTGTTTCCATCAACCAATCCTAACTATTTGACGAGTGAAGTGGAGATCAAGCCAAATTCAAGTGGAAGGCAAACCACGCCTCAAGCAAAATAGAAGGCAGTACATATTATAATCTGAGTACACGGAAGTGAGTGATTGCAAATTGCCGCAAGCTCGACGGCGACCACCACCAGGGGGTGGTTCCCGGCCGTCCATGAGCTCGATGGCGACGGCCACCAGGGGTGGTTCCCGGCTGTTGGCGAGCACCAGCAGCAGGGAACCGCAGCCAGGCGCATGACAGCGTTCGCCTGTCCACGAGGGCAGGCTGGGAGACGGGCAGGTGTGTCGTTCGGCCTGCGAGATAGGGTGATGATGAGGACATGACACCCATGCATACGACCATGATTGGTGCATGGAATGGAGTAGAAGAAGTCCAACAAGGGTTTCCAAGTCAACAAGGAGGTCCAAGGTTGATCCGGTTCGAGTCCCCGAGGTGGAGGCCAAAAGCAATTCAAGTTCGAGTCCAGTTCGGAGTCCAGGAGCAGTGCGCAATAAAACGGACGCCCAGGTCGCATACGGAGTCGGTTTTGGACGTTTTATATATGGTTGGAAGCAGAATTTCATAGAGCTTCCAATGGCACCGGTCTCATGCCAAAATTCGTCCTGAGTCAACAGGAATCTGAGAAACAAGTTGACATCCAGAATCTGCCACGGCGCTGCACCAATACCTTTTGGGCTGTTGGCCCAACAGGAGGCCCATGTAGGCCTAGGGTACTGTTCACGCACGTGAACAGTACCCTTCGGTACTGTAGCGCCGCCCCTCGTGGCCGCCAGGGGCTGCGTCCCCTATTTAGATAGACCGCTCGTTTATTTTCAGACTGGAGTTTGTTTTCATTGTTAGCTTTTGCTACTTACCGAACTGCCGCGTATCCTACGCCGCCGTCGTGAATTCAAGCTCTACCTTGTGAGTGATTAATGAATTGCTCGTTGTATTTTTCTTGTTCTTCTATCGATTGCGTGTAGGAAAAACGATCTTCGTGATCGGGGCCGATCTCGCCCGCGCGAGGTTGGTAACCATTGGAGGTACGGTTCAGCGATTGCATTGGCGCAACGGGTTCGCTCGTCGTAGTCGGATCGTGAGGGTCGAACCACCACCAAATCGAGATTTATCCCACTCACCGAAAGATCGGGCACTCCCCCTCTATCAAGTGGTATCAGCTTTCCAGGTTGATCGGTGAGTTTTATCGAGTGTTTTTTTACATTACCTACAGTCCACAAAAGCCACAAAAATTCAGGTTAGATCTTTATCCCAACACCCCTCTTCGCCTTGAACTTTCTTTCAATCTTTGTGTTGTTGAATTTGAGTGCTTGTGCGTTGATCATTGCTGGATACATTGTGTTTCCTTTGTTTTTTTCTCCTTTCCGCCGCTTTTCTCTCGGTCCTGCGCGCCGCCGGCCCTAGCCTGCGCCGTGTTTCCCTCTGCTTCGGTCTCCTAACCGCTGCCGCAATATCCTGTTTCGGGTTGGTCAAAGTTTCCAAAAAAAAACAACGCAGCCCAGCCGGTCACGCGGCACGCCGCGTCCTGCGCGGACGCGTTTTGCCCTGCGCCGCCCCCTGTTCGTCTCGGTCTGGTTGTCTGTCCGGTTGGATATATAAAAAAGAAAAGTCAAAAAAAGGAAAGTAAAACAAAAGAAAAAAAAGAAAACAAAAAAGAGAAATCTGAACGGACACGCCCAGGCGTGCTGCGTCGTATGCACCGCCGTTTTCCAGTGGCCGTGTTTTTTTTTTGTTGGAGTCCGTGTTGCATATTATCAAAAAAAGTCGAGGAAGTTGCGATCGTTTCTATTGAGAAACCGGCTAGTTACCTTGTTGCCTTAGTTTCGCTTTGTTCTTTTTTTCTTTCTACTCCTTGTTCTTTTCTTGCACTTTGTTTCCAGCAATTGTCAGTACGTTTTAGCACTTTTATACAACTTTGCATGATTGTTAGATTGTGCTAATCCTTGATTTGAGTGCAGCCTACCCAAAACTCCACTTACTCCTACGACGAGTCGACTTTGTTTCTCCAGGCAATCGCTGCGTCAATCTTTCACAGGTGCTACTTGTTTGCGTCTCGATCGCCCCTGTGTGCGTGGTAAGACCAGATAAGAATTTGATAACAGCACTAGTGTGAGCACCTTGTGAGCCGTTCCACCACATTTTCTTTTGTTTTGTGTTTGCGCTAACCATGGCAGGAGATGTCGACAAGACGGATGCGAACGGGCGGTCTAACGGATCATCCTCGTGGAGACGGCCATCAAGACCACTCTCGACACCGTCGTGGCACGCCTCGATGCATTGACGACAACGATCCACCGAGTTGCGGCATGACAGAGATCACCGCCGCGGGGGTACGTCACCCCACTAATGATTCCTTTGCTCCGATTAAATTTAACATTCCATCTTTATAATGGCAAATATGATCCCGCTGCATATCTTGATTGGGGAGTTAGGAGGTAGACCAACAATTTTTATGCCATGATATTCCCGCTAATTCTCAAGTTACAGCTATTCTTAGTGCATTTACTGATTTTGCTTTGATGTGGTGGCGTGAATATAAGAATAAACATTCCACTAATATTCCCACCACTTGGTCTCAATTAAAAAGTTGCTTATGCGACATCGATTTGTGCCTTCATATTATAAGTGGAAAACAAAGCGAATTGTGCAGAACAATCCATTGTTGTATCTCTTGCCACACCTAACATTTTGCAGATTCCGATCCAAAGCACGGGGTTAAGGACGACTTGGTGGCACCTGAGGAGGACACATCCTCTTATGCAATTTCAGAACCATCACTTCCCACTGACCCTCCTACGCCTACTACAAACACAGGTACTGCTCATGATGCTACTCTCATGGATGGTGAGAATTGTCTTAATGTCCTAAATTTTTCCACAAATCATGATATCATAGAGCAATTGTCAGTGGAACCATCTCTTGACAAATCTTTGTCACATGCTGTTTTGCTTGATGTTCCTTGTGATAAAGATGATTTGGTTGATAATGCTTCAGTTTTACATGCTTTGGAACCAAATACTATTGCTGAAACTAAGCATGTTATGCATATTGTAAGTGCTAATGATGAGCAGAAATTGTTGTCTTCTTTACATACTTTGGGTTACATTGAATTTGATGTTTTGTGTAATCTAGATTGTTTGGAAGAGCAACTTTCTAAATATGCTGATTTGCCATGTTTTTCTAAACACACATATCATGCTATTGGTAAATATAACAACAAAGGGAGAATATATGATACATCGAGTGTACATTTGTGAAAATTTGAATTATCCTTTTGTTGTGCTCAATTTTGATCCACTAGAGGGCAGCCACACTACACATATTCATTCACCTTTCTCTAGTTCGGTTTCTGTGAAACAAGTTTACTTCCAAGAAGGGGAGCATTGCTGGTTGCTACATATGCCTCCTTTGTCTTTTGTTGGTACTAATCTTTTGCGGGGTAGGGTTGCCAAATATTATGTGTCATCCGATCAAGATGCTTACATGCTCGCTAAATTTTATATGCAAGATGACATATTCACCAATTGGAGACATGGTGACATTCCCTCCTCACAATAATTTTGATTTCTTTGGTTTTCGGGAAACCCCGTTCGCTCTTGTGTTGTGCGGGATCGGTTCCGGTACAATCGACGCCGAGGACGGCTTTTCATCAAGAAGGGGAGAATGATGAGGACATGACACCCATGCATACTACCATGAGTGGTGCATGGAATGGAGTAGAAGAAGTCCAACAAGGGTTTCCAAGTCAGCAAGGAGGTCCAAGGTTGATCCGGTTCGAGTCCCCGAGGTGGAGGCCAAAAGCAATTCAAGTTCGAGTCCAGCTTTCGGAGTCCAGGAGCAAGGCTCAATAAAACGGACGCCCAGTGTCGCATACCGGAGTCGGTTTTGGACGTTCTATATATGGTTGGAAGCAGAATTTCATATAGCTTCCAATGGCACCAGTCTCATGCCAAAATTCGTCCTGAGTCAACAGGAATCCGGAGAAACAAGTTGTACGTCCGTAATCTCTTTAGTGGCGCTGCACTCATACCTTTTTGGAAGTTCTTGGCCCAACAGGGAGGGCCCATGTAGGCCCTAGGGCACCCCCGATCGCCGCCGCGTGAACAGTACCCCCTGGTCCTGTAGTGCCGCCCCTCGTGGCCGCGGGGGCTGCGTCCCCTATTTAGATAGACAGCTCGTTTTATTTTCGGGGAGGGAGTTTGTTTTCATTGTTAGCTTTTGCTACTTACCGAAGCGCCGCGTATCCTACGCCGCCGTCCGTAATTCAAGCTTCACTACCTTGTGAGTGATTACTGGTGCACGTTGTATTTTTCTTGTTCGTTCTATCGATTGCGTGCAGGAAAAACGATCTTGGTGATCGAGGCCGATCTCGTACTTTGAGGTTGGTAACCATTGGAGCAGTACGGTTCAGCGATTTCATTAAGCAACGGAGTTCGCTCGTCGTAGTCGGATCGTGAGGGTCGAACCACCAACAAATCGAGATTTATCCCACTCACCGAAAGATCGGGCACTCCCCCTCTATCAGGTGATAGAAGGAGTCGTTGCTCCGTGGTGGTGGCCTGATGACGATTGCCTGCCTGAGATTATGGACGGACGGGATGTGGATGGCGAGGGGGGGTCGGAGTCGTGCGGCGCGCGCGGTGGGGGGGTGGGGGACCGGGGGCAATCCGTTTTGCCGGCGAGAGGCGAAGGGGATCGGTAGACTGGATCCTCCACGGCATGTTGGCGACGGTGGGGGGTGGGTCCTCGTCGCGCGGAGGAGGTGATCGAGGATGGGGATTGGGGAGGCGGCGGCGGCTTGGAAGTGTAGAAGAAACTCAGGAAGCCGAGAAGTGCAGAAGAAAACATGAACGATCAAATGAAGAGACACTGGCCGCCGCGGTGGGAGGACGGAGGAGACGTCGACGACGAAGGGTGTCGGCGGCGAGGTGTCGCAGGAAGAGACGTACGGTCGAGGAGACAGGAGGTCGCAGGAGGGAATTAGTTTTCTGCCTGGTCTCGCGGTGCGGTTCCAAAAATTGGAGACACGGACGGCAATTGCGGTGCGGTTCCCAAAGATTGCACGGAGGGCAAGTGGGCCCTCCGCAGCGCGAGCTGAGGGGACGTCGATCCTCAGTAGACCCGCGCGAGCAGAGGGCGTCGGGAGGATGGTATTTTTTCTACTTTCTAAACTTTTTGGGAGTAGAGAAATCTATCGGGTGGTTATTCAACCTAAACTGTCTCGGAAAAAAAGATCGATCTCGGGGTCACGCGCGAGCAGTGGGGCACGGCTGCTGGGATCTGGCTGATGATGTGCGGTGGCCTAGGCTCACGGTCACGGGGCAGCGGCGCCGGTGGCCCCGTCCCCAGGCGCAGCCTCCGTCAAACGTGTGAGCGTTGTCGAGCCGGTGTGGAGTTGGTGGACAAACACACAGGCAGCAGTCAGGTTGGGGATAAAAGTGGAGGGCAGCAGTGATCTGCGACAGGCAGACAATCTGTGGTCTCTCGATCTCTTGTCCAGCCTAAAGTAACCAACGAGAACCAGAACATTGCCACTAGTCAATAGCCAACAAATAACTTGAGAAAGGTGGGCAAATGGAACTGCCACATGGTCCACACATCAAATGCCAATTATCACATAATCTTACCAATGATAAGCTTTTCTACAGCAACAGATAACTAAATTACAAGAGCAAGATTCATGAAGTTACTGAATCAAAGCTTCAATAGTCAGCTACCTAAGAAAAATTACCTGTTCTTCAGTAGGGTGTAAATCACAGGATACAGATACTATAGTGTTAACGCAAGCATAAATGTTCGTACCGTGATATATTAGTTTACAATTTTCAAAATAATAGAAGTCATATATCCACATGTCATGTGTAAAGGTTCAAGGTGCAAAAGTGCGGTAATGGGAATGTAGCATGTGAACAAATTCACATAACGGAGTTCGTAGCACATGGTGATAACCACCTACCTTACTACATAGTTGATATCTTGTGTTGTTTGGTCGGGAAGTTCTTAGAACAAATGCTTCCGGGTTAGGTGATTAGTTAGCTTTAAGATATGGTTTTGAGACATTCTCTCTTCTACGGGATGGATTCATTAAGCGGGGCAAGAAGAAAATTGTCCCCATCTCTCTTTCTCATTCTCTTTCTCTTCCCCGGATGTTGCGCGCGACTAACAATCTATCAATGTTGTTTACACTAGTGTTAGGTGTCCCCTAACTTTGTGAGCCCACATGAGACCACATGTCTACTAAACATGTTTTCAAATCTAGAGTTTTTTTAAAAAAAATAATTTCCAAACATGACCAAAATTACCATCATCGAGAAGATAACCAGACACAAGGGCCATCATGTTCAAGTAGGCAAGGACATTGCATGTATTTGTACAGCCAGATGCAAGTTGAATTAAACATATAAGATTTTTCATGTTCATTTTTTTTCTGTGTAGATGTATGAAATGCATAAAGTATCTATATCAAACTTAACATTTTTATACATATGTTTTCGTACTGGTTGTCTTAGTCATGATTGATTCGAGTCCCATTACGTGGACATGCATGAAGTAAAAGCATAAAAAGAAATTGACAATATATACAATAAGGAATATCAAAATTAACGCATGGGAAAAATGTTAGCTTGGCTTTAATACTGGCGGTAAGATCTAGTATATACCCATCGCGATGCTAAGTGAATGAACAATGTGAAAATCTCACCGACATTAGGTTTTCACATTAATAAATTCAAGGTTGGAGAAGCAATATATTATTGATACAACCATAAGACCATATTAACACCAAGAATTAGATGACGAATTAATGGTGTGACTTTGCAATTGGAAAGTCACAACACTTAATGCATTTCAAATCTTTATATGCTAAATAAAGTACATATATTGTATAGTTCTTTTCCTTTTCTAGGAAATGTATTGGCATACTTGTGCTTAGCAAATATCGTTTTCGAATAACCATCACACATGAAGTAAATCAACCATCAATCTCAACAAACTCCGGTAGTCATGTGTACTAAATTAAGAAAACCACAACAGAGAATAACACATTTTTTATATAACTCAACTAATTTGATTCTTGCTTTTAAGTAGGTTATTGTCTCTTTTCCCTTTCGTCGAAGCTAAGTGCTAACTTTTTACAGAACTAAGCCGCTTAATGTTGTTTCTGTCGAAAGATGATAGTGTCTCGACCATAAAAACATTAGTAGCAAGAACCACGAACGAAGATATGCAAACACGAAAATGTGCATACTATGTAAATAGTATTGTTTCCAACTAATTTTGATTCGCAGTATTGATAATAAGAGGGGGGATTCATTGTCTATTCAAAAGCATACCTTAATGTCGAACCCTGGAAATTCAATAATGTAAGTGTTTTGGCATGCAGAGTATTCCGATGACATCCAGCATTGGCCCTCAAATGTAGACCCACAAGTATCTATGTGTGCACTCTCTAAACATGGGCACTCTCTCAAAAAAATATATTCCAACGCACAACTAAGCATTCAAGAAGTGAATGAGACGAGGGGCAGCAATTGTGAACCCATCATCTCCATCTATGAAACCATCAAGAGTAAGACTTTTGAGTACTTTTGAGTCTATAAGCTTGAAATATCTTGCATGTACTTTGTCAAACTCAAATGTTCTAGTCCAAATGTTATAATAGGTAAGGATAGGTCCTAATTTTAGCGGATGCGTTAGATGAGGTGAGTTTCCATGCTCTCGTCCGAGACCGAAATTTCAGCGGCACCCCCCCTCGCTCTCCCGATACACGTCTGGAAGGGAGAGTGTGTATCCGGGGAGAACAACGGGGAGGTGGTGTTGAAACTCCATCTCGGATGCGAGCGCAGCATGGAAACTAGCCACTCTACGCATCGGTGGGCCGTCCACAAAACGTGGACAATCCGTTGACCAACTAAAATGCCGACTTGCTTTTATGAGCTACCGCCTTCCACCATAAAGCCTTGCATGTTGTTATAGAACTTTTCTCTCGTCGAGTACGACATGTGCTCACGCTTGCTGTTTATCTATTGCATCTACACTACCCGGCCGCCGCTCGATGGGCATTTTGAAGACTACTATGATGAGTTCGATGGGTTCTAGGCGTCCGGCTCTCCCGCCACTGGCTCGTGGAGGACTTCTACGTGTGTTTTTTTTCCGCCGTTGGCTACTCGAACGATTGTTTAGTTGAGACATTCGGTCATAATAACCGTTTAATACTCTCTTTTACGCTTACACCGTGTTTTGGTATTCACCGCGTCGATGCATGTGTGTAACTTGATCCCGGCGCACATGTATTCTTGCATTCTAGTTTGTCTCAAATCCGGTGTGACAAAGTGGGGGAAAATTCGCAGCCGTGTTGATCGTAGGACGTTAGCCTAGTTAGAACCGGTCGAAAATTAAGGATTTTATAACATTAGAAGCCACACATAGTTTAGCTTACTTTATTCTATTTTATTATATCTAATCTTGGTTTAATCTTATCCTTGTTTGCTTTTGTTGTCTAAACTTGGTCTTGTCTCTTTTAGTAACTGCATCGTCTCATCTATCTTTAGATGGTTCGCCGACCGAAGACCACACGTTCGTGTGCCTACCGCTTTCCCGTGTACTCCGGAGGACCAGGACTTCTACTGCTACTCCACCGACGTGAGGAGCACCAGGAAGCTTCGGGAGAGGGAGGTGAAGGGCACTCGCCGCAGCATGTTTCACCGCCCGCCGTCATTGAGTCGTCGATGACGAGCCCGAAGAGCCGCAGGAAGAGCAAGAGCTCGAGGAGGAGCAATGGAGGAGCCGAGCAAGGAGATGATCTCCGGATGACCCCTCGTACCCCGAGGACTCCGACCCGAAGATGGAGATGCCGAGGATCACCCTCGCGCTTTATAGCGGAAGGTGGTCATTTGTCACCATGATGGAGGGCATGCACGCTTTCCATCCAAGTTGAGGGAGGTTTCTTCAAATGGCCTTTCGCCTGAACGTGACGATCGACTACGTTGGATCAAGAGGACTCACCCTCGCTATCCAACCCAAAGGATGTGTCTATACGCATCTTGGAGGATAACCCGGCTGGATGGGGAGGACTATATGAGGTTGTTGTCCACCGGTGCTCTAGCTACCAGAGCTACTTTCGCCGCCGGGAGAGATGATGCAGCTAGGAGGGCTCTATCCGCATGGTGCTACGAGGAAGCTCATCACCTCACCAACTCTGTGTGGGGAGATCTACCCCGCCGTCGCCTCCGGAGTCAGCGTGGAAATTCCAATGGCCAATGAAACTTTGGGAGCACGTCATGCCATGCAAGTGGGACACGTAGCAGCTCTCAATACCAACTTGGATGACACTCTCATGGAGCTTCAAGATCTCCGTGACCAGCAAGATGAAGACCGGCAGAGAGATCAAGAGGCTCAAAAGTGTTGATCGCGGGCCAAGATGAAGATGAGGTGCAGGAAGATGGAGAGGATCGGCCCTCGCCATGTCACCAAGACCCGCAAGGACAAGCTATGGGTCACTTGGATCCTGCACTAGGATCATTTGGCCATAGGAGTTAGGTGTTAGAAGTCTTTATCTTTCAGTTATCGAGTCTCAGAACGTTAGAACGACACGTTGGATCGATGTTAGATAGTGGTGTGCTTGAATGCTTGGTTTGTGGAACATCTCTGTGAGTTGGATCTTTGTTTGATTGCAATGTGTTGTGGATTAATGCCACAATGACATTGGTTTAGTAATAGAATTTGATTAGTGGGTTTAAGTTCTGTTCCACCTATCTTTTTATCTTATAAATTCGTAATTCTTTATCTATCATATTTTATCTATCTTAAGGAGGTATTGTAGTGCTGAATCTGTTCGCGTTACTTCCTGACACAGCAGTACTGTTTTAATTTTATCTCGAGCTACAGAACTCCAAATTAAGTAAAACCAGTGGGGTTAGTTCACAAATTTCATACCTGATTTTCTGTCAAAAATTCAGCTATATCCAATTTATATTCTGGGAGTTATGGACGAAACATTGAGCTAACAGAAATCTGTCAATTCCTGCTGACATACCTGACTTCATTATTTTATATCTGGAGTTGTAGACCTCCGATTGGAGGCAAAACCAGTTGGGTTAGTTCAGTAATTTCATACAACATATCTCCAGAAAAATCGTGGTTTTTGGTTACTGGAACAGAGATATCTGGTTTCTTTACAGCTATCAGAATCTGTCTTATTATGGAATTCAGCATTGTTATCTTTTTCAGCATTTTCAATTGTTGTCATCATCTAAATCAGTGTTTCTAACGCTTCGATGGCAAACACCAGGTCCGGATCAGGGGTTGACTGAAGCTCTGCTGGTCCGTCAAGGTCGAGGCAACAGCCGAGCAAGGCACCGCCACCACCACCGCCACCAATGGATCTCTATGCAGCAGCTTCTTCGGTAACCAGATGCAGCTACCGCAACTCCGACCGACACTCGGTGGCCAACCTGCAGGCTCAAGCTAACAACCCGCCTCCGCCACCACCACGCAGCCGCCATGAACAGCACCGTCCGCCGGTTTTCACCCATACGTTGCATCCACCCTGGATGTCGACGATTGGCTGAAGACTCGGTGAGCAAGATGCTCACCACGGCTCTCGCGATGGACAGGAGAAGGTCCTTGGCGACGCCGGCCGACTCCGTGGATCCGCAGGAGCATGGTGGGATGCTTACACGACCGCCCATGCCGCACCCGACACCATCACCGCAGAGTTCGTCGCAGAGCTTCAGAACCATCGTCCCCGCCGGGGTGATGAGGATGAAGAAGAAGGAGTTCCTCTCTCGTTGGTGAGGGATGTCGCGTAGGACGTATTGTGTTCATCGGGAACAGTTGTCTCGCTATGCACCGAGGAGGTAGCGGATGATCCTAAGAAGCAAGGAGCGCTTTCTTGGAAGGTTTGGTCGACGCTCCGTTGGCCACCGACGTCACATACCTTCCGGGCCCGCAGCTGCCGACAAGGCTATTGTTTTGGAATCCATGCGCGTAGAGTTGGGGGAGTTGAAGAGGAAGGTTGCCCTCAGGCAGTCCTGTGAGCCACACCCGCCCCCGTTTTACCACCGCCGGGAGCCCCGTTCCGTCCTCGGGAGGCCCGTCCGGAGGCTGTGGCCAGCAGCGCGAGGACGCATCGCCCGGCAGCCAGCCTGGGCCGCACTCCCCGCAGGGGTTTCCGCGCCTGCATCCAGACTCCACGCCCTCGCTTACCCGCAAGACCGTCCGATGACTCCTCTTGGTACGCCCGCGTGAGGCCGCGCATCACACACCCTCACGGCAACACTTGCTTCAAGTGGAGAGGTCGGGCATTATGCTAATGCCTGTCCTAAGAGGCACCCCCGTGCACCCCCGTGCAACCGCGTATGCAAGCAGATGAGGAGCGTGGGAACCGACTCCCGGCAGAGCAAACAAGGGGCAAAGCAGAATGGGCAGGCTCTGTATGGGTGAATCACGGAGTACCGAGACCGCTCGCAGAATCCACACGTGGTGCTTGGTATGTTCTTTGTAAACTCTATCCCCGCATCAAGATATTTGATTTTGGAGCTTCCCATTCGTTTATATCTCGCTCAATTTGTGGCCAAGCATAGCATACCCATGTGTCCGATGAAACAAGCCATGATAGTTAGATCACCAGGGGGGATATGAAAACTTTATACATGTGTCCTAATGTTAGACTAAAGATCATGGGAGCGTACTTCGGGCAAACTTGATAGTGCTGAATCAAAGGATCTTGATGTAATACTCGGTATGGATTGGTTGGGCACTCATGATGCGACGATACAAAGAAGCAAGAGGACTGCTCTTCTCACCGGTCCTAGCGGGGAAAGATTGAACCGTGGGCCGATCCACCGTCGACATGCGGTGGAGGTTCTCATGGGCAAGAATGATACAAAGCTTTGGAGGATATCGTGTGGTTAATGAGTACCCGATCGTGTTTCAGAGGGAGCTGCTGTGTATGCCACCGACCGAGATGTTGAATTTGTTATTGATCTATTACCCGTACCGCTCCTATTTCTAAACGTCCATATAGAATGTCTAGTACACAATTGATAGAACTTAAGAAATGCATTAATGAATTATTGGAAAAGGGGTTTATCCGTCCTAGTTCATCACCTTGGGGAGTTAACTCTGCTATCTTTGTTGAAAAGAAGGATGGTACTCAGAGGATGTGTGTGGATTATCGATTGTTTAATGAGGTCAGATTTTTCATTTTCCAAGAATAAGTATCCATTGCCTCGCATTGAAGACTTGTTTGATCGATGAGAGGTGCTAAGGTGTTCTCTAAGATTGATTTATAAGCTCGTTATCATCGATGAAGATCGATGGTCGGATATTCCTAAAATCGCATTCACTACCAGGTATGGACCGTATGAGTATACCGTTATGTCCTTTAAGTTGACAAATGTACCTGCCTACTTTATGTATCCTCGATGAACAAGGTGTTTATGGAGTACTTGGATAAGTTCGTTGTGGTGTTTATTAATGATATTCTCGTTTACTCTAAGACCGAGGAGGATCATGAGGGGCATTTGAGGCTTGTTTGCGTGGTTGAGAGAGCAGCTTGCATGCCAAGTTCAGCAAATGCGATTTCCGGTTGAAGGAAGTCTCTTTTCCGGGGGCATATCATCACCGATGGAGGTATCACAACAGATCTAGCCAAGGTAGAAGATGTGTTGGAAGTGGGAACCGCCGGGGTTACGCTTAAGGAGATCGTATTTCCTTGACTTGTGGTATTATCGACGGTTCATCGAGGGGTTCTCTAAGATTGTGAAGCCTTCACCACCTTACCGGAGAAGGATAGGGGAGTTTGCGGACCGATGCTTGTCGCCAGTAGCTTTGAGGAGTTGTTGCAGGTTGACGACCGCTCCAAAGGTTGTGATGCCGTACCTATAAGGGCTTTGATATCTACCGTGATGCATCGAGGCAAGGTTTGGGTTGTGTTCTTATGCAGAGGACACGTCATAGCTTATGCATCGAGGCGTTTGAGGAAGCATGAGCAACTATCCTACGCATGTGGATCCGGAACTGCAAACTGTGGTTCATGCTTTAAAGATTTGGAGACATTACATCATGGGACCAAGTGTCGATCTACACAGACTACAAGAGCTTAAAGTACATCTTTACTCGAAGGATCTTAATCCGAGACAACGCCGATGGTTGGAGCTGATCAAGGATTACGACCCTGACATACAGCGCATCATCCCGGGGAAGGCGAACTGCTGGCAGATGCTTTGAGCTCCAAGGACAAGCCAATACAACCTTTTGGTGTTCCGGTACCCGCCCGATGAGCCGATGAGGGAGTTCGAGGGACCCAATCTCGGGGATAGATGCTCACACCGAGGGAGTCACTTTGGAGGTAGAATCTACTTCCGGAGCAGCAGATTCGCGAAGGAGCCACTCGAAGGATGAGGAGATCAAGGAGATCGTGGACACCATGGAGAGGGGCAAGGCCCCGGATTTCACCGAGGACGACTGGTGGTACGACATGGGTTCAAGAACTGGACTGTGTGCCCCATGTGGGAGATCTCCCAAGACGATCTTGAGAGAGGCTCATGATTCGGCCTTATTCCATCCACCCGTGCGCACGAAGATGTATCGTGACCTGTGCGTAGGTATTGGTGGTATGGGATGAAGAGGATGTGGCCGCTCACGTTATGCTAGGTGACACGTGCCACAAGGTCAAGGCCGAACATCGCAGACCGCAGGATTGCTGCAGCCATCGAAGGTGCCAGAGGAAGTGGGAAGAGATAGGCATGGATTTCATCGTTGTGTTGCCCCCGTACTCGTGATGGATATGACTCAATATGGGGTTATCGTGGATCGTTTGACAAAGGTTGCTCACTTCATACCAAGCAAGTACTACGTATACGGGGAAAAGCTAAAGTAGTTGTACATGACCAGGATCGTATGCTTGCACGGTGTTCCTAAGAAGATAGTTTCTGGACTGAGGGACTCGCTCACGGCCACATTTCGGGAGAAACTCGCATGAGTCTATGGATACAAAGTTGAACTTTCCCGCCCAAACTCCTATCCGTGCATGGACAAACACTCCCAAAGGACACAACCGTACTGAGGACATGCTAAGAGCTTGCGCCCTTAAGCATGGAGAGAGGCCGGGACAAGAGCTTGCCGTATGCCGAGTTCTCTTACAACAGCACGCCGTTTCGGGCTTCAAGATGGCACCCTTCGAGGCGCTCGTAGGGAGAAAGTGCGTAACACCGCGACGAGAGCTCTATTGTGTGAGAGTCACTGTTTGGGACAAGAGATCATCAAGGAGGCAGAGAGGCAAAGTTCCGGTATCATCGCAGAGAACTTGGAGAGTTGCTCGGCTCCGTACATAAAAGTTATGTGCAGACGAAGAGGAGAGGAGTATCTTTCCAAGAGGCGACTATGTGTATCCGAAGGTGTCACCTATCGGATTTGCGCAGGTTTAAGGTGAAGGGCAGTTGTCTCCTCGTTAAGCATTGGACCTTTCCGTATCTTGCAACTCAGTGGGAGAGGGTAGCGCATCACTTGAGTTGCCATTGCTAGGCTTACATGTGCACGATGTGTTCCATATATCTCAAGCAAAGAGAGGTCTCAAGCCTCACGATAAGGAACCGTTGCCTATGGATGGGTTGGATGTGAAGGAAGACCCCACCATTACCGAACGGCCTATCAAGATTTTGGACAGATTGACACGGGTTACAAGAAACCGGATCTTCACAATGTGCGGTGCAGTGGAGTAACTGCGCAGGATGAGGCAACTTGGGAAAGAGAAGAGGAGTTGAAAAAAGGTATCCACATCTCTTTAATCCATCCGAAACTCGAGGACGAGATTCATCTTAAGGGGGTAGGATTTGTAACACCCTAAATTTCCACTTCTTGAATTTGATTAAAATTTGCTTAGCAACATTTCTGCCTCGCTTAAGGAATATAAGGTTGTTGTGCTTTTATAGGCATTTAATTTGCTTTTATTAATTAATTAATGAAATATAGGAGTTTACCGTTGCATACATGCCGGTGTGCATTGTTTTTGGTTGTTGGATTCAAATCTTGGTTTGAATTCGGCTTGTTTGTTGTTTAAATTTGGTTTGGAAATAGAATTGGAATTAGAAAGAAACTAAATCACAGATCTCAAATGTACAGAGAAATTACCATGTTCCCCACCGCAGCCCGCGTTGCCGCACTTGACCCCACTCCCCCCTAGCGGCCCGCAAACCCAACCCCCTCGCTCCCGCCGGCCGCCGCAGGCCGACGCGGCCCCGCCCGCCGGGCCCACCTCCCGCCGCCGCCTCTCGTCTCCCGGGTCGAGCCTCGAGTCCGACCCCGTGCCGCCGCCGCCCGCCGGGCCCGCACGCGCGTGCCTTGCGCCGCCATTTAAGTGCGCCGCCACCCCCCGTGCCGCCGCACCCGCAACCCTAGCGCCTCTCGGCCCGCCGACGCCCTAACCCTAGCCGCGCCGCGCGCGCCGCCACCCAGTCCGCGCGCCGCCGCCGGGCCGGCCCCCGTCGCCTGCCCTTCGTCGCCCCTGCTGCTCGTTGGATCCGCCGTGTGGTAAGGAACCCCGCCAAAAGGCGATTTGTTTGGGTGTCCATGCCCGCGCCGCCGCCGGCCGCCGAGCTCTGACCGCGTGGCTAGATTGGCTGCCCTCCCCGAGGCCTATAGTGGGGTCCGAAGCGGCCGACTCCCGCCGCCTTGCGGAGGAGGCCGGAACGCTTGACCTCCCGGTTCGAGGAGGAGGCCGGATCGGCCGGCTCCGTAATGGTGGTTGAGAGCTTGACTCGCCCGGGCCCACTCGTGCCCGCTTGGATGGGTGCCTTGTCGAATGCCCGCTCCATGGGGTCGCGGCCGGGCGGTGGGCGAACGCGGACGGGCGGCGGTGCTCTGCGAATATGGTCCCGACACTAACCGCAGATAACGCCTAGGTCTATCCCTCAATGGTCGATGCTAAGCAACAAATGACACAAGGTTTTATCCTCGGTTCCCGCCGAGGGGGCCGTACGTCCCACAAGGGCGTGCTCGTGGCACTATATTGCTCGGACACCGGGGGTGCTTGTAGTGGGGCAAATACAAGCAAGGCTAGAGAGGAATCGTGGCTTCCAAGTCCCCGGGTGAGTGGGTCGGAGATGTTGTGGGAGAATAAGAGAGTGAGTGCACCGTGCGCCGTGTTCCTCCGACCCGTCCCCCCCCCCCCCCCCCCCCCCGCGCCGGGGGGCTCGCCTCCCCTTTTATAGGCCAAGGGGGGGCGGCGAGTTACATGCACGCCGCGCTACCTAGCTACGTGTGGAAGCACGTCGTGCTACGGTGTAGAGTGGGCGGCCGTCCGACGATCTTCGCGGCGATCCGGCCATGATGGCCTACCTCGTACTCGAACAAGGGGCGTTCGAGGGTAGGGAGGCGCATGGCGATGGCGTCCCCCCGATAGGCTTCGAGGGAGGTGTCGATGATGGCCGGCACGAGTGCGGGAGCGGGCACCGGCGTTCCTTCCCAATGAGCTCGCGGTGGTGGAGTGGTTGCTGCAAGTGCTCGGGCGTGCGCCCGCGGAGTCGGGCGTGCGCCCGCACGCGTGGGTACGGCGGCCGCGCCGCGCGGTGGCCGGGATGGCCGCCCACCGCCTAGCGCCCTCACCTAACCCGGCAGGTCACATGAAAGTGGAGTCGAGGGTGCGCCCGGCCCCCCTTCGAGGGTCGGCGCGTTAGCCGTACAAGAGCGGCGCACGGTGTCACGGACCGACACCGCCGTACCGCACGGTCCATCCCACGCAGCGGGGATGGGCTCCTCCCCGGGTAGTTGGTGCGGCGCACCGGGCGTGAGCCCCGGCGCATGATGACGCCGTCCCGCGGCGTCGTGGCGTTAAATGCCCAAGTACGGGGGCGGCGCACGCGCGCGGGGCGCCCGTGAGTGTGGCGGGCCCCGCCCGAGGGTGGAGCGGACCCTCGAGCGAGGCGAGGCCCGCTCGAGGGGATCGAGCCCTCGAGCGGGGCGGGACCGCCGAGGGAAGGGCCGCCCCTCGAACGGGGCGGAGTCCGTTCGAGGAGGGGGGGTTGCCCCTCGAACGGGGCGGAGCCCGTCCGAGGAGGAGCGTACCCTCGGGCGAGGCGGAGCTCGCTTCGAGGGGTCTTACGTACGAGCCGTCTTGGTGGGCCTCCGAAGTCCCGCCGCATGGGCCATGTCCCGCATGGTTAGTTTCCCGCATGGTTAGGCTTAGCTTATTTTGATGCGGTGAATTTAAGTAAGGGTTCCCCCATTGTTTGAGGGGACCCCTAGGGCGGTCCCCGACAGTAGCCCCCGAGCATCCGCGGTTTGCCATCGAGGCTCCCGCATGCCGGAACCCACCGATAGGACGTTCTTCCCTCCTTGTTTGCGAACGCTTTCCGTGGGGCCGCGTCGCCGGACCCGCGGGTCTCAGCCCTCGAAGCCCGCGCAGAGTGTGGGCTCTCCCCGCGGGGGTTAACCGCGAGCAATTCGGTCGTAAAGGCGTGGCACATATGCCAACCCAAGCATCGGCGGTATTTCAGCCCCAGCACGGGGTGCACGCTCCCCGTCACCGCTCTCCCGGCGGGTGCAATTCCAAGGAGGTGTAGCCGTGCGTCAAGCCCCCGAGCCTTGGCCTCGTTCGAGGCGATCGGGTCGAGCTCGACGACTTGTTTTTTATCGCGCCCTCGCCGTCCCTCCGCGGACGGAGGGTGAGGTTTCCACGACTCCCATCGAGCGGTCGCGAATCGCGGATTCCACATCGAGCCGCTAGCGGGTGGTTCAAGTGGACGTCCATGCCCCGTTCGATAAGGGTAGGCCGCGCGGTCCGAGACACGTCCATGGAAGCGCTTGCGTGGGTTTGCTAGGTGGGGCTCGGGCCCCGTTCGCTAGGGACCGAGGGCGCGAAGCTCTCCCTCGGTGGGATCCTCCCGCTAGCCGCCCTCGCCGGCTCTCGAACACGACATGTGGGGCACCCTCGAGCCGACGGGCTCGAGGAACGGCTCGAATGCGCGTGCCCTCGTCGTCCCTAACTCTGTGATCTGGGGCGCCGTTCGAACCCGTCGAGGGTCGCTCGAACCCTCTGATCAGTAAGGCCGTGCGGGGCCGTGCATGGACAGCCCCGTCTTTTCGCGTTTGCGGCCGTCGAGGGGTCTGGACGTGCCAGCCCTCGAGGTGCTTGTTGGCAGCACGGCGCGGCATGAGTGCTTTCGGTGTCGCTCTATTTCAAGCGTGACCTGGGCGATCCTCTTACGCGCGTGCCTTCTTTTAGAGGGTTGACATTGTCTCGAGTTGGGGGTCATGCCGCTCGAGGGTCCTACGTGGCATGGGTGCCCGCGGTGGTCTGCTCTACGTCGAGCAGGTCCCGGGCGTCCTTCTCACGCTGATATCCCATCGAGGGTCACCTTGTTTCGTGCCGAGGGTCACGCCACTCGAGGGCTTCACGTGGCATGGGTGCCCGCGCCGCCCCTCGCTCTACACCGAAGCGAGTCCCGGCGACCTTCTCACGCCGTCATCCCATCGAGGGTCGCCTTTGTCTCGAGCCGAGGATTCGCCTCGCTCGAGGGCTCTCCTTGCTTGGCAAAGGGCCCGGCATTTAATTGCCTTGCGGTCGTGGCCGCGGTTTTGCAGCCGCGGCGCGCCTTTTTAGGCGCTCGCGGCCGCGCGCGCGCGTAGTGGGCGACGTGGCCGGCGGACGTGACGGTTTTGCCTCGGGCGGCCGCCGGTCTTGCCGTAATGATGACCCGCCCGCAAGGTGTTAGAGCCGCCGGCGGCCGTGGTGGGGCCCGCCCGTCGACGCGATGGAAAGATTCCTGCAGTTAATGTTGGCGGGGCGTCCGCTCCGGAGAACTCGCCCGTTGCCTATAAAACTGCGGTGAGGAAGGGACGGCGGTTTTTTACCTTGGCTCCTCACCGTTTTCGGTCCCTCCGTCCCTTCGCCTTCGCCTCACTCTTGCGGCCGCGCGGGCTCGGCCGCTAGAGCTTTTTCCTCGTTTCCTTGTCCTCCGCCTTTGCACTCGTTCGTCCCCCCTTATGGCGCCGCCCGGCTTCCGATCGGGGTCCCGGAGCCGTACGCCCGGGAGAGGTCGACCGTGACCGGCTCGCCCCGGGCGAGCGGGTCGCCGCCGCCAGCCGTCGGCCAACGACGAAGGGCGCCGGCGGGGAGGGATCGTGCCGCCGTCGACGCACCTCGAGCCCAATCCGCCGGAGGGTTACGTGGTGAGCTTCCTCCGCTATCACGAGCGCGGCTTCAACGCGCCGGCGAGCACATTCATGCGGGCATTGTGCTACCACTATGGGGTGGAGCTGCACAACTTTGCCCCCAATGCGATCTCGCTGTGCGGCCACATTCGTGGGCGTCGCGGGAGGGTACCCGGGGGATCCCGCCAATTGGGAGCTCGGGTACACCTCTTCCGCGGGAGCTCATCACGCGCCCCCACGTCGGAGCCGAGGACCCGCGCGCGGTGCGCGCCGGCGGGATGTCGCTCGCTCTGCGGGGGCAGCTCAAGGATTTCTACATCCCCTGCACCATGACGACGAACAACGCCGGCTGGGAGCGGGGATGGTTTTATCTGCGCAACGCCGAGCCCGGCCTCCCTCCCTACACCGGCCGGGTGTTCAAGAAGAGGCCGGACTCCTGGGGCTACGGGTTGCCTACGGCCAATCACCGGGCGCGCCAGGGGTCCGTCCTTGCCGCCCTGCAGCGGCTGGCGAAGGAGGGGCTCAACGCGATGGGCGTCCTCGCCTTCCTCCACCACCGGCGGGTCGTGCCGTTGATGGAGAGGCCCCTCTCGCATCTTCGAGATGACGGAGGCGGCCAACCCCGTCGACCTCCGGCGAGGTCGCGGATGCTCCCGATGCCGCCGGGAGCGCCGTACGCGCTCACCCGGCGCGGAGCGCCGTCGACACCCGGACGCCGCGCCGCGGGTCGGACCCCGTGGGATATCGAGATGCTCCCCGTCGGCCCGTTGGTGAGTGTGGTTTTTGATTCTGTTTTAGTCCTTGTTCTTGCTTCCGTTTCCTGATGCGCCATCGTTGCTCTCGCGCGCAGCTGGTGCAGTTCAACGCCGCCAAGTCCGTTCCACCCACCCCCGACTCCCGTGCGCTCGGCCGGGCGGCGCAGCGGGAGCAGCAGGAGCGAGCGGCGCGCAGGAGGGAGCACGCAAGGCGGCGCCAAGCGCGCCGCGACGCACGGTCCGCGGAGTACGGCGGCGGGAGGAGCCGGGGCTCTCCTCCCCGGACATCGAGGAGCCCTCGTCCTCGGAGCAGACGAGGAGGAAGAGTCCGAGGGGGAGGGCCCCTCGGACGTGGCGCCCCTCGCGCCCCCCGTCGCCGAACCCGCGCCGGCGTCGGGCGCCTTTGCCCGGGGTGGGCGCACCGGCGCCCGTCGCCGGCAATCATCGTCGGGGGCGGCACGCGCCGCGGAGGTGCGCGCGCGCGCGCACCGAGGCGCGCGCGGCGCACGTGCCGCGCGCGCGCGTCAAGCGTGCGCGCGCGCGGCGGGGAGCGCGTCGCGCGCGCGTGGCGTCATCGTCCAAGGGGCGCGTCGGGGGCGGGCGTGCCCGCGCGCGGGCGAGCGTGCCCCCGCGCGCGGTGGCGTCATCGGGGGGTACGGCATCGGGCGCGCCCACGCGTGAGGCGGGCATGCCCGCGCGCGTGCGGCGGCGCCGTCGGGAGGCGCCGCGGCAGGCGCGGCCCCGCGCCGGCCTCGTCGGAGGCCTCGAGGAAAAGGAAGCGGCCTTTTCCTCCGCGAGGTAAGGAACCCCGTTCTTCCTTTGTTTGTCTTTAGTTTGCCGGTTATTAGATGCTCTAACCCTCCGTTCGTGTTTGCGCGGGCGGTGCCAACCGTCCCTCCCTCTTGCACCGGCCAAGGTGCCGAGGACGGACGCGTCGATCCCCACCGGCGGCGTTCGTCGAGGGGGTCGCGCCGGGACGCGCGCGGCGGCGGCACGAGCTCGCGCGGCCGGGCCGGGGCCCTCGAGGCCCCGGCCGGCGGATCGGCCCGCCGCGCGGCGCGGCCGCAGGTCGCCGGGGGCGGCCGGCGCCGGCCGCCACGGAGGCGCGGGCCGCGGCCGGTGGCCACGGTGGAGGTGCCGCCCCGCGTGGCGCCCCCGGCGGAGGAGGCGGAGCGGGCGCAACCGCGGGGGCGCCCGCGGATGTGGCGGCACGGGCGGAGGTGGCGGCAACGGCGCCACGACGGGCGCCCGTGGCCGCGGAGGCGCGGTGGAGGCGCCGGAGGCGGAGCGGGCGGCTCCTCCGCCCGCGGTCTCCGGGCGAGGTGGTGGAGCTCTCGGATGACTCCCCGCCGCCCGGGTGGAACCGTGGCCGGGCGGCCCACGACCTCCCCCCGAGCCCCGGGGAGGGGGCCCTCGTGAGGCGGCGCGAGGGTCACCGCGACGGTGGGGGGTCAAGGGCACCGGTGCCGGGGCCTCGTCCTCCCACGCCGCCGCCCCGCCCGGTGGGGGGGCCGTGGAGGATCCCCCCTGCGTTTGCCGACGCCCGGGGGGAGCGAGGAGCTGCGGGGCGAGCTCCGGAGCCACGGCGCCACGCTCAACCGCGCGTTGAACGAGGCGCCGCGGTCCACCGGCGGCCCGGCCCGGATCGTCTTCCGGGTGAGCCACCGGTGGCTCTTCTCCCTTCCTTTTTTCGTTTTCGCGTGCCGCATTCAAGACTTGGCGCTTACGAGGTTCGATGTGTGGATGCCGGGAGCTCGAGCGCCGCGCCCATGAGAAGTACGGCCGCGTTCGACCGGTGAACGCCGAGGCCCGCCGGCCTCCGGGAGCGATGCGGCGCTTTCGACGCGCTTGCGGAAGCTCTCGGGACGCCGGACAGCCGGGCCGGTGTACGGCGATGGCGTGGTGCGACGTGCTCCCCGAGAGCTCGGGGCGGGGCACCGGCGCGTCACGCGAGCCTCGAGCGGATCCGCGCGGCCCTCGTCGATCGCGACGAGGCGCCGTGGAACGCGCGTGAGGACACGGGACAAGACGCGGACGCCGGCCGCCACCCGGGAGGCGGAGGTGGCCACCGCCGCGCCGAGACCCGGGAGCTCCGCACGTCGCTCGAGGGGGCACAGCGGCCAGCCGCCGGCCGAGGAGACGGCGCGCGGGCCGGGAGCGAGCCGCGCCAAGGAGGCCGATGACCTCGAGGGCACCCCTCGACGCCAAGGCCGCGGCCCTCGTCGTCGCCGAGGAGCGGCTCCGGCGAGGAGCGCGTCGCCCGCCGGGGGCCGAGGGGCGGCTCCGCAAAGCAAGAGCAGCGCCCTCGGCGATGCCCGAACGGCGCCGGGAGCGGGAGCGCGTTGCTCGCGAGCGGGGCCGGGAGAAGTCGGCCGGAGGAGCGGAACGCCGCATTCTCCAAGGTTGAGGATGAAGCGCTCTCGCTCGGCATCGCAATGCCGCCCAGAGCCGGCCCTCCGTGAGCAAGGCGAGGCCGTCCGGGCCGTCTCGAGCCGGCACTCGAGTCCGCGCGCGCCGCGACCTTAATCCGGAGAGGAAGCAAGTCGAGGGTGAGACTTTTCGACTCGTTTGTTGGTTTTTTGTTTTAGAGGGTTCGCTTCCCCTTTTCGATTTCTTGTCGTCTTGTTGATTCCGGGCTTGCGCACCGCCCTTGGGGCACGCCGGCCGGGCGGGCCGAGGCCCTCGCAGCCTCCTACAACTCCTCCGGCAGAGCCGCAGGAGCCGCGTGGACGCAGCCCCTCGAGACCGCCGCGTCGTCGAGGAAGGCGAGGCCCGTGCCGGCGCCGCGCCGGCCGCCCCCCGCGCGCCCTCGGCGGCCACGTCACGGAGCGGATGCGCCGGGCGTTGCATCTAGGCGTGCGGGAAGGCCCTCCGAGTGGTGCGATCCCACTACGAGGTCAACCTCGAGGCGGTGGCGGAAGGCTACATCGTGCCCGAGGGCGTCGAGGACGAGGTGGCCATGGAGCGTGCGGACGCGCTTGTTGCCGACGCCGCCGGTCGCTCGCCGAGGCCTTCGAAGAATTCCTCTTCCGGGACGCCGCCGATGCTCGTCGCTCCGCCCGCCCGAAAGCATCCGGGCGCCGGGCCCGTTTTTTGTTTTATGTGTATCGAATTCGGCCTCGTGGCCTTTTTGTAAATAAACAAGTTATTTCATGAACATGGGCGGTTGTTGTAAATGAAATCGTTTGCTTATTACGCTTTTTGTTTCTCCTTCTTCCTGAGTAGATTCTAGTTAGGGGAGTTCGTTTTTCGTAAGGGGCCCGCTGGGTTGGAGGCGAGAGAGACGGGCCATAGCCACGCGGCGTAGGTCGTCTTCGGCTCGCGCGCTCCTTCCGCCGTGCCGCCTACGCCCGTTCGAATCGTGGCTCGTGGTTGAAGTAGGAAACAAACTTAGCGTGTGTTGTTACATTTTTTTGCGCGAAAAAATGGGACCATTTGGGGGGGGTGCCCCCGCAAGAGCTCCCCGAGGGTAACTTGGGTTTCAGGGGAAAGCCGAGTTGCCCTTTTATTAGACTTGGAATATTTACATAGGTGACACCAACTGGGGCGTTGGCCATGCGTTTTTACAACAGAAAATACTTGGAAATCCTAGTTAAGGGTAGAAGCGACGTAGCTGTTGGATATTCCAAGCGTTGGTGAGTTCTTCGCCGTCCTCGTTGGCCGCCTTGTATGTGCCGGTTTGAGCACCTTCACCACGACGTAGGGTCCCTCCCATGGGGGCGATAGCTTGTGGCGCCCTCGATTGTCTTGGCGTAGCCTTAGGACCAAATCCCCCTCGCTGAAATCCCTCCGACGTATCTTGCGTGCTTGGTAGCGTCGTAGGGACTGTTGATACCTCGCGGAGTGCATCAACGCCACGAGGCGTACTTCGTCTAGCTGGTCCAGTGAGTCCTCGCGGGCTCGCTGGTTAGCATCTTCGTTGTAGCCTCGAACCTTGGGCGACCCGTATTCCAGATCTGTGGGGAGGATGGCCTCCGCGCCATGAACTAGGAAGAACGGTGTGAACCCGGTGGCTCTGCTTGGGGTGGTCCTTAGGCTCCACACGACTGCTGGTAGTTCTTGGAGCCATTTCCGGCCGCATTTGTTGAGCCGGTCAAAAATTCGGGGCTTGAGGCCCCGTAGAATCATGCCGTTGGCGCGCTCCACTTGGCCGTTGGTCCGTGGGTGTGCCACGCCGCCCAATCCACGCGGATGTGGAACTTGTCGCGGGAACTCCAAGAACTTCCGCCCGTGAACTGGGACCCGTTGTCCGTGATGATGGAGTTTGGCACTCAAAAGCGGTAGACGATGTCGGTGAAGAACGTAACCGCCTGCTCAGCCTTCAAATTCGTGATGGGGCGCACCTCCACCCACTTGGAGAATTTGTCAATCGCGACAAGCAGGTGGGTGAAGCCCCCGGGCGCCTTCCGCAGGGGCCCGACGATATCCAACCCCCACACGGCGAACGGCCATGTCACGGGGATCGTTTGCGGTGGCGTGAGCGGGCAAATTGGTCTTGCGGGCGTAGAACTGGCACCCTTCGCAGGTGCGCACTATTTCGCTGGCATCCGCGACCGCGGTAGGCCAGTAGAAGCCTTGGCGGAACGCGTTGCCAACGAGGGTGCGCGGCGCGGCGTGGTGGCCACAGATCCCCGCGTGGATGTCCCGTAGGAGCTCGCGCCCCTCGGGAATGGGTATACACCGCCGGAGGATGCCCCGACGCGCGCGCTTGTACGCCCCTCGCCGTCGACGAGGGTGAATGACTTGGCCATCCCCGGCGATGCGCCCGGCGTGGCCCGGCCTCCGCGGGGAGTTCCCCTCGAGCAATCCAGGCGATGTACTTCTCCCCGCCGGTCCGCCCGGACGGGGAGCCGGCTCGATGTCCATCGCGACGCCCCTCGTGGGAGCCGTACCCCTCGAGAAGGGAGAGCACGTACGCCTCGTTCGAGGGGTCCTCTTCCATGGGTTCCGCACCCGATGGGTTCAAGGGAGCCCCCGAGGGTCCGCCGTCGCTCGAGGGGTAAGGCTCGAAGGTGACCGAGGGCTGCGCGATGTCGCGCGCGAAAACGTTCGGGCGAACGGTGATCCGCCCGGACGCGATCTTGGCAAGTTCATCCGCTTCCTCGTTGTATCTGCGGGGTACGTGATTAAGCTCGATGCCGTAGAATTTGTCCTCGAGGGCCCGCACGGCTTTACAGTAGGCCTCCATCTTGTCGTCGTGGCAGCTCGCGTTCTTCATGACTTGGTCGATCACGAGCTGCGAATCCCCTCGCACGTCGAGGCGCTTGATGCCCAACTCAATGGCGATTTTGAGGCCGCAGAGAAGGGCCTCGTATTCCGCCATATTGTTGGACGCGGGGAAGTGGAGACGCACTGCATAGCGCATGTGCTCCCCGAGGGGTGACACGAAGAGCAGGCCCGCGCCCGCTCCTCGTCTTCATCACCGAGCCGTCGAAGAAACGAGTCCGGCACTCGCTGAATCCGAGGGGGGGGCGGCGCCGCGTGTCCGTCCACTCGGCCGACGAAATCGGCTAGGATTTGCGATTTGATGGCCTTGCGCGGAGCGTAGGCGAGCGTCTCGCCCATCAACTCCACGGACCACTTGGCAATTCCCGCTCGCCGCGTCGGGGTTGCGAATGATCTCTCCTAACGGGAAGGAAGAGACCACCGTAATCGGGTGGGCCTCGAAGTAGTGGCGGAGCTTGCGCCGCGCGAGGACTACCGCATACAACAGCCTTCTCGGACACGGGGGTAGCGCGTCTTCGTGTCCGACGGGGACTTCGCCGATGTAGTAGACCGGCCTCTCGCACGGGCAAGGCATGCCCTTCCTCCGTGCGCTCCACAACGATCACGGCGCCGACCACCTGGGTGGTTGCGGCCACGTAGAGTTGGAGGGGTTCGCCGTCTCGCGGCGGCGTAAGGATTGGGGCGTGTGTCGAGACGCCTTCGGCTTGTCGAGCGCTTCCCGGGCCTCGGCGGTCCAAGAGAAGCGTTCGTGCTTCTTGAGCAGCCCGGTAGAGGGGCGGACCCTTCTCACCGAGCCTCGAGACGAAGCGGCTCAAGGCGGCAAGACACCCCAACACCTTCGCACCCCTTTGAGGTCCCGAATTGGACCCATTCGCTCGAGGGCCGCGACCTTTTCAGGGTTGGCCTCGATTCCCCGCTGGGAGACGATGTATCCTAGGAGCATGCCCCGCGGCACTCCGAAGACACATTTTTCGGGGTTGAGCTTGACCCCCGTTGGCCCGCGAGCGGGGCCCGAACGCGATGCCAAGATCGCTAACCAGGTCGTCCGCCTTCTCGGTCTTGACGACGATGTCGTCCACGTAAGCCTCGACCGTTCGCCCGATATGGTCCCCAAAAACGTGCCGCATGCGGCCGATATGTTGCGCCCGCGTTTCGAGGCCAAAAGGCATCATGACGTAACGGAACGTCCCGAACGGTGTGATGAACGAAGTCGCGAGCTGGTCGGACTCCTTCATTTTTATTTGGTGATATCCCGAGTAGGCATCAAGGAAACGAGAGTAGTTCACACCCGGCAGGTGGAATCAACGATCGATCTATGCGTGGCAAAGGAAAAGGAACCTTTGGACATGCTTTATTGAGGACCGGTGTAGTCAATACACATCCTCCACTTCCCATTTTTCTTTTTTACAAGCACGGATTAGCTAGCCACGTAGGGTGGAACACTTCCTTGATGAATCCGGCCTCGAGGAGCTTCCGCGGCTCGCTCCGATCGCCCGTCGCCGCTCCTCGTCGAAGCGGCGCGGCCGGCCGCCGACCGCCGCGAGCGTTAGGCAGGATATCAAGGGAGTGCTCGGCGACCTCCCTCGGGATGCCTGGCATGTCCGAGGGGCTCCACGCGAAGACGTCGGCGTTGGCGCGGAGGAAGTCGACGAGCACCTGCTTCCTATTTAGGATCGAGGGTCGAGCTGACCCTCAACACCTTGCCCTCGGGGGCTGTCGGGTCGAGGGGGACCCCTTTGGTTTGCTCGGCGGCCTCGAAGGTGCCGATGTGTTTGGCGGCGGAGCTGAGGTCGTCGTTGACCATCTTCTCCAGTGTGTTCACCAGCGCTTCATCCAGCGCTAGTGCCTCTGCATGTTCCACGCACTCGACATCGCAGTCGAATGCATGCTCGATCGATGACCCGACGGTGATGACGCCGTTTGGACCTGGCATCTTCATCTTCAGGTACGTGTAGTTGGGGACCGCCATGAACTTGGCATAGCATGGTCGCCCAAGGATGGCATGGTAGGCCCCTTTGAATCCCACCACCTCGAAGGTGAGGGTTTCCTTGCGGAAATTCTTGGGGGTCCCGAACCAGACGGGCAGATCGATCTGCCCGAGGGGTTGAACCTGCTTGCCGGGCGCGATGCCGTGAAACGGCTTCGTCTTCGGGCCGGGCCGCGCTGGTCCAGCCCAATCCCCATCAGGCGCAATGTATGCGCGAAGAGGATATTGAGGCTACTGCCTCCGTCCATAAGGACCTTCGAAAACCGGGGCGTTGCCAATGATGGGATCGACCACCGGTGGGTACCGGCCGGGTTCGGGATGCGGTTTGGGTGATCATCCCGGCTAAAGGTGATGGCATCCTTCGACCAGTTGAGAAAGGCCGGAGGTGCCCTCTCTGCGGCGAGGACTTCGTGCCGCTCCTTCTTGCGCGCAGGGTCGACATGTCGACGGTAGGTCCCCCAAAGATGAGGAACACATTTTCGACGGCGGGGAAACCACCCGCGTCGCCGTCGCCCCCATCCTTCTTGGCCTCTCGCCTCCTTCGCGGCGGCACGGCCATAGAACTTCTTGAGCATGTCGCACTGCTCAAGAGTGTGGTTTACGGGGGTCTTGTGGTAGGGGCATGGCTTCTTCATCATGTCGTCGAACACCCCCGGGCCTCGAGGAGCCGGTCGAGGGCCCCGTCGGGCCGGGTCAACGGCCGAGGGCCTCGGCGTTGCCGCCGTTGCGCCCCTGCTCGCGCGCCTCGCGGCGCGGCTTCTTCCCCCTTCTTGCCCCGCTTGTCGTTGCGGCGCGGCTCCTTGGACCCGCCGCCCTCCGCGGGCGTGTCCTCGGAGCGCTTGCCCTTCTTGCCGTCGAAGATTGCCCCCACGGCCTCCTCTCCGGGAGGCGAAGCCGGTGGCAATGTCGAACAGCCTCATTCGAGTCCGTGGGCGGGCCGCGTCCCGGCTCGCGCACAAGGTCCCGCACGAGGTGCCCTCGAGGAACGCGTGCACGATCTCGGATTGTGCCACGCCGGGGAGCTCGTGCGGCGCTTGGAGAAGCGCCGTATGAAGTCCCGTAGCGACTCGCCCGGCTCGCGTGCGGGGAGCGCGATCCCCGGAGTTCCCGGTGGCGCACATACGTGCCCCGGAAGTTGCCCACGAAGGTGTGGACTAGATCGTCCCGGCTATGGATCCGGGCGGCGGGCAAGTGCTCGAGCCATGTCCGGGCCGCGTCGCCCGGATGCGGGGGCAAGTTGCGGATGATTACTTCGTCGTTGGTGGCCCCGCCCACCGACGGGCCGGGGGCGGTAATCGTTGGAGCCGGTACACGAGGGTCCGTCTCCCCGTTGTATTTGACGATCGTCGAGGGCCGACGGAAGCGCTGGGGAAACGCCGCTATGCGGATCTCCCCGCCGAACACACGGGTGCCGGGGGCTCCGGTGTCGGGGAGCGATCCTCACCGCCTGTCGTAGCGTCCACCCCTTCGAGGGTGGTAGCCCCTAGCCGCTCGCGCGTCCGCCTTGCCGGGTGCGCCTGGCGTTGATGACGTTGCGGGCATCGCCATCCGGCGCCCGCGCGTGTCGAGGAGCCGTTCCTTGGCCGGCGTGCGTCCCCGGTCGGCCAGGTTGACCTACGTGCACCGAGGGTTCGCCTCCCGGTGCGGGATCATCGCCCCGTGCGTCCCCCGTTGGCGGATGCGTGAGGCCGAGCTCTCGGCCCGCCGGACGGCCGCTTGCTCAAGGAGAGTCCGCACCTCGCGGTGCATGTCTCGAGCCTCGGGGGTCGAGGGTGCCGGCATGGCGCGTAGCAACGTCGCGGCGGCGATGAGCTTTTGGCTCGCCCGTGGTGGCGTATCCGCGTTGTCGACGTTGGGGACGGGGTTGAGGCGGTCACGGACTGTCGGCCCCGGCTCCCGCGCGCGCTCGCCGCGCGCGGAGGCCTCTCCCCGCCATCGAGGCGCGGAGTAGCCGCACTCGTCCTATATTCCTCTGCCGCCTTGGCCTCGAGCTCGCGAGCTTGGGCCACCGTGCGTCGACGTCGGCCCCGGCGAGAGCGCTCGGCCCCGCGGCCGGGCGCGTGGCGATCCCCCGGGCGGCGTGACTTCCCCCGTCTCCGGCACCCGCCGCACCGGCAGCGGCGTTTGCCGGTCGTTGGTGATGACGGCGCAACACTCCCGCGTGGGGTCGTAGCTCCCGGTGCCGGAGTCGTCGGAGCAGACCAAACCCGTAGTCCGCGGCGTCGAGGAAGCGCCCGAACGCGCCCGGGGTCCGGCACGCCGGAGAAGTCCCCACTCCGCGTACCCGTGTCGGTTGGCGGGTGGCATCGTGTCGACGGAGCCCGGGGGACCGACTCGTCCGTCTGGCCGGGGTGCCGGGATCCCCGGCGACGAAGACGTGCCGACCGGGCGAACCCCGCGCATTGTCGTGTTGACGTTGGCGTTGTAGGCCGTAGTGGCGCCACGCGGCCCGATGGGGATGCGTGGTCGGAGACCGCACGCGGTCCTGGCGGGCGGTGGCGGCCGTCGTGACGGTGGGTGCACCGCGCCGAGCGGCGCGCGCGCCCGCCGCCGCTCGGACCGCGCCCGACGCGAGCGTAGCCCGCAGCGACGACGGCGTCGCGGCGTCGACGGCCCGCGGCATCCGTGCCCGCGGGTGCTCGCGCCGGTGTCGTGCGTGCGGCGGAGACCGGAGCGGACCGGCCTCGCGCGCGCGCGCGGAGCTCCTCACGGTTGGTGAGGCGCATGAGATAGCCGTTCCCCGTGGCCTGGAAGTTCAAGTCCCCGAAGCGGATCTCGAACCCGGCCGGAAGAGGGTCCGAGCTACCCATGTTGTAGCGGGTGCTACGGTACTCAGTGCGAATCACCATGGAGGGAGTTAGCGAAATGACCTTAGGCGCTCGTTTGCCCCACGGTGGGCGCCAGCGTCGGTGCGGAATATGGTCCCGACACTAACCGGTAGATAACGCCTAGGTCTATCCCTCAATGGTCGATGCTAAGCAGCAAATGACACAAGGTTTTATCCTGGTTCCCGCCGAGGGGGCCGTACGTCCGACGAGGGCGTGCTCGTGGCACTATATTGCTCAGCACCGGGGGTGCTTGTAGTGGGGCAAATACAAGCAAGGCGGGAGAGGAATCGTGGCTTCCAAGTCCCTGGGTGAGTGGCTGGAGATGTTGTGGGAGAATAAGAGAGTGAGTGCACGGTGCGCTGTGTTCCTCTGAATTCGTCCCCCCCGCGGCTGGGGGGCTCGCCTCCCCTTTTATAGGCCAAGGGGGCGGCGAGTTACATGCACGCCGCGCTACCTAACTACGTGTGGAAGCACGTCGTGCTACGGCGTAGAGTGGGCGGCTGTCCGGACGATCTTCGCTGCGATCCGGCCATGATGGCCTACCTCGTACTCGAACAGTGGCGGTTCGAGGGTAGGAGGCGGCAGATGGCGATGGCGTCCCCTGATAGGCTTCGAGGGAGGTGCTGATGATGGCTGGTACGGAGTACAGGAGCGGGCAGAACGGCGTTCCTTCCCAATGAGCTCTGCGGTGGTGGAGTGGTTGCTGCAGCGCTCGGGCGTGCGCCTGCGGAGTCAGGCGTGCGCCCGCACGCGTGGGTACGGCGGCCGCGCCGTTACAGTGGCCGGGATGGCCGCCCACCGGCCTAGCGCCCCTCACCCTAACTGCGGGGTCACGGGAAAGTGGAGTCGAGGGGTGCGCCCGCCCCCTTTCGAGGGTCGGGCGCGTTAGCCGTACGATGGCGGGCGCACGGTGTCACGGGACCGACACCGGCCGTGCCGCACGGTCCATCCCACGGTAGCGGGGATGGGCTCCTCCCCGGGGAGTTGGTGCGGCGGCACCGGGCGTGAGCCCCGGCGCATGATGACGCCGTCCGCGGCGTCGGGGGGCGTTAAATGCCCAAGTACGGGGGCGGCGCACGCGCGCGGGCGCCCGTGAGCGTGGCGGGCCCCGGCCCGAGGGTGGAGCGGACCCTCGAGCGAGGCGAGGCCCGCTCGAGGGGGATCGAGCCCTCGAGCGGGGCGGGACCGCTCGAGGGAAGGGGTCGCCCCTCGAACGGGGGCGGAGTCCGTTCGAGGAGGGGGGGTTGCCCCTCGAACGGGGCGGAGCCCGTCCGAGGAGGAGCGTACCCTCGGGCGGCGGAGCCTGCTCGAGGGGTGTTACAGACGAGCCGTCTTGGTGGGCCTCCGAAGTCCTGCTGCATGGGCCATGTCCTGCATGGTTAGTTTCCTGCATGGTTAGGCTTAGCTTATTTTGATGCAGGAATTTAAGTAAGGGTTCCCCCATTGTTTGAGGGGACCCCTAGGGCGGTCCCCGACAGCGGGGACGCAGGGTCTGTCTGTTTTTTTGTTTAACCGGCATGGCCGCACGGGCCGGCCTTAAGGGTCCGCCGGCGCAATTTTTTTTCAAAAACTCTTCCCGAGAGCCTCAGCGCCCAACACTCGGGGAAGCCTCTCTTCCCCGAGTGCCACAAACACGGCACTCGGGGAAATATTTTTTTTTGTTTTCTTGCCCCATTTTTTGTGAGGCCTTCAAACATTATTTAAAACTCCTGGCCCAAATTTGGCTTACTTTTGAATTTTTTTGTTATATTTCATTAGTTTTTTCTTTTTCTTGAATTTTTAGGCACACTTCAAATTTGAACTACAGGTACATGAAATCATATAATTTGGCGATTCAAAAAATTCAATTCATAGTATTTGGTGTATATTAAGGCCTTATCCACCAACTCACATGAAATATTGAGCATCTTGTTGTCGTAACATGACTAACAACATACGGGAAAAGTGTTTCTAAATTACAAAAAATCCAGACGAAGTCCGAAAATCACGAAACTTGCCGGGGGGTTGTGTATCACATGTATAGGTTGTGTGCAAGACTAGAGAAGATTTTGAGCAAGTTGCGACGTTTGATGCCTACAACTCACACATCTCCGGGTGTGTTATCACATGGGTCACTTGTGGAGATGTGTGGGTTTCAGGCATCACACATCGCAACTTGCTCGAAATCTTCTCAACTATTGCACACAACCTCTACATGTGATAACACGATGTCCCGACAAGTTTCGTGTTTTTCGGACTTCGTCCGGATTTTCTGTAATTCAGAACCACTTTTCTCGTAAGTTGTTCGTCATGTCACGACAACAAGATGCTCGACATTTCATGTGAGTTACTGGAGACGGTCTCAATATACACCAAATATCATGAATATCATTTTTTGAATCACCAAATTATATGATTTGATGTACTTGTAGTTCAAATTTGAAGTGTGCCTAAAAAATCAAGAAAAAGAAAAAACTAACGAAATATAACAAAAAAAATCAAAAGTAAGCCAAATTTGGGCAAGGAGTTTTAAATAATGTTTGAAGGCCTCACAAAAAAATTGGGGCAAAAAAAACAAAAAAACAAAATATTTCCCCGAGTGCCAGTGGCTAGGCACTCGGGGAAGAGGTCCTTCCCCGAGTGCCAAGGACAAGGCACTCGGGGAAGAGGTCACCTTCCCCGAGAGCCAGGGACAAGGCACTCAGGGAAGAGTTTTTTCAAAAAATTTTAAACGGCGCCGTCTAATGTTGCTGTCAAATGCAACTTTTCTTTTTCGTGTGCCCGTCTTCCCCGAGTGTTGCACTCGGGGAAGACGGCCTTTCCCGAGTGCCTGTCTTCCCCGAGTGTCATGCTCTTTTAGGCACTCGGGGAAGGCCACCTTCCCCGAGTGCAATTCTTCCCCGAGTGCAACACTCGGGGAAGAGTGGCTTCCCCGAGTGCCCGATTTTTGGCACTCGGGGAAGTGCCTGGCACTCGAGAAAGATTGCTTCTCCGGTAGTGAGGGCTGCACTCAATAATTTGGTCAAGTGACAGCTGACACACTTCCACATCATAGAGAGTCAACTTTTAAGTGAAGGAAGGCTGATTTTGTCTGGCAGCACCAATCCCACATGCCCATAGGAAGTGTCTCCCAACTGCAAATTCAGCTCCTGAAGAAAGGGGCATACGAAAACACAACGAGGCATAGAATTCTGATGGTACACCCTCCAGGGTAACATCAAGCACTTTAACATTATGCTTCACTGCATAACCAATCCACATTCTCACATCATTGCAGTCTAGAGTATTTCGACCATACCAGTGCACCTGGAATGTATGAAGGTCCACTCTTTCTCGGAGTAGCAACATGTTGTTAACAAAACGAGCAAACTTATCAGCCTTCCAACTTCGAAATTCTCTGTGTGTGAGACATATGAACTGCAAAGCCTCGCACACTTGCCTCCACCTCATGAACAGCCTGCGCATCCGCACAACAGTTCTGATCCTCACAAGGTATAGAATATTGTGTAGGATCTCAGTAGGCAACAGGCTGATCCGATCAATGCTACTGTCCATGTCTTGAACATCAGTTGACTCCATAGCAACCCTACCTTGGATTCTCACATAAGAAACCTGCCAATGGAAGCATTCTGAAATCAGTAGTTGAGGTGACAACCCCCAGAGACAAAAGAAATATTTCCCTTTTTTCTTAAAAAAATATCGATAACGAGACTTGCCACTACAGACTACACACTACAGACTTGCAGTTGAAGGCTTAGCTTGGATGTCGGAGTTCAGTTGAATGATTGAATCCCAGCATTTACAAAAAAAATGTACCCACGCAAACTTATCGAATTATGCATGGATGGATTGGATTGCACCAGTAGGGCAACACTAGAATGGAGGATTTACCAATTTAGGTTTGACCAGGAACAAAATGAAACCATCACACGGGAATGAGGAATCCATCCGAGCGAGCAAGGATTACAAACCAGCACATAAAGGAACAAGCCCAAGCCTTGATGGACCTCTCCCCGACGGCGACGAGGAGTGGGAGGAGGAGAGCCAGACGGCAGCCGGCGCGCCGTAGAGGATGACGAACTGGCGACTGGCGGCGTTTGGTATTTTGTATTTTATCGGAAGACTGGACTGGGCCGGATCACATATGCGCAAATGCAAGCCTCAATATGTCCTGGTGGTATGGCCCAACGACCGAAACACAAAAAAATGATTTTTATTTTAAAAACGGAGTTGTTAGTGTCCCCACATGCATTCCGGGCGCTAGGAACGGACAAGCATCATATCCGAGGTACTGCAGCCGTCAGATGTATTGTAATGAAAAATTTCTCACTGCAATATCAAACCATGTTGCACGCAACATGAATCTATGCTTCGCAACATTTAAAATCAACATCTGTAACATCAAAAATTAACATCTGCGACATCAAAATCAATTTTTGCAACATCAAGGACACGATGATGATCATCAGTCCAAATGGAATGCAGAAAAATCTTGCTGCAACATGAAGAAGAATTCTGCAACATTCAAAAACACATCCGCAACATTCAAAAACAACATCCGCAACATTGAGATCTACTTTTGCAACATTGCAACATCGACATGAAACACTTGAAACATTCCTTCAAAACATCTGGAACACCTAAAACATACCTTGCAACATACATCGAAACTTGTTTGCTGCTTCCATCTGTGCCTCAACACCCCATCCATGGCCGCATCAGGGAGGAGCGGCGGGCGTCTGACGCGCTCACCCGCCTCCCAACCGAGTGCTGCGGAGAACGCCCGTGAGTCAGAGCCGGCGGCGCTCGCCCGTCCCTCCTCATCGCGGAGCCGACGATGCGCGCCCGCCCCCCTCCTCGCCGTGGGGGAGCGGCGATGTGCAGCTCGCCTGCCCCTCGTCGTCGTGGGGGACGGGGCCATGGTTGCCGTGAGCTCGGCCCCTTGCCACCGCGAGCTCTTCGCCGTTGTGGCCTCTCCTCGTCGCGGCCTACTGGAGCTCCCGCCCGCGGGGGAGGTGGGGAGCGCCTCCATCCGTGGGAGGGCGCAGGCGGCTCCGCCCCATCTCCGGTGGCGGCGCGGCCCGAGCACCAGGGAGTGGCGGTCGAAAATGTAGACAGAAGGGAGCGGCTCGTCGGTGCTAGGCTCAGGGGCGAAGGGGAGCGACTCGACGGCGCTAGGCGCGAGGACGAAGGGGAGCGGCTCACCAGTGCCGGGATCGGGGACCGAGGGGAGCTGCTCACCAGCGTCGAGCTAAGGACGGAGGGGAGCGGCTTACCGGTGCTGAACTCGGGCAGAGAAAGACGTAGGGGCGAGCGGATAAGGAAGGAGGAGCGTCCGACGCATCGGTGGGGGGGGGAGAAAATGATTGTGGGGCTTGTGGGGAAAATGATAAGAAGTGATATCGTCTCCGACGTATCAAACGCCCTATTTAGGCATTACCGTTTTAAAAAACTTCATCATGCTGCAAATTGGATTACGCATGTGTGCAAAATCATCATGCCTCAGTTTCAAAAAAAAGAAATCATCATTCCACGGGGATGGTCATGTCCCAATTTGCAATGCCTAAACGGTTGCATAGACGGTTATCAGTTACCACCAGCATATAATAAACCAGTTTTGTAGCTGGAGTGTACATTCACGCTGAGATTTAAAATATGATGTGTCCCACAAATAAACTAATTAATATCAGAAAAGATCAAACCCTGAGATCGATCGAATTAATTCATCTTATTATCACATCGTCGTCATCGATCGACCCTGCAACCACTAGCTAGGAATCAACCATGTTCGTCTGCATACTCCTGAGCGCGCTCCATGCAGCACGGGCAGTTCATAGGGTCGGCTTTCAGCATCCACAAGTTCTTGATCGTGTGCTGGCACCTCTCCCGCAGTCTGTACCCGAGGGCGTAACTGTTATAACAGCCGCTGACGTCGAGCACCTCCAGGCGTGAGCAGTGGTCGAGCAACGTGCGCATCACCTCCGCCGGCGCATGGAAGTAGCCGCTCGACACGACGAGCCGCTCCAGTAGCGGGAGCTTCTTGATCATCTGTTAGGGGTGTCCGAAAATTCGGATGAAACCCCCAAACACAAGTTGAAGGAAAGTCAAAGCGTTCAAGTACTCAGATGACGCAAAGGGAGACAAAGAATCTCCTAAAGACTGCTCCAACCTCAAAAGTTGTGAATCTTTTTACACGTGCCCTCGCGCCCCCTTTTATAGAGAGACTAATGGACTTTTACATTCCGAAAGTACCCTCGAATCCAAGGAATATTCCTAATTTGAACACATACATGAATGTCTTTTACATCTCATACATTTACAAGCCTGCCACTAGTTCACACGCCAAACCCGGACTTTTGAGGCAACGTCTTTGACTTGGCTTCTTGCTGGTTCGCGAGTCTTTTATTCATAGAAACCTGCACATGACATAACCTCCGAACCACAACCTCCGAACTTGATCTTCAGTAAATTTCCGAATTTCACAGATTCCGGTTCCAGATCTTCTCAGGTTCATGACTCTAGGACTTCGCAGGTTCAAGACTCCAGATCTTCGCAGATTCACGACTTCGGGGCTTCGCGGGTTCAAGATTCCAGATCTTCACAGATTCAAGATTCCTGAGCTTCGCAGGTCCCGGGCTTCAGATCTCCGCAAGTTCACGACTTCAGGGCTTCGCAGGTTCAAGATTCCTGAAAACTCATTTCATGAATTTCATTACACCTAACGTTTCGAGGGTGACAGGTTTTCTGAGTTCCCCAACACTAGCCCCTCGGGGAAGCGTGTTGACTCAGACGATCTGATTCCATGAAAAATCTTAGAATTTCAGTAAAAACGTCACCCTTGGAACGTCAGAGTGGACACGCGTCGTCCGAAAATATCGCAACGGTCGAATCGAGGCGGGTTCTTGAAACTGCCCCCCTCCCTATAAATAGGGAGTTGTCGTTGTTAAAAAATTCTCACCGACTTCTCATTTTCTGCGAGCTTTTGCTCATATTTTCATAGAAGAGCGCTTTGCGGCAAAGTGTTCACGATCTCAAGAGTTCCTCGAACTTCCAAAGGTACCGCTTTCTTTGTTAATTAGTTATCATTTCTATTTGCCGATGCTTGTGTTCGCACCTTTTGTTTTGCGAACTTCATTCACGAAAGTTGTGTTATTATTTCTTGCTTTTACTATTGTCGAACAGGTGGCTCGCACTAAAAGTACCGCCAGACCTATGACGAATGAAGAGTTGGCTGCAGTCGACCTTCCGGCCGAGCCAGTAGTTCAAATTCCTGAGACCGCACAACCTCCAGAAGGGCACTCATCTCCCGCTGCTAGCGGGTCTAGGAGTCACGAAGATGGGGAGGTCATGACGGACGATGAAGACGTCGGAGATGTTGACGCCGACGTCAAACATCTGATCAAAGCAAGGCCGTCATGACCTCTTCCTCCGTCTTTCGCTTTTGGGGAAATCCAAGGTTACCACAAATATGATCAGAGATTACGAAGCTGCTGGATTTTTCCCCGTAGGCACCGGGCGTGCTCCACTGGATGAACAAACTCCTACTCCCAAAGATGATGAGCGCTTTACCTGCGGGCTAAGGTTCCCCTGTGATCCCATTCATCTGGCGATTCTGGACACTTTTTCCGTGAAGATCCATCAGCTTTCGCCGAACTCATTCTTGGAAGTGTCCAAGTTTATTTGGATCATGAAAACTTTCGGCTGTAACTTTGGGGCTGACGTTTTCGCTCGATTCTTCGAGCTGGTTATTGTGCCTGACGTTATCAAGGTCGACGACGGTCAATTCTACGAAGCTCACTATACATGTTGTACTTTCAACACCCGTCGACAGAACACACGAAGAGGGATTACGCGAATCCAGATCGCACCTTGCTGCAAAACAAATTTCACAGAAGACTGGAGCTCATATTGGTTCTACGTCAAAGTTGACATGTCCGCGATTCCTGACTACGAAGGACCGGCCCATCCTCTCTCCTCGCATATGGAGGCGATAACTGTTGTGTGCACTGCGGACTACAATCATCGGGCAGTCGGCATCAGGAGCTGTGAAAATGCATTTCACCTTGAGAGTACTATCCTTGGAGGTCGTGACATTATTGAAGAATTCGTCGCTGCCTGAATTTGGCCAATTTCTTATGGTTGGGCCCCGACTGAGATCGTGAACTTCAATGTTAACTGGGCAGCCCAAGAAGTTCCTTTCCCGAAGTTCGGCATTCAACTGAGGACGGCTAGAGTGCCGACGATTTTATGCTTGAAATCGAAAGGAGAGTGAATCTCATGATTGGTGAATACACCATAAATGAGTACAAAGCATATAAGAATTTGGTGAAGCATAAGAAGAGAATAAATCGAGTTTTCTCTGAAGTCTGCGGAGACATGTCTTTCTGCTCCCGACGCCCAGGTCGTAAGTTAAAATGCCTGTTGTTGTTGTTGCAAGCTGTTCAGCTGGACCTCCGAAAGCTCCAAGAAGAAGATCCTCTAAGGGCAGCCTTTCGGTTGTCAGCGAGACTACGTCTTCTGGTGTTCAACCTTCGAAGACAAAATCTCTCGAATCGTCGAAACGCAAGCGCAAGTCTTCTGAACAAGTTTCGAACGCCGTTCTCTAGGTGGCCTCTAGTCTCGCTCAGATGAGCCGCAAGAAGGCTAAGAAGGCTATTAAAAAGGTTGTTTCTTCTGAAGTTTGGCGGGTCCCTTCCGCTTTTGACGATGACATCTTCGTGGAGTCCAGCCAGAAAGGTTCTTTCTTTTCGCCTTTGTTGAGATTCAATTTTCATGAACACTGCCCATCGGGCTCTGAAAACGAGTTCGTGGATATTTATTCCTTTTCAGATGCTGCTCCCGAAGTTCAGAAAAAAGTCGTTTCCGCTGTTGCTGATGAGCCCCCCGCTGCTAATGCTGATACTATTGTTTCTCAACCTGCCCGTCCTCAAGATGAGGCATCTCCCGAAGTCACCAAGGAGCTTGAGCTTACCATTCAAAGGGGTGAAAATCCTGTCCAAGACGATCCCTTGGTCGAAATTCGTGAAAATCTCCCCGAAGGCCACGCTCCCTCTCCTTCCCTGGCTGCCTTTAACAAGAGCTTTGGTACGTCCTACCGCGGTGAATTGTTAAGTGTTGGTTATGAGTTGACTGGTGTCGGAGGCGGTGCACCCGAGATTTTGACGCTCTGGAAATCGCCTGTGCTAATTCATGAAACAGGGGAGGGGGCTTCGGAACAAATGCTTCACTTGTTCGGCGAGGCGGGACAAGGTTTCGAAAAAGGGCACAGTAGTTCCTCGAAGAAGGCTCCAACAAGTCTGGGCAAGTCCTCTACGAGTTCGGGGAAAAAACTTGCCACTAAGGATAAAAAAGGTTCATTTCTTTTCGCAACTTACTCTGCTTCGGACTTCTCAGCTTTCTACTCATGGCTTTTTCTTGCGATTTTTCAGAATTTGAGAATCTTATTCATCCATAACTCGTGTCCAAGTTCGCAGAATATCGCAGAGATTACGCAGTGAAAGCCTCCATATCTAGAAGGATTGCTTGTATACGCTTGATTAAACAAGAGAAGATAAATAAGAAGTTGACAGAAGACTCCTGGAAACTGAGTCGCGATTTCAAACTGTCTCAAGCAGCGAACTTGGACTTAGAAAAGAAAGTGGCAATTTACATTAGCCATTTATTCCCACATCAATGTAAAGTTTACTAAATAATCTATTGATAAAACGATCCCAATAATTATGGCAAAACCATAGCGGCTAGAGTGAAGATTTTTCATGGCAACCATAACAGCTAACAAATATCAGATGAACACATATCAGCTCATAATTACCATCATCTTGATGCGGCACAGACTGTGAAGCCCCAGGTTTTCAGTCGAGTTTATTAACCCTAATGATCCGGTCAGCCGCGTTGAATTTGGTCAAACAAGAGTCAACCTGGTTCATCACCTTGAAAACACCACCACCCACCCCTAATGACACACCTTGGTAAACCTTTGGTCAAAGCTTTATCCAAACCCTAGTCAAAACCCCTTAACACCCTTTGACCCTCCGTGTCACCCGAAACTTTTGCCACATTCTCCAAATTTCATCTAAACACTTCAAAATCTCCCAATACAAAAGTTGTGTAGTTTCTCATGGGACACAACTTTCATGTTGACAGGCATTGGAGATTTGAAGCACCAATGGGTGAAAAACCTTGGTCAACTTCGGTACTATTCCTCAGCGCCCAAAAAACAGCCAAGTTGGCATGCAAATTGCGAGCAATTGGTTGAGAAAAACCCTATACGGCCTTTGTAGAAGTTGTAGAGGGTTAATTGATCTACAACTTTCCTATTTATCACTTGGTCCACTTTAGTTCAAAAATCTCGAGAAAATCTTAGTTGAACAGGGCTACTTGGAATTTTTGGCAGGAACTCGGCGCCCTCAGGTGCATGCCGCACGACACCGGCGCGCCACGCCCTACGCGCCCACCGTGGGACCCTCTGGGTCCTGACGCCGAGGCCGACTACCGTCCGCTGGTTCGTGCACCGTGGGACCGCCCATGCCACACCGCCATCCCGACCCCGTCACCTTGCTCCACGCGGCGCACGTGCATGCATTGGCCGGCCGGCCGCTGCTCGCCATTTGCCAAGCCCGCGCCGACCCTTGCCGCCCAACCACTCCCGACGCTGTCGTACCCCGAGCCATACTGCGACGTGCCGCCGGGTTGACCGTGCACCATCTTAGCCAGCGCCGGCCGCCTATAAAAGGCAGGACCCCCGCCCCCCTCTCGCGTGAGTCCAGAGCGCCGCCGCGGGCTGCCATTAAAGCCGCACGGCGAGCTCCCCTTCCCGACAAGTGTTGTCACCTATAGAGCCCCATACCCCTTCCTCTCGCACCACTGGAGTAGCCCATGCTGCTTGTTGCCCGCCCAGGCGGCCACCTCATCGGCGCAACCACTTACAGCGGCCGATACCTAGCCGAGCCACGGTGCCCCCTTCCGGCGCCGCCTGACCCCAACTCCGGTCGCAGATCGGTTGTGCATGACCCCTAGGCCCCGCCCCTCCCCTTTCCTGGCCCTCTCCAGCGAGTACCTCGCCGGAATTCCGACCCCTCTGCCGCCCTCCATCCCTGAGGACCCAATTGCTTGGTCTGGTTTCTCCCTAAGGTCTTTTTTGCAAATCGAGGGTATTTCTGTGAATCTTCAAATCTTTCCAGGGGTCTTCTCGTAAATAGAATCTTCCCTCCCTTGTGTGTTTTGGCTGAGGCTTGTAAAACTCATAGTAAATCGTATGAAAATCCTAAAATTGCAAAACCAATTTTTCTATGCTCCCTGTGACAAAACCTACAACTTTTGCAAAGCTTATATATACTTTTGAGCTACAGTTTTTGAATGAAAAATTGAAATGTATTTTACCTAGATCTGTTGTACTGCCAAATCCACACATGTTCATGAGCTGATGTTTGGATATATTGTGAGTACTAGCATGTGGAGGCCCTGTACAAAAATTTGCACAAAATTACTGAGCAAATCTCTTATTATGATTTATCTTGTATTTATGCCTTTTCTGTCTTAATGATTTTTGTAGCAAAAAGTAAATTGATTTTTGAGCTCTACTTCTGGGAATAGTCATAATATGCCTAGGTACACCTTCACTGAATCAATCATGATTTTTGTACTGCTAGAAATATTTATTCCTGATTTATTCTTGTTTTTTATCATAAATGTGTAGTTCAAGATCTATAATAGCTATGGATGTGTTTGTTGGTTTCCTAGTCTTGTTTTAGACCAGAGAAGGTGTAGGAGAATGTTTGGCTCCAGAAGTGATATATTTATTTTTGTGTGCTTTTATCCTATTTATGCTAGCTAGAAATGTTGTGCTTTGTACATTTATGTTCATAGCTCCTTCTGGCATGCTTGTTGTACAGTGTGCTTGTTTTAGATCAGTAGGTTCAGTGAGCTACATGTTTGGCTTTTTATAAAGCTTTTTGTTGAATAAAAGTGAAGGAAACTTTATAGGCTTGTTAGTATAATAAATGGAAAAAACATTCTTTTGTGTGCTTGAACCCTATGGGTGGGTTAGGAAAATGATTTGAAAAATGAAAACCAACTTCTTGCTGTTTGTGCATTTAAATTAACTAATTATTTTAGATGTGTGCACAATCACCATAAAGAGAAGAAGGAATAAGCCTTTTTAATAATCTTTAAAAGGAAAAGTGATAACTATTGTTGTCAAGGTGAATATGGTCGTCCATATGCTCCTTGTGGACTGTTGCTACTGTTTTGATTAAAATAAATTAATTACACTCTAATCTTTGCATGTGCATCCTCCGTGTAGAAGTTCCCGACTGTAGTTACACCCTCGTGCCGGCTGACGAGGACGAGGGAGCAGGAGGAGACGTGCACTACGTGACCGTAGAGCTAGACCCGGACCAAAGTTCGGAAGGTCGTGTGACTACTTGTGCTGACGAAGGCAAGCCCCGGTTTAATCATTAACCTATGTGTTTCATTTAAACTTCTGAATTTATCATTGTCATTTTATGTGCATTTACGTTCAGAAGTTGATTGAAACCCTAGTTGCATGATCTCCCTAAGTACCTATGATCTTTTACTAGCATGCTAGGTCGCTAGTTGCTATGCTCTAAGGATCCGGTACAAGTCGAGTGATGTTCGTCACTCGCGAGAATAGGATCTCCTTTATGGAATCACCATATTGATTAATGGATTGCTCATGTGGTAAGATCATGGGATTTGGGCTCCGGTCCAATGGCTTCATTGGTTAAGTGTTTGAAAGTACTAAACACTTGTTGGAAATGGGCACGGTAAGCCTAGTACCTAAATGAGGCAGTACGGGGTTTTACTATCACTACTCTTGGGGTTGCGACCCCAGGCTCTCCACCTATGTGCATGTGTGAGGCTGGGTGACCTTAGTGGCGTAGCCCAGATAAACCTTGTACTTAAGACTGTGAGCTATTATCCCCAAACCGAAGAACGACGAGAACCGCCTGGTTGGTGAACTCTTAGGGCACCTCCCGTGTTTTTAGGTCCACCTTGCATGGTTTAAATCAATCGATTGTCGACCTCTCACCGTTATTTGAGACTACTTAATCGACTGGCCATGATATCCCTTTATGATGGAACTTTGTGAAGATTATTATTTGATTAATTGTTTGTACAACTATGATTGCAATAGTTGCTTATCTAGTAATGATTACTTCTACTAGAAGATGAGCTAAAATGTGAAAGTAAGGATTCACTACTTAGTAGCTTTTTGGCAAACAAACTCACTAGCCAAAAAGCCATGCATGATTAGAGGTAAAGTCTTTCTTTTAGACGGGTAAGCCTTGTTGAGTATTAGTATACTCAGCCTTGCTATTTAAATGTTGCTTCCAGGTAATGCATGTGATATGTGGCCTAGAGAACTTCCACCTGGCTGGGAGCTGGAATGGGTGGACAGGCCTCCTATGATCTTGATCGTACCGTTTAGTTATCTTCCGCTGTTTTAATAAACTCTGAACCATTTACTTTCAAGTCAAGAACCATGGTTTGTAATAATGGACCCTACGGGGAATGTGATGTTAATCTGTAAGGCACTCTAGACTCTCCTTCGTCGGAGTTTTAATGCATACGTTTGATCCTCTATGTGTTTTCTAGTGATTTACCGGGCATAAACCCGGCAACACTCAACCAGGATGATTCTTTATTATCTCTTAATGACCAAATGGAGTGGTTTAGGCGATATTACAGAATTATCTCAGATGGGGTTGTCACACAGACCCTGCCTCAGTGTCCAGAACGTGTGTGTCTAAAGGAGCTTCCAAACTATCACTTGGTGCCCCATTTTGATCTAATTATAGGAAAATAAAGTACTTTTAGAACGGAGATGACAAGTTTTCCAATATTAATTGTATTGGTCCATTTCTTTTACACTAATGTGGTCCGTAATAAGCATATATGACCAAATTATATAGAATATGTACCATTTTTCAAAGAAAGCAAGGCGGCCAGATTCAAGATAATGGCAAATGGGCAACCAGAATGATACCAAACTAAACTTAGTAGTTGTGAAAGTACTAAAACTATAACCAAAAGAGTGACAACCTACATGTTTCAGTTGGCCAAGCATATAAAAACACAAGTTTTCCAATATTAAGCAATTAATAATGGAAATATCGTTCAATATAGTTACCTCCTTCGTGCACAGGGTCGATGCCATGCATTATTGACGGTGTTCCCTCATCATTACAAAATACGCCAGATCCCTCTGAGTAATAACTTACACACTTCAATTGACCAAGCATCTCAACAAAAAACATGATAGAATGTCCACACAACAAAATACAAAAGATGAGTGGGTAAGCACCTGGAACACTATTATTCCCATCAGGGTATTTGGTCCTTTGATTTAACTCTCCCCTACGAAGCCATTGACTATCTTCATCCACATTCATGTGTGCATCCTCCTCTACATATTAAAGATACTAATGTTGAGCAACTGCTCTTGATCATGAAAACTTGATATTATTGACATAAGGAAATAATAACTTCACCATGTTCATTCAACTCTTTCGATAGCTGCATCTTAGTATTTTCATCTCCCTCTTCTACACATTAAAGTCAGGCCAATGAGGAACTGTCTATGTTCATGAACTGGATATGGGCATAAGAAGAATTAATACCTTCAACATGCACATTACCGGCACGTGAACATAAATTTGATCCGCCCCGCTGTTTATTGATCAATCATCTCTCTCGTTTTTTCCTGTTCCTCTCATCTTTCTTCTCAACTGACATCAATGCAAACCATTCTCTCTCTCTTTGCCTCTTATGTTCAGCCCTGTCTGGTTCTAGTTAAAAAATTAGAGGAGATTTGTGCATATGTATTGATGCCACACATTGATCAATGAATTGAAGAAGATAACTGGTATGAGTGGTTAACCTTGGCCATTAGTGTTGGTGATGTCCCCAAGCGGCAACCTCAGGCAGTTGTTACCTCCATTTGTTCTCATGTTCACAACATCCTCGTTATGGTGGGCATAAACTATCCCTGTTAAAACAATCCAAATTTGTTACTTCCGAAATATAATATGGATCCACCTTTACTTCCGAAATAAAACAATCCAAATTTGTTACTTCCGAAATATGTCATGTGTAAAGGTTCAGGGCCTTAAGGGTACTGTTAATGTAGCATGTGAACAGTTCACATAACATGTTCTGTAGCACATGGTGATAAACCTACTCCTTACTACATAGTTGATATCTTGTGTTGTTTGGTCAGGGGTTTCTTAGAACAAATGCTTGGGTTAGGTGATTAGTTAGCTTTAAGATATGGTTTTGAGACATTCTCTCTTCTCTGCATGAATTCATTAAGCAGGCAAGAAGAAAATTGTCCCCATCTCTCTCTTTCTCCCTCTTTCTCTTTCTCTTCCCCAGATGTTGCGGCGCGACTAACAATCTATCAATGTTGTTTACACTAGTGTTTGTGCCTGCCTAACCTGAGCCCACATGACACCACATGTCTACAGCATGATTTCAAATCTAGAGTTTTTTTTTAAAAATAATTTCCAAACATGACCAAAATTACCATCATCAGAAGATAACCAGACACAAGGGCCAACATGTTCAAGTAGGCAAGGACATTGCATGTATTTGTACAGCAGATGCAAGTTGAATTAAACATATAAGATTTTTCATGTTCATTTTTTTCCTGTGTAGATGTATGAAATGCATAAAGTATCCATATCAAACTTAACATTTTTTTACACATATGTTTCAGACTCTGGTTGTCTTAGTCATGATTGATTCAGGTCCCATTACGGTGGACATGCATGGTAAAAGCATAAAAAGAAATTGACAATATATACAATAAGGAATATCAAAATTAACGCATAGGAAAATGTTAGCTTGGCTTTAATACTGGCAGTACTAGTATATACAGTACCAGTACTAAGTGAATGAACAATGTGAAATCTCACTGACATTAGGTTTTCACATTAATAATTCAGTTGAGAAGCAATATATTATTGATACAACCATAAGACCATATTAACACCAAGAATTAGATGACGAATTAATGGTGTGACTTTGCAATTGGAAAGTTACACAACACTTAATGCATTTCAAATCTTTATATACTAAATAAAGTACATATATGGTATAGTTCTTTTCCTTTTCTGGAAATGTATTGGCATACTTGTGCTAGCAGTCATTGCTTCAGATAACCATCACACATGAAGTAAATCAACCATCAATCTCAACAAACTCCGGTAGTCATGTGTACTAAATTAAGAAAACCACAACAGAGAATAACACATTTTTTATATAACTCAACTAATTTGATTCTTGCTTTTAAGTAGGTTATTGTCTCTTTTCCCTTTCGTCGAAGCTAAGTGCTAACTTTTTAGTAGAACTAAGCCGCCTTTAATGTTGTTTGCTGAAAGATGATAGTGTCCCTGACCATAAAAACATTAGTAGCAGCAACCACGGAACAGAAGATATGCAAACACGAAAATGTGCATACTATGTAAATAGTATTGTTTCCAACTAATTTTGATTCAGAGTATTGATAATAAGAGGGGGGATTCATTGTCTATTCAAAAGCATACCTTAATGTCAGAACCCTGGAAATTCAATAATGTAAGTGTTTTGGCATGCGAGAGTATTCCAGTAAAATCAGATTGGCCATCAAATGTAGACCCACAAGTATCTATGTGTGCACTCTCTAAACATGGGCACTCTCTCAAAAAAATATATTCCAACGCACAACCTAAGCACTCAAAGTGAATGAGACGAGGGGCAGCAATTGTGAACCCATCATCTCCATCTATGAAACCGTCAAGAGTAAGACTTTTGAGTACTTTTGAGTCTATAAGCTTGAAATATCTTGCACAATTTGTCAAACTCAAATGTTCTAGTCCAAATGTTCTAATAGGTAAGGATAGGTCCTAATCCCACCCGCGGATGCGTAGATGAGGTTAGTTTCCATGCTCTACTCTGATCCGAGACGAAATTTCTTCAGCACCTCCCCGCTGCTCTCCCGATACACGTCCTGGAAGGGAGAGTGTGTATCCGGAGAACAACGGGGAGGTGGTGCCGAAACTCCATCTCAGATCCGAGCAGAGCATGGAAACTAACACATCTACGCATCTGTGGGCTGTCCAAAAAATGTGGACAATCCGAAACAGATACAGTCATGAAGATATACAAAGATTCGCATATCTCCAATTGTATCTGTTTCGGACGGGAGACACCTAACTGGGCTACACCGATCTACGTACGATAACGGTAATGAAAAGAGCTCAATTATACCTAGAGTGGCGGTGGAGACAAGCCGAGGTGCTCCGGATTCCCTCTGACAGGTACTGCTCTGCAAAACAAAAAAAACAGCACTATAAGTACAAAATTTCGGCAGAACCTCCCCTGCACGGGGAGGTTTCCAAAACCTGCAAGAAAGATGTTGGCTCAATGACCGACAACACATATAAAGCACGAAGGCCATGCATCCACAATTCGGGCACGAAGGCCACGCATCCACAATTTCGGCACGAAGGCCACGCATCCACAATTCCGGCACGAAGGCCACACATCCACAATGAACTTTGAAGACATCATATAGCAAATCGGCGGGGTATATCTTACTCAGCATTCTAATTTCATCATTATTCCAAAAAACACGGTAAACTAGAGAGCGAGCAACGAAAGCTACAGCTTCAAATCCTATTATCCTACTTGCAATCTGACAAAACACTTTATCGGTACGAGCACCACTCTTTGTATTCCTCTTTATGAGTTTAAACCTGATAACACCAATTAATCTTGAAAGCTGGCTTGCTAACTTATAGCTGACTGACTTGCTTAGTAATACTTTATAAACGACTAGCTGATTTGCTTCCTAAAAGGAGTGATACGAAAACCAATACTACAATCCTTCGTATTCGCAAACTGATAAGTGCCTTTTAAGGCTGATAATGAAAAGGAGAGATTGAAATGTATAAACAGAAAAAACACACACACACATACCTGACAGGGGCCGGGGCGGGGCGTGGAGGAGGGACCGGGGCGGGGCGGCCCGAATCCGGCGGCCGGGCCGCGCCGGGAGGGGGTTGGGGGCGGGGCGGTGGCGCGCGCGCGCGCGCGCGGCGGCGGGGGGCGGGGGCGCGCGCGGCGGCGGGGCGGTGGCCGGGGAGGGGCCGGCGGCGGGGGCGGGGGCCGGGGCGCGGGTGGGGAGGAGGGGGGGCGGCGGGGGGCGGGACGGCGCGCGCGCGCGGGGTCACGGGCCGGGGGCGGTGGGCGGGACGCGGGGGCGGGGGCGGCGGGGACGCGGGGTCTGTCTGTCTTTTTTTGTTTAACCGGCACGGCCGCACGGGCCGGCCTTAAGGGTCCGCCAACGCAATTTTTTTTTCAAAAACTCTTCCCCGAGTGCCACAAACACGGCACTCGGGGATTTTTTTTTGTTTTTTTGCCCCATTTTTTTGTGAGGCCTTCAAACATTATTTAAAACTCCTTGCCCAAATTTGGCTTACTTTTGAATTTTTATGTTATATTTCGTTAGATTTTTCTTTTTCTTGAATTTTTAGGCACACTTCAAATTTGAACTACAGGTACATGAAATCATATAATTTGGCGATTGAAAAAATTCAATTCATAGTATTTGGTGTATATTGAGGCCTTATCCACCGACTCACATGAAATATCGAGCATCTTGTTGTCGTAACATGACTAACAACATACGAGAAAAGTGTTTCTAAATTACAAAAAATCCGGACGAAGTTCGAAAATCACGAAACTTGTCGGGGAGTTGTGTTATCACATGTATAGGTTGTGTGCAAGACTAGAGAAGATTTTGAGCAAGTTGCGACGTTTGATGCCTACAACTCACACATCTCCGGGTGTGTTATCACATGGGTCACATGTGGAGATGTGTGGGTTTCAGGCATCACACATCGCAACTTGCTCGAAATCTTCTCAACTGTTGCACACAACCTCTATATGTGATAACACGATGTCCCGACAAGTTTCGTGTTTTTCGGACTTCGTCCGGATTTTCTGTAATTCAGAACCACTTTTCCCGTAAGTTGTTCGTCATGTCACGACAACAAGATGCTCGACATTTCATATGAGTTACTGGAGACGGTATCAATATACACCAAATATCATGAATATCATTTTTTTGAATCACCAAATTATATGATTTGATGTACCTGTAGTTCAAATTTGAAGTCTGCCTAAAAAATCAAGAAAAAGAAAAAACTAACGAAATATAACAAAAAAAATTCAAAATTAAGCCAAATTTGGGCAAGGAGTTTTTAATAATGTTTGAAGGCCTCACAAAAAAATTGGGGCAAAAAAACAAAAAAAACAAAATATTTCCCCGAGTGCCGGTGGCTAGGCACTCGGGGAAGAGGTCCACCCCCGAGTGCCAGGGACAAGGCACTCGGGGAAGAGTTTTTTCAATTTTTTTAAACGGCGCCGTCTAATGTTGCCGTCAAATGCAACTTTTCTTTTTCGCGTGCCCGTCTTCCCCGAGTGTTGCGCTCTGTTGACGGTGAAAATCCGTCAACCTAGCCATGAGTTTACCTTCGGTGTTGGCATGAGTTTTATACCTTATCCATTGGTACTAACTCCCGTGGTATAACAAGTTCACGTGTGCATGTCGGTTTTGGAGTTTAATGTTTATGCAGGGATTTAGTGTTGAATGCAAGACTTTCGGGATAAGTTCATCAAGCACCTCATGACAAGACCTTGAAGCCCCGAACAAGTCATGCAATGAAGCAAAATTAACTCCAAGAAGCGGGGGACTTGATCCGAGAAGACGACAAACTCCGGGGACCCGACCGAAAAGTGTTGAATCTTGCAAGACAAGGAGTTGAGTCCAATTCGGAGAGAAACCGACGACATGGACCTACATGCGAAGGGGGAAACATCCGGGAAGCAAGGGAACCGACCTCGGGCAAAGGAGCCCACGGGGCCGGGCCTAAATGGGCCCGGCCGGCCGGCCCAGTCCGGTCGGCCCAGGCCCATTTTGGGCCCAAATCCGTCCTCATTTGCCCTAGCCGCCAATCGGGCTATTTATAGTCCCCTGACCGAGAGCCACGGAGAGAAGATTTCGTCTTCGGCCGCCGAGAAGCAGAGAGGAGAGGGACACCATCTAGGAGAGGAGAGGGTCGAGCTAGTTGACTAGGGTTCCCCTAGCCGACGTGGGAACCTTGCACGGAAGATCACGTCGGAGTTCCCGGAGCTAGAAGCAAGATCAAGGAAGGATCCCGGTGGTGATCTTGTGTATGTATCATTGTTATAGTTGAATTATCAAGTTGAATCTTTTCTCAGCGATCAAGTGTTTCCTCGAAGATTTCGTTTTTCGATCGGCTTTGCTTATTTCAATTCTATTCTCGAGATAGATTACATAGGGTGTTCTTGTAGCCGCGGTGGCTAGAGGTACACGCCCGGATCTTCCGAAAGAATCTCGACTTGTCTTTTGACTCGCCCTAAGCTCCCCGCATGAATAGGGATACGTTGTGACAGAACGGGGGTCTCGAAAGGCGGATGTTTTCGGATTTGGACGGGAAATCACGATTTAAAGAGGCTTCTATTAAGATTCGATTTGCTACTTCTTCTCTTGCTTGGAACTTCAACAAAAGGCTTACCCCGATCCCTCTAGATCGGTTTATCTACCCAATCTTACTTTGTTTTCTCTGGTTTTTAGTAGATTAGATTCGTTTTGTGTCTTTTACTTAGATGCATTAGGTCTTTTATCGAATATTGAAGATTACTTGGCTTTAATAGATTAAGTCTTGCGTCACACATTTATTCCACGGATTCGATACCTTGGGTTCACCACTCGAGGGAAGAAGGGTCCCTTGACTACGACGGGAGACTTGTACGCTTGCGAGTCACGAACGAACTTTGATACAATTATTAACCGTCAACAAGCCCCTTTTTTCCGGCGCCGTTGCCGGGGAACAAGTGATCAAGATTTGATTTTTTATTGCTTTTTTTTGTAATTTTCAGTACTGATTTTGTTTTATTTTTGCATCTATTAAATTTTGATCATCCTCAAAATACATCTAATCTAGTTTGTCTAACTCTAGTCTTTATAGATTTGTTTTGTTTTCTAGTTTCTTTTTGCATACTTTGTTTATTGCTAACCCTAACGAGAGATGGACGGCTACCTCTCCAACAAACCCAATAATTTTGTGGATGATCCGAGAAAAACTTTACGAGGCTAAGGAGACGCGAAGCACATCAAGCTAAAAAGCTGGATTTTGTAGATTCGGAGTCGGAAGACAAAGGATTGCGGGGAATCTCCGGAGAATTCACCACCTCAAAGTCCGCGGGAGAACCGACTTCCACCAATGGGTGACCAACCACCGGAACAACGCAAGATTGGGGAGCTATGCACCCCAGACATCATCGACCTACCAATCTTGAACCTCGAGGAGATCGGAAGACCGTTCGAGATCAAGACCTCAACAATCCGCATGGTGCAACATTCACCCTTCACCGGCAAAGAGGACCCGAACCTTCACCTCCAAGCATTCATTCAACTATGTCAGACTTTCAACATGGATGGGGTGACTCAAGATCAAATGAGGGCAAGGCTTTTTCCGTTTTCACTACTCGGGAAGGCTTTGCAATGGTTCCACTCTCAACCGGCGGAGACGGTGCAAAATTGGAACACGTTGATGAAGGCTTTCATGAAGGAATACTACTCACCGGGTAAAACTCAAAGTTTGCGTAATAAGATTGCCACCTTTGTTCAATATCCTACGAAACTATCTCGGAGGCATTCGAGCGCTTCAACGAGTACACCGGGCGGTTCCACATCACAAGTTCCCGAAAGAAGACCTCGTGCAAAAGTTCTATCAAGGACTCACCATGGCGTCAAGGACGATCATCGATGCATCAGCGGGAGGATCTATCATCGAGCTTACACCGACGGAAGCTTTCACGCTATTCAAGAAGGTCACGGATAATGACACGTGGGCGTCGTCCGGGTGCCTACACCCGGCTCAACCCATGGGGAACGTCAAAGGAGTCTTGCAAGTGGAGAAGGAAGACATACTTGAAGGCAAGATCGACTCGCTCATGAGGAGGTTGGAGAAGATGGAGATAGAAAAGAAAGAGGCTCAAGACTTGAAGGCCGCCGAAGCAAGGTCCACATGCGAAGAATGTGGAGAGTATGGCCATGTCCGCAAAGATTGTCCGGAGGAAGCCAAAGTGCTCGACTACATGAGGAAGGGAGAATTGCCGAACTTCCGCTATGGGCAAGGTAGGCCTCAATTTAATGCAAGCTCATCTATTCCTAACGCGGTTCCACTTCGTATACAATTGAAGGAGTTCATGGATGAGCAAGCTAAGATCAACAAGGACACCGTCACCAAGTTCAAGACCATAGACAAGGTGTTGGAGAACATCGATAGCAAAGTGACGGAGGTCGGAAGTTCCAATCATCAAGTGCTCAACATGATGAAGATGCTCGAGACGCAAGTTGGACAACTCGCGGGGCGCCTCACTAATGATGAAGGGAAGCTTCCGGGACAACCCAAATGTCCCGAGTCGGCGAAGGCCATTCAAACACGTTCGGGGAAGGAGACCGAAGATCCGGAACGTTCCGCGGGAGCAAGAAAGCTTAAACCATCCACCGAGGTGGAAGGAGCTGCTAAAGAGAAGGTTACGGGGATCGTCACCGAGGAACCCGAATTCGAGATGCCGGAGGATGACACGAGGATACCGCAACTCAAGCCACGCTACTTCCGAGGTAAACTTGACAACCACTTTGAGAAGTTTGTGGAAGTTGTGCGTAGGCTTAGCATCAACATGCCATTACTAGATGCCCTACAAGTACCTACATATTCTCGTTACTTTAAAGACATACTTGCAAATAAATATGAGATAGCAACACTCGGGGTAGATCATGTCAAGATGTCCGAGGAGTGTAGTGCAGCTATTGCTTATGGGCTAGAGAAGCAAAAAGACCCCGGATGCCCTACAATTCCATGTTCAGTTGGTTCTTTCAACTTCGAGAAGGCGTTATGCGACCTTGGAGATAGTGTAAGCGTCATGCCGAGGGATGTGTTCGAGAAGCTACGCCTACCGATGGAGCCTACGGGAATATGTTTGGAGTTGGGAGACAACTCCATTCGCTATCCCTTGGGCATTGCTGAAGATGTACCCGTGAAGATTGGACACCACTTCATCCCCGTCGACTTCGTTGTGCTCGAGATGGGAGAGAGGGAGAAGCCGCCGCTCATCCTAGGGAGGCCGTTCCTCAAGACCGTGGGATCTACAATTGATGTTGGCAAGGGGGAGATCATGTTCGATATCAACGGAGAAAGGAGTTCCTTCAAGTTCCGTCCAAGGATTGAGGCATGCAACATGATTGGAGTGAAGGGAGAACCAAAACAAACGGAGGGGCTGAAAAAGAAGAAGGAGCCGAAAAAAATGAACGTAACGAAAATCAAAGAAGGTGTTGCATCCGTCAAGACAAAGGAAGAGAAGCCGCTTGTGAAGACCAAAAAAATGACTAAGCCAACTAAGCCGGAAGTCAAGCCCGCGCCCAAGATGGTGCGGAAGTGGGTACCCAAGATTGCAACGCCCGCAAAGAGCGTTGATCCGGAGTAATCAAGTGAAGAAGTCTAGCTATAGACTATAAACGAAGCGCTAGGCGGGAGGCAACCCGTTTCGTCAAGTCGAGTCAAGAATAAGCTACCGGGAGGACAACCCGATTCCAGGTTTTTCGAGTATTTTTAATAATTTAGTTTTTGAGTTTATTTACGCAAAGACATTAGACTTAGAAGTGGTTGAACAATATTAGAGACATAATTCTTGATTGAATGTTTGCTTTATCATAAACCCTTTGCATGAACCCTCCTATGTGTTTGTTTGATTCTTTTCTTTTCGAGAAACCCCTCAACCAAATAATTTCAGAACCTTAACTCAACCTTTCACCCTCATTATGGTGCTGAGGTTGACTTATTTTTCATGCTAAAACCACACGAGTAGAGCCACGATTTATATTCAAGTGTTATAAAAATTCAGCACGTGGTAGGACTCGCGTGAACCTAGAAATCAAAGCTTTTGGTTGTTTTTAAAAAATCTTTATCCTTGGTTTCTCTAGGATTAGAATTTTTCTAAGCCTCTTCTAATTTTGTTTTATTCAAAATCTTTCTTATTTAGCCAAAATTAGAACCTAAACCTATGCCCCCATGATCAAGCCGGGAAAACGTTCGCTCTCAACCGATGAAGGCAAACAATACCGGTGAGACCGAAATCGACGTAGTCGAAAAATATTTTCGACTCACATTTGTTTTTAATGGTTTAAAAACTTCTCTAAAATTATGTTTGAGCTCTTGCATGGCTCTGAAAAATATTTTAAATTTCGAATTAGAGGAGTGCTTAACCTTAAACACACCTAAATGGAGGCAATCTAGTTTGAATTAATCATGCATGCACCATTGGATTCCCTTTTATGAACTTTCACCAATTCCACATGCAAAGGACAAGCATGGTGGGCAGCAAGCATCAACTTTGCAGGATTTTCATGGTGGCATGTGAAGCAAGTGGAGCTAGGGAGCATGGACATGACCCAAAGCATGGAGCATCAAGTGGGAGGACCAATAATTCAAGAAAAGGAGTGGACGAGAGCGTTTGGGCGGTGCAACTCGTGGAGCACGCGGACGGGGAAAGTTGCGGAGGCGAAATGATCGTGCCGGGAGAAAGACGCGGCGGGGAGGAGCCGGGGAGGCCCCCGGGCCGGCCGGCCTGGGCCGGCCGGCCTCACCTACTTAAGGAGCCCCCCGGCTCCCGTTTTCTGCGGAGCAAGCTTCCCTCTCCTTCCCTTGTTTGTGTGTTCAAGTTTGTGTGCTCGGAACCTCGGTAGACTTAGCCAACCATCCCAAGCTTGATAGCTCAAGAAAAATCCACATCCTTAATCCACTCAAAGTCCACATCCGAAGCAAAGAGTTTAAGTGCCTAGTTTACCGGTTGCAACCCGGAATTTTAGTTGAAGAAAGAGTGCAGCAACCATGTGGAAGAAGACCACAAGTCTCTTCTCCAAGAAGAAGAGTTCGTCGTCGTCCAAGCTGTCATCAACAACGTCTTCAAGGAGGCACTCGGTTTCCGAGTCTCCCCGGAGCATGGAGACGGACACGGCACCACCGAGGAGGAACGACGCTCTCCTCCTTGGTGGTATGAGAGCTGCGAGAAGCACTTCCATGAGGTTCACCGAACCTCGTGGGCACACGGAGGAGCAGCCCGCGCCACCACGATGATCGACTCGCTCAACCGCGCCACCTCTTTACACCCCGACACACTCTTCGTACGGCTTCATCATCTTGTCGGCGGAGGAGCAGGAGAGGCTCGCCAATCTTGAGAAGAGGCTTGTGCCGAACGTCGAGTTCGACGACCAAGCACTCTACACCTTGGGTTTTTGCACCGACATATACTATATGTTGGGGCACCTCGGATGGGTGCAGTTCTCCAACGGAATATCGGTGGACACCCATTTGGGTTACGCCTTGGAAATTTTGATGACTATTGCACCCATCGTTGATGATGATGGGGTGCAAAGCTTGTCATTCCGGTTGGAGGGAATCGAACAAGTGGTTCCCTACGAGCACGTTAGGGAGCTGCTTGGATTCCACAAGGGAGCTCCGGAGAAAGTTGACGTGCCACCCGGCACGTTGGCGGGATTTTGGAACATGATCTCCGGAGAAGCCCATCAACAACGCAATTGCATCCGCAACCCCATTATCCGGATATTTCACTCTTGGATGTGCAAGAGGATATTGGGGAGGATGAAGGAAACAAAGGTGACCGACACGGAGTTGAATTGTCTATACTCGGCTTTAATTGCCAGGCAGCCAATTGACCCCTCCTACCTCATGATCAACCGTTGGTGTTGTGAAGCAACATCGAGGGCGGGTAATATTGGTTCGGGGTGTTACCTCTCCATGTTGGCCTTTTCCTTGCGACCGGGGATCGCAAGAAACCCCGCTCACCTTTTGCGTGGTACCTCTCTCGGTTTTGAGTATTTGCGGCAAGGCAAATACATCAGTGGAGATGAGAGAGGAGGTTATCGATTGGCCATTGTAAACCTACCCCTTCCAAATGAGAGGCTTAGGCTTTTCACCGAAGGAAGGGAAGATTGGTTGGAAGAGGGACTACTTGTCCCTGCAAGGAAGAACAAAAGAGGAAGAATCGTAGAGGAGGCAACATCCTCCGCACAAGCGAGTGGAGCACAACCCAATGTGCAACCATTCGGCGGAGTCCCTCCTCCGCCAAGTTATTACGGAGGGTCACAAGGACAAGCATGGGGGGTGGTGCACCGGTACCCCCACAAAATTATGTTGTGCCCAACGCTAACTTCGCGGAGTCCTACGCTCATCATCCCCAACCACAACAAAGCATGGCCATTATTGGAGGGTATGCTGCAAGAAATGCTCAAAACATCGCAGCCATCCAATCTAATGCAGCCCAACTCGGTGAAGGCAACGCGAATATTGCCTTTGAACTTGGACGCCTTCACCTTGTGGAGCCAAATCAATTCGACGGAGGAAGCGTCCAACCATATTATGAGCAAGGGTATTATTATCAAGACTATCAACATCAACCACCGGCGGAGGACTAGAAGATTTAGGAACTTTAGTTTTCTTTTCTTTTCTTTTTCTCTGTAATTTTCAGCTTTTGCTTATGTGTGTTTGCGTAGTATTTTCTGTTTTTTTATTTAAAATTCAGCAAGCATGTTTGTTTATTTTCAGTATGTATTTCAACTTGATGTCACCATTAATAAAGACACCACCTTGATTTTATCATTGGAAAAGTTACAAAATTCGTGCCATGATGATATATGATTAAAATTGCATCTTTGTTCATCTTTGTAATTGATTTATGCATGTTTAAGCTAGTGCTCTCTTAAAAATACAGATCTGAATTTATTTAAATGCTAGCTTAATTTTCAGCGGAGGTTATGATTGAAATAAAGAACCATAGTGTTTTATGTGCTCTCAAGTTATGAATAGATTAAAGATGTCTTTTATGCTCAAAAATATTGCTAACCTTGTCACAAATATCACTTGTGTGTTGCTCAACCTATCCAAAGCCTTATATATATTTGAGTGCATGAACCTTAGTGTACAAGATTTATTTTTGAGTGAGTTATTGCAGGCCATGATTTCTCTGGCCCGAGACTAAGAAGCTGGTCATTCCATTTTTGCGTATCTATCTTTTTGCTAGCCTCTTATCCGTGCATCGTGTATCCCCGCATCGGAGATCTCACAAACTTCGCCGGATATCCACCCTTAAACCAAATATCATTTTTTTGTGATTACCTCCTTGACCACAACCTATCGTTGAGAATGGATCATCAATTCAAGGAAGATCGCAATACGGTGCCAACATTGAAGATTTCAAGTATATCTCCAAGGGAAAATATTCCGGTACCTACCTTATTTTTCGCCTCTTTGCTCGAGGACGAGCAACGTCTAAGCATGGGGGAGGAGGTAGGTACGGTGCAGTTTTAGAGTTCAAAGGGGAATATTTAAAAAAATGATGAAAGAAAAAAATCCAGTGATACTCATGACTTTCAAGGTATAAAAAAATCAAAACTTCATTGTGAAAGTCATGGACTGAATATATGACGAGGAAAAAAAATGAATGAATGAAAGAAAGAAAAGAATGAGAAATATGAGAAAGAGAAAAAATATATATGTGCGTAAAGTGAACTCCCCGGTTCTCTAAGAGTGTATTCAAGACTTCAAGTTAAAAAGATCCATTCTCATTTTCCAACCATGTGCAATCCGATAACGAGAACTTCCTTTGTGCCTCGGGATCACTCTTTGCCATTTGCACATGTCCACTCATCTAAAAGTGTGTGTATTTTTCTCTTTCCCCTCCTTGATTAACATTATTTTCCAATGACCTTTTTGACGAGTCTCGGTAAGACCATGAGAAGCTTGTCTTGTTTTGACAACACCTCATTTATAAAATCTTGTTAGGACTAAACTTTCCCAAAGCTCCATATAAAGCCTACCACATATATATGAGAGGGAAAGGAGTAGAATATATAGGCTTGAGAGACAAGTGAGATGAGAGTTTATGAGCAATACACGAGATGATTTTAATTTGTGAATTTGGTTTAAATTTTCTTTATCTCGATCTTCATTTCAAAAATTCTGAGATCTATTTAAAACTTTGTGAGCATGTTAATACTTGTGGGATAAGCTTAAAAAGAATCTACCCTCCGTAGAGATGAAGGCTAGTACATTATGGAACTTTAATGAATTAAAATTTTGAGGGCATTATGTTTTCTCATGTGTAATCAAGTGCAAAGTTTAAACATTGTTTAGCAATGATGATATCCATCGAAGGCTTACTCGAGGACGAGCAAGGTTTAAGCATGGGGGAGATGTTGACGGTGAAAATCCGTCAACCTAGCCATGAGTTTACCTTCGGTGTTGGCATGAGTTTTATACCTTATCCATTGGTACTAACCCCCGTGGTATAACAAGTTCACGTGTGCATGTCGGTTTTGGAGTTTAATGTTTATGCGGGGATTTAGTGTTGAATGCAAGACTTTCGGGATAAGTTCATCAAGCACCTCATGACAAGACCTTGAAGCCCCGAACAAGTCATGCAATGAAGCAAAATTAACTCCAAGAAGCCGGGGACTTGATCCGAGAAGACGACAAACTCCGGGGACCCGACCGGAAAAGTGCTCGAATCTTGCAAGACAAGGAGTTGAGTCCAATTCGGAGAGAAACCGACGACATGGACCTACATGCGAAGGGGGAAACATCCGAGAAGCAAGGGAACCGACCTCGGGCAAAGGAGCCCACGGGGCCGGGCCTAAATGGGCCCGGGCCGGCCCGGCCCGGTCCGGTCGGCCCGGTGCCCATTTTGGGCCCAAATCCGTCCTCCTTTGCCCTAGCCGCCAATCGGGCTATTTATAGTCCCCTGACCGAGAGCCACGGAGAGAAGATTTCGTCTTCGGCCGCCGAGAAGCACAGAGGAGAGGGACAGCATCTAGGAGAGGAGAGGGTCGAGCTAGTTGACTAGGGTTCCCCTAGCCGACGTGGGAACCTTGCACGGAAGACCACGTCGGAGTTCCCGGAGCTAGAAGCAAGATCAAGGAAGGATCCCGGTGGTGATCTTGTGTATGTATCATTGTTATAGTTGAATTATCAAGTTGAATCTTTTCTCAGCAATCAAGTGTTTTCTCGAAGATTTCGTTTTTCGATCGGCTTTGCTTATTTCAATTCTATTCTCGAGATAGATTACATAGGGTGTTCTTGTAGCCGCGGTGGCTAGAGGTACACGCCGGATCTTCCGAAAGAATCTCGACTTGTCTTTTGACTCGCCCTAAGCTCCCCGCATGAATAGGGATACGTTGTGACACAACGGGGGTCTCGAAAGGCGGATGTTTTCGGATTTGGACGGGAAACCACGATTTAAAGAGGCTTCTATTAAGATTCGATTTGCTACTTCTTCTCTTGCTTGGAACTTCAACAAAAGGCTTACCCCGATCCCTCTAGATCGGTTTATCTACCCAATCTTACTTTGTTTTCTCTGGTTTTTAGTATATTAGATTCGTTTTGTGTCTTTTACTTAGATGCATTAGGTCTTTTATCGAATATTGAAGATTACTTGGCTTTAATAGATTAAGTCTTGCGTCACACATTTGTTCCACGGATTCGATACCTTGGGTTCACCACTCGAGGGAAGAAGGGTCCCTTGACTACGACGGGAGACTTGTACGCTTGCGAGTCACGAACGAACTTTGATACAATTATTAACCGTCAACACGCTCGGGGAAGACGGCCTTCCCCGAGTGCCTGTCTTCCCCGAGTGTCATGCTCTTTTAGGCACTTGGGAAAGACCACCTTCCCCGAGTGCAATTCTTCCCCGAGTGCAACACTCGGGGAAGAGTGGCTTCCCCGAGTGCCCGATTTTTGGCACTCGGGGAAGTGCCTGGCACTCGAGAAAGATTGCTTCTCCCGTAGTGAGGGCTGCACTCAATAATTTGGTCAAGTGACAGCTGAGACACTTCCACATCATAGAGAGTCAACTTTTTAAGTGAAGGAAGGCTGATTTTGTCTGGCAGCACCAATCCCACATGCCCATAGGAAGTGTCTCCCAACTGCAAATTCAGCTCCTGAAGAAAGGGGCATACGAAAACACAACGAGGCATAGAAATTCTGATCGTACACCCTCCAGGGTAACATCAAGCACTTTAACGTTATGCTTCACTGCATAACCAATCCACATTCTCACATCATTGCAGTCTAGAGTATTTCGACCATACCAGTGCACCTGGAATGTATGAAGGTCCACTCTTTCTCGGAGCAGCAACATGTTGTTAACAAAACGAGCAAACTTATCAGCCTTCCAACTTCGAAATTCTCTGTGTGTGAGACATATGAACTGCAAAGCCTCGCACACTTGCCTCCACCTCATGAACAGCCTGCGCATCCGCACAACAGTTATGATCCTCACAAGGGATAGAATATTGTGTAGGATCTCAGTAGGCAACAGGCTGATCCGATCCATGCTACCGTCCATGTCTTGAACATCAGTTGACTCCATAGCAACCCTACCTTGGATTCTCACATAAGAAACCTGCCAATGGAAGCATTCCGAAATCAGTAGTTGAGGTGACAACCCCTAGAGACAAAAGAAATATTTCCCTTTTTTTCTTAAAAAATATCGATCACGAGACTTGCCACTACAGACTACACACTACAGACTTGCAGTTGAAGGCTTAGCTTGGATGTCGGAGTTCAGTTGAATGATTGAATCCCAGCATTTACAAAAAAAATGTACCCACGCAAACTTATCGAACTATGCATGGATGGATTGGATTGCACCAGTAGGGCAACACTAGAATGGAGGATTTACCAATTTAGGTTTGATCGGGAACAAAACGAAACCATCACACGGCAATGAGGAATCCATCCGAGCGAGCAAGGATTACAAACCAGCACATAAAGGAACAAGCCCAAGCCTTGATGGACCTCTCCCCGACGGCGACGAGGAGTGGGAGGAGGAGGAGAGCCGGAAGGCAGCCGGCGTGCCGTAGAGGATGACGAACTGGCGACTGGCGGCGTTTGGTATTGTGTATTTTATCGGAAGACTGGACTGGGCCGGATCACATATGCGCAAATGCAAGCCTCAATATGTCCCGGTGGCATGGCCCAACGACCGAAACACCAAAAAAAAGATTTTTATTTTAAAAACGGAGTTGTTAGCGTCCCCACATGCGTTCCGGGCGCTAGGAATGGACAAGCGTCATATCCGAGGTACTGCAGCCGTCAGATGTATTGTAATGAAAAATTTCTCATTGCAATATCAAATCATGTTGCACGCAACATGAATCTATGCTTCGCAACATTTAAAATCAACATCCGTAACATCAAAAATTAACATCTGCGACATCAAAATCAATTTTTGCAACATCAAGGACACGATGATGATCATCAGTCCAAATGGAATGCAGAAAAATCTTGCTGCAACATGAAGAAGAATTCTGCAACATTCAAAAACACATCCGCAACATTCAAAAACAACATCCGCAACATTGAGATCTACTTTTGCAACATTGCAACATCGACATGAAACACTTGAAACATTCCTTCAAAACATCTGGAACACCGAAAACATACCTTGCAACATACATCGAAACTTGTTTGCTGCTTCCATCAGTGCCTCGACACCCCATCCATGGCCGCATCAGGGAGGAGCGGCGGGCGTCGGACGCGCTCACCCGCCTCCCAACCGAGTGCCGCGGAGAACGCCCGTGAGTCAAAGCCTGCGGCGCTCGCCCGTCCCTCCTCGTCGCGGAGCCGACGATGCGCGCCTGCCCCCTCCTCGCCGTGGGGGAGCGGCGATGTGCGGCTCGCCTGCCCCTCGTCGTCGTGGGGGACGGGGCATGGTTGCCGTGAGCTCGGCCCCTTGCCACCGCGAGCTCTTCGCCGTTGTGGCCTCTCCTCGTCGCGGCCTACTGGAGCTCCCGCCCGTGGGGGAGGTGGGGAGCGCCTCCATCCGTGGGAGGGCGCAGGCGGCTCCGCCCCATCTCTGGTGGCGGCGCGGCCCGAGCGCGAGGGAGTGGTGGTCGAAAATGTAGGCGGAAGGGAGCGGCTCGTCGGTGCTAGGCTCAGGGGCGAAGGGGAGCGACTCGACGGCGCTAGGCTCGAGGACGAAGGGGAGCGGCTCACTAGTGCCGGGATCGGGGACCGAGGGGAGCTGCTCACCAGCGTCGAGCTGAGGACGGAGGGGAGCGTCTTACCGGTGCTGAACTCGGGAAGAGAAAGACGTAGGGGCGAGCGGATAAGGAAGGAGGTGCGTCCGACGCATCGGTGGGGGGGGGGGGAGAAAATGATTGTGGGGCTTGTGGGGAAAATGATAAGAAGTGATATCGTCTCCGACGTATCAAACGCCCTGTTTAGGCATTACCGTTTTAAAAAACTTCATCACGCTGCAAATTGGATTACGCATGTGTGCAAAATCATCATGCCACAATTTCAAAAAAAAAAGAAATCATCATTCCACGGGGATGGTCATGTCCCAATTTGCAGTGCCTAAACGGTTGCATAGACGGTTATCAGTTACCACCAGCATATAATAAACCATTTTTGTAGCTGGAGCGTACATTCACGCTGAGATTTAAAATATGATGTGTCCCACAAATAAACTAATTAATATCGCAGAAAAGATCAAACCCTGAGATCGATCGAATTAATTCAGCTTATTATCACATCGTCGTCATCGATCGACCCTGCAAACCACTAGCTAGGAATCAACCATGTTCGTCTGCATACTCCTGAGCGCGCTCCATGCAGCACGGGCAGTTCATAGGGTCGGCTTTCGGCATCCGCAGGTTCTTGATCGTGTGCCGGCACCTCTCCCGCAGTCTGTACCCGAGGGCGTAACTGTTATAACAGCCGCCGACGTCGAGCACCTCCAGGCGCGAGCAGTGGTCAAGCAACGCGAGCATCACCTCCGATCCGCCGGCGCATGGAAGTAGCCGCTCGACACGACGAGCCGCTCCAGTAGCGGGAGCTTCTTGATCACCTGTTAGGGTGTCCGAAAATTCGGATGAAACCCCCGAACACAAGTTGAATAAAGTCAAAGCGTTCAAGTACTCAGATGACGCAAGAGGAGACAAAGAATCTCCTAAAGACTGCTCCAACCTCAAAAGTTGTGAATCTTTTTACACGTGCCCTCGCGCCCCCTTTTATAAAAAGACGAATGGACTTTTACATTCCAAAAGTACCCTTGAATCCAAGGAATATTCCTAATGTGAACACATACATGAATGTCTTTTACATCTCATACATTTACAAGCCTGCCACTAGTTCACACGCCAAACCCAGACTTTTGAGGCAACGTCTTTGACTTGGCTTCTTGCTGGTTCACGAGTCTTTTATTCATAGAAACCTTCACATGACATAACCTCCGAACCACGACCTCCGAACTTGATCTTCAGTAAATTTCCGAATTTCACAGATTCCGGTTCCGGATCTTCTCAGGTTCATGACTCTAGGACTTCGCAGGTTCAAGACTCCAGATTTTCGCAGATTCGCGACTTCGGGGCTTCGTGGGTTCAAGATTCCAGATCTTCGCAGATTCAAGATTCCTGAGCTTCGCAGGTCCCGGGCTTCAGATCTCCGCAAGTTCGCGACTTCAGGGCTTCGCAGGTTCAAGATTCCTGAAAACTCATTTCACGAATTTCATTACACCCAACGTTTCGAGGGTGACAGGTTTTCCTGAGTTCCCCGACACTAGCCCCTCGGGGAAGCGCGTTGACTCAGACGATCTGATTCCATGAAAAATCTTAGAATTTCAGTAAAAACATCACCCTCGGAACGTCGGAGTGGACACGCGTCGTCCGAAAATATCGCAACGGTCGAATCGAGGCGAGTTCTTGAAACTGCCCCCCTCCCTATAAATAGAGAGTTGTCGTTGTTAAAAAATTCTCACCAACTTCTCACTTTCTGCGAACTTTTGCTCATATCTTCATAGAAGAGCGCTTCGCAGCAAAGTGTTCACGATCTCAAGACTTCCTCGAACTTCCAAAGGTACCGCTTTCTTTGTTAATTAGTTATCATTTCTACTTGCCGATGCTTGTGTTCGCACCTTTTGTTTTGCGAACTTCATTCACGAAAGTTGTGTTATTATTTCTTGCTTTTACTATCGTCGAACAGGTGGCTCGCACTAAAAGTACCGCCAGACCTATGACGAATGAAGAGTTGGCTGCAACCGACCTTCCGGCCGAGCCAGTAGTTCAAATTCCTGAGACCGCACAACCTCCAGAAGGGCACTCATCTCCCGCTGCTAGCGGGTCTAGGAGTCACGAAGATGGGGAGGTCATGACGGACGATGAAGACGTCGGAGATGTTGACGCCGACGTCAAAGATCTGATCAAAGCAAGGCCGTCAGGACCTCTTCCTCCGTCTTTCGCTTTTGGGGAATCCAAGGTTACCACAAATATGATCAGAGATTACGAAGCTGCTGGATTTTTCCCCGTAGGCACCGGGCGTGCTCCACTGGATGAACAAACTCCTACTCCCGAAGATGATGAAGTCGTTGTGTTCCGTGATTTCTTTACCTGCGGGCTAAGGTTCCCCTGTGATCCCATTCTTCCGGCGATTCTGGAAACTTTTTCCGTGAAGATCCATCAGCTTTCGCCGAACTCATTCTTGGAAGTGTCCAAGTTTATTTGGATCATGAAAACTTTCGGCTATAACTTTAGGGCTGACGTTTTCGCTCGATTCTTCGAGCTGGTTATTGTGCCTGACGTTATCAAGGTCGACGACGGTCAATTCTACGAAGCTCACTATACATGTTGTACTTTCAACACCCATCGACAGAACACACGAAGAGGGATTACGCGAATCCAGATCGCACCTTGCTGCAAAACAAATTTCACAGAAGACTGGAGCTCATATTGGTTCTACGTCAAAGTTGACATGTCCGCGATTCCTGACTACGAAGGACCGGCCCATCCTCTCTCCTCGCATATGGAGGCGCTAACTGTTGTGTGCACTGCGGACTACAGTCATCGGGCAGTCGGTATCAGGAGCTGTGAAAATGCATTTCACCTTGCGAGTACTATCCTTGGAGGTTGCGACATTATTGAAGAATTCGTCGCTGCCTGAATTTGGCCAATTTCTTATGGTTGGGCCCCGACTGAGATCGTGAACTTCAATGTTAACTGGGCAGCCCAAGAAGTTCCTTTCCCGAAGTTCGGGATTCAACTGAGGGACGGCTAGAGTGCCTACGATTTTATGCTTGAAATCGAAAGGAGAGTGAATCTCATGATTGGTGAATACACCATGAATGAGTACAAAGCATATAAGAATTTGGTGAAGCATACGAAGAGAATAAATCGAGTTTTCTCTGAAGTCCGCGGAGACAAGTCTTTCCGCTCCCGACGCCCAGGCCGTAAGTTAAAATGCCTGTTGTTGTTGTTGCCAGCTGTTCAGCTGGACCTCCGAAAGCTCCAAGAAGAAGATCCTCTAAGAGCAGCCTTTCGGTTGTCGACAAGACTACGTCTTCTGGTGCTCAACCTTCGAAGACAAAATCTCTCGAATCGTCGAAATGCAAGCGCAAGTCTTCCGAACAAGTTTCGAACGCCGAACTCTAGGGGGCCTCTAGTCTCGCTCAGATGAGCCGCAAGAAGGCTAAGAAGGCTATTAAAAAGGTTGTTTCTTCTGAAGTTCGGCGGGTCCCTTCTGCTTTTGACGATGACATCTTCGTGGACTCCAGACAGAAAGGTTCTTTCTTTTGGACTTTGTTGAGATTCAATTTTCATGAACACTGCCCATCGGGTTCTGAAAACGAGTTCGTGGATATTGATTCCTTTTCACATGCAGCTCCCGAAGTTCAAAAAGAAGTCGTTTCCGCTATTGCTGATGAGCCCCCCGCTGCTACTGCTGATACTATTGTTTCTCAACCTGCCCGTCCTCAGATGAGGCATCTCTCGAAGTCACCAAGGAGCTTGAGCTTACCATTCACAGGGGTGAAATTCCTGTCCAAGACGTTCCCTTGGTCGAAATTCGTGAAAATCTCCCCGAAGGCCACGCTCCCTCTCCTTCCCTAGCTGCCTTTAACAAGAGCTTTGGTACGTCCTACTGCGGTGAATTGTTAAGTGTTGGTTATGAGTTGACTGGTGTCGGAGGTGGTGCACCCGAGATTTTGACGCTCTGGAAATTGCCTGTGCTAATTCATGAAACAGGGGAAGGGGCTTCGGAACAAACGCTTCACTTGTTCGGCGCGGGACAAGGTTTCGAAAAAGGGCACAGTAGTTCCTCGAAGAAGGCTCCAACAAGTCTGGGCAAGTCCTCTACGAGTTCGGGGAAAAAACTTGCCACTAAGAATAAAAAAGGTTCATTTCTTTTCGCAACTTACTCTGCTTCGGACTTCTCAACTTTCTACTCATGGCTTTTTCTTGCGATTTTTCAGAATTTGAAAATCTTATTCATCCATAACCCGTGTCCAAGTTCGCAGAATATCACAGAGATTACGCAGCGAAAGCCTCCATATCTAGAAGGATTGCTTGTATACGCTTGATTGAACAAGAGAAGATAAATAAGAAGTTGACAGAAGACTCCCGGAAACTGAGTCGCGATTTCAAACTGTCTCAAGCGGCGAACTTGGACTTAGAAAAGAAAGTGGCTAAACTGACTGTGGCTCTGAAGAGCTGTCAGGACGAGAAGAAAACTACTGAAGATGCCCTTGACCGGTCTAAAAAGATCTAGAAAAATTACAGAAGACACATGATTATGATTTGCAGCTAATAGAGAATTTTCGCAAAGATCATGACAAATCCTTGAAAGCTGCCGAAGATCTTCGTATCAGCAACGCTGATCTGGCCAAGTCTTTGAGGAGCAAGGAACAAAAGATACAAGATCTCGAAATAGCATTGACTGGTCAGAGGGAAGCTTCAGGGAGAAGCGTTTCAAAACCATCAGCAGGTTGAAGAATTTGTTTGAAAAGTACGAAAAATCTCTGAACGAATTTGGCGTTCGTCCTGCGCCACTCCCTGTTCACTTGGGACTTCTTGAGTTCATGGAGTGGATCGATGCTGAATTCAAAGCACTCCCCGAGGTCATTTCTGGTGCCAATGATTTTGCAGAAGCCTTCTCTGTAGAAAGCATTTTGAAGCTTCTTCACGATTTTGACTGCGTGGATCTTGTGAAGTTTCTCGAGAAACTTCCACAATTTGCCGATGCCCTGAGTACTTCGAGACTTCGACCTAATGAAGATGTTCAAGCTATCAGAGCTAAATCCGCAAGAGAATTCTGGCTCGCTAGCGGGAAGGAAGCTGTCAAGAGCATCGCTCGTGCCAAGCTTGCCCAGGTTGATTTCCGAACGATTCTGTTCGCTTCTGCTGATTCGTGATGTTTTCTCTTTTGATTTTTCTTATGTTTCTTTCTTTGCCTCCCTCAGTTAATTGAAGAAGAGAAGCGAGGAAAGGGTGCTGCGCCTCCAGAATTCTCTACTGAAGATGAAGAATCAACAGACTCAGGTGAAGAAGACTCTGGCGGTAGCAGCGACGATGGCAATGATGGCGACCATACCTCCGAACATGAGGAAGATTCCCCGAAGGTTGACATCACGGGCTAAACATTGATGAAACATTTGCCCCTCATGGCCGTTATGTACATATGTAAATTCATTAGGCTGTAACATTTTGTCTGAACAAATTGTCTTGTAAACTTTAACCTGTGTAGGTCCTGGAAGTTGGGCCTACGCAAGATGTGATGCCACTACGAATTCATCGTGGGAACATATTTGTTAGTGGTGAAGCATGGCGTTTGTTCAAGGAAGCTCATCCAGAGCAAGATTTCTCGAATTTTTGGCTTGAAGTTTCACTTAAATTTTTGATGGATTGTTTCGATCTTTCTTCTTTCTTCCTTCTTCGTAAGGACGAGAACTCCACTGCTACGAACTCAAGCTCTTCGAAATTCGTGAAGACGGAGCCCTTTAGCCCCATTACTACTGGCCTTGATTTCACTTACGCTAGTGATGTTGCGGAAAATAGTAGCCGTGAACCAGGGCATATTGTTGAACTTTCATTCTAGAATTTGTAATTCTCAATGTAGTCTTGATGATACTAGGTCAAGATTTTTATGCAAATAAGGCAATAAAGACGTTTTTTGAGAAAAAAACGTCATCCTTCCCCACCTTGTCGCTTTGCATGAAAATCTCAAAGTGAGTTAACGGAACTTTAGTGTTGTGCGGTCGTCTTGATTATACGTACTTTTTAGAAATTTTCACGAGTTTTGAAATTGCAAAAATTATGAACCAAGTCGACAAAATTTGTTTGCGAATTTTGTGGACTTGACCCACTTGGCACACTTGCCCTGGTTGATATTGCAACCCTCAGTTGCTTCAACCACGATTTTCTGCGAATCCTCATTCGAGCCCCTTGCCTTTTCAACGAAACATATTCATCGCGAAAATTTTTTGTGAGTTTCTGCCAAAAAATTCTTACATAATGAAAAATACATTCGCTTATCCGCGATTACCATTAATTATCATGATGAAAACTCAGGCTACAACTTATTGTTGTCTCGAGCCTTTTGGGTGGGAATCCCTTTGACGGTGGGATTTAGGCCACAACTTGTTGTTGTCTCAGGCCTTTCGGTGGGAATCCCTTTGATGGTGGGATTTAGGCCACAACTTGTTGTTGTCTCAGGCCTTTCGGTGGAAATCCCTTTGACGGTGGGATTTAGGCTTTCACGGAGCCTCAGGCTATCACGAAGCCTTTTCACAAACTCTTCTTCTTTTCACGATAGGATTCTGGCTATTACGAAGCCTTCATAGGAAATTTCTCTTTTTTCACAATGGAATTCTGGCTATTAGGGAGCCTTTCACACGAACTTCTTTTTCTTTTTTCACTATGGAATTCCGACTATCAGAAAGCCATTCACACGAACTTTTTTTTTCACGATGGAATTCCGGCTATCAGGAAGCCTTTCACATGAACTTTTTTTCACGATGGAATTCCGGCTATCACGAAGCCTTTCACACGAACCTTTTTCTTTTTTCACGATGGAATTCCGGCTATCAGGAAGCCTTTCACACGAACTTTTTTCTTTTTTCACGATGGAATTCTGGCTATCAGGAAGCCTTTCACACGAACTGTTTTCTTTCACATGGTAGAATCTCGGCTATCACGGAGTCTTTTCACGAATTTTTCTTTCGCATGGTAGAATCTCGGCTATCACGGAGCCTTTTCACGAATTTTTCTTTCACATGGTGGAATCTCGGCTATCACGGAGCCTTTTCACGAAGTTTCCTTTCACATGGTGGAATCTCGGCTATCACGGAGCCTTTTCACGAATTTTCCTTTCACATGGTGGAATCTCGGCTATCACAGAGCCTTTTCACGAATTTTTCTTTCACATGGTGGAATTCTTAAAAAATATGCATGATGTGGGGGAAGACTATTTTCATATATATCACAAAGAGTATTTACATAGGATCCGCCTCGTTAAAAACCTTGCCTCTTGATTTAGAGCCCCCTTTGCAAGGAAAAGAGTACGGTCCTCCTTATTCTACTGTAAATGGCGAAAAAGAAAGCTAACTTTTTTTCTCCGAAATCACTTATAGACTCGTGATTCGGCTTTTAGGTTTTTATTTTAGAATGTAAACTTATGAAAAATGGAAAATACTTTAAACTAAATTCTACCTAATTTTTGAGCTCTTATGGGTAGTACCTTTTCAGGCTGTCGGCATTCCACGAATATGGCAATTCTTCACCAGTCTGTTCTAGCAAACAAAAAACCCCTGGCATATCTGTTTCTTTTGCTATGTATGGTCCTTCCCATAATTCATGAAGTTTCCCCGGGTTTTCCCAGTTCTTCTTTCTTTTCAACACCAAATCGCCAGTTTTGATGTCCTTTCGAACCACTTTCTTATCTCTCTATGCCTTGGTCTCTTTTTGGTACATCTCGATGTTCTCAGCAGTTTCAAGGATTGTCAGCTCAATCATGTCTTTTTCCAATTTCTGGTCAACTTCTTCAATTTCTTTTGCTTTCAGTACTCTCATACTCTCATTCTTGATTTCCTCTGTCATCATTGCCTCAGTGCTGAAGAGTAGGCGAAAAGGCGTGAAATCTGTTGCCCTCGACACAGTAGTGTTGTGAGACCATATCACTTTCGGCAATTCATCTACCCATTTACCCTTCTTTTGATCGAACAAGCACTTTTTGATTCCTGAAAATATCGGACCATTTGCCCTTTCAACTGCTCTATTGGACTGTGGATGATACACTGATGAGAATTTCGCATGAGTGCCCAAAGTCTTGCAATATTCTTTGAAAATGTAACAGTCGAACTGTTTCCCATTATCAACAGTCAGTTCTCTGGGAACTCCAAATATGCAGATTATGTTCTGCCAAAAGAACTTCTGAATTGTTGGTGCTTTGATGTTCGCGAGTGGTTTCGCTTCTACCCACTTCGTGAAATAGTTGACAGCAACAGCTGTGAATCTTTAATTTCCTTGAGCCGTTGGTAATGGTCCGACTAGATCCATCCCCCACCTTTGCAATGGCCACGATGGTGGAATGAGGTGAACTGGCATGGAAGGTAGGTTCTATTGATTCGCCGTTTTCTGGAATGCTTCACATTGCCGAACCAGTGCTTTCGCGTCTATGTTCATGGTGGGCCAATAGAATCCCTTCTTTATCGCCTTTCCTGCTAGAGCCCTTGTGCCTATGTGTGCACCGCAGAATCCACTGTAGATTTCTCTGAGAAGCTCAAGGCCTTTTTCGGAGGTAATGCACCTTAGCCAAGGCTCAGTGACTCCCGATTTGTACAGCTCTCCATTTACCACTGCATAGCCCCTTGCCCTTTGCTTTAACCTTTTTTCTTGCAACTCATCTTGTGGTTCATAGTGGCCTCTCAGATAAACCATGATTTCTGCTCTCCAATCGGGGGTTTCCACAACATTCACGATTTTCGGCCTTGATTCCTTGATAGATGGTTCTTTGATAATTTTGGAGAACACATCGGGAGGCAATTCTTGATTTCTGGCTGCTGCTTTCGCCAATTTGTCTGCTTCATTGTTGTCATCTCTTGGAATATGCTGCACTGAATAACCTTTGAAATGCCTTTCCATTTCTCTGACTTTTTCAAGGTACTTCATCAAGACAGGATTCCTTGCTTCACTTTCTTTTTCGATATGTTCTTGAATAACCTTTGAATCCGTCCTGATTATGAAGGTTTGCTGACCCAAGGCTCTCATCTTTCTTAGTGCTAGAAGTAGAGCTTCATATTCTATTGTGTTGTTCGTGGAGTGCTCATTGTTCGTGAATACGAGCCGTGCTGCATATCTTATTACGACTCCCGCCGGGGATGTTACCACCGCCGAAATTCCAACTCCCTTGTGGCACCAAGATCCATCACACTGCACTATCCAAGGCGTGGGTATCTCTTCATAAAGATTTTGAGTTGGTGAAGTCCAATCCACGACAAAGTCTGCCAAGACTTGCGATTTTATCGCGCTTCTTCTCTCGAAATCCACGACGTATTCTGAGAGTTCAGCGCCCCACTTGATTATTCGGGTAGATGCCTCTCTGTTTGTGAACAAGTCACTCAGTGGTTGATTGGTGATGACCCTTATCCTGTGACCCTTGAAGTAGTGTCTCAGTTTCCTCGTAGCCATGATGACTGCATATGCAATCTTTTCCAACTCGGAATAGAAAATTTTTGAGCCAGACAGGGCTTCTGAAGTGAAATATACGGAAATCTGTTTGAGCTTTCCTTCTTCTTCCTTTTCTTGCACTAATACGGCGCTCACTACCGAATTTGATGCAGACACGTATAGGAGAAGTGGCGATCTTGGTTCGAGAGGGCACAGCTTGGTCATGTTGGACAAGTAGTCTTTTAGTTCTTGGAAAGCTTCTTTCTGAGTTTCGGACCACTGAAAGTTTTTAGTACTTCTGAGAACTTGAAAGAATGGTAAGTTTCTTTCTGCATCCCTAGGAATGAACCTGTTGAGCGCGGCCACTCTTCCTGTCAATTTCTGCACATCCTTCACGGAAACTAGATCTTGCATTTCTACCAGTGCCTTGTTTTTGTCGGGATTGGCCTCTATGCCCTTTGTTGAGACTAGGCATCCGAGAACTTTCCCTTTGTGAATACTGAAAATGCACTTTTCAGGATTCAGCTTCAGATTCGCTGCTCTCAAGTTCGTGAATGTCTCTGCCAGATCACTAATATGATCTCTTCTCTGGACACTTTTGACGACTATGTCATCCATATATGACAAAATGTTTCTCCGAATTTGAGGGTGGAGGACTATCGCTATCATTCTCGAGAACGTGCATCCTGCATTCTTCAGCCCCTCTGGCATTCTCACGAAACAAAACGTTCTGAAGGGAGTGATGAAGCTTGTCTTTTCTTCGTCTTCCTTACGAACTCTGATCTGATGATATCCTGAAAACATGTCCAGGAGTGAAAGCATCTCACTGTTAGCGGCATCATCTACGATTTTATCTACCCTTTCCAAGGGAAAATCATCTTTCTTGCATGCCTTATTCAAATCTGTGAAATCTACACACATCCTCCACTTTCCATTCTTCTTCTTCACTGGTACAGTGTTGGCCAGCCAGACTGGATACTTCACTTCTCTTATCACTTTCGCATCTTGCATCCTTTGAACTTCAGCTGCAACTGCCTTCACTTTTTCTTCGGACATTTTCCGAAGTTTCTGCTTCTTGGGAGCTACTCTTTCATCTGTTTCCAAGGCATGTTCAATGATGTCCCTGTCAACGCCTTGCAGGTCTTTGGTTGACCATGCAAAAACATTCTTGTTCTTATTCAGGAATTGTATAAGCTCCTTCTCTTCTTCGGGATTAAGGTGAGCCCCAATTGTGACTGCTCTGTCGGGCATGTCATCCAGGTATACTTTCTTGGTTTCACCATCAGCAGCTATCTCAATCTTTATATTGTCCCGCTTGGCCTCTTCGTAAGGTTCCTTCCTTTCTTCAGCTGTTTTCAGCTGGTACACATTTGCCTGGCCTGGGTATGGCCTTTTTCTATGTTTCTGGCCTCTTGTTGATCGCCAAAAACTGTGATAACCCCCTTGGGTGCAGTTATCTTCATGCACAAGAATTGTTGCCTTATGACTGCATCAAATTTGTTCATGAAGCCTCTGCCGAAAATCGCGAGGTATGGGTGATAAATGTCGACCACATCAAAGATGAGGGTCTCTGTTCTGGCATTGTCGAGATCTCCGAATGATACAGGAAGTGATATCTTTCCAACTTACTTGATTGGTTTTCCTCTGAAACCTTGCAATGGGTATTCCGGCGGGTGCAACATGTGCTGGCTCAGGTTCATCTTCTCGAAAGTTTTCAAGAATAAAATGTCTGCCGAATTTCCATTATCTACTAGGACTTTTCCAATGATCCACCCAGCTATGTTTACCTCGATGACCATGGCATCATTGTGAATCGCGGATTTCAGTTTGAAATCCTCTTCAGTGAAAGTGATTGGCACCTTGGCCCATTCTGGTCGTGCAGCTGGACCGTCATTGATGATGGTGTTCACATACCTAAAATAATTGTTTCTTTGCTTCTTAGTTTCGAATTCCATGGCAGACCCTCCTGAAATTGGCATGATTGTCCAAAAGATGGCAAGACTTTCGAGTTCTGGGGTCTCGAACTTGATTCTGGTCTTGACGAACTATCGGGTGGTGGTGGTAAGATTTCCCGAATTGGTTGTGGTTGCTGGATTGATTGGATTGCCTGCGACTGAGGGAAAAAATTGCTGAGATGCTTGCCATGATGATTGTGGCTGTTGAAATTGCTGCACTGCGACTGGACTTGGTTGAGAGTTCATGAATTGTGGCTGCCAGAAGTTCGGGTGAAATTGATTCGGCATTGAGGATGCGATGCTCATCAAAGCTTTCTCTTGCTGAATTCTTGCGATGTTCTTCTTGGTTTTTGGGCACCCTTCAGTGTTGTGTCCTCTTCCATGATACTCACAATATAAGTACGAGCCTTTTGGGTTGTGATTCGTGAGTCTCGGGGGTCCTCTTCCTCTTCCCCTTCCCCTGGGTGCGAATCCTCTTCTTGTGCTTGGTCTGCTGCTCTGGTCAGGGTGAGGATTTTCCACATTGTTGATGTTTCGTGGATTCTGGGATTGTGGTCTCCAAGTCATTTCTCTGTTGCCTTGCCGTGCTTCATTTCATTCGGCCACTCTTTTGCGATGATCATCAACTTGTATTCTTCCAGTTCATGAAAAAGTTCTTCAACCGTCTTGTGTTTCTTTCGCATCAGATGCGAAGCTGTTGGTCCTGGAGTCAGACCTTTGATCAGTGCCTTGATCGTTGTTTTGTCATCGGCTTCTGGGATCTGGGATCTTTGCTGCATGAATCTTCTCACGAAGTTCCATAATGGCTCTCTGTCTTTCTTTGCAATTATACAGATCTGATGATTCAGCTGTTGTGTCATGGAACATCTGAAATGTCTGCATGAATTTTGTCTTGAGATCTACCCAGCTGCAGACTGAATGCGGTGGCAGCAAAGAATACCAATTCAAGACTGGTCCTTCGCAGGCAATGATGAAGGATTTGGCCAGTGCAACATCGTCTCCTCCTGCTGAATTCACAGCTGATTCATACCTCATGAGGAACTGCCTGGAATTTCCGAAGCCGTTATACTTCAGGAGAGAGACCGGCTTGAACTTCGGTGGCCATGGTGCAGTTTGCAGCCCTATGGATAGTGGTGATTCAGAATCTACGAACTGTGAGATTCTGTTTCCCGTGAAGAAATTTTCTTTCGGAATTCTTCTGGTTGGTCCAGAGTTCTGATGTGGTGATTCTCGCCACAGTGAACTGTTTTCTTGTTCTTTCATTTCATCTATCTCTCTTTGTATTGTTTCAATTTGTTCTCTTGCCTGGTTGAGCTGTTCTAGCTTCTCAGAGATCTTTCTTTTTTCCTGCAATTGACTTGCAAATTTTTGTTTCTCTTTCTGCAGCTGCTGTATCTTCTGCTGAACTCTTTCTAGTTCTCTGTCTATGGTCTCGTCATCATCATCATCGTTCTCATGCGTTTGCTGTTCAGTAGGTTGTTCTTGAATGTGTGCTGTCTTCTCAGCTCTTGCATTCATCAGAGCTTCAAGTTTTGCTCTCCGTTCTTGATCTGTGATGTTTGAAGGTTCGGGGACGAAAGAGATTTCATTGCCTTCAAGATGATGGTGCTCTTCTTGATCTGTCTCAGCTGGAATGTTCTTCTTGGATCTCTTCTGTGGTGGCATCGAGAGTTGTTTTTCGGCTGAAACACGGTGGGCGCCAATGTTGGGGGTGTCCGAAAATTCGGATGAAACCCCCGAACACAAGTTGAAGGAAAGTCAAAGCGTTCAAGTACTCAGATGACGCAAGAGGAGACAAAGAATCTCCTAAAGACTGCTCCAATCTCAAACATTGTGAATCCTTTTACACGTGCCCTCACGCCCCCTTTTATAGGGAGACGAAGGGACTTTTACATTCCGAAAGTACCCTCGAATCCAAGGAATATTCCAAATGTGAACAGATACATGAATGTCTTTTACATCTCATACATTTACAAGCCTGCCACTAGTTCACACGCCAAACCCGGACTTTTGAGGCAACGTCTTTGACTTGGCTTCTTGCTAGTTCACGAGTCTTTTATTCATAGAAACCTTCACGTGCCATAACCTCCGAACCATGACCTCTGAACTTGATCTTCAGTAAATTTCTGAATTTCACAGATTCCGGTTCCAGATCTTCTCAGGTTCATGACTCTAGGACTTCGCAGGTTCAAGACTCCAGATCTTCGCAGATTCGCGACTTCGGGGCTTCGCGGGTTCAAGATTCCAGATCTTCGCAGATTCAGGATTCCTGAGCTTCACAGGTCCCGAGCTTCAGATCTCCGCAAGTTCGCGACTTCAGGGCTTCGCAGGCTCAAGATTCCTGAAAACTCATTTCACGAATTTCATTACACCCGACGTTTCGAGGGTGACAGGTTTTCCTGAATTCCCCAACATCACCCCCTGGACGAAGTCCCTTGGGGGCATCATGTAGATCCAGGACGTGATGTGGATGCTCCTCAATGCAGGCGACCTCTCATCGAGGTAGGCAAGGAAGTCGCGGCCCGCGTTACCGCGGAAGGACTCGCACTGGCCAGCGCTGCGGGCCACGGCAACCCGTGCCATCGCATTCCAGTGTGCGGGGCAGGGGCGGGCGCAGGATTTGAACCATGGGTATTTAAAAATTCATGTGGCAAAAAAAATTTTGGCAACCTAAATTATTATAGTCTCATAACATAGAATTAAGTTGCAGCTGATAGCATCATTGATTAATAAAACACATCATAACATGAAAATATGCGGTTACTAAATGTTCAACATATGAAAGTGGCATCATGTAAAATAAATATAGCATAAAACAGTAGAAAGATAACAAAGCTTACAAGCTATAGCCTACAGGACGACTTTCAATCAGTGTAACCAAACAACCATTCAAATATTGCTGCCCCATCTTGCTTCTTCTCATGTTCTTTATCAAATTCATTATAGAAAAGACCCTCTCAATACCAGCAGTTGCAACACGAAGAACAAGCACCAATTTGAGAAGTTTATGGACGATTCCATACCGAGAAACCTTGTCATGTTTAACTAGCATCATAGACAATTCTGCTAGACTTCTCAAATTTTTGAAGTTCTCATCACTTCTAACATCATTGATATAATGGTGCAGCTGAAAATGAAGCTGGTTCATTTCTTCAAAATCAAAGTCATGTGGATAGAACCCAGCAAGCTTAACCAAGTTCTCAATATTAAAAGCAGAAAAAGAATCTGCTGGACTGAATGCTGGCATGCATCTAAGTAGCTGTGTATTTACCTCATCAAACCTATTATTAAGCTCCTAAACTTGTCTATCAATGACACCCAAAAACATATCAGCATGAAACCGGTGATAATTAATGGCACCTCTATAGAACTGCTTTGATCTTTGCATAGGAATATACTTCTCATTCATGTCAGCAACCTTAACCTTGTTCTTCTTACAAAAAGAAGTGACATTGGTAACAAATTCTTGCCATCCAGAGTCTTCTCTCAAAACATTCAGTTCTACCTTTGTGAACTCCAAAAGATCCATTGCATTTACAATATCTTGCTCCCTCTTTTGCAAAGCATTGCATAAGTCATTTGTGTATCCAAATATTTCATTCATCAAGTGTAGCATGAAAACAAACTCAAAGGACTTAAATACCGTGAGCATAGTTTGTGCTCCATTAGCTTCAGACCCTTTAGTTTCATTCCCAATCCTATATAGAACTTTTCTGATTGAAGGATACTAACATGCATCACAATTCTGTAGTGAGATCCCCGTCGTGTATCACTGGCCTTGCTAAGCCCATTTCCTGATTCAAACCTTGCCCAGTTTCGACTTCACCCAATTTCAATGCTTCAATCATGTATTTAGCTTGAGCACCACGAAGCATGCGGATCTTTTTACAAGACATCCCTAGAACATTCAACATATATGAAAGTTGCCCAAAGAACCAATCACAATCAGTGTTCTCCTTAGCAACTGCTACAAGGGTTAGTTGAAGCTGATGGGCGAAGCAATGAACATAATAAGCAGAGGGGGCTCATCCGTAATTAGTTTCTTCAAACCATTGACATGACCCTTCATATTGCTAGCTCCATCATAACCTTGACCACGTATCTTGGAAAAAGTAAATTGATATTTCATACGTAAGGACTTAATTGCTTCTTTAAGAGTCAATGATGTAGTATCTTCAACATAGACAAGACCTAGAAATCGCTCAATTGGCTCTCCTTTTTTATTGACATAACGCAAACAAAGAGCCAATTGTTCTTGTTGGTATGCATCACTTGACTCATCAGCAAGAATTGCAAAACACTCATCACCAAGTTCTTCTATGATAAATTTGGTTGTTTCATGAGCACAAGCTTCAATGAGATCTTTCTGGATCTTGTGGTCTATCATTTGACAATTTTTTGGTGCATTCTCTAGTACCACCATATTAACCTCTTCAAAGTTGTCTGCCAACCATGCTAAAAGTTCCCGAAAATTCCCTTTATTGAATGAATTCTTTGTTTCATCATGACCACGAAAAGCTAACCCTTGACGCAACAGATATCTTATGCACTTAAGTGACCATGTCAGATAGCCTTGTACTCTAAAGTGTTTGATGCAATGGATTCACGGATTGATGCCTTAGGTCTCATGAACAATCTACATTTCTCTTCAGCTTTACTATGATCACTATCAATAGCACCAACATGCTTATGAATTCTCCTTTTCATATTCTAATTTCTAAACCCTTTATTAACAAAAGCATCCCCACCAGCTAAATTACAAGTGTCTTTGAATAGATAGCAAACAAAGCAATATGTTGCATCTCTTTGCACACTATACTCAATCCAATTGAATTCATCAAACCACTTTGGATTGAACCGGCGCTTACCTCCACACTCATGCTGCGGAAAATTCAGTGTCTTCATCTTTGGTTGACATCACCCCATTGCAATGTATGCTCTTCTAACTGAATCTTGGTCATTGATAGGATATCTTGAGATAGGAGCCCTAAGTCCAGGATCATGCTCAAGGTCATAGTCATCATTTTCTTCATCACTGGATTCAGATTCATTAACTTCCATAATTGGGGGCTCAACTGGCTTCTGTGGTATACCTCTCACTGGTTCAGGTTGTACTCTATTTGTTCCACTAGCGGTAGCAGAGGCTTGTTCACTACTAGACTGTCCACTTCCACTTTGCTCTTCAAATACCACAATCTGCATCTGGATTTCATTGGAAGATGGGGTAGCACTCTCCGTTTCAGATTGTCTGTTCTTTGCAGTTTTTTTGCCAAGAAATACCTCAAATCAGTGGTGGCAGTATTCCTCCTCTTCATATTTCAGACCTGCAATTAATCAATTAAGATTCTGACTTTTCACTGCTACTGTCATCACAAATTCACAAGTCACAAGCAATTGCTATGCGCCTATGCAATGCAAATATGCAATCCCATTTTCCAAATTCCTAATTTGACAATGCTCAGTTGCTCACGGCTCGTTGGCTTACCTGAGAGATTGGGACTTCAGGAATTGGGAGGAGCCGAAGAAGCACTGCCGCCCGGCCCCGACTGGTCGGCAACCGCCGCGGCCGCCCCGCCCGCTGCCAGCCTGCCACAACGCACAACAGGTCAGCACTCAGTAGCCAAACACATGATTGAAGGACGGACAAATCGAAAGCTGTCGGGCGCCGGCGCAAGCCGCTCCTACCTACTAGCCGGAATCCCGCCGAGGCGCCGCCGTTCGGCTCCGACCTGCGGCCTGCTCGTGCTCGCCGATGCGGCGCTACCTCGCTAGGGTTAGGCTCGAGTCGCCGTGGGTAGGCGGCCGGGCGCTGCAGGCACCGAACTAGATGGAGGTGGACTCGATTAGCCTGCGTGGGTGGGATTTTGGGCGATTGGGCCATGGGCCGGCAACAGGTAAAGAGGAATCGGCCCAGGTAGTAGTCCAGTTGGGCCTTTTTCTTTGTTGGATTCAATTTGGGACTGTATGTTTTGTTGTATATATATATATATACCTAAGATACACTATATGTATAAAATGTTTTTGCAAAAATAATGGGTATTCAACTTAATACCCATGAATACATGTGGGCCCGCCCCTGGCGCGGGGACGTCTTCCGGCGAGACGATCTTGTCCTCGTCGGCTGAGAGGTCGATGTGCCGCCACAGCGGGGGCTTGGTGACGGCCAACCGCCGCCACGACGCGCACACGAGCCCCGCGCCGCCGCGGAGGATCTCGGCGTGAGGAACATGCCTGAAGATGCCCAGCAATATAGAATTCCAAATGGGCCAGGCACGATCAGCGGCACGAGGCACGACTCGAAAAAACACGACCCTAGCCCGCTCGACCCGAGGCATGATCAATAGTGCCTAGTGCCAGTCCGGCCCATCAGGCCGGCCCGAATCACGACCCGATAGGGGCGGCACAAAAGCGACCCGACCTCAGGCACGAATCTGGCCCGACCTGCCAAAGGCCTCTTAGCAGCCCATCTACCTATAGTATATAAACCAACTCATCTCTAACCCCAACCCTAATTTTCTCACCTCCATCACTCTTTCCACCTCCCTGGGCAGCCGCCGCCGCCCCCTCCAGTCCTCCACCCACGCCGCCGTCACCGGCCCCCTCCACCTTCACCACGACGGTCGGCCGCCTCCACCGCAGACGCTGTTGACGGTTAAGAGTTGTATCGAATTTCGTTTATGACTTTCAAGCGGACAAGTCTCTCGTCGTAGTCAAGGGACCCTTCTTCCCTCGAGTGGTGAACCCAAGGTATCGAATCCGTGGAACAAATGTGTGACGCAAAAGTTGATCCAGTAAATCCAAGTAACTCCAATCTTCGGTAAAAGAAACCCTAATGCATCTAGATAAAAGACACGAAACTAATCTAATCTACTAAAGACCGGAGATAACAAAGTAAGATTGGGTAGATAAACCGATCTAGGGACATCGGGGTAAGCCTTTTGTTGAAGTTCCAAGCAAGAGAAGAAATAGCAAATCGAATCTTATAAGAAGCCTCTTTAAATCGTGGTTTCCCGTCCAAATCCGAAAAGATCCGCCTTTCGGAACCCCCGTTCTGTCACAACGTATCCCTACTCATGCAGGGAGTCTAGGGCGAGTCAAAAGACAAGTCAAGATTCTTTCGGAAGATCCGGCGTGTACCTCTAGCCACCACGCTTACAAGAACACCCTATGTAATCTATCTCGAGAATAGAATTGTAATAAGCAAAGCCGATCGAAAAACGAAATCTTCGAGGAAACACTTAATCGCTAGGAAAAGATTCAACTTGATAATTCAACTATAACAATGATACATACACAAGATCACCACCGGGATCCTTCCTTGATCTTGCTTCTAGCTCCAGGAACTCTGACGTGGTCTTCCGTGCAAGGTTCCCACGTCGGCTAGGGAAACCTAGTCAACTAGCTTGACCCTCTCCTCTCCGAGATGGTGTCCCTCTCTTCTCTGCTCCTCGGCAGCCGATGACGAATTAGATGCTGTGTGGCTCTCGGTCAGGGGGCTATAAATAGCCTGAATGGCGGCTAGGGCAAAGGAGGGGGCAAACAGGCCCTAGACAGGGCTGGGCCGACTGGCCTGGGCCGGCCGGCCTGGGCCCATCCAGGCCCAGCCCAAGGCCTCCTTTGCTCTACGTCGGTTCCCTTGCTTCCTGGATGTTTCCCCCTTCTGCATGTAGGTCCATTTCGTCAGTTTCTCTCCGAATTGGGCATAACTCCTTTTCTTGCAAGATTTAGCACTTTTCTGGTTAGGTCCTCGGAGTTTGTCGTCTTCTCGGATCAAGTCCCTGGCTTCTTGGAGTTAAGTTTGCTTCATTGCATGACTTGTACGGGGCTTCAAGGTCTTGTCATAAGGTGCTTGGTGAACTTATCCCGAAAGTCTTACTTTCAACGCTAAAAACCTGCATAAACACTAAACTCCAAAACTGACATGCACACGTGAACTTGTTATACCACGGGGTTAGTACCAATGGATAAAGTATAAAACTTATGCCAACATCGAAGGTAAACTTATGGCTAGGTTGACGGATTTTCACCGTCAACATCTCCCCCATGCTTAAACCTTGCTTGTCCTCGAGTAAGCCTTCGACGGATATCATCGTTGCCAACAATGTTTAAACCTTGCACTTGATCATACATGAGAAAACATAATGCTCTCAAAATTTTAATTCGTTAAAGTTCCATAATGTACTAGCCTTCATCTCTACGGAGGGTAGATTCTTATTAAGCTTATCCCACGAGTATTAACATGCTCACAAAGTTTAAATAGATCTCAGAATTTTTGAAATAGAGAACGAGATAAAGAAAAGCTAAACCAAGTTCACAAATTTAAATCATCTTGTATATTGCTCATGAACTCTCAACTCGCTTGTCTCTCGAGCCTATATGTTCTACTCCTTTCCCTCTTATAACATATATGTGTGGTAAGCTTTATATGGAGCTTTTGGGAAAGTTTAGTCCTAACAAGATTTTATAAATGAGGTGTTGTCAAAACAAGACACACTCCTCGTGGTCTTACCGAGACTCGTCAAAAAGGTCATTAGAAAATAATGTCATATCAAGGAGGGGAAAGAGAAAATACACACACTTTAGATGAGTGGACATGTGCAAATGGCAAAGAGTGATCCCGAGGCACAACGGAAGTCCTCGTTATCGGATTGCACATGGTTGGAAAATGAGAATGGATCTTTTAAACTTGAAGCCTTGAATTTCCTAATGCACTTTAGAGAACCGAGGAGTTCACTTTACGCATACTCATATTTTTTCTCTTTCTCATATTTCTCCTTCTTTTCTTTCTTTCTTTCTTTCTTTTTCTCATTCATTCATTTTTTTCTTGTCATTCATTCGGTCACGAGACTTTCACATAAGAGTTTTGATTTTTTTCATTTGCAGCCCTTTGAATTTTTTTTATTTTATTTACTCCCCTTTGAACTCTAAAATTTCATCGTACCTACCTCCTCCCCCATGCTTAGACGTTGCTCATCCTCGAGCAAAGAGGCGATAAATAAGGTAGGTACCGGATGTATTTTTTCCTTGGAGAGATACTTGAATTCTTCAATGCTGGCACCGTCTTGCGATCTTCCTTGAATTGATGATCCATTCTCAATAATAGGTTGTGGTCAAGGAGGTAATCACAAAAGATGATATTTGGTTTTAAGGGTGGATATCCGGCGAGGTTTGTGAGATCTCCGATGCGGCGATACACAATGCACGGATAAAAGGCTAGCAAAAAGATAGATATGCAAAAACGGAATGACCAGCTTTTTAGTCTCGGGCCAGTGAAATCATGGCCTGCAATAACTCACTCAAAAATAAATCTTGTACACTAAGGTTTATGCACTCAAATATATATTAGGCTCTAGATAGGTTGAGCAACACACAAGTGATATTTGTGACAAGGTTAGCAATATTTTTTAGCATAAAAACCATCTTCAATCTATTCATAACTTGAGAGCACATAAAACACTATGGGTCTTTATTTTAATCATAACCTCCGCTAAAGATTAAGCTAGCATTTAAATAAATTCAGATTCGTATTTTAAGAGAGCACTAGCTTTAACATGCATAAATCAATTACAAAGATAAACAAAGCAGCAATTATAATCATATATCATCATGGCACAAATTTGTGTAACTTTTCCAATGATATAATCAAAGGTGGTGTCTTTATTAATGATGAAATCAAGTTTAAATTCAAACTGAAAATAAACAAACACACTTGCTGAAATTTAAATAAAAACAGAAAATATTACGCAAACACACACAAACAAAAGCTGAAAATTACAGAGAAAGAGAAAAGAAAAGAAAACTAAAGTTCCTTAATCTTCCTAGTCCTCCGCCGGTGGTTGGTGTTGATGATCTTGATAGTAATACCATTGCTCGTAGATCGGTTGGACATTCCCTCCGACGAATTGATTCGGCTCCACTAGGTGAAGGCGTCCAAGCTCATAGGCAATATTTGCATTACCCTCACCAAGTTGAGCCGCGTTGGCTTGGATGGCTGCGATGTTTTGGGCGTTTCTCGCAACATACCCTCCAATTATGGCCATGCTTTGTTGTGGTTGGGGATATTGTGCGTAGTGCTCCGCGAAGTTTGCGTTGGGCACCACATAATTTGGTGGGGGTACCGGTGCACCACCTCCCATGCTTGCTCTTGTAGCCCTCCGTAATAACTTGGCGGAGGAGGGATCCCGCCGAATGGTGGCACATTGGGTTGTGCACCACTCGCTTGTGCGGAGGATGTTCCCTCCTCTATGATTCTTCCTCTTTTGTTTTTCCTTGCCGGGACAAGGAGTCCCTCTTCCAACTAATCTTCCCTCCCTTCGATGAAAAGCCTAAGCCTTGCATCCGGGAGGGGTAGGTTCACCATGGCCAAACGAAAACTTCCTCTCTCATCTCCACTAATGTATTTGCCTTGTCGCAAATATTCAATGCCGAGAGAGGTACCACGCAAAAGATGGTCGGGGTTTCTTGTGATCCCCGGCCGTAGGGAGAAGGCCAACATAGAGAGGTAGCACCCCGAACCAATATGTCCCACCCCCGATGTTGCCTCGCAACACCAACGGTTGATCATAAGGTATGAGGGGTCTATTGGTTGCTTGGCAATTAAAGCCGAGTAGAGCCAATTCAACTCTGTGTCAGTCACCTTCATCTCCCTCATCCTCCCCAATACCCTCTTGCACATCCAAGAGTGAAATATCCGGATAATGGGGTTGCGGATGCAATTGCGTTGTTGGTGGGCTTCTCCGGAGATTAAATTCCAAAATCCATCTAAAATGCCGGGTGGCACGTCAACTTTCTCCGGAGCTCCCTTATGGAATCCAAGTAGCTCCCTAACATGCTCGTAGGGAACCACTTGTTGGACTCCCTCCAAACGGAATGATAAGCTTTGCACCCCATCATCAAGGATAGGTGCAATGGTCATCAAGATTTCCAAGGCGAACTCCTTGTGGGTGTCCGCCGATACTCCATTAGAGAATTGCACCCATCCAAGGTGCCCCAACATGTAGTATATGTCAGTGCCGAAACCCAAGGTGAAGAGTGCTTGGTCGTCGAACTCGACGTTGGGCACAAGCCTCTTCTCAAGACGAGAGAGCCTCTCCTACTCCTCCGACGACAAAATGATGAAGTCGTACGAGGAATAAATCAGAGTGTAAGGAGGTGGCGCGGTCGAACGGGTCGATCGTCGTGGTGGCACGGGCTGCTCCTCCGTGTGCCCTTGAGGTTCGGTAAACCTCATGGACGTTCTCCTTGCAGCCCTCATACCACCAAGGAGGAGAGCATCGTTCCTCCTTGGTGGTGCCGTATCCGTCTCCATGCTCCGGGGAGACTCGGAAACCGAGTGCCTCCTCGAAGACATCGTCGACGACGGCTTGGATGACAATGAACCCTTCTTCTTGGAGAAGAGACTTGTGGTTTGCTGCACTCTTTTCTTCTACTAAAACTCCGGGTTGCAACCGGTAACTAGGCACTTAAAATCTTACTTCGGGATGTGGACTTTGAGTGGATTAAGGTGGTGGATTTTTTTGAGCTATCAAGCTTAGGAAGGTTGGCTATGTCTACAGAGGTTTTGGGCACACAAACTTGAACACACAAACTAAGGAATGGGAGGGAAGCTTGCCTGCAGAAAACGGGAGCCGGGGGGGCCTTAAGTAGGGGAGGCCGGCCGGCCTGGGCCGACCGGCATGGGGTGCCTAGTGCTCCTCCCCGCCTCGGCTTTCTTCCAGCACGATCATTTCTCCTCTGCAACTTTCCTGCCCGCGTGCTCCACGAGTTGGACTGCCCAAACACTCTCGTCCACTCCTTTTCTTGCATTATTGGTCCTTCCAGTTGATGCTTCATGCTTTGGGTCATGTCCATGCTCCCTAGCTCCACTTGCTTCACATGCCACCATGAAATTCCTGCAAAGTTGATGCTTGCTGCCCACCATGCTTGTCCTTTGCATGTGGTCTTGATGAAAGTTGATGAAAGGGTATCCAATGGTGCATGCATGATTAATTCAAACTAGATTGCCTCCCTTTAGGTGTGTTTAAGGTTAAGCACTCATCTAATTCGAAATTTAAAAATATTTTTAAGAGCCATGCAAGAGTTCAAGCATAAATTTAGAGAAGTTTTTAAACCATTAAAAACAAATGTAAGTCGAAAATATTTTCCGACTACGTTGATATCGGTCTCACCGGTATAGTTTGCCTTCATCGGTTGAGAGCAAACTTTTCCCGGCTTGATCATGGGGGCATAGGTTTAGGTTCTAATTTTGGCTAAATGAGAGAGATTTTGAATAAAACAAAATTAGATGAGGCTTAGAAAAATTCTAATCCTAGAGAAACCAAGGATATAGATTTTTAAACCAACCAAAAGTTTTGATTTCTAGGTTCACGCGAGTCCTACCATGTGCTGAAATTTAATTAACACCTAGATATAAGTCGTGGCTCTACTCGTGTGTTTTTAGCATGAAAAATAAGTCAACCACAGCACCATTATGAGGGTGAAAGGTTGAGTTAGGTTCTGAAATTATTTGGTTGAGGTTTCTCGAAAAGAAAAGAACAAACAAGCACTTAGGAGGGTTCATGCAAAGGGTTTATGATAAAGCAAAATATTCAATCAAGAATTATGTCTCTAATATTGTTCAACCACTTCTAAGTCTAATGTCTTTGCGTAATAAAACTCAAAACTAAATTATTAAAAAGACTCGAAAAAACCTGGAATCAGGTTGTCCTCCCGGTAGCTTATTCTTGACTCGACGAAACGGGTTGCCTCCCGCCTAGCGCTTCGTTTATAGTCTATAGCTAGACTTCTTCACTTGATTACTTCGGATCAACACTCTTTGCGGGCGTTGCAATCTTGGGTACCCACTTCCGCACCATCTTGGGCACGGGCTTGTCTTCAGGCTTAGTCATTTTTTTGGTCTCCACAGGCGGCTTCTCTTCCTTTGTCTTGACGGATGCAACACCTTCTTTGATTTTCTTTACGTTCATTTTTTTCGGCTCCTTCTTCTTTTTCAGACCCTCCTTTTGCTTTGGTTCTCCCTTCACTCCAATCATGTTGCATGCCTCGATTCTTGGACGGAACTTGAAAAAACTCCTTTCTCCGTTGATATCGAACATGATCTCCCCCTTGCCAACATCAATAGTAGCTCCCACGGTCTTGAGGAAAGGCCTCCCAAGGATGAGCGGTGGCTTCTCCCTCTCTCCCATCTTGAGCACAACGAAGTCGACGGGGATGAAGTGGTGTCCGACCTTCACGGGTACATCTTCAGCAATGCCCAAGGGATAGCGAATGGAGTTATCTCCCAACTCCAAACATATACCCGTAGGCTCCATTGGTAGGCGTGGCTTCTCGAACACATCCCTCGGCATGACGCTCACACTTGCTCCAAGGTCGCATAACACCTTCTCGAAGTTGAAAGAACCAACCGAACATGGAATTGTAGGGCACCCAGGGTCCTTTTGCTTCTCTAGCCCATTAGCAATAGCGGCACTACACTCCTCGGACATCTTGACATGATCTACCCCGAGTGTTGCTATCTCATATTTATTTGCAAGTATGTATTTAAAGTAACGAGAATATGTAGGTACTTGTAGGTCATCTAGTAATGGCATGTTGATGCTAAGTCTACGCACAACTTACACAAACTTCTCGAAGTGGTTGTCAAGTTTACCTCGGAAGTAGCGTGGCTTGAGTTGCGGTATCCTCGTGTCTTCCTCCGGCATCTCAAATTCGGGCTCTTCAGTGATGATCCCCGTAACCTTCTCTTTAGCAACTCCTTCCACCTCGGTGGATGGTTTAAGCTTCCTTGCTCCCGCGGAACGTTCCGGGTCTTCGGTCTCCTTCCCCGAACGTGTTTGAATGGCCTTCGCCGATTCGGGACTTTTGGGTTGTCCCGGAAGCTTCCCTTCATCATTAGTGAGGCACCCCGCAAGTTGTCCAACTTGCGTCTCGAGCATCTTCATCATGTTGAGCACTTGATGATTGGAACTTCCGACCTCCGTCACCTTGCTATCGATGTTCTCCAACACCTTGTCTATGGTCTTGAACTTGGTGACGGTGTCCTTGTTGATCTTAGCTTGCTCATCCATGAACTCCTTCAATTGTATACGAAGCGGAACCGCGTTAGAAATAGATGAGCTTGCATTAAATTGAGGTCTACCTTGCCCGTAGTGGAAGTTCGGCAATTCTGCCTTCCTCATGTAGTCGAGCGTTTTGGCTTCCTCTGGACAATCTTTGCGGACATGGCCATACTCTCCACATTCTTCGCATGTGGACCTTGCTTCGGCGGCCTTCAAGTCTTGAGCCTCTTTCTTTTCCATCTCCATCTTCTCCAACATCCTCATGAGTGAGTCGATCTTGCCTTCAAGTATGTCCTCCTTCTCCACTTGCAAGACTCCTTTGACGTTCCCCGTGGGTTGAACCGGATGTAGGCGCCCGGACGACGCCCATGTGTCATTATCCGTGACCTTCTTGAATAGAGTGAAAGCTTCTGTCGGTGTAAGTTCGATGATGGATCGTCCCGCCGATGCATCGATGATCGTCCTTGACGCCATGGTGACTCCTGGATAGAACTTTTGCACGAGGTCTTCCTTCGGGAACTTGTGATGTGGAACCGCCTGAGTATACTCGTTGAAGCGCTCGAATGCCTCCGAGATAGTTTCCGTAGGATATTGAACAAAGGTGGCAATCTTATTACGCAAGCTTTGAGTTTTACCCGGTGAGTAGTATTCCTTCATGAAAGCCTTCATCAACGTATTCCAATTTTGCACCATCTCCGCCGGTTGAGATTGGAACCATTGCAAAGCTTTCCCGAGTAGTGAGAACGGAAAAAGCCTTGCCCTCATTTGATCTTGAGTCACCCTATCCATGTTGAAAGTCTGACATAGTTGAATGAATGCTTGGAGGTGAAGGTTCGGATCCTCTTTACCGGTGAAGGGTGAATGTTGCACCATGCGGATTGTTGAGGTCTTGATCTCGAACGGTCTTCCGATCTCCTCAAGGTTCAAGATTGGTAGGTCGATGATGTCCGGGGTGCATAGCTCCCCAATCTTGCGCTCTTGCGGTGGTTGGTCACCCATCGGTGGAAGTCGATTCTCCCAAGGACTTTCAGGTGGTGAATTCTTCGGAGATTCCTGCGATCCTTTGTCTTCCGACTCCGAATCTACAAAATCCAGCTTTTTAGCTTGATGTGCTTCGCGTCTCCTTAGCCTGTAAAGTTTTTTTGGATCATCCACAAAATTATCAGGTTTGTTGGAGAGGTAGCCGTCCATCTCCTGTTAGGGTTAGCAATAAACAAAGTATGCAAAAACTAGAAAGTAAAAACATATCTACAAAAACTAGGGTTAGACAAACTAGATTAGATGTATTTTGAGGATGATCAAAGTTTAGTAGATGCAAAAAGAAAGACAAAAAGAAAACTGAAAATTACAAGAAAAGGCAATAAAAAATCAAATCTTGATCACTTGTTCTCCGGCAACGGCGCCAGAAAAAGGGGCTTGTTGACGGTTAATAGTTGTATCGAATTTCGTTTATGACTTGCAAGCGGACAAGTCTCCCGTCGTAGTCAAGGGACCCTTCTTCCCTCCAGTGGTGAACCCAAGGTATCGAATCCGTGGAACAAATGTGTGACGCAAAAGTTGATCTAGTAAAGCCAAGTAACTCCAATCTTCGGTAAAAGAAACCCTAATGCATCTAGATAAAAGACACGAAACTAATCTAATCTACTAAAGACCAGAAATAACAAAGTAAGATTGGGTAGATAAACTGATCTAGAGAGATCGGGGTAAGCCTTTTGTTGAAGTTCCAAGCAAGAGAAGAAGTAGCAAATCGAATCTTATAAGAAGCCTCTTTAAATCGTGGTTTCCCGTCCAAATATGAAAACATCTGCCTTTCGGAACCCCCGTTCTGTCACAACGTATCCCTACTCATGCCGGGAGTGTAGGGTGAGTCAAAAGACAAGTCGAGATTCTTTCGGAAGATCCGGCGTGTACCTCTAGCCACCGCGGCTACAAGAACACCCTATGTAATCTATCTCGAGAATAGAATTGGAATAAGCAAAGCCGATCGAAAAACGAAATCTTCGAGGAAACACTTGATCGCTAGGAAAAGATTCAACTTGATAATTCAACTATAACAATGATACATACACAAGATCACCACCGGGATCCTTCCTTGATCTTGCTTCTAGCTCCGGGAACTCCGACGTGTTCTTCCATGCAAGGTTTCCACATCAGCTAGGGAAACCCTAGTCAACTAGCTCGACCCTCTCCTCCCCGAGATGGTGTCCCTCTCTTCTCTGCTCCTCAGCGGCCGATGACGAATTAGATGCTGCGTGGCTCTCGGTCAGGGGGCTATAAATAGCCTGAATGGCGGCTAGGGCAAAGGAGGGGGCAAACGGGCCCTGGACAGGGCTGGGCCGACCGGCCCGGGCTGGCCGGCGCCGGGCCCATCCGGGCCCGGCCCGAGGCCTCCTTTGCTCTACATCGGTTCCCTTGCTTCCCTGGATGTTTCCCCCTTCTACATGTAGGTCCATGTCGTCGGTTCTCTCGAATTGGGCATAACTCCTTGTCTTGCAAGATTCAAGACTTTTCTCGGTTAGGTCCTCGGAGTTTGTCGTCTTCTCGGATCAAGTCCCTGGCTTCTTGGAGTTAAGTTTGCTTCATTGCATGACTTGTACGAGGCTTCAAGGTCTTGTCATAAGGTGCTTGATGAACTTATCCCGAAAGTCTTGCTTTCAACGCTAAAACCCTGCATAAACACTAAACTCCAAAACCGACATGCACACGTGAACTTGTTATACCACGGGGGTTAGTACCAATGGATAAGGTATAAAACTTATGCCAACACCGAAGGTAAACTCATGGCTAGGTTGACGGATTTTCACCGTCAACATCTCCCGCATGCTTAAACCTTGCTCATCCTCGAGTAAGTCTTCGATGGATATCATCGTTGCCAAACAATGTTTAAACCTTGCACTTGATCATACATGAGAAAACATAATGCTCTCAAAATTTTAATTCGTTAAAGTTCCATAATGTACTAGCCTTCATCTCTACGGAGGGTAGATTCTTATTAAGCTTATCCCACGAGTATTAACATGCTCACAAAGTTTAAATAGATCTCAGAATTTTTGAAATAAAGAACGAGATAAAGAAAAGCTAAACCAAGTTCACAAATTTAAATCATCTTGTAACAAATAGGTCTCAACCTAGGGAAATCTAGTTTAGAAAAAGAGTTTAATTATTTTAACTTGCTAGATCTTGAGTCACAAAGGGAAGAGGGAGAGTTTGAAGAGTGGGAACAGGAATGGGAAGATTTTGAGAGTGAGGTGGAGAGTGTGGAGGACTTAGAGAGAAATGTTTTAAAAAACTTGTGTGGTGACTTAATGGAAGAGGTTTTTGATGAGTCAAGTTTCTCTTTAAACAGCGAACTTGATGATTTCAGCCGTAAGGGCGAGTCTCACGCTAAGTCGTGTTTGAAAAAGACTTGCAAGATAGGAAGGGCTAAATTCTTTAAAAAAGGTGCCAAATGAAAGGAATCTATTGGAATAGCAGAGGTCTTAGTGACTTGGCTAAAACAAGATTTCTAAGAGAGACTTCTAGGGAGCAAAACTTAACGTTTATTGCTCTATTGGAGACTTGCAAGAAGGACTTTTCCCAAGAATCACTAAATAACTTTAGTGGAGGGAAGAACTTTGTGTGGCACTGGACTGCTCCTCATGGGAGATCAGGCGGTATTTTGCTAGGGGTTAACCTAGATCTGTTGGATGTAGGTGGTATTGAGGAGGGTGACTTTTTTGTGAAATTTAGAGTAAGGGATAAGAAGAGTGATTTTAAATGGGTTTTGGTGGCTGTGTATGGTGCAGCCCAACCGGAATTCAAGGAATCTTTTCTCACTGAGTTAGTGCAATCTTGCAGTAATGAGAAGTTACCCTTGTGTATTGGGGGGATTTAAATATCATTCAGAATAGTGGTGAAAAAAATAATGACAAGTTTGAGGAAAGGTGGCCTTCCTTTTCAACGCGGTCATTGATAGTCTGGACCCGCGTGAATTGGAAATGTCGGGTCGCAAGTTCACCTGGGCCAACTCTCGTAGGGTACCTACATATGAGAGGCTGGACAGGGTGTTGGTCAGTACGGAATGGGAGCAAAATTTCCCACTAGCGACGGTCGAGGCCCTTAATAGGAAAATTTCAGACCATACACCCCTCCTGCTAAGTACGGGAGAAAGACCAAACCCTTGAAACAACCGCCTTTTAAGTTTGAGCTTGGTTGGTTGCTAAAGGAGGGCTTTTTTGAGGTGGTGTCTGAAGTATGGAAAAAAGAGAACATGGGCATTACCCCGATGCAAAGATGGCAAAATAAGATTAGAAGGTTGAGACAATTTTTGAGGGGATTGGCAAAGAGTATGAGCGGAGCCTACAAGAAAGAAAAATAAGAGCTATTGAGAAAAGCAGATGAACTGGATAAGAAAGTGGAATCTCAGCTGCTAAGTCAGCATGAGTGGGACTTAAAGCAGAGCATCCATGAAAGAATTACGCAATTACTTAGGGAAGAGGAGGTCAGATGGTTTCAAAGGGCTAAGACCACCAAAATCCTTAAGGGGGATAGCAATACCAAATATTTTCAGATGATAGCAAATGGAAAGAGAAGGAAGACTAGAATCTTCCGCCTTGAACAAGATGAACGGATTGTGGAAGGTGAGGAACAACTTAATAGATACATCACAAACTATTATAAGAGCCTTTTTGGGAGATCAGAAGTTGGTGGATTATCACTCAATGAGTCTTTGGTGGAGGATATTCCTCAAATCACCAGTGCGGAGAGTGAAATGTTAGTGGCTAATTTTTCTGAGAAGGAAGTCAGGGAGGCCATCTTCCAAATGAAGCATAATAAAGCTCCAGGGCCTGACGGTTTTCCCGCTGAATTGTATCAGGTGTTTTGGAGTCTCATAAAACATGACCTAATGGCCATGTTTAGAGACTTCCATGATAGGGACCTACCTCTGTTCTGCCTTAACTTTGGAATAATCACTTTGCTTCCAAAGGAGAAGGAAGTCAAGAAAATTCAGCAGTACAGACCCATTTGTATGCTTAATGTTAGCTTCAAGATATTGACAAAGGTGTTGGCAAATAGACTCACATCGGTTGCGTGTAGAGTTACCAATCCTTCTCAATCCGCCTTCCTACCTGGAAGATTCATTTTGGAAGGGGTGGTCGTTTTACACGAAACTATTCATGAACTAAAAAAGAAAAAGCAGAAAGGTCTCATTCTCAAACTAGATTCTGAGAAGGCGTATGATAAAGTTAACTGGGACTTTTTGCAACAGGTCCTTAGGATGAAGGGATTCCCAAGTTTGTGGTGTCAGTGGATGGATAAGGTGGTTTCGAAGGGGAGTGTGTGTACAAGTAAATGATGACTGGGGTAATTTTTTCAAACCAAGAAAGGTTTGAGGCAGGGGGATCCTTTGTCTCCCATTCTCTTCAACCTGGTTGCAGACATGCTAGCCGTTTTGATTGAGAGGTCAAAGAACAGGGGTTTCTTTGACGGTTTGGTTCCTCACTTAGTGGAGGACGGTCTCTCAATATTGCAATATGCAGATGATACGATCCTTTTTTTGAACGATGATTTAGAAAAGGCCAAAGGTTTGAGAATAGTACTAAGTGCTTTTGAAAAGTTATTAGGTCTCAAGATCAACTTCCATAAAAGTGAATTGTTCTGCTTTGGGGAAACAAGGGAGCGGACGGGGGAGTATGTGGAGCTTTTTGGATGTAAGGAGGGTGAGTTCCCGTTCAAATATTTAGGTATTCCTATGAGTCCTAGTAGAATCCATAATAAGGATTGTGGTTGAAGAAAGATTTCAAAAATAGCTAAGTAGTTGGAAGGGTAAGCTGCTATCATCGGGTGGGAGACTAGTTCTTATTAACTCGGTTTTATCAAGCTTACCAATGTTCATGATGTCCTTCTTCAGAATTCCTAAAGGTGTTTTGGAGAAACTGGATTACTATAGATCAAGATTTTTTGGCAATGTGATGAGCATAGAAAGAAGTATAGGTTGGCCAAATGGAGCATTCTTCATAAACCTAGGAGTGTTGGGGGGATGGGTATTATTGATTTGGATATCAAATTAATCAATGAAGATGGCCTATGGCAGCAATTGCTCAAGAACAAGTACCTTAAGGGAAGAACACTATCTCAAGTAGACAGAAAGAAAGGAGATTCACAATTTTGGTCTGGTTTAATGGAGGTTAAAAATCTTGTGCTGGAGAGGGGCAGGTTTAATGTTCAAGATGGTACCCAAACTAGATTTTGGGAAGATCTTTGGTTAGGTAAAGAACCTTTAATGAAGAAGTATCCTGCTCTCTATAACATAGTGAGAAAGAAAAATGTTTCGGTTGCCCAAGTACTAAGTACTACTCCGCTAAATGTATCTTTTAGATGAGTTTTAGTGGGGGATAATTGGGAAAAATGGATCAGTCTAGTAGGGAATGTTTTGAGGGTATATCTTAATGATCACAAGGACTCCTTCATTTGGACGGCCAGTAAATGTTTTCGGTTAAAAGCATGTACAATGACATAGTGCTAAAACGGGGGCTCCAGGTTAAGCTTTGGTCATGGAAAGCTAAGATCCCTTTGAAGATTAAGATCTTTCTTTGGTTTCTTAAGAATGAGGTAGTGTTAACTAAAGATAACCTAGTTAAAAGACAATGGAAAGGGTGCACTAAGTGTTGCTTTTGTATGGAGCATGAAACAATTCAGCACCTCTTTTTTGCTTGTCCCATGGCTAGGCTTATGTGGGGGATTGTTTGTTTTACTTTTGGGGTTAAAAACCGGTGGATGTGAAGCATCTCTTTGGTCCTTAGCTTAGAAGTTTTTCGAACAAGCAAAGGAACCTCGTACTGATCGGAGTGGCGGCTTTCTGTTGGGCATTGTGGATCAGTAGGAATGAGCTGGTATTTCAAAAGTCACATTTCAAATCCATTTTGTAGGTGATCTCTTTAGAGGGACTTTCTGGATCAGGACTTGGTCGGTTCTTTCTAAAGAGAAAGGAAGAATCATTTTGAAGGAAGGATGTCGTGCGCTGGAGGCAGTAGCTTTGGAGATCTTCCATAAATTCGGGTGGAATGCTCTTAGACGTATTGAGAACTAGTTTTCATGTTTTATGTGTGTTGTTGTGCTTGGTTTGATGTTTGCTTAGTAAGATCTGGTTGACTGTTTCGGCTCAGCCTAGATGCTGTTGAGAGTAGTGTGTAAGTTTGTGTTTTGCAGCCTAGATGTTGTCTCCTTGATGTATTTTGGCCGCAGACAAATCCCAGAATTGTTGAGGCCGGAACGAGGTTTCTTTATCTAAAAAAATGTCGATCCAATACCATGCAGTGAAGCTCAAAATGAGGATCCATACCATCAAAAGATTGCAAAGATATACCATCATGACTCACATGTCATTGACTCAGTGGCGGAGCCACCTATTCCCTCGGTCCATATTTTTTAGCCACATGCAGTAAGTTTTGACATACAGATCAGATCTGATTACTTAATTAGACAGGTAATTAGATCTATTTTTTAGAATTACATTCTTTGTGAGATTTTTTCAAATCTTGGGATTGTATTCTTTCACGGGACGGAGGGGGCGTCTGGCAAGGTCTGGCCGCCGCACACCTAGACCTTTGCAAGAACCAAGTTGGTAGACACAACGGTTCAAGAGTAAAGTCCACATAATAAGCTGATTTAGCGATAAAAGGTCATCTGATATACACATATTGATATAAAAGTTCACATAAGCTTATTTAGCCTCACAAATCAAGGATAAGATTAGTTAGGGTGAGTGATTGTGTATATTAGCTCATGTACTCATAAAAAAATGCAATTCTAGAATTTCTAAGACAAATTTGGGGTGGCGCAAAAAGACTCTAGTACCCACATTTTTTATCCACATGCGGTAAGCTTTGGCATGCAAATAAGATCTAATTACTTAATTAGGTATAGGTAATTAGATCTTTTTTCTAGGATTGCACTTTTTGTCGGAATTATTTTAAATGTTAGGATGGCATTCTTTATGGGACGGAGGGAGTATATAAAACTGACTTTGTCCTCTAATTTTCAAAGCACATTGGCCCAATAGGAAATTATGAATGCAGACCGATGTAGTTTATCATATGACCCTATATCTTTAATTATTAGTAGTAACTTCGCCATATGTAGATTTTGATTCAGGCTCCACCACTGCATTGACTCATGTGAACCTTACATGTAAGTGTCATGACGGTATAGTAACTTTGTAATCTTTTGATGGTATGGATCTGATTTTTCCGAAAATAAAACACTGCAAATAGTTGTATCATGCAGACTTGCACTTGGTGCCCCCAAGGTCCAAAAGTCAAGTAGGATATCATAAACTACTTTAAACTTACGTCACCAGCATTTAGCTTCCCTACTTCACTACCCCTAATTTAAAGTAACCAAGAATCTAACATAGTGTTGGAGAATTGATCCAAAGATGCATTATGCAAGGATCCATGAAGAGCAGAAGGACGGCATCGTCATCGCCTTCATCCTCAAGTCATCCTCGTCGTTTTCATCTTCAGTCATCCTCGTCGTCTTCAAAATAATTGTTGCCACTCCATGCATTACTGTCATCTACCCTCCCCCTCTTCCGATATTCCATCCGGGCCTTCTCTAAAATGTCATGCTCCTTCATCTCTTCCAAGCTCATACCCCACCTCTCTGCTCTTTCAATATCCTCGTAAAAATGACTTATATCTTCTCCAAGCCGATGCCATACCCAACCATAGAATTCACTGTCTTCTCAATTTCATCATCATCCTTGGAACATTGTATTATGACTGTTTCAAGGAGTGGGCACTTGAAGGTCATTCCAACTATTGGCATTGGACTTGTTTGTTCTCCTTTTTTCCTTTCTTAAGATAGAAACAGAAAGAGAAATAAATAATAAGAAATACAATTTAGTGATCTTCCACAGAAAAGAAGGCATTAGTTTTGAATGCAGCATACCGCTCTTTGCTTCAAGGTAAGTTTCTCTAGTCCTGGTGAAAGCTGGAGGAAGCGAACTACAACATACATGGCATTGGTCAAACACCATCCACCGATTTCAAGAGTCACAAGATTGTCAAACACTGGGCATGAGGGCAGTTCCTTTTCTAACATAGCCTAAAATTTCAAGAAGGCAGGTCAGACATAACAAGGATATACGAAACCAAGAAATGCCAAGCATGATTGGGCGAATAAATAAGTTGAGAAACATAACTGCCTAATATCAGATGACACTGAAGAAAATCAGAGGCGCAAGTGGAAGAAACGCCGGCCTCAAACTCGAGTACTCAGCGTGTTACGTGTTTATAATTGATGAGCGCAATGCGCATTACACACATATATAGGTGAGGGTCATGACCGGCTAGGCTAAGCTAAGGAAAGCTTAAGATTAGAAGTTACAACAATTCTATAATATAAACACCCTATATTTCCAAACCGGTAAATCCTCATCTATATTTGGTTACAACCATATTAGGAATATGACTTGTTTAGCACTCCCCCTCAATCTAAATCTTCTCCAAGTTTAGATTGCCTTTGAATAATTCCAATTGTCGTGCTGCCAATGGTTTCGTAAACCCATCTGCTATTTGATCTCTTGTAGAAATATGTTCTATATCGAGTAACTTTCTTGCAGCTCTTTCACGCACAAAGTGATAATCAACTTCAATATGTTTTGTGCGTGCATGAAACACAGGATTAGCTGAAAGATATTTAGCTCCCATATTATCACACCATAACTTTGCCACTCTTGGAGATTGAATTCCAATTTCTCTCAACAAAATTTGTATCCACATAATTTCTGCAGTTGCATTAGCTAAAGCTTTATATTCAGCTTCAGTGCTCGATCTTGACACAGTTGCTTGCTTCTTTGCATTCCAAGAAATAAGATTTGACCCCAGAAATATTGCAAAGCCTCCTGTAGACCGTCTATCATCTAAACTTCCAGCCCAATCGGCATCACTAAATCCGCTCACCAAGAGAGACGTTGTCTTTCCAATCTTGAGTCCAAGCTTCGTTGTATGTTTTATATATCTCAAAATTCTTTTGACCGTTGCCCAATGAACAGTAGTAGGTGCATGCAAAAACTGACATACTTTGTTAACTGAGAATGAAATATCAGGCCTTGTCAATGTTAAATATTGTAGCGCACCAACTATACTTCTGTAATGGGTAGCATCATTCGGCCCAAGTAAGTCCCCTTCATAGACCGAGAGCTTCTCTGAAGTTGACATTGGTGTCGCAACTGGTTTGCAATCACTCATGCCAACTCGTTTTAATATATCTGACACATATTTCTTGTGTCAAGATCAAACCATCAGATAACTTATTCACTTCAATTCCAAGAAAATAATGAAGATCACCCAAATCTTTTAAGGCAAACTCTTTATTAAGATCGTTTAGTAAGGCTGGTGTTGCACTGGGCATTGAGCTAGCAACAATAATATCATCAACATAAATGAGTACATACATACTTATGTTACCTTTATTATAGAAGAATAAAGATGTGTCAGCCTTCGATGATTTGAAACACAAATCTTGTAACTTTGTACTCAATCTAGAATACCATGCCCGAGGTGCTTGTTTAAGCCCATATAAAGCCTTGTCAAGTTTACACACATAATTTGGTAGAACTCCTACGCAGTGGATCTATCAAAGCGAAGTGTCTCCAGCTCCGCAAGCAAACTCGAGCATAGGACCAACTGTAGTCTTCACACCTTCGTCGTTGAAGTTGTAGTTGTAGACGGTTACCAAGTCTGAAACGTCAGCATCTACCCGATAAGCGGATAGGTCATGTCAGCTTCCCAACAAAGAGCAAAAGCGATGGTTGAATCTAATATGCGTGGATAAAACCTATATTGGATTGTAGAAAGTTATGCATGCAGCAGCGTGAAAGCAACAATCAAGGTATGCAGAATAAGCAGCGAGGTCCACACCTCTGAGGTTCACACCTCTGGGAGGTCCGCACCTCTGAGGTCCACACCCCTCAACAAGGAAGTCCACACCAAAGCACTGAATCACAACCACGATTCAGCTCTCAACTCTCATCTACGATGTGAGGCCCACCTGCTCCTATCCCCACATCTCAACGGCCTCAAGCCAGGTTCACTCACTCGGAGGAGAGAAGAAGCACAAGAAAAGAGTCTAGCCAGGTGAGAGATCAGAGGACTGTCCATAACCAGTGGACACGGACTATAGCTATAGGTTTAACACTCTGCAGAGGTTGTACAACTGGACCCACCTGAATAAAGCCGGAAACGGTGGCCGCCGTCCCAAACCCTACCATACGGCTTGAGTCCAAGTAAGTGGATATTACCCTCCTGCGTCTTCGAGTCTGGTGCAACCCCTGTGTTGACGGTGTATAATCGTATCAAAGTTCATATGGATTTGCAAGCGGACAAATCCTCCGTCGTAGTCAAGGGACCCTTCTTCCCTCGAGTGGTGAACCCAAGGTATCAAATCCGTGGAACAATGTGCAACGCAAGGATTGAATATAGTAAAGCAAGGAAAGCTATCTTATGAAGAACCAAGTTGCATCTAATCTAAGATATCATCAAGAAAACGAATCTAATCTAATCTACTAAAGAGGTAGCAAGAGAAAGAAAGAGATAACCGATCTAGAGAGTCTAGATCATGCTTATGTTGTAGCTCCAAACAAGATACATGAAGATAGAAAAGCGAATCTCATTAAAAGCATCTTTAAACCGTGGCCTCCGATCCGATTCCGAAAACACCCGCCTTTTAGAGCCCCTGTTCTGTCACAACGTACTCCTATTCATGCGGGTAGTCTAGGGCGAGTTCGATAAGAACAAGTTGAAATCACTTGGTCAGTCCGGTATGCACCTCTAGCCACCGCGGCTACAAGAGCATCCTATGCAATCTAGCTATAGACTAGATTGGGGAAGAATCAAAACCAAGAAGAAAACAAAATCATCGAGAAGGCACTTGATCGCTAGAAATCGGATTCACTATAAAAACTTCTGAGGACCAGGAGCGTCCCAGTGGTCGATGGATGACCGCTCCTCAGTGATGAGTGATTGACAACGGGTGTTGGACTGACTCTTGGCTTAGTGCGCAGGTGTAGGCTGCGGCCTAGTTCGTGTTGTTGCAGGTGAAGAACGGGCGCGAAAGGTCTTCAGCCTTGAGGGGCCTCCGGGAGATGGAGAGACAAGTAGGCTCGGTTCGAGGGACCGGTGGACGGCGGGACCGGGTGCGGGCCACATGGTGGCGACACGAGCAAGACGAAGTCATGGACAATCGAGCCGGTGCACGGTGGCGGTCGAGTCAAGTGGTTTGGCGGGAGGCCGGACCGAGCACGCGGGGTTTGGTGGTTTGCCCACAAAACCATCGGAGGACGGTTTCTTGGTTTGGGCCTGAAAACCAAGTCCGAGGGCCCAACACGACAGAGACGGGATCCGGGCGTGTCGGGAAGCTTCGAGGCGGAGGACACGCGGCGGGATCGCATGGCTTGCGTCGGGAGGACGCGGGGTGCGACAAAGGCGTGGCCGTCCGATGGCATGACCCACAAACATTACCTAAATGCCCCTGTGTGGGTTGTATCGCCAGTAGTTAAGTTAGGGGTAGTCGAGTCATTTACCACTCCGGCGGGACCCGATATATAAGCCATGAGGGTGTGTGAGTGGCTCTCTCTCTCTCCGTGACTTAGGGTTTCATTTCCTCCCTCCCATTTCTCATTTTCGTAGCTATTTTTCTTCCATTTTCTCTAGGCTAGCATGAGAGCTTCATGAGAGATTTGTTGAGAGGGATGGATGCTAGGGCGGCATGCTAGACCTTGTGAATCTTTCCTGGTTTGTATAGAAGATTCGGAGTTGTGTTTTTCGTGGTCTTTTTGTGCTTGTTTTCGTGCCTTCGTTCTCGGTGTGATTCCGCGGATTTGAGTGGTTTTCTCCCCGGATTTCTTTGAGGGAAACATGGATAGATGTCTCGCGCATCTTTGTGATTGATCTTGTGCCCTCAAACGCCGGGAAACCACTTCGATTCGAGAGTTTTCGTTCGGTGCTCAAGCTTTTGGTGGTGCTCAAAGGATTCGCGATTCCCGGTGATTTAGGGAGTTAGGAGGCAAGATTTTTGGGCTATAGCATCCTTGTGTGACGCTTTTCAAGTCCCCAAACCCTTGTCTCCACAGCTTCAACCGTTTGGGAAATCCGATGATGATTTGGGGGAGTTGACTTTCGAGGTCGGGCGTTTTTCTGCTCTGTCCGAGCCTCGCGGACGGTCCGCTCCCTCCTGGCGAACGGTCAGCGCCGCTCGTGTTTGTCCCGTGTTCTTCGTGTTCTTGCTCGCCTTTCGTTTCGATCCGTCGCGATTTTGAGTTTTGGTTGGACGGAGTTTCGGACGGTCGCGGCCGGCGGGCGGACGGTCCGCGGGTGCCTGGCGGACAGTCCACGTGCTCCCCGCGGACGGTCCGTGGTTTGCGGTGTGCCACTGGTGGTTTTGTTTGTTTTAATGGACGGTCGCGGCTCGGGCCGGACGGTCCGCGGCAAGGGTGCGGACAGTCCGCGGTACCCTGCCGGACGGTCCGCGCGGCCCATCGCGGACGGTCCGCCCTGTTGAAGGACCGATTAGGCGGCCAGAGAGGGGGGGGAGTGAATGGGAGCCGATAAAAATTCTTCTCAAGGGAGATTAAAACTCCGACAAGACGAACTAGCTCGGTCGAACCCCCGAAATCACACGCTCCGCACTTCTACCTCCCGTTTGCCAAAACCACGTAGCCACTGAAGTGCTACTGGTCCTAGGAACAAACTCTACCAGCAACCACAACACACACACAACACCGACAGCGGAAACAACTCGTAAGCCGGCTAACCAGAGGGGGGCGGTTAGACCGGGTATAGGGGGCGGTTAGACCGCCTCCACCTGGCAACCAAGAATTCCTCCGAAACGCCTCTTCCGAGCACCAAAACTCACCACGGTTTCACCAACAGAGATCTCTGTTCAAGGCCATGCTAGCTACCAGAAAATCTTGGCGAAAACCAAAACTTCACCCAAGGGCCTAGGGGCGGTTAGACCAGGCTACACGGGGCGGTCTAACCTCCCGTACCCAAAGCAACGAACCCCGACCAAGAACACCTAGCAAAAAGCACGAGAACGACCCCAAATTTCACCCGGACACTCCTCCGATCAAGGCGAACAAACTCACGGAGGAAAATCCGGCGAAACAAAACTTTGACCGGGAAACACCCCGGGTGGTTAGACCGCCCCTCGTAGGCGGTTAGACCGCCCCTTCCCGAAAAACGAACCCGCGGGTCAAACCTCAACTTCCTCGCGCCCGATCTCCCGAATCACTCCACGGATTGCAGCCAAACTTCGGGAATAGCTGGGTTACCTCCTGGGCAACCTCTACCTCAAAGGAATCGACCCTAAACGCTCACAATCAAGAGGAATCGAAGAAATCGCATCTCTAGGTCAAGAACTCGCCCAACTCGAGAAACCACCAAATCGAGTCCGATTCAAAGGGGATTTGGGGAAAAAGTCACTAGCCAAAGAGGCACAAGAACCTCATACGTGACACCCACCAAAAACCCCAAGAAATCGTCCTCAAAACACCGCCAAAAAAAGCTCCGAAAATCAACACCAAAGATACGGGAAAACCACCATGATGAACAACGCCAAACCTTCTATACATGCCATGAATGGTTCGTACAAGGTCTAGCTTGCCACCCAAACATCCATCCCTCTCTGTAGATCTCACATGAAGCTCTCAAGCTAGCCTTCTAAAATCCTAAGGAAAATGGAGAACGAAAATGGAAAAACTAAATGAGCTAGGGTTCCAAGGGTTGGCTGCCATCCACCCCTCTAATGAGTATATATGGAGGCACCCAAAAGACTAAACTACCCTTCACTAATAACTAGGGATACATGCCCCTCAAGGGCGGATTTGGAATTCTTGATGTCTTCACCATCGGACGGATGCCGGCGACCGCACCTCGCGTAGTCTCGACGCAAGCCTTGCGATCCCGACGCGTGTCCTCCGCTTCGAAGCTTCTCGGCGCCGGTGGCCAGGGCGGTCAGACCGCCCCCCCGGGGCGGTTAGACCGGCCCTAGGGATCTGACCGGCCCCAGGCGGTCTGACCGCCCCTCCTGGGCGGTTGAACCGGCCTGGGTGGTCGCACCTCCTCGTCGAGTCTTCGGCCTCGGTTTTGTGGCTCAACCGAGTAACCCAGTTGTTTTCTGGTGAACCACTGCAAACCCCGCGAACTCGGTGTAGCCTCCGCCAATCTCCACTCATGACTCGGCTCCCACGTAGTCCCGGCTCGACCTTGGTTTTGAGGCCGTACCAAGAAACCGTCCACGACTTCATCTTCTTGTTCATGCCACCATGCGGCTCGCACTTGACCCCGCCGGCCACCGGGTCCCTCGAACGAAGCCTACTTGTCTTCTCCACACATGGAGGCCTCACCGGCAACGACCTTTCGCGCTTGTTCTTCACCTGCACCAACACGAGTCAAGCCGCAACCTGCACCTGCAATACTTAGCCAAGAATCAGTCCACACAACGTTGTCAATCACTCATCACACAAGGAAGCGACCATCCACCGGTCCTCGAACCACACATGGTCCTCAATCTCCCCCTTGATGAGTGCATTGACAACACACTCACATGAAGTAACACAAGAGAAAAGGAAAAGAAAAGAAACAAAATAAAAAGAAACCCCAACAAGCGATCGAAAGCCAAAGAAAGGCAAAGAGCAAGATCACTTGAAGAAGACAAGTCTCGGACCCCTTAGGCAAGGGCAACGGCTCGACACATCCGAGACAAAACACGGCTCAAGCAAAGAGCGCAAACCACCAAAGCAAAACTCGAACACCACAAAGAGCTCCCCCCTGCACATATGCAAGCTCCCCGAGCCACAAAGACACTCCCCCCGAACACATGCATCAATGCAACTCGGGAATGCAACAAAAAGCAAAAACTTGCTCACACCGCCCGGGCGGTTAGACCGCTCGTACGGGCGGTTAGACCGCCTCGCCCGAAGTGACCGCACGGGGGGCGGTTAGACCGCCCCAAGAGACCGCCCCGCACCAAACTCGCTCAAAAATTGCCCGAAACAATTGGAACATCTTCCAAACACTCCCGAGTGCCCAAAACATGCACAAACTTCCCCCCCTTGTTGACAATGCATGAATCAAGGCAAAATGCAAAAACTTTCAACATATAGCTTCTCGAATATACAAAATTCATCACAAGGAGCTACACAAGTCCAAATGAGCAAGTTAGATACTCGACAGGGTTCGTAATGACCTTAACTACGTGATCACCAAGTTTCACAACCATTGGACAATGCTAAAAAGGATTTGAGTAATTTTGCGAAAAGTTACTCTCTCACAAGCAAATACCTAAACATGAGCAAAACATATCAAAATGGCAAAGCCACTCAAACTTCATGCTAGGACGACCATTCTAATCATAAGACCATCATAAACACCCAAAAGCACCTCATGTCATGTCAAAGCCACCGAGCCATGTGCCTACTTCTATGTATGAGACTTCTCATTGGTAGGCAACATGCAACGGTTTAGCACCCAAAGCAAATTAATTTCAGCATATATGACATGGGAGCATATTTTCCAAGCATTTTTCATTTCATTTTCAGATTTATAAATGGTACATGAAATGTCTTTGCGACAAAAAGGAACTTATGCCCCTCCACAAGATGAAGCAAGAGGGCTAAACATTCATGATGGCAAATGAGCCTTTGGCCCCATATGATCAAAAAACTAGCTATCCAACCACAAATTAAGCATAGCCAAGCCACTAAAACATGTCAAGATCATATAAAGGCATTTACACATGAGAGAGCATATATGTGACATTTTTCAAAACAATTGGCCATCAACCATGGATCATTCGACAAGATCATCAAGAGCTAAGCCAAACTACCCGTAGCATACCAAACGAGCTCACAAGAACATATATAGCAACCCATGGTGAACAATGTATATAGGAGAAGCTTTTCCTATCCAATGCATATGATACAAAATGCATGCAATTTAAGATACAAGGATGCCTATACATCATGTTACAAATGCAATGCCAAATGCAGGAAATGCACAAAGTAAAACTATACATATGCTACAAAGGAGCTCCCACACATCCAACTCAAGAAATCAAGCACACACCAAGTTCCCCCAGCAAACGAGTGAAAGTTGCTTGATCTAGGGGTTTGGTGAAAATATCGGCTAGTTGGTCATGTGTGGGTACATGGATCAAAGCTATCTTCCCTTTCTCTACGTTGTCTCTCAGGAAATGATACCTCACTTCTATGTGTTTGGTTTTGGAATGGAGCACTGGGTTCTTTGCAACGCTTATGGCACTGGTGCTATCACATTGAAGTGGGACATGGGTATACTCCTCACCAAAGTCACTCATGGTGTAGGTGATCCAAAAGAGCTGAGAGCAACAACTAGCAGCGGCAACATACTCGGCTTCGGTCGTGGATTGAGCAACACTCGACTGCTTGCGGGAAGACAAAGACACCAAAGAAGAACCCAAAAACTGGCAAGTCCCGGAAGTGGACTTCCTATCCAACCGACACTCGGCAAAATCCGCGTACGAAAAGCCATGAAGCGCCAAAGAAGAGGACGCGGAGTACCAAAGGCCGAAGTCGGGAGTGTGACGCAAGTACCCGAAAATTCTCTTCACCGCTTGCCGATGCGAAGTCCTCGGAGACGCTTGAAAACGAGCGCACGGACACACCGAGAAGCGTATGTCCGAGCCTCGTCGCCGTCAAGTAGAGGAGTGACCCGATCATGCTCCGGTACTCCTTCCGGTCCACGTGTTCACCTTCCTCGTCGCATCAAGAGCCGTAGTCGTACTCATCGGCGTCGTCATAGCCTTGCGAGTCCTCCATCTTGAACTTCCTCACAATGTCCTTGGTGTCCTTAGCACGGTGCACAAATGTTCCTTCCTTTGATTGCTTGATTTGTGGCCCGAGGAAGAGCGCAACTCACCCATCATGCTCATCTCGAACTCCCTGCTCATATCATCTGCAAACCTTGCAACAAGAGAGTTAGACGAGCCACCAAAGACAATGTCATCCACGTACACCTGCACAATCAGGATATCTCTGCCCTGCCTCAGCAAAAACAAGGTCTGGTCGACCTTCCCCATCTCAAAACCTCTCTCAAATAAGAACCCCCGCAACCTGCCATACCAAGCTCTAGGCGCTGCTTCAACCCATACGGCGCCTTCCTCAACTTGTACACCGGTGGGGGTACTTCTCACTCTCAAACCCGGGAGGTCTGCCTCACATACACTTCTTCCTCCAAGCACACCATTCGGAAAAGCACTCTTCACATCCATTTGGTGCAACTTGAACCCTTTAGCCACGAGAAAAGGCTAGAAGGATCCTAATCGCCTCCAAGCGGGCTACGGGAGCAAAGGTCTCCTCGTAGTCGATCCCCTCCTTCGGCCGAACCCCCTGAGCAACAAGTCTCGACTTGTTCCTCACAACCTCACCCTTCTCTCCCTCTTTGTTTTTCCACACCCACTTTGTACCAATCTGCTTACACCCTGGGGGAGGGTCAACCAACTCCCACACCTGATTCCTCTCAAAGTTCTCCAACTCCTAATGCATCGAGTTAACCCAATTGTGATCAGATAGTGCGTGTCCAATGTCTTTGGGCTCAAAAGAAGCAACAAACGCAGCATGAGCAAAGTGGGAATTGTTTCGAACCCTCGACCGTGTGGTCCGTTCATTCATGTCGCCGATGATCCTCGAAGCTGGGTGCTCCACCTGAACTCGCCGGGGAGGTTCTCTCCTCGAAGCTACCTCCCCCTCAACATCAGCTTCTCCTCGTTCTTGGTTTGTCGTCGTAGGTGTAGCAGAGGGTCCATCCATCATCGTAGTCGAAGTAGTGGGTACATGTTCAGCCGAGGGCACCGCACCGCCATCTTCATCATCACCATGTTCATGCTCCTCCTCCTGAAAGATCTCCTCGCCAAGCTCATCATCACCTGCACACTCAAAGACAAGCTGACTACGTGGCTCTGTCTCGTCGAAGGTTACCTCGCAAGTCTCCACGATTTGGTTAGTTTCAAGATTGAGCACACGATATGCTCTAGAATGAGATGCATAACCAAAGAAAATGCCATCGACGAGACCTAGCCTCAAACTTATCCAACTTCCTGTTGCCCTTCTTCGAAGAAACACTTGCAACCAAAGACATGGAAGTGACTCACCTTGGGTGTGCGACCATGCATCAACTCCGCCGCATGTCTTCTTCTTGTGCCTCGGGGTATATTCGATTTCGACACATAGCACGCGGTATTCACCGCCTCGGCCCAATACCTCCCTCGGAGTCCTATGCTCATCAAGCATCGTCGGAGCCATCTCTGCCCTGAGTCCTGTTTTCTTCCTTTCCACAGCACCGTGCAGGGGAGGAGTATGGACTCGGCGGGTACTCGGGCCAAGTCATGGCAAGGTTTCAAAACGAGAGTTCTGAATTGAGGCTTCATTATCATGCGGATAACTCGTATGGCATCTCAGTGCCTCTCGTTCCTCAACCTCAGAACTGATCTCGAACAAAACCAAACGTCTCCCCCTTCTCCTCAAGAAAGAACACCCACGCATACGAGAATAGTCGTCCACCACAACAAGGATATGCCACTTCCCACCGCGGATCGCACACGAGTTTGCCAACAAAGGTCCATATGGAGCGGCTCGCATGGACGCTCGGTCATCACATCGGTGAAGGCGGGTGAGAAGGAGAAGCCACCATCTTGGCATGCCTACACGGAGCACAAACCAACTCTTTCTCACAGCCTCAACGAAATCGCGATCCTCGGACCAAATTGAGTTTACTCAAGCGAGACAAAAGGTCAAAGCTCAAGTGACCCAACTACTATGCCACTTCCACAACTCACTCGAAGAACCGGCCAAACAACGCTCCACAAGGCGAGAAAAATCAGCACGAAACACACGACCCTCGGGAACGACCATACAAACAGGTCCCCTCGAGAGTCCACAATCAGAGAACCACCGAGTCGAAACAACACCTCAAAGCCCTCATCCAACAAGCCAGGAGACGGAAAGCAAATTGTACCCCGGCGATTGAACCAGAGCAACACGCCTCGAGTGATCTTGTCACTCACTTTTATCTCGCCTTCGGAAAGCACACTCCACGCCAATTGTCCCCAAGGTGATGTGCCTCTTCGTCACCCGCCGGGACGCGAGACTTGAGAACCACCCCCTTTGTCTCCCGGTCATATGCCTCGAGCAACGAGTCAATCAACCAAATGTTCTTCAAGTCTCTCCCACCGAAATTCAAAAACAAGCACGCGTGAGCGAACAAACGACTCAGCAGGGTTAGTACCAAGGAGGAAAACCGATGCGGGAGCCATTGCTCGAAAGTGGGGTTAGCACACATCAAGCTATCTTTCCTACCATAACTACTTTCTCGAACACCACCTCGGTAACCACTTTTCAGGGGAACCACCCCTCCCTTTGCACAGGAGGAGGACCAAAACCACGGAGAATAACCGAGTGGAACGATCCCTCCTCTCCTTCTCAAAGCTACGACTCCTCCCATCCCCGTAGTGACCTCGGGAGGGAGGTAACACAGCAAGCGGCCCGACCACTGGCACCGTCTCTCCGGACCAACCACCGGCCAACTCCACCTCCGGACACCGAAACCTCTCGACTCACCACCTCGAAAACCACTGCGCCCATAATTGGGGGGGGGGGGGGGGGTCAGCCGCCCTAGCAGGGCCGGTCCTAACCGCCCCCCTGCGGGGCTGGCCCGGTACGACGCCCTAGCCGGGCGGTCCCAACCGCCCCCTCCGGAACGGCTCCTCGAGTTTGCGGAACTCGCATCTCCCCATGCGGGAACACTTCTCACCACGGCCCAACACCCCCTGGGTAGTGGCATACGAGGCTTAACATGGGAAGGGTTGTACCTATCCTTGATCACCCACTCCTTTGCCATCCTCTCTTCCCACTTCCTCTTGAAGCAAAACTCATCCTTGTGACCCTCTTTCCCTTATTAGCCTGTGAAACCTCTAGCTTGGGTTTAGGCTTGGATTGGGGGGCCCCTTTCGCTTGGTTTCTCTCCACTCAACTCCTCCTTGGTTTCTCCTCACTTGCCTTCTCACTCACTTTCCCAAAGAACACTTTCTGAAGTGCTCACAAGCTTGATAGGCCTTCGGAGATCATTTGTGGGTTAACGGAAATAGGTGGAAGTGGGGTTGTGTCTAGTCGTTTCCTAAGATGGTTGGGTTTTGGAGGAAATCATTTTTTTGTGGTGGGTTTTTGGTGGCCTCGGGATATTCTCTCCACTTCCTTCACCAACCTTGTTTGCCCCAAGCCCCTCACCATCTTGCCTCTTGAGCCTCGATCATCATCCTCAGCGGGAGCTCCTTGTGGGACAACCAACCCATCAACTTACTCAAGTCATCATTCTCATCCTGTAAACGATCAACATAATGTGCAAGTTCCAAATTTTTCAATGCATACATTTCACAGGTAGAGCAAGATGTAGGCATGGGTTCCTTCAATTTAGCCTCGAGCGAACTAGTGTAAGCATGCATCTCACATCAACCTTAGCATGCAAAACGGGGCAAGAAGTGCAAGCACCTAGCAAAGCGGTCTAGACTTAAGCTCGACCACTTCAACCCTAAGCATCTAGTTCCTCACACTTGGAGGCATGCTTCTCCTTAAACAAAGCAAGATCGGCAAGGAATATGGAGCAATCGGCACAATCATTATCATCAGAAACAACGAGGGCTAGCTTTAAGCGAATCAATCTCCAAGCTTGCTATCAAGCACCTGTGTCTCTAGCTCGGCCACTCTAGTCTAGCATCCTCGAGTGAAGCCCTAAGCTCTTTCCTCATTTTCTTGGCCTCTCCTAAGCATGTCGTCAGGTTATCAAGAAAAGAGCCAAGCCTCTCATTCTCTGGCGCAAGGGAAGTTCATCACGCACCTTGTCGTCGGACTCGAGTCGGAAGTCGCTACGTGTGCTCTTCTTCTTTGCGGAGCTCGGCGCCATGGTGCGAGAAGCCATCTCTCGCGGGCGGCTTCCGGCCCGCTCAGGTTCTTGGACGACTTCTTGTTCTTGCGGCGATCTCCCTCGACTTCCTTTCTTTGCTCGAGAGCTCGAGGTGGGTACGCGGGCTTGGAGTCGTCGCTCGCTCCAACCTTGCTCGGGCCTTGCCTCGGCCCTCCTTCTTCCTCGATCGTCGCTCGTCCTTGTACTTGTTCTTGTGCTTGCTCTTGTGGTCGCGCCTCGAACGGTACTTGCCATCGTTCATCCTCGGCTTGTGCTTGTAGGCTGTCCTTGCTCTCGGCCTTCTCGGGCGGTCGGCGGCAAGTGTCCCGGCTTGCCGCAGACGAGGTCCTCGTGTTCCTCCTCATGTTCACGCGGTTCTCGTGCGGCCTCTGCGAGGACCATGTGTGGTTCGAGGAGCGAGTGGATGGTCGCTTCCTTGTGTGATGAGTGATTGACAACGTTGTGTGGGCTGATTCTTGGCTAAGTATTGCGAGGTGCGGGTTGCGGCTTGACTCGTGTTGGGTGCGAGGTGAAGAACAAACGCGAAAGGTCGTCGCTTAGGTGAGGCTATCAGTGTGGAGAAGACAAGTAGGCTTCGTTCGAGGGACCCGTGTGACGGGGTCAGAGTGCGGGCCGCATGGTGGCATGAACGGCAAGATGAAGTCATGGACGGTTTCTTGGTTGAGCCTCAAAACCAAGGTCGAGCGGGGACTACGTGGGAGCCAAGTCATGAGTGGAGATTGGCGGAGGCTACCGAGTTCGCGGGGGTTTCGGTGGTTCACCGAGAAAACCCTTTGGGTTCTTGGTTGATCCACAAAGCCAAGACGGAGAACGAAGACGGAGGTGCGGCCGGCACCGGGCCGTGCAGCCGGTGGAGTCGGCCGGTGCGGCCGGTGGGGGCGGTCGGCGGTGGGGAGCACGGTCGGCGGTGTGCGGCCGGCAACGTCCCAGGAATCTTCGAAGCGGAGGACACGCGTCGGGATCGCATGGCTTGCGTCGAGGCTACGCGGGGTGCGGTTGCGGGCATCCGTCACGTTAGGTGAAGACATCAAGAATTCCAAATCCGCCCTTGAGGGGCTTGTATCCCTAGTTAGTAGAGAGGGGCATTTTAGACATTCGGTTGCCGCCTATATAACCCAAGAGGTGAGAGGATGGCGACCAACTCTCTTGGAACCCTAGCTCATTTGTTTTCATATTTTCCACCTATTTTCTACAGGTTTTCCTTAGGACTAGCAAGAGAGCTTCACGGAGAGATGCGCAGAGAGGGATGGATGATCGGGGCGGCTTGCTAGACCTTGTACGAACCTTTGTTTCATGTATAGATGATTCGGCGTTGTTCCCTCGAAGGTTTGGATGTGTTTTTTCCGGGGTTGTTCTTGGTGGTGATTTTCGGAGCCCTCTCTCGGTGATTTATTTGGGTTGTTTCGGGGCTCTTCTCTTGGGGATTTGATGGGGGAAATTTGTGGGAACCCTTTGTGGTTCTTTGGGGTATGATTCCCTCCCAAATCCCAGAACGAGAAAAGGTGCTCGATTTTGGGGTTCTTGAGTTCTTGGGTTGGAAGTGCTTTCGGCGGGATTTCTTCGTTCCTCCTTTTTGGACGAGATTTGGTGGGATTAAACTTGGCTATGGACTCCTCATGTGAGGTGCTCCTTATATCCCCAAAGTCTTGTTCAAGTCCGTGGAGCGATTCGGGGAGATCGAGATTTGGATTTGGGGGAGTTGACCGCGAGGTCTTGTTCATCCCGAAGTACACTTCGGGCTACACCGGTCGGCGGTGCTCTTGACTTGATCGGCCCAGAGTTGCAAGCCTTGTGGGTTTCGCTCGGGTGAGTGTCTTGGTGTGTTCTTTGTTGTCCCCGCCAGTGCTGGCATTTTGAGTTTGGGTCCGTTTGGTGGTTGGTTGCTTTGTTTGGTGCCTTGGGGCTTTCGGCGCCATCGGTGCGGCCGGGTCGTCTCACGTGCAGCGGGTGTAGAGCCACTTAGTGGAAGTTGCTCGGGTTCACCCGGCGGGGACCGGTCGGCGGTGGTGCTCACGGAAGTCCCCGGCGGTGTGGGTACGCGGAGCTCGGGGTTTGTCGTTGTTGCGTTCTCGAGTCGGAAGGCTGTGTGTGTTGGTTCCTAGAGTCCGGTGGCCGCACTCCGGTGGCTACGTGGGCTTGGCCAACTTGGGTAGTGAGTCGGAGACGTGTGTTGGAAGCCGTGTTCGTCTTGTTGGGTTCTCATCTCCATCGAGAAGAATTTTTATCGACTCCTCCCCCCTCTCTGGTTCGCCGTATCGGTCCTTCGAAGTGGTATCGAGCCGGTTCGGGTCTTTGTTGACTTCAACCGGTCTAAGATCCAAGGATGGCGTACCGGGGAACGGGGTTCGGGCCCTCCACACTTCGATGGCAAGAACTGCAGGATGTGGAGCAAGCGGATGGGGTGCGTTCCTCGCGGAAAGGGGTCGGCTGCTTTGGGATGTCACGGTGGACACGGGCTGTGTCCCGGCCGATGGATTTCCTTGCTCCGGGGGTCGAGGACGGGTCGACGCCAACAATAAGGCGGTCGACTACTTGTTTCGTGCTTTGTGTCGGCCCGAGTTCGATCGGGTGCACACCGAAGCACTTGGTGTGTAGGATTTGGGCGGTGTTGAAGGAGGCTCATGTTGGAACGCCCGAGGTTCGAGGGCACGGTTGTATGCGACCTACCGGAGAGAGTACGAACTTCACTCATCTCCCTGAGTGAGTCCATCGATGCCTTGTTTCGAGAGGTTCACGGTGGTGGTGAACAACATGAGGGCCAATGTGGACGTGCTCCCGTGCGATGATCATGATAGAGCGGTCAAGCTCTTACACTCTTTGGATCGTACGATATGGGGCGGAAAGTTCGAGGCCATAGTCGAGTGGAGCGTATGATACTTTGACGGTGAACGAGGCTGTTCTCGAAGCTCAAGTGGTGAGGTGGATAGGGGCATATTTACTTAGCTCGAGGGACCGGCGGATTCCCATAGTCTTGCCCTCGTTGGTGGTTCCAAAGGAAAGACTAACTCCTAACCCATCCACGGGATGTTCTCGTTTTCCTCTTTGATGTCTATGCCGGATGAGGAGTTTGATGACCTTAGAGGACGGTACATTTGTTGACGAGGCGGTTCGAGAGGTTTGCACGAGAACCGCGTGAACATGAGGAGGAACACGGGGACTTGCTTCCGAATGCGGCAAGCGGGACACTTCGTCGCCGGTTGCCGGAGAAGGCCGAGAACAAGGACAGCTACAAGCACGAGCGGAAAGAACGATGACAAATGCCGTTCGAGGCACGACCACAAGAGCAAGCACAAGAACAAGTACAAGGACGAGCGACGATCGAGGAGGAAGGAGGGCGAGGCAAGGAGCCGGCCGATGGTTGGAGCGAGCGATGTCGAGCTCCGGTTCCGCGTACTCCACCTCGAGCTCGAGCGAGCGGCGGCCGACGGGGAGATCGCCGCAAGAACAAGAAGTCGTCCAAGAACTTTGGCGGGGGCGAGGCCGCCGCGGGGGCGGCACGCACCATGGCATTGAGCTCCCGTAGCAAGAAGAGCACACGAGGCGACTCGGACTGCGAGTCCCGACGACGAGGTGCGTGATGCCCCTTCTTGCGCCGGGGAGAATGAGAGGCTTGGCTCTTTGCTTGATGGCAAGTGATGACATGCTTAGAGAGGCCAAGAAAATGAGGAAAGAGCTTGGGGCTTCACTCGAGGATGCTAGGACTAGAGTGGGCGAGGCCTAGAGACACGGGTGCTTGATAGCAAGCTTGAGATTGATTCGCTTGGGCTAGCCTGTTGTTTTCGATGAGAATGATTGTCTTTGATTGCTCCATATTCCTTCTTGATCTTGCTTTGTTTAAGGAGAAGCATGCCTCAAGTGTGAGGAAGCTTAGATGTGCTTAGGGTTGAGGTGGCGAGCTTAGTCTAGACACCTTTGCTAGGTGCTTGCACTTCTTACTTTGTTTTGCATGCTAAGATTGATGAGATGCATGCTTACACTAGTTTGCTCGAGGCTAAATTGAAGGAACCCATGCCTACATCTTGCTCTACTTTTGTGAAATGCATGCATTGAAAAATTTGGAGCTTGCACACATTATGTTGACGTTTGCGGGATGAGAATGATGATTTGAGGAAGTTGATGGGGTGGTTGTCTAGGTCACGAGCCTCGGTTGAGGGATGATGATCGAGGCCTTTAGAGGCAAGATGGTGAGGGGCTTGGAGCAAACAAGGTTGGTGAGGAAGTGGAGAGAATATCCGGAGCCACCAAAAACCCACCACAAGAATGAGTTCCCACCAAAACCTAACCACCTAAGGAATCGGCTAGACACAACCCCGGCTCCACCGTGTTTCCTACACCCACAAATGACCTACAAAAGCCTATCAAGTTTGTGAGCACTTCGGGGGAAAGTGTTCTTTGGGAAGGAGAGAGTGAGAAGGCAAGTGGTGAGCGGTGGAGGGTTTGAGTGGAGAGAAGCCAGGAGTGGCCGACCACATCCCAAGCCAAAGCCTAAGCTTGTGAGGTTCCATTGTGGCTATTGTGGGAGAGATGGCCATAAGGAGGAGTTTTGCTTCAAGAGGAAGCGAGAGGGAGAGAATGGAGAAGGAGTGGGCTAACAAGGACAAGTACCACCCCTCAGGAGTGGTGTACTTGAACTCGTATGCGGATGCCCGGGGGCAAAGCGATTGTGAGGACGGTTCGGGCTTGGGGAGAGAAGAGAGAGTTGCGGTGGTCTTTGCGCCGGAGTCCCCACGGTCGGACGGTGTGGGGCACGGTCGGGCCGTGCGGGCACAGACAGACGAGTTGTTCGGGTTTCGAGCTCGTACGAGTGCGAGGGGTTGTTTACGGTGGTCGTGGTTCGGTGGTTGGGGTGGAAAGGGTGCGAGGTGGTCGGTTTGCTAGGCGTTCTCCTCCTCGTGCTCAATACGGGGATTGGAGGAGTCGAGGGTGTTGAGTTGGAGAGGAAGGACGTTCCACGGGCTTTCTTGCGTGGATTTGGTCCTCCTCGAGAGGCGGAGAGGGGTGGTTCCCTCGGGGTGGTTACGTGGTGGTGTTCGTGGAGGTAGCTTTGGTAGGAGAGATGCTTTGGATGGTGCTAACCCACTTTTGAGCAAATGGCTCGGCAACTGGTTTTCCTCCTTTGGTACTAACTTGATCTTGTGAGTCGTTTGTTCAACTCACGTGCCTATTTTTGATTTTCGGGTGGGAGACTTGAAGAACATTTGGTTGATTGACTCGGTTGCCAGGCATACGACGGAGACGGGGGTGGTTCTCAAGTCTCGTCCCGTGGTGACGAGGTACATCACCTTTTGGGGACAATGGGCGTGGGCGTGTGCTTTCGAAGGTGAGATAAAAGTGAGTGACAAGATCACTGCGAGGCGTGTTGCTCTTGTTCAATCGGTTGGGGTACAATTTGCTTTACGTATGTCTCGGTTGTTGGATGAGGGTTTTGAGGTGTTGTTTCGGCCTGGTGGTTCTCGGATTGTGGACTCTCGAAGGGACCTTGTTTGTATGGTCATTCCGGGGGTCGAGGGTGTTTCGTGGCGATTTTTTTCTCGGTCTTCGGGTGTTGAGCGTTGTTTCTTAGGCTGGTTCTTCGAGTGAGTTGTGGAAGTGGCATAGGGAAGTTGGGTCACTTGAGCTTTGACTTTTTGTCTCGCTTGAGTAAACTCAATTTGGTCAGGGATTGCCACAGGTTGAAGCTTGAGGAAGAGTTGGTTTGTGCTCATGTGGGCATGCCGAAGATGGTGGCCTCTTCTCACCGCCTCTCACCGATGTGACAGGCGAGCGTCCATGCGAGGCTGCTCCATATGGACCTTGTTGGCCCGGCTCGCGTGCGATGCGGGTGGGAAGTGGTATGTCCTTGTTGTGGTGGATGACTATTCTCGGTATGCTTGGGTGTTCTTTACGGAGGATAAGGGGGAGACGTTTGGTTTTGTTCGAGATCTAGTCTTGAGGTTGAGGAACGAGAGGCACGGAGATGCCATACGAGCTATCCGCGGTGATAATGGCTCGGAATTCGGGAACTCTCGTTTTGAAACCTTTTGTCATGACTTGGGTCTTGAGCACCGAGTTTTCGAGTCCGTATACGCCTCCCCGAGAATGGTGTTGTGGAAAGGAAGAACGGGACCTTGTGCGAGATGGCTCGGACGATGCTTGATGAGCATAGGACTCAGGAGGTATTGAGGTGAGGGCGGTGAATACCGCATGCTATGTGTCGAACGGAATATGCCGAGTGCACAAGAAAAGACATGCTATGAGTTGATGCATGGTCGCACACCGGGTGAGTCTTCCATGTCTTTGGTTGCAAGTGTTTTGTTACGAAGAAGGGCGGGAAGTTGGATAAGTTTGAGCTAGGTCGCTCGATGGCATTTTCTTTGGTTATGCATCTCATTCTAGGAGAGCATATCGTGTGCTCGATCTCTTGAAACTAACCAAATCGTGGAGACTTGCGAGGTAACCTTCGACGAGACGAGCCACGTAGTCGGCTTGTCTTTGAGTGTGCGGAGGTGATGATGAGCTTGGCAAGGAGATCTTTCGGGGAGGAGGAGCATGAACATGGTGATGATGAAGATGGCGGTGTGGTGCCCTGGAACATGTACCCACTTACTTCGACTACGATGATGGATGGACCCTGCTACACCTACGACGACAAATCAAGAACGAGAGGGCGATGTTGAGGGAGGTAGCCGAGGCGAGAACCTCCCCGGCGAGGTTCGGGTGGATCACCCGGCTTCGAGGATCATCGGCGACATGAATGAACGCACTACACGGTCGAGGGGTTCGAAAACGATTCCCATTTTGCTCATCTTGCATTTGTTGCTTCTTTCGAGCCCAAAGACATTGGACACGCACTATGCGATCACAATTCCGATTTAACTCGATGCATGAGAGTTGGAGAACTTTGAGAGGAATCCAGGTGTGGGAGTTGGTTGACCCTCCCCCCGGGGTGTAAGCCGATTGGTACAAAGTGGGTGTGGAAAAACAAGAGGGAGAGAAGGGTGAGGTTGTGAGGAACAAGTCGAGACTTGTTGCTCGGGGAGTTGATCGAAGGAGGGGATCGACTACGGAGACCTTTGCTCCTGGCCGTTTGGAGGCGATTAGGATCCTTCCTAGCCTTTTCCGTGGCTAAAGGGTTCAAGTTGCACCAAATGGATGTGAAGAGTGCTTTAAGATGGAGTGTTGGAGGAAGAAGTGTATGTGAGGCGGCCTCGGGGGTTGAAGTGAGAAGTACCCCACGGTGTACAAGTTGAGGAAGGCGCGTATGGGTTAGACGGCGCCTAGAGCCAGTATGGCGAGGTTGAGGGGTTCTTGTTTGAAGAAGGCTTTGAGATGGGAAGGTCGATCGGACCTTGTTTCTATTTGAGCGAGAGCGAGAGATATCACGATTGTGCGAGTATACGTGGATGATATTGTCTTTGGTGGCTCGTCTAACTCTCTTGTTGCGAGGTTTGCGGAGATGATATGAGCGAGGGGGAGTTTGAGATGAGCATGATGGGCGAGTTGCGGTTCTTCCTCGGACTACAAATCAAGCAATCAAGGAAGGAACATTTGTGCACCGGAGCTAAGTACACCAAGGACATTGTGAGGAAGTTCAAGATGGAGGACTCCAAGGCTATGACGACGGCGGGTGGTACGACTACGGCTCTTGATGCGGACGGAGAAGGTGAACACGTGGACGAGGAAGAATGCCGGAGCATGATCGGGTCACTCCTCTGTGACGAGCGACGAGGGGGCGGGACCGTACGGTTCTCGGTGTGTACGTAACGCTCGTTTTCAAGCGTCTCAGGGACTTCGCATCGGCAAGCGGTAGAAGAGAATTTTCGGGTACTTGCGTCACACTCCCGACTTCGGCCCCGCTGAGCCCGCGTCCTCTTCTTTGGCGCTTCATGGTTTTTCGGACGCGGATTTTGCGGGTGTCGGTTGGATAGGAAGTCCACTTCGGGACTTGCCGATTTTGGAGGTTCTTCTTTGGTGTCTTGGTCTTCACTTAAGCGATCGAGTGTGGCTCAATCCACGGCGAAAGTGAGTATGTTACCATTGCTAGTTGTTGCTCTCGGCTCCTTTGGATCACCTACACCATGAGTGACTTTGGTGAGGAGTATACCCATGTCCACTTCAATGTGATAGCACCGGTGCCTAAGCGTTGCAACGAACCCAGTGCTCCATTCTAAAACCAAGCACATAGAAGTGAGGTATCATTTTCTGAGAGACAATGTCGAGAAAGGAAAGATAGCGTTGATCCATGTACCCACACATCACCAACTAGCCGATATTTTCACCAAACCCCTAGATCAAGCAACTTTCACTCGTTTGCGGGGGGAACTTGGTGTGTGTTTGATTTCCTGAGTTGGGTATGTGGGAGCTTTCTTTTGCCGGTGGTGTCGAGCCCGTTTTGCCTCCCCTCGAGGAGCCGGTTTGTAGCATATGTATAGTTTTTTTTGTGTTTTTCTTGCATTTGGCATGGCATATGTAGCATGATGTATAGGCATCCTTGTATCTTAGTTTGCATGCTTTGGTTAGGAAAAGCTTCTCTCATATACATTGTTCACCATGGAATGAAATATATGTCTTTGTGAGCTTGTTTGGTATGCTACGGTTAGTTTGGCTTAGCTCTTGATGATCTTGATGAATAATCCATGGTTGATAGCTTTGCTTTTGAAAAATGTCACATGTATGCTCTCTCATGTGTAAATGCCTTTACATGCTCTTGACATGTTTTTGTGGCCTTGCTATGCTTAATTTTTGGTTGGATGGCTAGTTTATTGATCATATGGGGCCAAAGGCTCATTTGCCATCATGAATGTTTAGCCCTCTAGATTTATCTTGTGGAGGAGCATAAGTTCCTTTTTGTCGCAAAGACATTTCATGTACCATTTACAAATCTGAAAATGAAATGAAAAATGCTTGGAAAATATGCTCCCATGTCATATGTGCTGAATTTAATTTGCTTTGGGTGCTAAACCGTTGCATGATGCCTACCAATGAGAAGTCTCATAAATAGAAGTAGGCACATGGCTCGGTGGCTTTGACATGACATGAGGTGCTTGTGGGTGTTTGTGATGGTCTTATGGTTAGAATAGCCGTCCTAGCATGAAGTTTGTGTGGCTTTGCCATTTTGATATGCTTTGATCATGTTTGGGACTTTGCTCATGAGAGGCAAGTTTTTCGCAAAATTGCCAAAATCCTTTTTAGCTTCGTCCAATGGTTGTGAAACTTGGTGATCATGTAGTTGAGATCGATACGAAGCCGTAGAGTACCTAACTTGCTCATTTGGACATGTGTAGCTTTCTTTGTTGAATTTTGTCTATTTGAGAAGCTCTAGGTTGCATTTTTTGCATTTTTGGCTTGATTCATGCATTGCCAACAAGGGGGAGAAGTTTGAGCTTGAAATGGCTTGCTGGACGTGTTTGGAAGGTTTTCAGGTGGTTTCGAGCCATTTCTGGGCTCTGTTGTGCACCGGTCTGACCGGTCAGGGTCACCGGTCTGACCGGTGTGAGTGCTGGTCCTGTACATATGTTAGGCACCGGTCTGACCGGTGGTGATGACCGGTCTGACCGGTGTGAGCTGAAATTGCTGCAGCTGCCCTGTTTTCAGCTGTTTTGCATGCATTCGTCCAGGGGGAGTTGCATCGGTTCAGGGGGAGCTTGCATGTGTGCAGGGGAGCTCTTTGAGAGTTTTCGAGCTTTGTTTCGGTGGTTTGTGATGTGTCGAGCCGTTGCCCTTGCCTAAGGGGTCCGAGACTTGTTTCCTTCAAGTGATCTTGCTCTTTGCCTTTGTTTGGTTTTCGATCGCTTGTTGGAGTTTCTTTTTGTTCGTTTCTTTTCTTTTTCTTTTCTCTCTTGTTACTTTCGTGTGGGTGTTGTCAATGCACTCATCAAGGGGGAGATTGAGGACCATGTGTGGTTCGAGGACTGGTGGATGGTCGCTTCCTTGTGTGATGAGTGATTGACAACGTTGTGTGGACTGATTCTTGGCTAAGTATTGCAGGTTGCGGCTTGACTCGTGTTGGTGCAGGTGAAGAACAAGCGCGAAAGGTCGTCGCCGGTGAGGCCTCCAGGTGTGGAGAAGACAAGTAGGCTTCGTTCGAGGGACCCGGTGGCCAGCGGGGTCAAGTGCGGGCCGCATGGTGGCATGAACAACAAGATGAAGTCATGGACGGTTTCTTGGTTGAGCCTCAAAACCAAGGTCGAGCCGGGACTACGTGGGAGCCAAGTCATGAGTGGAGATTGGCGGAGGCTACACCGAGTTCGCGGGGTTTCCGGTGGTTCACCAGAAAACCACTGGGTTCCTTGGTTGATCCACAAAGCCAAGACCGGAGAACCGAAGACGGAGGTGCAGCAGCACCGGGGCACCGGTCCGACCGTGGGTCCGGCCGGCTCGACCGGTGGGGACCGGTCCGGCCGGTGAGGAGCACCGGCTCGACCGGTGTGCGACGACGCGGTCCGAATCTTCGAAGCGGAGGACACGCGTCGGGATCGCATGGCTTGCGTCGAGGCTACGCAGGTGCGGTTGCCGGGCATCCGTCCGATGGTGAAGACATCAAGAATTCCAAATCCGCCCTTGAGGGGCTTGTATCCCTAGTTAGTAGAGAGGGGCATTTTAGACATTCGGTTGCCGCCTATATAACCCAAGAGGTGAGAGGATGGCAGCCAACTCTTGGAACCCTAGCTCATTTGTTTTCATATTTTCCACCTATTTTCTCTAGGTTTTCCTTAGGACTAGCAAGAGAGCTTCACGGAGAGATCTTGTAGAGAGGGATGGATGATCGGGCGGCTTGCTAGACCTTGTACGAACCTTTGTTTCATGTATAGATGATTCGGCGTTGTTCCTCAAGGTTTGGATGTGTTTTTCCCGGTTGTTCTTGGTGGTGATTTTCGGAGCCCTCTCTCGGTGATTTATTTGGGTTGTTTTCGGGGCTCTTCTCTTGGGGATTTGATGGGGGAAATTTGTGGGAACCCTTCGTGGTTCTTTGGGCTGTGATTCCCCTCCCAAATCCGTGAGAAAAGGTGCTCGATTTTGGGGTTTCTTGAGTTCTTGGGTTGGAAGTGCTTTCGGCGGGATTTCTTCGATTCCTCCTTTTTGGACGAGATTTGGTGGGATTAAACTTGGCTATGGACTCCTCATGAGGTGCTCCTTATATCCCCAAAGTCTTGTTCAAGTCCGTGGAGCGATTCGGGAGATCGAGATTTGGATTTGGGGGAGTTGACCCGCGGGTGCTGTTCATCCCGAGCTGCCCAGGCTACACCGGTCTGACCGGTGCTCTTGACCGGTCTGACCGGTGCAAGCCCTTGTGGGTTTTCGCTCGGGTGAGTGTCTTGGTGTGTTCTTTGTTGTCCCGTGGTGCTTCTTGTTTCGAGTTTGGGTCCGTTTGGTGGTTGGTTGGCTCGTTTGGTGCCTTGGGGGCTTTCGGTGCTGCCATCGGTCTGACCGGTGCGTCTCATCGGTCTGACCGGTGTAGAGCCACTTAGTGGAAGTTGCTCAGGTTCACCAGCAGGGACCGGTCTGACCGGTGGTGCTCCCCGGTCCGACCGGTGTGGGTCCGTAGACTCGGGGTTTGTCGTTCCGCCGCGTTCTCGAGTCGGAAGGCCGTGTGTGTTGGTTCCTAGGTCCAGTGGCACTCCAGTGGCTACGTGGGCTTGGCCAACTTGGGTAGTGAGTCGGAGACGTGTGTTGGAAGCCGTGTTCATCTTGTTGGAGTTCTCATCTCCATCGAGAAGAATTTTTATCGGCTCCCATTCACTCCCCCCCTCTCTGGTTCGCCGTATCGGTCCTTCACTCTCGAACCGCCTCGTCAACAACGCCAGCTCGTCCTCTCCAAGGTCATCAAACTCCTCATCTGGCATAGACATCAAAGAGAAAAACGAGAACATCCTGGTGGATGGGTTAGAGTTAGTCTTTCCTTTGGAACCACCAACGAGGGCAAGACTATGGGAGTCAGTCGGTCCCTCGAGCTTGGCAGTCATGCCCCTATCCACCTCAGCCGACTTGAGCTTCGAGAAAAGCTCGTTCACCGTCAGAGTATCATACCTCTCCGACTCGACTATGGCCTCGAACTTTCCGCCCCATATCGTACGATCCAAAGAGTGTAAGAGCTTGACCGCTCTATCATCATCATCGTACGGGAGCACGTCCACATTGGCCCTCATGTTGTTCACCACCACCGTGAACCTGCGAAACAAGGCATTGATGGACTCACCGGGGAGATGAGTGAAGTTCTCGTACTCTCTCCGTAGGTCGCATACATCCGTGCCTCGAACACGGGCGTTCCCAACATGAGCCTACTTCAACACCGCCCAAATCCTACAAGCCAAGTGCTCGTGTGCACCCGATCGAACTCGGCCGACACAAAGCACGAAACAAGTAGTCGACCGCCTTATTGTTGGCGTCGAATCCGTCCCTCGACCCCGGAGCAAGGAAATCCATCGGCCGGACATAGCCCGTGTCCACCGTGACATCCCAAAGCAAGGTGACCCTTTCCGCGGAGGAACGCACCCATCCGCTTGCTCCACATCCGGTAGTTCTTGCCATCGAAGTGTGGAGGACCCGAACCCCGTTCCTCGGTACGCCATCCTTGGATCTTAGATCGGGTTAGAGTCAACAAAGACTCGAACCGGCTCGATACCACTTGAAGGACCGATTAGGCGACCGGAGAGAGGGGGGGGGGGAGTGAATGGGAGCCGATAAAAATTCTTCTCGAGGGAGATTAAAACTCCGACAAGACGAACTAGCTCGGCCGAACCCTCGAAATCACACGCTCCGCACTTCTACCTCCCGTTTGCCAAAACCACGTAGCCACCGAAGTGCTAATGGTCCTAGGAACAAACTCTACCAAGCAACCACAACACACACACAAGACCGACAAGCCGGAAACAACTTGAAAGCCGGCTAACCGGAGGGGGGCGGTTAGACCGGGTATAGGGGCGGTTAGACCGCCTCCACCCGGCAACCAAGAATTCCTCCGAAACGCCTCTTCCGAGCACCAAAACTCACCACGGTTTCACCAACGAGAGATCTCTCGGTCAAGGCCATGCTAGCTACGGGAAAATCTTGGCGAAAACCAAAACTTCACCCAAGGGCCTAGGGGCGGTTAGACCGGCTACCCGGGGCGGTCTAACCTCCCGTACCCAAAGCAACGAACCCCGACCAAGAACACCTAGCAAACAAGACGAGAACGACCCCAAATTTCACCCGGACACTCCTCTCGATCAAGGTGAACAAACTCACGAGAGGAAAATCCGGCGAAACAAAACTTTGACCCGGAAACACCCCGGGCGGTTAGACCGCCCCCCGTAGGCGGTTAGACCGCCCCCTTCCGTAAAAAACGAACCCGCGGGTCAAACCTCAACTTCCTCGCGCCCGATCTCCCGAATCACTCCACGGATTGCAGCCAAACTTCGGGAATAGCTGGGTTACCTCCTGGGCAACCTCTACCTCAAAGGAATCGACCCGAAACTCTCACAATCAAGAGGAATCGAAGAAATCGCATCTCTAGGTCAAGAACTCGCCCAACTCGAGAAACCACCAAATCGAGTCTGATTCAAAGGGGATTTGGAGGCAAAGTCACCAGCCAAAGAGGCACAAGAACCTCATACGTGACACCCACCAAAAACCCCAAGAAATCGTCCTCAAAACACCGCCAAAAAAAGCTCCGAAAATCAACACCAAAGAGACGGGAAAACCACCATGATGAACAACGCCAAACCTTCTATACATGCCATGAATGGTTCGTACAAGGTCTAGCTTGCCACCCAAACATCCATCCCTCTCTCTAGATCTCACATGAAGCTCTCAAGCTAGCCTTCTAAAATCCTAAGGAAAATGGAGAACAAAAATGGAAAAACTAAATGAGCTAGGGTTCCAAGGGTTGGCTGCCATCCACCCCTCTAATGAGTATATATGGAGGCACCCAAAAGACTAAACTACCCTTCACTAATAACTAGGGATACATGCCCCTCAAGGGCGGATTTGGAATTCTTGATGTCTTCACCATCGGACGGATGCCCGGCGACCGCACCCTGCGTAGTCTCGACGCAAGCCTTGCGATCCCGACGCGTGTCCTCCGCTTCGAAGCTTCTCGGCGCCGGCGGCCAGGGCGGTCAGACCGCCCCCCGGGCGGTTAGACCGCCCCGGGGATCCGACCGGCCCCGGGCGGTCCGACCGCTCCTCCGGGCGGTTGAACCGGCCCGGGTGGTCGCACCTCCTCGTCGAGTCTTCGGCCCTCGGTTTTGTGGCTCAACCGAGTAACCCGGTGGTTTTACGGTGAACCACCGCAAACCCCGCGAACTCGGTGTAGCCTCCGCCAATCTCCACTCATGACTCGGCTCCCACGTAGTCCCGGCTCGACCTTGGTTTTGAGGCTCTACCAAGAAACCGTCCACGACTTCATCTTCTTGTTCATGCCACCATGCGGCCCGCACTTGACCCCCGCCGGCCACCGGTCCCTCGAACGAAGCCTACTTGTCTTCTCCACACCTGGAGGCCTCACCGGCAACGACCTTTCGCGCTTGTTCTTCACCTGCACCAACACGAGTCAAGCCGCAACCTGCACCTGCAATACTTAGCCAAGAATCAGTCCACACAACGTTGTCAATCACTCATCACACAAGGAAGCGACCATCCACCGGTCCTCGAACCACACATGGTCCTCACCTGTCTGGTCGGACGGTCCGCCACAGGCTGCGCGCTTTGCTTCTTGGTTCGATTCCTCCCTTTCTTCTTTCGTTCTTCCGCGTGTGCTTCAAGGAATCGTTCCTAAGGCTAGAGGTTGATCCATAACCTCGTTGTCTTGGCGATTGGTGTGTGATTCGATCCATCGCTTGTGTGTGACCGGGATTTGACTAGGGTATAGGCCGGGTTCTTCGAGAAGAATTTTTACCGGCTCCTATTCACTCCCCCCCTCTCTAGTCGCCATCTGATCCTTCAATTGGTGTCAGAGCTTGGTGCCGGATTCTTTGCGACTTTGACAAGTCTTGAATCCTAAGATGGCATACGTTGAGCGGGGCGGTCCGCCGCACTTCGATGGCAAGGGTTACCACAAGTGGGCGGCTTGTATGATGATCTTTCTTCGTGGAAAGTTGTTGGATTTCATTGTGCTTGACAAGACCTATGCTATTCCGGTCAACATCCATACTCTTATGGTGACCGATGCCGGTGCTAAGGCCAAGTATGAGGCTAATGCAAAAGCCGTTGATCACTTGGTCCGGAGCTTGTGTGATCCTGAGTTTGAGCGTGTTCGCCATTTGAATCTTGCTTGGCAAATTTGGGAAAAGTTGTTGGTTGCTCACGGTGGTGATAACCATGTGAAGGCTCGCCTCTTTGTCTCTTACCGGATGCAATATGAAAATTTCACTCCACTTCCTGGTGAGGACATTGATGCGATGTTTCAGAGGTTCACCGCCATCGTGAACAACATGAAAGCTAATGTTGAGGATTTTCCTTACACCGAGCATGATCAGGCTTTGAAGCTCTTGCATGTCTTGGACCCAAATGTTTGGGGTGCTAAGGTTGAGGCCATCAAGGAGTCTGGGCAATATTTGACTATTGAGTTGGATGACCTCTTCTCTAAGCTCAAGTCGGCTGAGGTTGACAGGAAGTTGCAATCCAAGCATGAGGGCTCGACTGACCATAGTCTTGCTCTTGTGGCCGGATCAAAGGGCAAATCTAACCCTTCCTGTCGACAGTTTTCCTTGTCTTCTCTTATGTCTATTCCAGATGAGGAGTTTGATGTGCTGGGCGAGGAGGAGCTGGCCTTGCTCTCAAGAAGGTTTGATCGACTACACGAGAGTCGGAGGAATGCAAGGCGGAGCTCAGGGACGTGCTACAAGTGTGGCAAGCATGGCCACTTCATCGCCGAGTGCCCGGAAGCGGAGGAGAACAAGTACAAGATGAACGAGTACAAGGTGCACCCGAGGCGTGAAGACAAGTACTCCTCCAAGGGCAAGCACTTCAGCAAGTCCAAGAGCAAGGACAAGGACAAGCGGCGACCGAGCAAGAGCGGCTACAAGAAGAACAAGGCAAGAGCGATGGTGGCCGGTGCGAGCGACATCGACTCAAGCTCAAGCGACGAGCAGTCAAGTTCAAGCAGCGAAGATGAAGACGCTGGGAGGCGCAAGGGCAAGAAGAGTACAAGCCGGAACCTCAGTGGGTTGAGCTGTATGGCGCTTGAAGGCTTTTTTGGCATGGCCCATAGCTCGAGCAGCAAGAAGAGCGGCAAGGAAGACAGCGACTCCGACTCGGAGGATGAGGCAGGAGGCTTGGAGGACATTTGGTTGATCGACTCCGGGTGTTCTCGACACATGACCGGAGATAAGAAGTGGTTCTCCAGCCTCACCCCAGTGAAGGAAAAGATGTACATCACTTTTGGGGACAATGGACGAGGAAGGGTGATTTCTGAGGGTGTTGTGCATGTGAGTGACAAGGTAACGTTGAAGAGAGTGGCTCTTGTGAAGTCTTTGGGTTTCAATTTGCTTTCGGTTTCTCAGTTGCTTGATGAGGGTTTTGAGGTGCGTTTCAAGTCTGGCGAGTCTCGTTTGCTGGATTCTCGAGGTGATCTTGTCTGTATGATCATCCCCGAGGGTCGATTTTCGTGGCCGATTTCTCTCGTTCTTTGGGTCCCGCTCGCCGTTTGATGGCCGGTCCTTCTTCGATTTGTGGAAATGGCATAGGCGGTTGGGACACTTGAGCTTTGATTTGGTTTCCTGCTTGAGTGGTCTTGACCTTGTCCGAGGATTGCCGAGGTTGAAGCTTGAGAAGGATTTGGTTTGTGCTCTGTGTAGGCATGGCAAGATGGTAGCCACTTCCCATCCACCCCTGACCGATATCATGACCGAGCGTCCGACAGAGCTGTTGCACATGGACCTTGTTGGGCCAGCTCGAGTTCGCTCGGTGGGTGGGAAGTGGTATGTCCTTGTTGTGGTGGACGATTACTCTCGCTATGCTTGGGTGTTTTTCTTGGAAGACAAGAGTGAGACATTTGGTTTTGTTCGAGATCTGATTGTGAGGTTGAAAAACGAGAGGCATGGGAATGCTATTCGAGCTATCCGCAAGGATAATGGCTCGGAGTTCAAGAACTCTCGTTTTGATGCCTTTTGTCGTGATCTAGGTCTTGAACATCAGTATTCGACCCCTTATGTGCCCCCTCAAAATGGAGTTGTGGAAAGGAAAAATCGGACTCTTTGTGAGATGGCTAGGACGATGCTCGATGAGCACGGGACTCCTAGGAGGTATTGGGCTGAGGCGGTCAATACGGCTTGTCATGTTTCCAACAGGATTTTATTGCGAGCTTTCAAGAAGAAGACCTGTTATGAGCTTATGCATGGTCGGGCACCCAAGGTGAGTCATTTTCGAGTATTTGGCTGCAAGTGCTTTATTCTTAAGAAGGGAAAACTCGACAAGTTTGAGGCTAGGTCTACTGATGGTATTTTCTTTGGATATGCTAACCACTCTAGAGCCTATAGGGTGCTTAACCTTGAGACTAACAAAATCATGGAGACTTGTGAGGTAACCTTCGACGAGACAATGCCATGTACCTCTCTTGGCTTTGAATGTGCAGGTGATGAAGAGATGACCGAGGACCTCTTTGAAGAGGAGAAGGATGAAGCTGGAGATGATGATGGAGAGAACCATGCTCCTGAAGCTGAGTGTGTACCCACTACTTCCCCTACGAACACTATGGAGCGTGGACCGTCTACTTCATGGACAACGACGGTGCAACAAGAGGACCAGGCGAGAGAAGCTGAAGTTGAGGGGGAGGTAGTCTCGAGGCGTGAGGCTCCCCGGCGGATTCAAGAAGTGCATCCCTTGTCGAAGATCATTGGGAACATCGACGAACGCACTACACGGTCGAGGTCCAGGAATTCCTCTCATTTTGCTCATGCTGCTTTTGTTGCCACCTTTGAGCCCAAGGACATTGGACATGCTTTATCTGATACAAACTGGGTCAATTCTATGCATGAGGAGTTGGAAAATTTTGAGAGGAACCAGGTGTGGGAGTTAGTTGAACCACCTCCAAATTGCCATCCCATAGGAACAAAGTGGGTTTGGAAGAACAAAGAGGGAGAGAATGGGATGGTGGTGAGGAACAAGTCCAGACTTGTTGCTCAGGGGTTTAGTCAGAAGGAGTGAATCGACTATGAGGAGACCTTTGCTCCTGTGGCCCGTCTTGAGGCAATTTGGATCCTTCTAGCCTTTGCCGTGGCTAAAGGGTTCAAGTTGTTTCAGATGGACGTGAAGAGTGCTTTTTTGAATGGGGTCATAGAGGAGGAGGTGTATGTGAAGCAGCCACCTGGGTTTGAGAGCGAGCTGTACCCACACAGGGTCTACAGGTTGAAAAGGGCTCTGTATGGGTTGAAACAGGTGCCCCGTGCTTTGTATGGGAGATTGAGAGGTTTTCTGTTGAGCAGAGGGTTTGTGATGGGTACCGTGGATAGGACTTTGTTTCTCCTTAAGCATGGAAATGACTTGTTGATTGTTCAGATATACGTGGATGATATTGTCTTTGGTGGCTCGTCACATAACCTTGTTGCCAAGTTTGCAGATGAGATGAGCAGGGAGTTCGAGATGAGCATGATGGGCGAGTTGCGGTATTTTCTCGGCCGCGGATCAAGCAAGTGAAGGACGGTACATTCGTGCACCAGACCAAGTACACGAAAGACATGCTGAGGAAGTTCCAGATGCAAGATGTGAAGCCGATGTCGACTCCCATGGGGAGTACGGCCACTTTGGATGCGGACGAGGACGAAGAACCAGTGGACCAGCGAAAGTACAGGAGCATGATCGGCTCCCTCCTCTACTTGACGGCGACGAGGCCAGACATACAGTTCAGCGTGTGTCTGTGCGCTCGTTTTCAGGATTCGCCGAGGACATCACATCGACAGGCCGTCAAGAGGATCTTCAGGTACCTACAGTCTGCCCCTGGTCTTGGCCTTTGGTATTCGTCCTCCTCGACTCTTTCTCTTCATGGTTTTTCCGATGCGGATTTTGCTGGTTGTCGAGTCGAGAGGAAGTCTACTTCTGGTACTTGCCAGTTTCTTGGGTCTTCATTGGTCTCATGGTCTTCCCGTGGGGCGGTCTAGTGTAGCTTAGTCTACCACCGAGGCGGAGTATGTTGCAGCCGCGAGTTGTTGTTCCCAGCTGTTGTGGATTTCATACACTTTGAGAGACTTTGGTGAGGAGTGCACCCAGATCCCACTTCTTTGTGATAGCACCAGTGGCATAAGTGTAGCCAAAAACCCAGTGCTTCACTCCAGAACCAAACATATAGAAGTGAGGTATCATTTCTTGAGGGACAATGTGGAAAAAGGAACCATTGTGTTGAGTCATGTCCCTACCCAAGATCAGCTAGCCGACATCTTTACAAAGCCTCTCGACCAAGCTACATTTGTGCGCTTGCGGGGGGAACTTGGGGTTTGTTGCCCTTTCTAGTTGATTCTTGGGGGATTTCCTTTTGCATCATATGTATCATACCATGTTTACTTTGATGTATATACATGCTTTGCTTGATGTACAAACCATGGTAGGATAGCCATCTTGTCATATATCAAGTTGCATTTGTATCATATTGCATTTTAGGATGATGAGCTTCTTTCATCTGCCTTACTTAAGTCTCTTTGGCTATTTGTGAGATATTGGTCATATGTGTGGAAAAATGGTGATGTGAGACTATGCTCTTGAAATATGTGAGATATATGTGTGGTGAGATAGCCCTTTTTAAAATAAATGCTAATCTTGACTAATTTTTGATGAAATGTGCTCTACTCGTGTGTAGTGGTGTATCCATGTCACAGTTTGGTCTAAATGTGCTTTTCATGCTTAGATTGTGCTTGGATGCCTTGTTCCTGCATTTGGGCCAAAGGCCGAATATCATTGTGAATGTTTAGCCTATGTTGCATTCATGGGGGAGCATAAGCTTCTTTTTGCCGCAAAGGCACTTCATGTACCATGAGATGATTTAATCTTGAAAAGAAGTGTATAATGCTTGAAAAATGCTCCATCCATCATGTCTATGCTTAAAATGTCTTATCTTTCACATATGGGTGCAAAACATGTTGCATGATGTTCACCAGTGGAGAAGTCTCCCCGAAGTGGACACATGGCTCATGAGCTTTGACATGACATGCTTTGCTTTATGGGTGTTTGCCATGATCTTTTGCTGAGAATTTGATATCCTTGTATGATCTTTGAATGGTATGCATGTTTGTGGCTCAAGTGTGGCATGGATAGGCTTTTACATGTGAAGCGAGCCTTCTTTTGGTAAAACTGCTTAAATCTGAAAATTTTGCTTTGTCACATGCTTGTATTTCCTATATTACTTGTGGCAATGCTTTGACTATGCTATGATTCCTAGTGTGATCTTTGTCTCATTTTTAGCCTTTGACACTAGATTTGACCTATTTGAGAAGCTCATGTAGATGTTTCTATGCTTTGTTTTGCATTTCTGCATTTTCACCTTGATTCATACATTGTCAACAAGGGGGAGAAGAGGTGAGCTTAATGAAAATTCAGAAGAGGTGAGCAAAAATTTGGAAGATTGCATCCACATGTTTAGGGGGAGCTTTCTTGCTGTTTTCGGTGTGGAGTTTGTGCTTTGCTTGGCTTGTGACCTTTCTTCGCCTTTCTTCGGTTTTGGTCATGAGTTGAGGTTCTTTGTTTTTCTTTCTTCTTCCTTCCTTTCTTTCTCTGAATTTCATTTCGCGTTGTGTGTTGTCAATGCACTCATCAAGGGGGAGATTGAGGACCAGGAGCATCCCAGTGGTCGATGGATGACCGCTCCTCAAGGATGAGTGATTGACAACGGGTGTTGGACTGACTCTTGGCTTAGTGCGCAGGTGTAGGCTGCGGCCTAGTTCGTGTTGTTGTAGGTGAAGAACGGGCGCGAAAGGTCTTCAGCCTTGAGGGGCCTCCGGAAGATGGAGAGACAAGTAGGCTCGGTTCGAGGGACCCGGTGGACAGCGGGACTGGGTGCGGGCCACATGGTGGAGACACGAGCAAGACGAAGTCATGGACAAACGAGCCGGTGCACGGTGGCGGTCGAGTCAAGTGGTTTGGCGGGAGGCCGGACCGAGCACGCGGGGTTTGGTGGTTTTCCCACAAAACCATCGGAGGACGGTTTCTTGGTTCGGGCCTGAAAACCAAGTCCGAGGGCCCAACACGACGGAGACGGGATCCGGGCGTGTCGGGAAGCTTCAAGGCGGAGGACACGCGGCGGGATCGCATGGCTTGCGTCGGGAGGACGCGGGGTGCGGCAAAGGCGTGGCCGTCCGATGGCATGACCCACAAACATTACCTAAATGCCCCTGCGTGGGTTGTAACGCCAGTAGTTAAGTTAGGGGTAGTCGAGTCATTTACCACTCCGGCGGGACCCGATATATAAGCCATGAGGGTGTGTGAGTGGCTCTCTCTCTCCGTGACTTAGGGTTTCATTTCCTCCCTCCCATTTCTCATTTTCATAGCTATTTTTCTTCCATTTTCTCTAGGCTAGCATGAGAGCTTCATGAGAGATTTGTTGAGAGGGATGGATGCTAGGGCGGCATGCTAGACCTTGTGAATCTTTCCTGGTTTGTATAGAAGATTCGGAGTTGTGTTTTTCGTGGTCTTTTTGTGCTTGTTTTCGTGCCTTCGTTCTCGGTGCGATTCCGCGGATTTGATTGGGTTTCTCCCCAGATTTCTTTGAGGGAAACATGGATAGATGTCTCGCGCATCTTTGTGATTGATCTTGTGCCCTCAAACGCCGGGAAACCACTTCGATTCGAGAGTTTTCGTTCGGTGCTCAAGCTTTTGGTGGTGCTCAAAGGATTCGCGATTCCCGGTGATTTAGGGAGTTAGGAGGCAAGATTTTTGGGCTATAACATCCTTGTGTGACGCTTTTCAAGTCCCCAAACCCTAGTCTCCACAGCTTCAACCGTTTGGGAAATCCGATGATGATTTAGGGGAGTTGACTTTCGAGGTCGGGCGTTTTTCTGCTCTGTCTGAGCCTCGCGGACGGTACGCGCCCTCCTGGCGGACGGTCCGCGCCGCTCGTGTTCGTCCCGTGTTCTTCGTGTTCTTGCTCGCCTTTTGTTTCGATCCGTCACGATTTTGAGTTTTGGTTGGACAGAGTTTCGGACGGTCCGCAGCAGCAGGCGGACGGTCCGCGGGTGCCTGGCGGACAGTCCGCGTGCTCCCCGCGGACGGTCCGTGGTTCGCGGTGTGCCACCGGTGGTTCCGTTTGTTTTAACGGACGGTCCGCGGCTCGGGTCGGACGGTCCGCGGCAAGGGTGCGGATAGTCCGCGGTACCCTGCCGGACGGTCCGCGCGGCCCATCGCGGACGGTCCGCCCTGTCTGGCCGGACGGTCCGCCAGAGGCTGCGCGCTTTGCTTCTTGGTTCGATTCCTCCCTTTCTTCTTTCGTGCTTCCGCGTGTGCTTCAAGGAATCGTTCCTAAGGCTAGAGGTTGATCCATAACCTCGTTGTCTTGGCGATTGGTGTGTGATTCGATCCATCGCTTGTGTGTGACCGGGATTTGACTAGGGTATAGGCCGGGTTCTTCGAGAAGAATTTTTACCGGCTCCTATTCACTCCCCCCTCTCTAGTCGCCATCTGATCCTTCAACTTCACCATGAATGATTACATGAACAAGATCACCACCGGGATCCTACCTCGATCTTGATCCTTGCTCCGGAGCTCCGACGTGGTCTTCCATGCAAGGTTCCCACGTCAGCTAGGGAGACCCTAGACAACTAGCACGACCCTCATCTTCGAGATGGTGTCCCTCAAGCTTCTCTGCTCCTCGGCGGCGGATGACAAATTGATTGATGTGTGGCTCTCAGTCAGGGGGCTATAAATAGCCCGAGAGGCACCTAGGTCAAAGGGGGGCCGACTGGGCCTCGAAACGGGCTTGGCCGGCTTGCTGGGCCGACCAACCTGGGCCCACTTCGGCCCAGTTTTTGGCCTCCTTCGCCCGGTGTTGCTTCCCGAGTCTTCTAGATCCTTCCCCCTTCTGCATGTGGGCCCTTGTCGTCAGTTTCTCTCCGAATTGGACGAAGCTCCTTGTCTCGCAAGATCCAACATTTTTCTGGCTAGGTCCTCGGAGTTTTCCATCTTCTTGGGTTGGGTCCTTGGGCTTCTTGGAGTCGTGTTCACTTCATTGCTTGACTTGTATCGGGCTTCAAGGTCTTGTCATGAGGTGCTTAATGAACTTATCCCGGAAGTCTTGCTTTCAACGCTAAAACCCTGCATAAACACTAAACTCCAAAACCGACATGCACAAGTGAACTTGTTATACCACGGGGGTTAGTACCAATGGATAAGATATAAAATTCATGCCAACACCGAAGGTAAACTCATGGCTAGGTTGACGGAATTTCACCGTCAACAGCTCCCCCATGCTTAAACCTTGCTCGTCCTCGAGTAAGCCTTCGATGGATATCATCATTGCCCTTCATTGTTTAAACCTTGCACTTTATCATACATGAGAAAACATAATGCTCTCAAAAGTTTAGTTCGTTAAAGTTTCATAATGTACTAGCCTTCATCCCTACGGAGGGTAGATTATTAATTAAGTTTATCCTACAAGTATTAACATGCTCCCAAAGTTCAAATGGATCTCAGAAATTTTGAAATAAAGAACGGGATGAAAAAGAGCTAAACCAAGTTCAAAAATTTAAACCGCCTTGCATCTTGCTCATGAACTCTCATCTCATCTTGTCTCTCAGGCCTATTTCTTCTACTCCTCTCCCTCTCATAACATTCATATATGTGGTAGGCTTTATATGGAGCTCTTTGGGAAAGTTTAGTCGTACCAAGATATTATAAATGAGATGTTGTCAAAACAAGACAAGCTTCTCATGGTCTTACCGAGACTCGTCAAAAAGGTCATTGGAAAATAATGTTATATCAAGGAGGGGGAGAGAAAAATACACACGCTTGAGATAGGTGGACATGTGCAAATGGCAAAGAGTGATCCCGAGGCACAAAGGAAGTCCTCGTTATCAGATTGCACATGGTTGGAAAATGAGTATGGATGTTTTAATCTTGAAGCCTTAAATTCCTAATGCACATTAGAGAACCGGGGAGCTCATTTTATTTTATTTTTATATTATACATACTCATATTTTTTCTTTTTACTCACGTTTTCTTTTTCTTTCTTTCTCTTTCTCATTTTTTTCTTCTTTTTCTTTTCTTTCTCAATTTTTTTAATTTTCCCCCCTTTTGAACTCTAAAATTGCATTGTACCTACCTCCTCCCCCATGCTTAGACGTTTGCTTGTCCTCGAGCAAAGAGGTGATAGAGATAAGGTAGGTACCGGAAATACTTTTCCTTTGGAGAGATACTTGAAATCTTCAATGTTTTGCGATCTTCTTTAAATTGACGATCCATTCTCAACGATAGGTTGTGGTCAAGGAGGTAATCACAAAAGATGATATTTGGTTTTAAGGGTGGATATCCGGCGAGGTTTGTGAAATCTCCGATGTCGGGATACACAATGCACAGATAGAAAGGCTAGCAAAAAGATAGATATGCAAAAACAGAATGACCAACTTCTTAGTCTCGGGCCAGAGAAATCAAGGCCTGAAATAACTCACCCAAAAATAAACCTTGTATACTAAGTTTTTGCACTCAAATATTTATATGGTTCTAGATAGGTAGAGCAACATGCAAGTAGTATTTATGACAAGGTTAGCATTACCTTTAAGAACAAAAATAAATCATCTTTAATCCATCCAAAACTTGAGAGCACATAAAACACTATGGGTCTTTATTTTTATCATAACCTCCGCTAAAGAATAAGCTAGCATTTAGATAATTTCAGATTTGTATTTTAAGAGATCATAAGCTTAATCATGCATAAAACAATTACAAAGATAAACAAAGCAGCAATTATAATCATATATCATAATGACACAAACTTTGTAACTTTACCAAAGGTAAAAACTAGGTGGTGACATTATTCGTGATGAAAATAAAAACTAACACACATGCTGAAAATTAAAGTAAAAACTAAAAATACTACGCATACATAGGCGCGTTCAAGCTGAAAATTAAAGAAAAGGGAAAAGGAAAGATTAAACTAAAGCTCCTCCTCTCTCTAATCTTCCGCCGGTGGTTGATATTGATAAACTTGGTTGTTGTACCCTTGCTCGTAATAGGATTGCACCACTCCTCCTATGAATTGTCTGATGGTGCTAACTGAAGGTGTCAAAGCTCATAAGTGATGTTCGCATTTCCTCCACCCATTTGGTTTGCATTGGTTTGGATGGCTGCAATAATTTGCATGTTTCTTGCAGTGTATCCTCCAATGATGGCCACATTTCGTTGTGGCTAAGGAAGGTGTGCATATGGCTCCTCAAAGGCTACGTTGGGCACCGCAAAATTTGGTGAGGGCATGGCTGCACCACTCCCCCATGCTTGCATTGGTACATCACCGTAGTAACTCGGCGACGCCGGGGTTCCTCCAAATGGTGGCACATAATTTTGTTGCGCACCTCCTTCTTGGGCCGTGGAAGAACCTTCTCCTATAATCCTTCTCTTTTATTTTTCTTTGCCGGCACAAGAAGTCCTTCCTTTAACCAATCTTTCTTCCCCTCAAGAAAAAGTCTTAACCTTCCTTCCAAAAGGGGCAAATTCACCTTGGCCACTTTGAAGCCTCCTCTCTCATCTTCATTTATATATTTTCCTTTCTTCATATACTCAAATCCTAGGGAGGTCCCGGGTAGGAGATGCTTCGGTTCCTTGTAATACCCGGTCGTAAAGAGATAGGCAACATGGAGAGGTAACACCCCGAACCAGCCGAGTAAAGCCAATTCAACTTCGTGTTGGTTATCTTTGTCTCTCTCATTCTCCCCAAAAATCCACTTGCACAACAAAGTGACATACTTGGATGATGGGGTCCGGATACTATTTCTTTGTTGATGGGCTCCTCCCGCGATCACACTCCAAAATCCTTCCAATGCGCCTCCATGCACTTACACTTGTTCCGGTGCTCCCTTTTGAAAACCAAGCAATTCCCTAATGTACTCATAGGGAACCATCTGTTCAACTCCCTCCAAACGGAATGAGAAACTCGGTACTCCTTCATCAAGGATAGGCGCCATGGTCATGAGAATTTCCAAGGTGAATCCCTTGTGGGTGTTTGCCGACACTCCGTTGGAGAATTGCACCCATGTAATAATATCTGTATGAAAACCCAATATGTGAAGAGCTTGGTCGTCAAGTCGACATTCGCTACAAGCCTCTACTCAGGAGAGCGAGCTTCTTCTCCTCCTCCTCCGTCATGATGATAAACCCATTGGAATACCACGGAGCGTGTGGAGGTGGAGCGAATGATCGTGTCGAGCGGTGAGGTCGGACGGGCGGCTTCTCCATACGTCCTTCAGATTCAGTGAACCTCATAGAAGAGCTTCGTGTGGCCCTCATCCCACCGAGGAGAAGAGTATCGTTCCTCCTCGGCGGTGCCGTGGCCTCCTCCATGCTCCGAGGAGACTCGGAAACTGAGTGCCTCCTTGAAGAGGTTGTCGAAGGCTTGGACGATGATGATCCCTTCTTCTTGGTGAAAAGGCTTGTAGCTTTCTTCCATGGTTGCAACACTCTCCTCACAAATATATATATGGTGTTTCAACCGGTAACAAGGTACACAAATATTATTTTGGAGTCTGGACTTTGAGTGGATTAAGGATGTGATTTGTTGCACGAAACAAGCGGGGTGGATGGTTAAGTCTAAGGTGGTTATGAACTACAAACTTGAGCACACGAATAAAGAGATGGATGGGAGACTTACCTCTCTCCTCCTCTTGGCTCGGTTCTTCTCTAGTGCACTCATGCTTCTTTGTTGCTTCGTGACCGCATGCTCCATGGGGTTGCAACTTCCTAACGTTCTCGTCCACTCCTTTGCTTGCATTATTGCTCCTTCCACTTGATGTTTTCGCTTTGAGTCACCTCCATGCTCCCTTGCCTCACATGCATCCATGATATTCCTACAAAACCAAGCCTTGGCTGCCCCCCATGCTTGTACTTTGCATGTGGTTTGATAAAAGATGTTGAAGGGGCGTCCCGTGATGCATCATGGTGCATGTATGGTTAGGTTACTAGATTGCCTCCCTCTAAGCATGCTTTAATGCTAAGCACTCCTCTAATTTTGAAAATAAAAAATAAAATCAGAGCTAATAATGAGCTCAAATATAAATTTAGAGAAGTTTTTAAAGCATTAAAAACAAGATGTAAGTCGAAAATATTTTCCGACTACTTTTATGTTGGTCTCACTGGTATTGTTTGCTTTCATTAGTTGAGAGCAAACTTTTCCGGCTTCATCATGGGGGCATAAGTTTAGGTTCTAATTTTGGTTAGATAAGAGATATTTTGAATGAAATAAAATTAAATGAGGCTTAGAAAAATTCTAACTCTAGAGAAACCAAGGATATGGATTTTTAAACCAACCAAAAGTTAAGTTTCTAGGTTCACGCGAGTCCTACCACGTGCTGAAATTTAAATAACATCTAGGTACAAGACGTGTCTCTACTCGTATGTTTTAGCATGTAAAACAAGTCAACCATAACATCATAAAGAGGATGAAAGGTTGAGATAGGTGTAACATCCCTGATGTTTAATTGCGCTAATGACGTTAATTACATGAGTTAATCAAGGTTAATTAACTTCTAAGCATGTTTGACATGTTAGGTCACGAATTTGCACAAAAGACCTTGGACAAACTCCCACATCACGGTCAAACCCTAGATCTCCTTTAAGGCTGAAACAGTTTTCTTGCGCTTTCTCCAAATTTCACTATAGAAGTTCAAAATTGGCCAATACGAAAGTTGTTCGTTATTTCCGGGAACACATTTTTCGTAATTGGCGGACATTCCAATTTTGAGTGCAAATTGGCCAAAAATCGGTTTGACTGCGCTATGAATAGTAACTCAAGCCGTGGAAAAACTGCAACTTCGGCCGACGTTCCCGGGCAAACCGTTGATCAAAACATATGTTGCCCTTCGGGAAAGTTGTAGGTCTATAGCTCCTCTACAACTTTGCTTTTTGGAGATTTTCGAGTTTGTTGACGATTTTTGAAGTTAGGCATTTTCGAAGACGGGTACAGGAAATTGAAACCAGGCCTCGACGCCTGGGCGCCGTGCTCAGCATGTCGCTGGTGCGCGCATCCCTAGTCCGCCGCCGTCCACGTGGCGAGTGCGGGCCGAGCCGCCGTACGGACGCCCCGGGCGACGTCGCCGTGGACCGGGAGCCCCGCGGTGGACCCTCCGCCTCGCTTTTCCCCTCGTGCACCGAGCCCACCCCCGCGGGAACGCCGGCCGGCCACACGCGCGTGCATGCGCGCACCGCGCAGCCGCTCGCCGGTGGCCGCTTGCCAGGCCCGCACGCACGCCCTACAGCTCGCCCTCGACCTCGTCATGCACGTCGTCCTTCATCTCGAGCACATCGAGCCGGTTGCCCCTTCTCACGCACGCCGTCGGTCTCCTTGCCGCCAGCACCAGACCGCGCGACCGCCAGGCCACCCCCACACCAAACCATCCATCCAGCGCCGGCTGACCCTCCCTCCTCCCTTCCAAGGCCGCCTCAACGCCTCCACACCGCCGCCTGGCCGCCGACACCGCCGCCACCGGACACCGGCAGCACCGGCGGCCGGTCCGGGGCCGGCCCTCCGCCGGTGCCCGCGCGGCCGTCTCCGGTCCCGTCGCGGCCGGCGACCCTTGGGCGAGGTCCGGGGGAGCCCGGGGCGCCTCCTCCGGCCAAGCCCCGTCGTCGCCGGCCACCAATTCCGGCCGCCGGTGAGGTATAGGCCGCTCAAGGACCACATTGCAGTGATTGAGATCTTCGCAGGGGGATTTATGTAAAATTCCAGGGACCCGGCTGTAAAGGTAGTTCTAGAGTTATAGCAGCAACTTCGGAAAATCATTAAAAATCGTAGAAAAATCAGAAAAATGCAAAACCAATTTTGTTGGTTTCGTGGTGAAGAAATCTATCGTTTTTAGAAAACATGTATAGGGTTTTCCTGTACAGTTTTTGAACTAAAAATTCAAATTCAGTTTGGAGTGTTTTTAGTGTGATTTAAAATATACACATGCTATGAACTTGAAGTTTGGATATGTTGCTCTTTATAACATGTCTAGATCTGTGGCAAAAGTTTGCATGAACTTGATGTATATATTTTCAGTTATGATTTATTTAAGCTTTATTCTAGAATAAGTTTGATGCTTTTTATAGCCCCTTGAATGAACTTTTCTTTGAGCACAAGTGCACCCTAGGGCTTTAGCTTGATGAGTAGTACCTCTGGTAGAGTGGATTTGATTTTAGGGATTTGTTTAATAGATGTTTTGGATTTAAGATTGTGTAGGAATTTAAATTCAAAATCTGAAAAATAATTTGAATCTTCAACCATGCTTTGGTCAGAAACTCATTCTTGGCATGCATGACCTGTAGGAGAAAGTTGAGATCAAAAAGTTTATTAAATCTTTTTATATAAATTAATGTTGATTTACTAGGCTGCAATTTGTCTTTTTCGTATAAATTAATTTATAAATGATCTTCAGCCAAATTTTGGTGTGAGAGCTTAAACTAAGCATATGTTGCTGTGTGCAAAAGATTAGGTTCATTGGAAGTGTTTTTTATTTAATTTGGATTTATGGTTGAAAGGCTTGTTGTAAGTAATTAAAGAAAGAAATGGAAATTAAAAGTGCTAAATTGTGAAATCATGTTTGTTTCTGTTTTTATTAAATTAAACACACCCCCTTGTTGTTTGGTGAAGTTAAGTAACTTAAATTGTTTAGATGTGCACACAATCACCATCAAAATAGTGTTTTGTTATTTATCACACACACTTATAATTTCTGTAAGAAAATAATGTTGTTTGGATGAATGTGTCCAACAAGAGTTGGTTTTGTGGTAATTCTCCCACCTTCACCAAAATCTAATGCATGTGCATGTAAAACGTGTAGATCTTCCCGACGGGACGTACACGCTCACCCAGGAGGAGGGGGCAGCTAGTGGAGAGCTGAACCAAATTGGTGTGCAACAAGACCTGGACCAAAGTCCAGAAGAGCCCAAGGCTTGTGTTGGGGTAGAGTCTGAGGAAGGCAAGCACCGGTTTCATCTAACCCTTTTTGTAAATTAAAATCATGTCTTTTTACTTTTCAGTATTTATGCTTTACTTTGTGCATTTAAGTTTCAGGAGTTGCTTTGAAACCTCGATGCATGATCCTTAGGACTCCTATGCTCTTTTACTAGTATGTTAGGAACGCTAGTGCCATGCTCTAAGGATACGGTAGAAGTCGAGTAATGACTCATTGCTCGCGAGATATAGGATGCTTATGTAGGAATCATAAGTTGGTTAAATTGACTCGCTCATGTGGTAAGAGCAATGAGTTCGGTCTCGACCGAGTAGCATGGTGCTGGTCCTAAGCTATTGAACGTACCAAGTGCTTGTCGGGAATGGGACCGGTAAGCCTAGTACCTTCTGAACCGGGGCGGGATCTTTCTAGCTACCCGCTTGGGATGCGTCTCCGGGCTAGCTACCCGTGGTATAGTGTGTGAGTCCGGACTGGTCGGGTTAGACCCTCTGGATAACCGTGTACCAGAGTTTGTAGCATCTGATCCCAAACTGTGGGATGCTGGGAACCGCCTGGTCGGGGTAGACCCTGCATTTGCTTTTATTTGAATTCTTGGGGTCTACTTCTTCCGTGTATCTTGGGTTTACCTTGCAAGGATATAAATCGATCGATCGTCGGTCACTCACCGTTATATGAGTCGGCTTGACCACTGGCTACCCCATGTTTATTTATGGAATATTTTTGGATTAATATTGTTACCTGTTTAATATTGTTTGCACAACATGCTTGTTTAGTACAGGTGCTCACCTAGACTGATTAACATACTAGAATATGAGCTAACACTTGAAAATAAGGATCCACTCTTAGTCGCTTTTGGCAAAACAAACCCACAAGCCAAAAAGCCTTGCATGTCTAGCTGTACTTTATTTTTGTCGGGTAAGTCTTGCTGAGTATTAGTACTCAACCTTGCTTAATTTGTGGTTTTCAGGTAATCCCATCTGGCCTGGTTCTATCCCAGATGGTTGGGAGCTTGAATGGGAGAACGATGATGAGGAGTGATATGCATGGATGGCCTCCCGTGTGTATCATGCGCTAGTTTTATTTCCGTTGTTTAAACTCTGTTCATGTTTACTTTTATGTACAAAAACCTGGTTTGTAATAATGTTAAACTTGTGAACCTTTTTATGTAATGTAATGTGGTACTCTGGTCCCGCCTTCGTGTGGGCTTAGTGCATATCAACGATCCTGTTGTATGTGATTTACCGGGCTTTACCCGGCGGAAGCGATAGAATAGTTCTTTATTATTGCTTAATGGCCACGTGGACAGGCTTAGGCGATAATACAGAACTATTTTGGGCGGTTCTGTCACAATAGGTTCTGAATTTTTTTGGTTGTGGTTTCTCGAAAAGAAGCAAACAAACACATAGGAGGGTTCATGTCAAGGGTTTATGATCAAAACAAAATATTCAACCAAGAATTATGTCTCTAATGTCATTCAACCATTCTAAGTATAATGTCTTGCATAGTAAAATTCAAAACTGAATTATATTTAAAAAGACTTGAAAAACCTGGAATCGGGTTGTCCTCCCAGTAGCTTATTCTTGACTCGACGAAACGGGTTGCCTCCCACCTAGCGCTTCGTTTATAGTCCATGGCTAGACTTCTTCACTTGATTACTTCGCATCTAACGCTCTTTGTGGGCATTGCAATCTTGGGTACCCACTTCCGCACCATCTTGGGCACGGTCTTATTCTTCGGCTTAGTCATATTTTTGGTCTTCACAGGCTGGCTTTGTCCTTTGGTCTTGACGGATGCAACAACTTCCTTCATGTAGTGGATCGGCATCTCAAACTCCGGTCCTTCGGTCGTGATCTTCATGGTCTCCTTAGTGTGATCCTCCATCGCTCCCGAAGGAGTTTGAGTAGCCTTCGCCGTCTCTGGACCTTGAGGTTGTCTCGGATATTCTCTTTTGCTACCCATCAGGCGCCCGACAAGTTGTCCCACTTGCGTCTCTAGCATCTTCATCACGATGAACACTTCATGTATAGAGCTTCCGACCTCCGTCACCTTGCCATCTAAATTCTTCAATATTTTCTCCATAGCCTCGAACTTAGTGACGACGTTGAAGGACCGATTAGGCGACCAGAGAGGGGGGGAGTGAATGGGAGCCGATAAAAATTCTTCTCGAGGGAGATTGAAACTCCGACAAGACGAACTAGCTCGGTCGAACCCCCGAAATCACACGCTCCGCACTTCTACCTTTCGTTTGCCAAAACCACGTAGCCACCGGAGTGCTGCGGTCCTAGGAACAAACTCTTCCAGCAACCACAACACACACGCGGCAACGACGGCGGAAACAACTCGAAAGCCGGCTAACCGAGGGGGCGGTTAGGCCGGGGTATAGGGGCGGTTAGACCGCCTCCACCCGGTAACCAAGAAAACCTCCGAAACGCCTCTTCCGAGCACCAAAACTCACCCCGGTTTCACCAACAAAGATCTCTCGGTCAAGGCCATGCTAGCTACCGAGAAAATCTTGGCGAAAACCAAAACTTCACCCAAGGGCCTAGGGGCGGTTAGACCGGCTACCAGGGGGCGGTCTAACCTCCCGTACCCGGCAACGAACCCCAACCAAGAACACCTAGCAACCGCACGAGAACAACCCCAAATTTCACCCGGATGCTCCTCTGATCAAGGCGAAAAAACTCATAGAGGAAAATCCGGCGAAACAAAACTTTGACCCGGAAACACCCAGGGCGGTTAAACCGCCCCCTGTAGGCGGTTAGACCGCCCCTTCCAGAAAACGTACCCGCGGGTCAAACCTCAACATCCTCGCGCCCGATCTCCCGAATCACTCCACGGATTGCAGCAAAACTTCGAGAATAGCTGGGTTACCTCCTGGGCAACCTCTACCTCAAAGGAATCGACCCGAAACGCTCACAATCAAGAGGAATCGAAGAAATTGCTTCTCTAGGTCAGGAACTCGCCCAACTCGAGAAACAACCAAATCGAGTCCGATTCAAAGGGGATTTGGGGGCAAAGTCACCAGCCAAAGAGGCACAAGAACCTCATACGTGACACCCACCAAAAACCCCAAAAAATCGTCCTCAAAACACCGCCAAAAGAGCTCCGAAAATCAACACAAAAGACGGGAAAACCACCATGATGAACAACGCCAAACCTTCTATACATGCCATGAAAGGTTCGTACAAGGTCTAGCTTGCCACCCAAACATCCATCCCTCTCTCTAGATCTCACATGAAGCTCTCAAGCTAGTCCTCTAAAACCTAGGGAAATTGGAGAACGAAAAATGGAAAAACAAATGAGCTAGGGTGCCAAGAGTTGCCTGCCATCCACCCATCCAATGAGTATATATGGAGGCACCCAAAAGACTAAACTACCCTTCACTAATAACTAGGGATACATGCCCCTCGAGGGCGGATTTGGAAGTCTTCATGTCTTCACCATCGGACGGATGCCGGCGACCGCAACCTCGCTTAGCCTCGACGCAAGCCTTGCGATCCCGACGCGTGTCCTCCGCTTCGAAGCTTCTCGGCGCGGCGGCCGGGCGGTCGAGGCCGTCCCGGGGGATCCGACCGGCCCCGGGCGGTCCGACCGCCCCCTCCGGGCGGTTGAACCGGCCCGGGTGGCCGCACCTCCTCGTCGAGTCTTCGGCCTCGGTTTTGTGGCTCAACCGAGTAACCCGGTGGTTTTACGGTGAACCACCGCAAACCCCGCGAACTCAGTGTAGCCTCCGCCAATCTCCACTCATGACTCGGCTCCCACGTAGTCCAGCACGACCTTGATTTTGAGGCTCTACCAAGAAACCGTCCACGACTTCATCTTGTTGTTCATGCCACCATGCGGCCCGCACTTGACCCCACCGGCCACCGGGTCCCTCGAACGAAGCCTACTTGTCTTCTCCACACCTGGAGGCCTCACCGGCAACGACCTTTCGCGCTTGTTCTTCACCTACACCAACACGAGTCAAGCCGCAACCTGCACCTGCAATACTTAGCCAAGAATCAGTCTACACAACGTTGTCAATCACTCATCACACAAGGAAGTGACCATCCACCGGTCCTCGAACCACACATGGTCCTCAATCTCCCCCTTGATGAGTGTATTGACAACACACTCACATGAAGTAACACAAGAGAAAAGGAAAAGAAAAGAAACAAATAAAAAGAAACCTCAACAAGCGATCGAAAGCCAAAGAAAGGCAAAGAGCAAGATCACTTGAAGAAGACAAGTCTCGGACCCCTTAGGCAAGGGCAACGGCTCGACACATCCGAGACAAAACATGCTCAAGCAAAGAGCGCAAACCACCAAAGCAATGCTCGAACACCACAAAGAGCTCCCCCTGCACATATGCAAGCTCCCCCTGAGACACAACACACTCCCCCTTAACAAATGCAGCAATGCAACGCGGGAAAGCAACAAAGAGCAAAAACCTGCTCACACTGCCCAAGGCGGTTAGACCGCCTGTACAGGGTGATTAGACCGCCTGTGCCTGATCTGACCGCCTGGGGGCGGTTAGACCGCCCCAAGAGACCGGCCCTGCACCAAACTGCTCAAAATTTGCCCGAACCAATTGGAACACCTTCCAAACACTCCCAGGTGCCCAAAACATGCACAAACTTCTCCCCCTTGTTGACAATGCATGAATCAAGGCAAAATGCGAAACTTTACAACATATAGCTTCTCGAATATACAAAATTCATCACAAGGAGTTACACAAGTCCAAATGAGCAAGTTAGATACTCGACAGGTTCGTAATGACCTTAACTACGTGATCACCAAGTTTCACAATCATTGGACAAGGCTAAAATGGATTTGAGTAATTTTGCGAAAAGTTACTCTCTCATAAGCAAATACCTAAACATGAGCAAAACATATCAAAATGGCAAAGCCACTCAAACTTCATGCTAGGACAGCCATTCTAATCATAAGACCATCATAAACACCCAAAAGCACCTCATGTCATGTCAAAGCCACCGAGCCATGTGCCTACTTCTATGTATGAGACTTCTCATTGGTAGGCATCATGCAACGGTTTAGCACCCAAGGCAAGTTAAAATCAGCACATATGACATGGGAGCATATTTTCCAAGCATTTTTCATTTCATTTTCAGATTCATAATTGGTACATGAAATGTCTTTGCGACAAAAAGGAACTTATGCCCCTCCACAAGATGAAGCAAGAGGGCTAAACATTCATGATGGCAAATGAGCCTTTGGCCCCATATGATCAATAAACTAGCTATCCTAACACAAATTAAGCATAGCAAAGCCACTAAAACATGTCAAGATCATATAAAGGCATTTACACAGGAGAGAACATATATGTGACATTGTTCAAAAAATAGCCATCAACCATGGATCATTCATCAAGATCATCAAGAGCTAAGCCAAACTAACCGTAGCATACCAAACAAGCTCACAAGAACATATATAGCAACCCATGGTGAACAATGTATATAGGAGAAGCTTTTCCTATCCAATGCATATGATACAAAATGCATGCAATCTAAGATACAAGGATGCCTATACATCATGTTACATATGCAATGCCAAATGCAAGAAATGCACAAAAGAAAGCTATACATATGCTACAAAGGAGCTCCCACACACAAAGCTCACAAACCACCGGCTCCTCGAGGGGAGGCAAAACGGGCTCGACACCACCGCAAAAGAAAGCTCCCACACACCCAACTCAAGAAATCAAACACACACCAAGTTCCCCCCGCAAACGAGTGAAAGTTGCTTGATCTAGGGGTTTGGTGAAAATATCGGCTAGTTGGTCATGTGTGGGTACATGGATCAAAGCTATCTTTCCTTTCTCTACGTTGTCTCTCAGAAAGTGGTACCTCACTTCTATGTGCTTGGTTTTGGAATGGAGCACTGGGTTCTTTGCAACGCTTATGGCACTGGTGCTATCACATTGAAGTGGGACATGGGTATACTCCTCACCAAATTCACTCATGGTGTAGGTGATCCAAAGGAGCTGAGAGCAACAACTAGCTGCGGCAACATACTCGGCCTCGGTCGTGGACTAAGCAACACTCGACTGCTTGCGGGAAGACCAAGACACCAAAGAAGACCCCAAAAACTGGCAAGTCCCAGAAGTGGACTTCCTATCCAACCGACACCCGGCAAAATCCGCGTCTGAAAAACCATGAAGCGCCAAAGAAGAGGACGCGGAGTACCAAAGGCCGAAGTCGGGAGTGTGACGCAAGTACCTGAAAATTCGCTTCACTGCTTGCCGACGCGAAGTCCTCGGAGACGCTTGAAAACGAGCGCACAGACACACCGAGAACTGTATGTCCGGCCTCATCGACGTCAAGTAGAGGAGTGACCCGATCATGCTCCGGTACTCCTTCTGGTCCACATGTTCACCTTCCTCATCCGCATCAAGAGCTGTAGTCGTACTCATCGGTGTCGTCATAGCCTTGGAGTCCTCCATCTTGAACTTCCTCACAATGTCCTTAGTGTACTTAGCCTGGTGCACAAATGTCCCTTCCTTTGATTGCTTGATTTGTAGCCCGAGGAAGAACTGCAACTCACCCATCATGCTCATCTCAAACTCCCTGCTCATATCATCTGCAAACCTTGCAACAAGAGAGTTAGACGAGCCACCAAAGACAATATCATCCACGTACACCCGCACAATCGGGATATCTCGCGCCCCGCCTCGGCAAAAACAAGGTCCGATCGACCTTCCCCATCTCAAAACCTCTCTCAAACAAGAACCCCCTCAACTCGCCATACCAAGCTCTAGGCGCCGCTTCAACCCATACGGCACCTTGCTCAACTTGTACACCGGTGGGGGTACGTCTCACTCTCAAACCCCGAGGTCGCCTCACATACACTTCTTCCTCCAACACTCCATTCGTAAAAGCACTCTTCACATCCATTTGGTGCAACTTGAACCCTTTAGCCACAGAAAAGGCTAGAAGGATCCTAATCGCCTCCAAACGGGCTACGGGAGCAAAGGTCTCCTCGTAGTTGATCCCCTCCTTCTGACTGAACCCCTGAGCAACAAGTCTCGACTTGTTCCTCACAACCTCACCCTTCTCTCCCTCTTTGTTTTTCCACACCCACTTTGTACCAATCGGCTTACACCCTGGGGGAGGGTCAACCAACTCCCACACCTGATTTCTCTCAAAGTTCTCCAACTCCTCATGCATCGAGTTAACCCAATTGTGATCAGATAGTGCGTGTCCAATGTCTTTGGGCTCAAAAGTAGCGACAAATGCAGCATGAGCGAAATGGGAGTTGTTTCAAACCCTCGACCGTGTAGTGCGCTCATTCATGTCGCCGATGATCCTCGAAGCTGGGTGATCCATTTGAACTCGACGGGGAGGTTCTCGCCTCGAAGCTACCTCCCCCTCAACATCAGCTTCTCCTCGTTCTTGATTTGTCGTCGTAGGTGTAGCAGAGGGTCCATCCATCATCGTAGTCGAAATAGTGGGTACATGTTCAGCCGGGGGCACCGCACCGCCATCCTCATCATCACCATGTTCATGCTCCTCCTCCTGAAAGATCTCCTCGCCAAGCTCATCATCACCGCACACTCAAAGACAAGCCGACTACGTGGCTCTCGTCTCGTCGAAGGTTACCTCGCAAGTCTCCACGATTTGGTTAGTTTCAAGATTGAGCACACGATATGCTCTAGAATGAGATGCATAACCAAAGAAAATGCCATCGACGGACCTAGCCTCAAACTTATCCAACTTCCTGCCCTTCTTCAGAATGAAACACTTGCAACCAAAGATATGGAAGTGACTCACCTTGGGTGTGCGACCATGCATCAACTCATAGCATGTCTTCTTCTTGTGCACTCTAAGGTATATCCTGTTCGACACATAGCACGCGGTATTCACCGCCTCAGCCCAATACCTTCTCGGAGTCCTATGCTCATCAAGCATCGTCCGAGCCATCTCGCACAAGGTCCCGTTCTTCCTTTCCACAACACCATTCTGGGAGGCGTATACGGGACTCGAAAACTGGTGCTCAAGACCCAAGTCATGGCAAAAGGTTTCAAAACGAGAGTTCCCGAATTCCGAGCCATTATCACCGGCGGATAGCTCGTATGGCATCTCCGTGCCTCTTGTTCCTCAACCTCAAGACTAGATCTCGAACAAAACCAAACGTCTCCCCCTTATCCTCAAGAAAGAACACCCACGCATACCGAGAATAGTCGTCCACCACAACAAGGACATACCACTTCCCACCCGCAGATCGCACACGAGCTGGGCCAACAAGGTCCATATGGAGCAGCTCGCATGGACGCTCAGTCATCACATCGGTGAGAGGCGGGAGAGAAGAGGCCACCATCTTGGCATGCCTACACGGAGCACAAACCAACTCTTTCTCAAGCCTCAACCGTGGCAATCCTCGGACCAAATTGAGTTTACTCAAGCGAGACAAAAGGTCCAAGCTCAAGTGACCCAACTTCCTATGCCACTTCCACAACTCACTCGAAGAACCCGCCAAGAAACAACGCTCCACACCCGAAGACTGAGAAAAATCAGCACGAAACACCTGACCCTCGGGAACGACCATACAAACAAGGTCCCCTCGAGAGTCCACAATCCGAGAACCACCTGGCCGAAACAACACCTCAAAGCCCTCATCCAAGAACTGGGACACAGAAAGCAAATTGTACCCCAGCGATTGAACAAGTGCAACACGCCTCAGAGTGATCTTGTCACTCACTTTTATCTCACCTTCTGAAAGCACACGCCCACGCCCATTGTCCCCAAAGGTGATGTACCTCTTCGTCACCACCGGGACGAGACTTGAGAACCACCCCCTGTCTCCGGTCATATGCCTCGAGCAACCGGAGTCAATCAACCAAATGTTCTTCAAGTCTCCCACCTGAAATTCAAAAACAAGCACGTGAGCGAACAAACGACTCAAAGATCGGGGTTAGTACCAAAAGAGGAATACCGGTCTGCCGAGCCATTTGCTCGAAAGTGGGGTTAGCACACATCAAGCCATCTTTCCTACCATAACTACCACCACGAACACCACCTCGGTAACCACTCCGAGGAAACCACCCCTCACTGCCTGGAGGAGGACCAAAACCACGGAAGACAACCCGTGGAACGTCCCTCCTCTCCTTCTCAAAGCTACGACTCCTCCCATCCCCGTAGTGAACTCGAGGGGGAGAATGCCTAGCAACCGACCACCCGCTCGTCTCTCCGGACCAACCACCGGCAAATCCACCTCCGGACACCGAAACCTCTCGACTCATCACCTCGAAAACTACTCCGCCCAGAATTCGGGGGGGCGGTTAAACCGCCTAGCTAGGCCGATCTAACCGCCCCCCTGCGGGTCGGGGCCGGCCGACCGCCTAGCCGGGCCGGTCGACCGCCCCCCCTCCGAACCGCTTCTCGGGCCGCGGGGAACTCGCATCTCCCCATGCCGAACACTTCTCACAACAGCCTTACCCCCGGGCGGTGGCATACGAGGCTTAGGTACACCATGGGAAGGGTTGTACCTATCCTTGTTCGCCCACTCCTTTGCCATCCTCTCTTCCCGCTTCCTCTTGAAGCAAAACTCATCCTTGTGACCCTCTTTCCCACAATGGCCACAACGAAACCTCACAAGCTTAGGTTTTGGCTTGGATTGGGGCTGCTCGCTTGGTTTCTCTCCACTCAACTCCTCCACCGATTTCTCCTCACGTTCCTTCTCACTCACTTTCCCAAAGAACACTTTCCCAGAAGTGCTCACAAACTTGATAGGCCTTCGGAGATCATTTGTGGGTGTAGGAAATATAGGTGGAGCTGGGGTTGTGTCTAGTCGGTTCCTAAGATGGTTGGGTTTTGGAGGGAAATCATTTTTGTGGTGGGTTTTTGGTGGCTCTGGGATATTCTCTCCACTTCCCTCACCAACCTTGTTTGCCCCAAGTCCCTCACCATCTTGCCTCTTAAAGGCCTCGATCATCATCCTCAACTGAGGCTCATGACCGGACAACCAACCCATCAACTTCCTCAAGTCATCATTCTCATCCTGCAAACGATCAACATAATGTGCAAGTTCCAAATTTTTCAATGCATGCATTTCACAGGTAGAGCATGATGTAGGCATGAGTTCCTTCAATTTAGCCTCAAGAGAACTAGTGTAAGTATGCATCTCATCAATCTTAGCATGCAAAACAGGGCAAGAAGTGCAAGCACCTAGCAAAGCAGGTCTAGATTTCGTCTCAAAGAACTTCAATCCTAAGCACATCTAGTACCTCACACTTGGAGGCATGCTTCTCCTTAAACAAAGCAAGATCAGGCAAGGAATATGGAGCAATCAAGACAATCATTCTCATCCGAAACAACGGGGCTAGCCTTAAGGGAATCAATCTCAAGCTTACTATCAAGCACCCGTGTCTCTAGCTCGACCACTCTAGTCCTAGCATCCTCGAGTGAAGCCCTAAGCTCTTTTCTCATTTTCTTGGCCTCTCTAAGCATGTCATCACGGTTATCAAGCAAAGATCCAAGCCTCTCATTCTCCTGGCGCAAGAAGGGAAGTTCATCACGCACCTCGTCGTCGGACTCAGAGTCCGAGTCGCTCTGTGTGCTCTTCTTGCTGCCGGAGCTCAGCGCCATGGTGCAGAAGCCATCTCTCGCGAAGCAGCTCAGCCCACTCAGGTTCTTTGACGACTTCTTGTTCTTGCGACGATTGCCTTCGTCTTCACTGCTGCTCGAGCTCGAGGTGGAGTACGCGGAACTGGAGTCGACGTCGCTCGCTCCAACCATCGCTCGGGCCTTGCCTCGGCTCTCCTTCTTCCTCGATCGTCGCTCGTCCTTGTACTTGTTCTTGTGCTTGCTCTTGTGGTCGCGCCTCGAATGGTACTTGCCGTCCTTCCTCGGCTTGTGCTTGTAGCTGTCCTTGTTCTCGGCCTTCTGCGGGCGTCGGCGACGAAGTGTCCCGGCTTGCCGCACTGGAAGCAAGTCCTCGTGTTCCTCCTCATGTTCACGCGGTTCTCGTGCAGCCTCTCGAACCGCCTCGTCAACAGCGCCAGCTCGTCCTCTCCAAGGTCATCAAACTCCTCATCTGGCATAGACATCAAAGAGGAAAAAGAGAACATCCTGGTGGATGGGTTAGAGTTAGCCTTTCCTTTGGAACCACCAACGAGGGCAAGACTATGGGAATCATACGGTCCCTCGAGCTTGGCAGTCATGCCCCTATCCACCTCAGCTGACTTGAGCTTCGAGAACAGCTCGTTCACCGTCAGAGTGTCATACTTCTCCGACTCGACTATGGCCTCGAACTTTCCGCCCCATATCGTACGATCCAAAGAGTGTAAGAGCTTGACCGCTCTATGATCATCGTACGGGAGCACGTCCACATTGGCCCTCATGTTGTTCACAACCACCGTGAACCTCTGAAACAAGGCATCGATGGACTCACCGGGGAGATGAGTGAAGTTCTCGTACTCTCTCCGGTAGGTCGCATACATCCGTGCTCGAACACTCGGGCGTTCCCAACATGAGCCTCCTTCAACACCGCCCAAATCCTACAAGCCAAGTGCTCGGTGTGCACCGATCGAATCGGCCGACACAAAGCACGAAACAAGTAGTCGTCCGCCTTATTGTTGGCGTCGAATCCGTCCCTCGACCCCGGAGCGAGGAAGTCCATCGGCCGGACATAGCCTCGTGTCCACCGTGACATCCCACAGTAGTCCGACCCTTTCCGCGGAGGAACGCACCCATCCGCTTGCTCCACATCCGGTAGTTCTTGCCATCGAAGTGTGGAGGACCCGAACCCCCGTTCCGGTACGCCATCCTTTGATCTTAGGCGGTTAGAGTCAACAAAGATCCGAACCGGCTCGATGCCACTTGAAGGACCGATTAGGCGACCAGAGAGGGGGGAGTGAATGGGAGCCGATAAAAATTCTTCTCGAGGGAGATTGAAACTCCGACAAGACGAACTAGCTCGGTCGAACCCCCGAAATCGCACGCTCCGCACTTCTACCTTCCGTTTGCCAAAACCACGTAGCCACCGGAGTGCTACCGGGTCCTAGGAACAAACTCTACCGAAGCAACCACAACACACACGCAAAGCAACGACGGCGGAAACAACTCGAAAGCCGGCTAACCGGAGGGGGCGGTTAGACCGGGTATAGGGGGCGGTTAGACCGCCTCCACCCGGTAACCAAGAAAACCTCTCGAAACGCCTCTTCCGAGCACCAAAACTCACCCCGGTTTCACCAACAAAGATCTCTCGGTCAAGGACATGCTAGCTACCGAGAAAATCTTGGCGAAAACCAAAATTTCACCCAAGGGCCTAGGGGCGGTTAGACCGGCTACCGGGGACGGTCTAACCTCCCGTACCCAAAGCAACGAACCCCAACCAAGAACACCTAGCAACCGCACGAGAACAACCCCAAATTACACCCGGACACTCCTCCGATCAAGGCGAAAAAAACTCACAGAGGAAAATCCGGCGAAACAAAACTTTGACCCGGAACACCCGGGCGGTTAAACCGCCCCCTGCAGGCGGTTAGACCGCCCCTTCCCGTAAAACGTACCCGCGGGTCAAACCTCAACTTCCTCGCGCCCGATCTCCCGAATCACTCCACGATTGCAGCAAAACTTCGGGAATAGGCCGGGTTACCTCCCGGGCAACCTCTACCTCAAAGGAATCGACCCGAAACGCTCACAATCAAGAGGAATCGAAGAAATTGCTTCTCTAGGTCAAGAACTCGCCCAACTCGAGAAACCACCAAATCGAGTCCGATTCAAAGGGGATTTGGGGGCAAAGTCACCGAGCAAAGAGGCACAAGAACCTCATAGGTGACACCCACCAAAAACCCCAAGAAATCGTCCTCAAAACACCGCCAAAAGAGCTCCGAAAATCAACACAAAAGAGACGGGAAAATCACCATGATGAACAACGCCAAACCTTCTATACATGCCATGAAAGGTTCGTACAAGGTCTAGCTTGCCACCCAAACATCCATCCCTCTCTCTAGATCTCACATGAAGCTCTCAAGCTAGTCCTCTAAAACCTAGGGAAATTGGAGAACGAAAAATGGAAAAACAAATGAGCTAGGGTGCCAAGAGTTGCCTGCCATCCACCCATCCAATGAGTATATATGGAGGCACCCAAAAGACTAAACTACCCTTCACTAATAACTAGGGATACATGCCCCTCGAGGGCGGATTAGGAAGTCTTCATGTCTTCACCATCGGACGGATGCCCGGCGACCGCAACCTGCTTAGCCTCGACGCAAGCCTTGCGATCCCGACGTGTGTCCTCCGCTTCGAAGCTTCTCGGCGCCGGCGACCAGGGCGGTCAGACCGCCCCCCTGGGCGGTTAGACCGGCCCGGGAGATCTGACCGGCCCCAGGCGGTCTGACCGCCCCTCCCGGGCGGTTGAACCGGCCTGGGTGGCCGCACCTCCTCGTCGAGTCTTCGGCCTCGGTTTTGTGGCTCAACCGAGTAACCCGGTGGTTTTCGGTGAACCACTGCAAACCCCGCGAACTCGGTGTAGCCTCCGCCAATCTCCACTCATGACTCGGCTCCCACGTAGTCCCGGCTCGACCTTGGTTTTGAGGCTCTACCAAGAAACCGTTCACGACTTCATCTTGCTGTTCATGCCACCATGCGGCAAGCACTTGACCCCACTGGCCACCGGGTCCCTCAAACGAAGCCTACTTGTCTTCTCCACACCTGGAGGCCTCACCGGCAACGATCTTTCATGCTTGTTCTTCACCTGCACCAACACGAGTCAAGCCGCAACCTGCACCTGCAATACTTAGCCAAGAATCAGTCCACACAACGTTGTCAATCACTCATCACACAAGGAAGTGACCATCCACCAGTCCTCGAACCACACATGGTCCTCAAACGTCCTTGTTGATCTTAGCTTGCTCGTCCATGAAGTTCTTGAATTGTGCACAAAGAGGAACCAAATCTTGAATCGACGAACTTGCATTAAATTGGGGTTTACCTTGGACATGGTCGTACTCCTCACACTCCTCGCATGTGCATCTTGCCTTGGTAGCCTTTAGGTGTTGAGCTTCTTTCTCTATCTCCATCTTCTCCATCCTCCTCTTAAGTAAACCGATATGCCACTCAAGGAATTCGGCTTGCATGTATTCATTGAAACGCTCCAAAGCTCCCGCAATTGTCATGCGGATAGTTGAGACCTTGATCTTGAACGGCCTTCTGGCGTCTTGAAGGTTTATGATAGGTAGATCAACGATGTCCGGGGTGCATAGCTCTCGCGCTCCGGTTGTGGTTGTTCTCCCATGGGTGGCAGTTGAGGTTGATCTTCCTTTGGACTCGGAGGTGGTGATTCCCTTGGAGATTCCTTCGGTCCTTTCTACTTCGGCTTTTGAATCTAGGGTTTCCAACCCTTTAGCTTGTGTTGCACGTCTCCTTTGCCTGTAAGGTTTTCCTGGATCATCCACAAAAGAAAGTTTGAGTTTCTTGGAGAGGTAGCCAACCATCTCCGGTTAGGGTTAGCAAAAACAAAAACCTAAAAAAAGAAAAATTAGGGTTAATCAAAAACTAGATTAGATTGATTTTTTTCTTTTTAAGGATGACCAAACTTAAGAGATGCAAAATAAAATCAAAAGAAAAACTGAAAAATAAGCGATACTAGATTGGATCTTGATTGCTTGTTCCCCGGCAACGACGCCAGAAAAAGGGGCTTGTTGACGATGTATAATCGTATCAAAGTTCATATGGATTTGCAAGCGGACAAAGGACCCTTCTTCACTCGAGTGGTGAACCCAAGGTATCGAATCCGTGGAACAATGTGCAACGCAATGATTCAATCTACTAAAGCAAGGAAAGCTATCTTATGAAGAACCAAGTTGCATCTAATCTAAGATATCATCAAGAAAACGAATCTAATCTAATCTACTAAAGAGGTAGCAAGAGAAAGAAAGAGATAACCAATCTAGAGAGTCTAGATCATGCTTATGTTGTAGCTCCAAACAAGATAGATGAAGATAGAAAAGCGAATCTCATTAAAAGTATCTTTAAACCGTGGCCTCCGGTCCGATTCCGAAAACGCCCGCCTTTCAGAGCCCCCGTTCTGTCACAACGTACTCCTATTCATGCGGGTAGTCTAGGGCGAGTTCGATAAGAACAAGTTGAAATCACTTGGTCGGTCCGGTATGCACCTCTAGCCACCGCGGCTACAAGAGCACCCTATGCAATCTATCTATAGACTAGATTGGGGAAGAAGCAAAACCAAGAAAACAAAATCATCGAGAAGGCACTTGATCGCTAGAAATCGGATTCACTATAAAAACTTCACCATGAATGATTACATGAACAAGATCACCACCGGGATCCTACCTCGATCCTGATCCTTGCTCCGGAGCTCCGACGTGGTCTTCCATGCAAGGTTCCCACGTCGGCTAGGGAGACCCTAGACAACTAGCACGACCCTCATCTCCGAGATGGTGTCCCTCAAGCTTCTTTGCTCCTCGGCGGCGGATGACGAATTGATTAATGTGTGGCTCTCGGTCAGGGGGCTATAAATAGCCCGAGAGGCACCTAGGTCAAAGGGGGGGCGACTGGGCCTCGAAACGGGCTGGGCCGGCCGGCCTGGGCCGACCGGCCTGGGCCCACTTCGGCCCAGTTCGTGGCCTCCTTCGCCCGGTGTTGCTTCCCGAGTCTTTTAGATCCTACCCCCTTCTGCATGTGGGCCCTTGTCATCAGTTTCTCTCTGAATTGGACGAAGCTCTTTATCTCGCAAGATTCAGCACTTTTTTGGCTAGGTCCTCGGAGTTTTCCATCTTCTCGGGTTGGGTCCTTGGGCTTCTTGGAGTCGTGTTTACTTCATTGCTTGACTTGTACCGGGCTTCAAGGTCTTGTCATGAGGTGCTTAATGAACTTATCCCGGAAGTCTTGCTTTCAACGCTAAAACCCTGCATAAACACTAAACTCCAAAACCGACATGCACAAGTGAACTTGTTATACCACGGAGGTTAGTACCAATGGATAAGATATAAAATTCATGCCAACACCGAAGGTAAACTCATGGCTAGGTTGACGGAATTTCACCGTCAGTACCTTGCTGTAGAGCTCGTACTGACAACGAGGGGTCCCTCGAAGCTGTGGAACCCTTCCCCGGTCTCGTCGGGGCAAAGTCTTCTAAGGAGGAACGCCATCTCCCATCATGATCACACCGATCGGCCTACAGGCAGGGTGCTATCCACTACGAGTCTCACCCCGCACCCCCGCCCAATACAAAGAGGGCGGTTTGTACGGTAAAAGTCCACTGAAGCAAGGTCAACTGACGATCGGTCCTTAAGGGCCGAGAGCGAGCACTCCCCATCTCCATCACGTCCGACACGCCGCTTGGGCGAGAGGCCAGATCGCATCTCCCCGAGGTAGGCATTCACAACTAACCAAACGGCTCGCTCCCGCCAGTAACACGTCAAAGAAGAACACACCCAAAACTCACTCTAGAACACACCCAGATCTCCCACATCTCAGTCCAAACCCATAGAACCATCCATAATCAAGCAACAAAAGTATGGATAGTGAGTATATGGGACTAGCTAGGGGTCTGTAGCTAGTCCTGAGGTAGGTAAAGCAAGGAATAAGGATATATCAAATATCAAGGCGGGGCTAAACAAATGGCTATGCAATCCATCAAATCAAGTAACATAAATATAACACTAGCAACTAATAGCATGCATGGGTTCTACATGGTTGGGAGTGGCATGACACCTGCGCGGTAGTCATCGTAGAGTAGTAGAGGTTGAGCGTTGTTGACGGTGTATTTTGGTACACCAAGCATGTTCATTACACTTTGGTTTGGATTTGATTATGTAACTAACCCACCACTAGGCACACTAATCATATAACAAGTTCATCTATGTGCATGCATTTGGAAGTGTTGTGTTTATGTATGAAAACATGGACATAAAGGACGGATTCGCATCAAGTTCAAAGGAGCATTTATGGAGTCTTGTTCGTGTTCATGAGCTTGATGAATCACTTCCAATGGTGGCAAGGACCGAAGTGTTACGAGGAACACCCCCGGGGATTGAAGCGCAAAAGACCGAACTTCATGCGCGGAGAACCTCCATCTTGGAAGTGAGGATGACATCGTCAAAATCATGCAAGTGGAGGGGGCAAAGTGCATAATAACCTGAGGACCCACATGAGCGAAGGGGCGATCGAACCGGGCCGAGATGGGCCTGGGCCGGTCGGCCCAGGCCGGCCGGCCCAGCCCACCCCAGTGGCCGGTTCGGCCCCCCTTTCCTTGCACCCGAAGGATCTTCAACCCTAAAACCCTGGAGGCGCCGCCATTCGACAGGGAGAGAGCCATTCGCACCAGGAGGCCATCCACAAGCTAGAGAGGGAGGAGGGAGATCTCCAGAGGGAGATCATCCTCCTCGAAGGAAGCACCCTCACGTGGAGAAGAAGGAAGACACCGTCGGAAGGGAAACCATGATCAACGGTGCTATGTCCAGCACTTTGATGGGGTAATCTCCTTGTTCGTCCATGGGTTGTAATCGATCTTAAGATGTAATCATACTTTGTCGGATTATCTATCTATCATCTTGTGTTGAATATACTTTAATGCTTAAGGTTAGCTACCTTGCCATAAAGGGAGTAGGGCCCCGATGCTTCCTTGGATCCATTGAATACGCCGTGTCCATCATAGGTCTAGTCATGAATACCTTCGCGTAGTGACAGTACGAGAGGAGGGAAAGGGCGAAACCGTGGTCACAACCCCCGATAGATTAGATTGGTTTAATGTCTTTAATTGATTGCATGATCGTAGACCCATGGGCGAGTGTCTTTTATCTTGATATCTTAATCATTCTCTCTAGTGTAGTTTAGTTGTTTTCTAGTTTAATCATAGTTAGAGTTTGAGTAGTTAGAGTGTGAAGGTAGATCAAACGCTTGTAATCCCCTTGCTCCGCGGATTGACAAGAACCTTGGGAATCCCGTGGTGAAAAAGGTGTGGGGTCCGTACGCTTGCGGATCGTAGAGGGATACGTCTTTTATCCATCAACAAGCCCCTTTTTCTGGTGCCGTTGCAACATGGTGCGTCAAGAAGGAGTCCCCGACGAATGGTTCAAATGGAATCTCTTTCCCTACTCACTTGTCGGCAATGCAAAGACATGGTACTCGTTTGCGTCCTTTGAAGTTGAAGGCAATTGGAACAAGTTGACAAAGAAGTTTTGCGAGAAGTTCTTTCCAATTAGCAAGGTTCAACATCTAAGGAGGCAAGTGATCACTTTCATGCAAGGAGAAGAGGAAGGGATAGACCAAGCCTGGGATAGGTTTAATGAGTTAATCGAACAAGGACCAAGACTCGGCTTCTCCAGTGACATACTCTTGCATACATTTTTCTTTTCCCTAACCCCTAGTTGCATGCAACACGTCCAAATGTGTGCAGGTGGGGATCTCATGGAGAAAACACCCACGGAAGCCGCCCAACTTCTACAAAAATTAGTAAAGAGGCTGCCATGCGAAGGGCTTGGGAAACAAGACTTGCGAAAGAGCCGGAGTATAATTCAAGGAAGAAGAAGTGTGCTGAATTTTTTAAAGAGGCAACCCCGGAAGTCACAAAAGAGGAGCCAATCCCGGAAAAGCTTGAAGAAGAACACATCAAGTCAAGCACTACCCCGAGCATTGGCTTCGTCGCATCGAATGAGACAAACAAGAGAAACATGTCAAGCGCGAAGCCACTAAGGGAGTTCGAACCAATGGATTGGGTTCCGATCGATTACGGAGAAGTATTCGACAAGATAAGACCGTTCCCTAATCAAAAGGGGATGGCGAGAGCATTGGAAGTGGATTTCCCACCGGAGAAGAAAGCGGAAAATTCATACGACCTTGAAACCACCGGTGAGATCTTTCAAAAGCTCTTTGGAGATGACATAATGGATCCGGAACACATAGCCGAGGTGAAGAGAATCATGGGGATCAAGCCCGAAGCATCACCATGCGCTGGCCTCGCCGAAATTTACGCGATAGAATCCGAAGAAGAAGAGAAGATGGCACCACGCTTGAGTTGCGAGATCAACGGAGTTCAATGCAAAGCTTTATGCGACATCGGAGCCCAAGTAAGTGTCCTATCTTCTAAAATTTATGATAAAGTTCAAGACCACAACCTAGACTTAGCTCCAACATCAACGAAATTAATTATGGGAGATGGTAGAACTATTAAACCTCTAGGTATTGCTTGCAATATGAAAGTAAAAATCTCTAGAAATTGTATACCAACCGATTTCTTTGTTATTGATGCTTACCATAGTAATCATGATCACATAATCTTTGGTAGGCCTTTTCTTAAGTTGGTTGATGCCGTGTTAGATGCCGGAGAAGGCAAAGTAACGATGAACCTTAATGGAACAAAGTACACACATAACTTTCTTCGTGTTTCTAAACACCTTACACCCTTTCCTCTCGAAGACGAAGAAGTAGAGGAGATAGATAGTCTTTGTTTTGCTGAAACCCTTAGAGACCCGCTGCAAAGAGCGATGGAAAATCAAATTAGCAATCAACAAGGTGAAGAACTAGAAGAAGCAACAAAAGGCTTGGAACCACATGATGGAAGCGTGGAGGAAAGAAAATTCGAAGACATAGGAGAGATTAAACCCGAGGAGCCACAAGCGCCCGAGGTAGCCCTTAAACCTTTGCCCAAAGGATTAAAGTATGAATTTTTGAGCCCAGAAAAAACTTATCCAGTCATCGTGAGCGACGAGTTGAGTCCCGAAGAAAATGAGAAGTTGCTGATTTTATTGAAAAACATAGGAAGGTGACTGGATATTCGATTAATGATCTCAAAGGTATTAGCCCAGCCTTTTGCACTCATCGTATACCAATGGAAGACCAATGTAAGCCCGTAGTGGACCACGAAAGGATGCTAACTCATGCCATGCGAGAGGTAGTAAAGAAAGAGGTCATCAAGTTACTTGATGCCGGAATCATCTACCCGGTTCCGCATAGCGAATGGGTGAGCCCGGTACATTGTGTACCAAAGAAAGGAAGTTTGACTGTGGTGAAGAATGAGAAGAACGAATTCAAACCACAAAGAACCGTGACCGGGTGGCGGATGTGTATCGATTATCGTAAGCTTAACAAAGCGACGAAGAAAGATCACTTCCCCCTACCGTTCATCGACGAGATGCTCGAGAGATTAGCAAACCACGCTTATTTTTGCTTTCTCGGTGGGTACTCGGGGTTCATGCAAATTCCCATTCACCCGGACGATCAACACAAAACAACGTTTACATGCCCTTACGGAACGTTTGCATATAGAAGGATGCCCTTCGGTCTATGCAACGCTCCGACCTCTTTTCAACGTTGCATGATGGCCGTATTTTCGGAATTCATCGAAGAAATTGTCGAGCTGTTCATGGATGATTTTTCCGTTTATGGGAAGACGTTCATGGATTTCTTGGCAAACTTGGAAAATGTCCCGACGAGGTGTGCGGAGGTAGACTTGGTATTAAATTGGGAAAAGTGCCACTTCATAGTTAGGCAAGGCATAGTGCTCAGACATGTTATATCCGAGAGAGGAATTAAAGTGGACAAGGCTAAGGTAGAGACGGTTGAGCAACTCCCACCTCCTACGGATGTTAAGTCCTTAAGGAGCTTTCTAGGCCATGCCGGATTCTATAGAAGATTTATTAAGGACTTCTCAAAGATCACTAAGCCTTTAACGCATCTTCTTCAAAAGGATGTGGCTTTCGACTTTGATGAGAAGTGCCTAGCGGCATTCCAGACCTTGAAAAGTGCATTGGTGAGTGCTCCCATTATTCAACCCCCGGATTGGAGCCAACCTTTCAAGATCATGTGTGACGCAAGTGACTACGCCATAGGCGCGGTTTTGGGTCAAAGAAAGGAAGGTCGAGTTCACGCTGTTTACTATGCTAGCAAAACTCTTAGTGGGGCGCAACTAAATTATGCCACTACAGAAAAGGAGTTGCTAGCGGTGGTTTTCGCTTTCGAATAATTCAGATCTTACATCGTGAACTCGAAGGTCATTGTTTACACCGATCACGCAGCCATCAAGTATCTCTTGGCTAAGAAGGAAGCTAAACCACGTTTGATTCGTTGGATCCTTCTTCTCCAAGAATTTGATGTTGAAATTCGTGATAAAAAGGGGGTGGAAAATGTTGTGGCCGATCATTTGTCTAGGATGAATCGTGGACAAGATGATAAAGAGCCCATAGAAGATAAGATGAGAGATGACCACCTCTATCGAGTGCTTGATAAAGATACTTGGATGATCGATATCATTCGAGCAATTCGAAAGATGCCTCTCGATCATCTAGACAAAAACTCTCAAAAGAAGATAATCTCCGAAAGTAGGAAGTACTTTTGGGATGCACCATACCTCTTCAAACTTGGCAATGATGGAGTGATGAGAAGATGTGTGCCAAGAGACGAGAGGGTTGAAATTCTAAGGAAGTGCCACTCGGCGGAGTACGGTGGACACTATAGCCATTTTCGAACCCAAGCAAAAGTATGGTCGAGTTGATTCTTTTGGTTGGAGATGCATGAAGATACTAAAAGATACGTTGCATCATGCCCCGAATGCCAAAGAACCGGAAACATCTCTCAAAGAAATTCTATGCCTTTGAAATACAACTTACAAATAGATATATTCGATGTATGGGGTATAGACTTCATGGGGGCCTTTCAAAAACTCATGCGGATATGAACATATTCTAGTCATGGTTGATTATGTATCCAAATGGGTAGAGGCTATGCCGTGTCGTAAAGCTTCCACGGAGGAGTCCATTACTATGATCACGAACGTGATTTTTCCTCGTTTCGGTGCACCGAGAATCTTGATAAGTGATGGAGGAACCCACTTCACCGGGAAGAATTTCAAAAAGTGCTTGTCCAAGTTTGGAATTGAGTATAGGGTATCTACGGCCTATCACCAACAAACCAACGGACAAGCGGAGACGTCAAATAGGCAATTAAAAAGCATACTCAACAAGACCATAGAGAAGGGAGGCAAAGATTGGTCAAAGAAATTAGACGGAGCTTTATGGGCTTATCGAACGGCGTTCAAGACACCGATAGGTATGACCCCTTATCAATTCGTCTATGGAAAAGCTTGCCACCTTCCGGTTGAGTTGGAACATAAAGCCTATTGGGCTATTAGAGAGATGAACCTCGATCTCGATGCCAGACGGTGAAACGAAGGATCCAAATAAGCGATCTAGAGGAGATGAGGTTGAAAGCATATGAAATGCAAGCATATACAAAGAGAGAATCAAAAGGTGGTATGATAAAAGATTGAAAAAGAAAGAGTTTAAAGGAGATAAGGTCCTCCTCTACTGAGGACCAGGAGCGTCCCAGTGGTCGATGGATGACCGCTCCTCAGTGATGAGTGATTGACAACGGGTGTTGGACTGACTCTTGGCTTAGTGCGCAGGTGTAGGCTGCGGCCTAGTTCGTGTTGTTGCAGGTGAAGAACGGGCGCGAAAGGTCTTCGCGCCTTGAGGGGCCTCCGGAGATGGAGAGACAAGTAGGCTCGGTTCGAGGGACCCGGTGGCGACGGGACTGGGTGCGGGCCACATGGTGGCGACACAAGCAAGACGAAGTCATGGACAAGTGAGCTGGTGCACGGTGGCGGTCGAGTCAAGTGGTTTAGCGGGAGGCCGGACCGAGCACGCGGGGTTTGGTGGTTTGCCCACAAAACCATCGGCGGACGGTTTCTTGGTTTGGGCCTGAAAACCAAGTCCGAGGGCCCAACACGACGGAGACGGGATCCGGGCGTGTCGGGAAGCTTCGAGGCGGAGGACACGCGGCGGGATCGCATGGCTTGCGTCGGGAGGACGCGGGGGTGCGGCAAAGGCGTGGCCGTCCGATGGCAAGACCCGCAAACATTACCTAAATGCCCCTACGTGGGTTGTATCGCCAGTAGCTAAGTTAGGGGTAGTCAAGTCATTTACCACTCCGGCGGACCTGATATATAAGCCATGAGTGTGTGTGGATGGCTCTCGGGCTGGGCGACTTAGGGTTTCATTTCCTCCCTCCCATTTCTCATTTTCGTAGCTATTTTTCTTCCATTTTCTCTAGGCTAGCATGAGAGCTTCATGAGAGATTTGTTGAGAGGGATGGATGCTAGGGCGGCATGCTAGACCTTGTGAATCTTTCCTGGTTTGTATAGAAGATTCGGGGTTGTGTTTTCGTGGCCTTTTTGTGCTCGTTTTCGTGCCTTTGTTCCCAGTTCGATTTCGCGGATTTGAGTGGGTTTCTCCCCGGATTGATCTTGTGCCCTCAAACGCCGGGAAACCACTTGGATTCGAAGTTTTTCGTTCGGTGCTCTAGCTTTTGGTGGTGCTCAAAGGATTCACGATTCCCGGTGATTTAGGGAGTTAGGAGGCAAGATTTTTGGGCTATAGCATCCTTGTGTGACGCTTTTCAAGCCCCCAAACCCTTGTCTCCATAGGTTCAACCGTTTGGGAAATCCGATGATGATTTGGGGGAGTTGACTTTCGGGGTCGGGGCGTTTCTCCGTCCGCACCGCGGCGGACGGTCCGCGGGTGCTCGGCGGACGGTCCGCGCGGCTAGGGTTCGTCGCGTGTTCGTTGTGTTCTTGCGCGTCCTTGCTTTCGATCCGGTATGGCTTTTGGTTTTTGTTGCAGCTGGTTTGCGGACGGTCCGGGCTTGAGTAGCGGACGGTCCGTGACCCGCGTGGACGGTCCACCCGGCCTTGGAGGACGGTCCGTTCTTCTCGGGTCGCTTCTGGTGGTTCTGTGTGCTTTAACGGACGGTCCGCGGCATAGGGCCGGACAGTCCTTGGCGTGGACGGTCCGCGCATCCGAGCGGACGGTCCGCGAGGCCGTGCGGACGGCTCCGCCCCTCCTGGCCGGACGGTCCGCCAGAGCCTGTGCGCTTTGCCTCTTGGTTCGATTCCTCTCCTCCTTCTTTCGTGCTTCCGCGTGTGCTTCAAGGAATCGTTCCTAAGGCTAGAGGTTGATCCATAACCTCGTGGTCTTGGCGATTGGTGTGTGATTCGATCCATCGCTTGTGTGTGACCGGGGTTCGACTAGGGCATAGGCCGGGTTCTTTGGAAAGAATTTTTTTACCGGCTCCTATTCACTCCCCCCCTCTCTAGTCGCCATCTGATCCTTCAATTGGTATCAGAGCTTGGTGCCGGATTCTTTGCGACTTTGACAAGTCTCGAATCCTAAGATGGCGTACGTTGAGCGGGGCGGTCCGCCGCACTTCGATGGCAAGGGTTACCACTAGTGGGCGGCTCGTATGATGATCTTTCTTCGTGGGAAGCCGTTGGATTTCATTGTGCTTGACAAGACCTATGCTATTCCTGGGCCAACATCCATACTCTTATGGTGACCGATGCCGTGCTAAGGCCAAGTATGAGGCTAATGCAAAAGCCGTTGATCACTTGGTCCGAAGCTTGTGTGATCCAGAGTTTGAGCGTGTTCGCCATTTGAATCTTGCTTGGCAAATTTGGGAGAAGTTGCTGGTTGCTCACAGTGGTGATAACCATGTGAAGGCTCGCCTCTTTGTCTCTTACCGGATGCAATATGAGAATTTCACTCCACTTCCCGGTGAGGACATTGATGCGATGTTTCAGAGGTTCACCGCCATCGTGAACAACATGAAAGCTAATGTTGAGGATTTTCCCTACACCGAGCATGATCGGAGCTTTGAAGCTCTTGCATGTCTTGGACCCAAATGTTTGGGGTGCTAAGGTTGAGGCCATCAAGGAGTCCGGGCATTATTTGACTATTGAGTTGGATGACCTCTTTTCTAAGCTCAAGTCGGCCGAGGTTGACATGGAAATTGCAATCCAAGCATGAGGGCTCGACCGACCATAGTCTTTCTCTTGTGGGCGGATCAAAGGGCAAATCTAACCCTTCCCCGTCAACGCTTTTCCTTGTCTTCTCTTATGTCCATTCCAGATGAGGAGTTTGATGTGCTGGGCGAGGAGGAGCTGGCCTTGCTCTCAAGGAGGTTTGATCAGCTACACGAGAGTCGGAGGAACGCAAGGTGGAGCTCAGGGACATGCTACAAGTGTGGCAAGCGTGGCCACTTCATCGCCGAGTGCCCGGAAGCGGAGGAGAACAAGTACAAGGTGAACGAGTACAAGGCGCACCCGAGGCGTGAAGACAAGTACTCCTCTAAGGGCAAGCACTTCAACAAGTCCAAGAGCAAGGACAAGGACAAGCGGCGACCGAGCAAGAGCAGCTACAAGAAGAACAAGGCAAGAGCGATGGTGGACGGTGCGAGCGATGTTGACTCAAGCTCAAGCGAGGAGCAGTCAAGCTCAAGCAGTGAAGATGAAGACGCCGGGAGGCGCAATGGCAAGAAGAGTGCAAGCTGAAACCTCAGCGGGTTGAGCTGTGTGGCACTTGAGGGCTTTTGTGACATGGCCCATAGCTCAAAGCAGCAAGAAGAGCGAGAAGGAAGACAGCGACTCCGACTCGGAGGATGAGGCAGGAGGCTTGGAGGACATTTGGTTGATCGACTCCGGGTGTTCTCGACACATGACCGGAGATAAGAAGTGGTTCTCCAGCCTCACCCCAGTGAAGGAAAAGATGTACATCACATTTGGGGACAATGGACGAGGAAGGGTGCTTTCGGAGGGCGTTGTGCATGTGAGTGACAAGGTAACGTTGAAGAGAGTGGCTCTTGTGAAGTCTTTGGGTTTCAATTTGCTTTTAGTTTCTCAGTTGCTTGATGAGGGTTTTGAGGTGCGTTTCAAGTCTAGCGAGTCTCGTTTGCTGGATTCTCGAGGTGATCTTGTCTGTATGATCATCCCCGAGGGTCAGATTTTCAGGGCTGATTTCTCTCGTTCTTTGGGTCCTGCTCGCTCGTTTGATGGCCGGTCCTTCTTCGATTTGTGGAAATGGCATAGGCGGTTGGGACACTTGAGTTTTGATTTGGTTTCCCGCTTGAGTGGTCTTGACCTTGTCCGAGGATTGCCGAGGTTGAAGCTTGAGAAGGATTTGGTTTGTGCTCCTTGTAGGCATGGCAAGATGGTAGCCACTCCCCATCCACTCCTGACCGATGTCATGACCGAGCGTCCGACGAACCGTTGCATATGGATCTTGTTGGGCCGGCTCGAGTTCGCTCGGTGGGTGGGAAGTGGTATGTCCTTGTTGTGGTGGACGATTACTCTCGCTATGCTTGGGTGTTTTTCTTGGAAGATAAGAGTGAGACATTTGGTTTTGTTCGAGATCCGATCGTGAGGTTGAAAAACGAGAGGCATGGGAATGCTATTCGAGCTATCCGCAAGTGATAATGGCTCGCAGTTCAAGAACTCTCGTTTTGATGCCTTTTGTCGTGATCTAGGTCTTGAACATCAGTATTCGACCCCTTATGTGCCCCCTCAAAATGGAGTTGTGGAAAGGAAAAATTGGACTCTTTGTGAGATGGCTAGGACGATGCTCGATGAGCACAGGTGTTGACGGTTAATAGTTGTATCAAAGTTCGTTTGTGACTTGCAAGCGGATCCCGTCGTAGTCAAGGGACCCTTCTTCCCTCGAGTGGTGAACCCAAGGTATCGAATCCGTGGAACAATGTGCAATGCAAGGATTCAATCTAGTAAAGCAAGGTAAAGCTATCTAATGAAGACAAGATGCATCTAATCTACTAACTCATAAAGAAAACGAATCTAATCTACCAAAGAGGTAACAAGAGAAAGCAAGAGATAACCAATCTAGAGAATCTAGATCATGCTTATGTTGTAGCTCCAAACAAGATAGATGAAGATAGCAAAGCGAATCTCATTAAAAGCATCTTTAAATCGTGGCCTTCCCATCCGACTCCGAAAACATCCGCCTTTCGAGACCCCCGTTCGTCACAACGTATCCCTATTCATGCGGGGAGCTTAGGGCGAGTTCGATAGAACAAGTTGAAATCACTTGGCCGGTCCGTATGCACCTCTAGCCACCGCGGCTACAAGAGCACCCTATGTAATCTAGCCTGCAAACTAGATCGTAGAAGAAGCAAAACCAAGAAGAAAACAAAATCATCGAGAAGGCACTTGATCGCTAGAAATCGGATTCACTTACAAACTTCACCATGAATGATTACATGAACAAGATCACCACCGGGCCCTCCCTCGATCTTGATCCTCGCTCCGAGCTCCGACGTGGTCTTCCATGCAAGGTTCCCACGTCGGCTAGGGAAACCCTAGACAACTAGCACGACCCTCATCTTCAAGTTGGTGTCCCTCAAGCTTCTCTCCGCTCCTCGGCGGCGGATTACGACTTCGGTTCGCGTGGCTCTCGGTCGGGGGGCTATTTATAGCCCGAGAAGCAATTAGGTCAAAGGAGAGGCCGATTGGGCCCCGAATGGGGCCGGGCCGGCGGCCGCCCGGGGCCCATTCGGCCCATCCCGCGGCTCGCTTCGCCCGTGTTGCTTCCCACGTCTTCTAGATGTTCTCCCCTTTTGCATGTGGGCCCTTGACGTCGGTTTCTCTCTCGAATTGGACTCAACTCCTTGTCTTGCAAGATTCAAGACTTTTCCTCGGTTCGGTCCTCGGAGTTTATCATCTTCTCGGGCTTGGTCCTTGGGCTCTTGGAGTCATGTTCACTTCATTGCTTGACTTGTATCGGGCTTCAAGGTCTTGTCATGAGGTGCTAATGAACTTATCCCGAAGTCTTGCTTTCAACGTTAAAACCCCGCGTAAACACATAACTCCAAAACCGACATGCACAAGTGAACTTGTTATACCACGGGGGTTAGTACCAATGAATAAGATACAAAAGTTATGCCAACACCGAAGGTAAACTCATGGCTAGGTTGACGGATTTTCACCGTCAACATCTCCCCCATGCTTAAACCTTGCTCGTCCTCGAGTAAGCCTTCGATGGATATCATCATTGCCAAACAATGTTTAAACCTTGCACTTGATCATACATGAAAAAAAAACATAATGCTCTCAAAAGTTTAATTCGTTAAAGTTCCATAATGTACTAGCCTTCACCTCTACGGAGGGTAGATTCTTATTAAGCTTATCCCACAAGTATTAACATGCTCACAAAGTTTAAATAGACCTCGAATTTTTGAAATAAAGAACGAGATAAAGAAAAGAGCTAAACCAAGTTCACAAATTTAAATCATCTTGTATATTGCTCATGAACTCTCATCTCACTTGTCTCTCAAGCCTATATATTCTACTCCTTTCCCTCTCATAACATATATGTGTGGTAGGCTTTATATGGAGCTTTGGGAAAGTTTAGTCCTTACAAGATTTTATAAATGAGGTGTTGTCAAAACAAGACAAGCTTCTCATGGTCTTACCGAGACTCGTCAAAAAGGTCATTGGAAAATAATGTTAAATCAAGGAGGGGAAAGAGAAAAATACACACACTTTAGATAAGTGGACATGTGCTAATGGCAAAGAGTGATCCCGAGGCACAAAGGAAGTCCTCGTTATCGGATTGCACATGGTTGGAAAATGAGAATGGATCTTTTAAACTTGAAGCCTTGATTGCACTCTTAGAGAGCCGGGGAGTTCACTTTACGCACATATATTTTTTTCTCTTTCTCATATTTCTCATTCTTTTCTTTCTTTCATTCATTCATTTTTTTTTTCTTGTCATATATTCAGTCCATGACTTTCACAACGAAGTTTTGATTTTTTATACCTTGAAAGTCATGAGTATCCTCGGACTTTTTTTTAAAATATTCCCCTTTTAACTCTAAAACTGCACCGTACCTACCTCCTCCCCCATGCTTAGACGTTGCTCGTCCTCGAGCAAAGAGGCGAAAAAATAAGGTAGGTACCGGGTATTTTTCCTTGGAGAGATACTTGAAATCTTCAACGTTGGCACCGTCTTGCGATCTTCCTTGAATTGATGATCCATTCTCAACGATAGGTTGTGGTCAAGGAGGTAATCACAAAAGATGATATTTGGTTTAAGGGTGGATATCCGGCGAAGTTTGTGAGATCACCGATGCGGGGATACACAATGCACGGATAAAAGGCTAGCAAAAAGATAGATACGCAAAAACGGAATGACCAACTTCTTAGTCTCGGGCCGAGAAATCATGGCCTGCAATAACTCACTCAAAAATAAATCTTGTACACTAAAGTTTATGCACTCAAATATATATAAGGCTCGGATAGGTTGAGCAACACACAAGTGATATTTATGACAAGGTTAGCAATATTTTTGAGCATAAAAGACATCTTTAATCTATTCATAACTTGAGAGCACATAAAACACTATGGGTCTTTATTTTAATCATAACCTCCGCTGAAGATTAAGCTAGCATTTAGATAATTTCAGATTTGTATTTTTAAGAGAGCACTAGGTCAAACATGCATAAATCAATTACAAAGATAAACAAAGCGGCAATTAAAATCATATATCATCATGGCACAAACTTTGTAACTTTACCAAAGGTAAAAACTTGGTGGAGACATTATTCATGATGAAAATAAACACTAAGATACATGCTGAAAAAAAATTAAACTATCACACTTTCTGAAATTTAAATAAAAACTGAAAACACTACGCATACATAGGCGCAAACAAGCTGAAAACTAAAGAAAAGGGAGTAAAGGAAAGATGACTAAAGCTCCTCCTCTCTCTAATCTTCCGCCTGTGGTTGATATTGATAGTCTTGGTTGTTGTACCCTTACTTGTAATAGGAATGCGCCTCTCCTCCTATGAATTGTCTGACGGTGCTAGGTGAAGGTGTCCAAGCATATAAGCGACGTTTGCATTTCCTTCACCCATTTGGTTGGCATTGGTTTGGATGGCTGCAATAATTTGCATGTTCCTTGCAGCGTATCCTCCAATGGTGGCTCCATTTTGTTGTGGTTGAGGAAGGTGTGCAAATGGCTCCGCAAAGGCTACGTTGGGCACCACAAAAATGGTGGGGGTATGGCTCGCACCACTCCCCCATGCTTGCATTGGTACACCACCGTAGTAACTTGGCGGCGCCGGGGTTCGTCCCAATGGTGGGACATAATTTTGTTGTGCACCTCCTTCTTGGGTCGTGGAAAAACCTTCTCCTATAATTCTTTTCTTTTTATTTTTTTTTCTTCGCCGCACAAGAAGTCCTTCCTCTAACCGATCTTCTTCCCCTCAAGAAAAGTCTTAATCTTCAATCCGAAGGGGCAAATTCACCTAGGCCACTCGGAAGCCTCCTCTCTCATCTTCACTCTTATATTTTCCTTTCTTCATATATTCCTAGGGAAGTCCGGGTAGGAGATGATTTGGGTTTCTTGTAATACCCGGTTTTAAAGAGATAGCCAATATGGAGAGGCAACACCCCGAACCAATATCTTCCGAACTCGATGTTGCTTAACAACACCACTAGGTTGATCATAGGTGAGTGGGGTCTATTGGCCACTTGGCAATCATAGCCAAGTAAAGCCAATTCAACTCCGTGTTGGTTATCTTTGTCTCTCTTGTTCTCCCAAAAATCCACTTGCACAAAGGCGACACACATGGATGATGGGGTTTCGGATAGTATTTCTTCGTTGATGGTCTCTTCCCGTGATCATACTCCAAAAGCCTTCCCATGTGCCTTCATGCACATACTTGTTCCGAGCTCCCTTTTGAAAGTAGGAGACACTCGCCCATGGGTCTACGATACTAGATATGCAATCGTTTCGAACATGAAAACCAATCGATCTATCGGGGTTTGTGTTGAATGGATCCAAGGAAGCATTGGAGCCCTACTCCCTTTATGGCATGGTTGCTAGCCTTAAGCATTAAAGTATTTTCAGCACAAGATGATAGATAGATAATCCAACAAAGTTTGATTACATCTCAAGACCGATTGCAACCCATGGATGAAAGGAGATTACCCCATCAAGGTGCTAGAAATAGCATCACTGATCAAGGTTACCCTTCCGACGGTATCTTCCTTCTTCTCCACTTGTGGGCTCCCTCCAACGGAATGAGAGACTCAGCACTCCTTCATCAAGGGTATACGCCATGGTCATGAAAATTTCCTAGGCGAATTTCTTGTGGGTGTTTGTCGACACTCCGCTAGAGAATTGCACCGATGTCCCGTGTGAAACCCAATATGTGGAGAGCTTGGTCGTCGATGTCGACGTTCGCTACAAGCCTCTACCCAAGGCGAGCAAGCTTCTTCTCCTCCTCCGTCATGATGACATACCCCTCGGAATACCGCGGAGCATATGGAGGTGGAGCGGATGATCGTGTCAAGTGGTGAGGTTGGACGGGCGGCTCCTCCATATGTTATTGAAGTTTGGAAAACCTAATAAACGAGTTTTGTGTGGCCCTCATGCCACCAAGGAGAAGAGTGTGATTCCTCCTCGGCGGTGCCGTGTCCTCCTCCATACTCCGAGGATGCTCGGAAACCGAGCGCCTCCTCGAAGAGGTTGTCGATGATGGCTTAGACGACGATGATCCCTTCTTCTTTTGGTGAAAAGGCTTGTAGTTTTCTTCCATGATTGCAGCACTCTCCCTCGGAAATATATATCCGGGGTTTTCACCGGTAACAAGGTACACAAATATTATTTTGGAGTCCGGACTTTGTGTGGATTAAGGATGTGATTTGTTGCACGAAACAAACGTGGTGGATGGCTAAGTCTAAGGTGATTCGGCCTACAAACTAGAGCACACGAACAAAGAGTTGGATGAAAGACTTACCTCTCTCCTCTTCTTGGCTCGGTTATTCTCTAGTGCATTCATGTTGCTTCGTGATTGCGTACACCTTCCAAACGTTCCCGTCCACTCCTTCGCTTGCATTATTGCTCCTTCCACTTGATGTTTTCGCTTTGACTCACTTCCATACTCCCTTGCCTCACATGCATCCATGATATTCCTCTAAAACAAAGCCTTGGCTGCCCCCCATGCTTGTACTTTGCATGTGGTTTAAATATGTTGGAGGGGCATCCCGTGATGTGTCATGGTGCATGCATGGTTAGGTTAACTAGATAGCCTCCCTTTAAGGCTAAGCACTCCTCTAATTTCGAAATTTAAAAATATTTTTCGGAGCCATGCAAGAGCTCAAGCATAAATTTAGAGAAGTTTTTAACCCATTAAAAACAAATGTAAGTCGAAAATATTTTTCAACTACGTCGATTTCGGTCTCACCCAGTATAGTTTGCCTTCATTAGTTGAGAGCAAGCTTTTCCCGCTTGATCATGGGGGCATAGGTTTAGGACCTAATTTTGATTAGATGAGAGAGATTTTGAATGAAATAAAATTAAGTGAGGCTTAGAAAAATTCTAATCTTAGAGAAACCAAGGATATGGATTTTTAAATCAACCAAAAATCAAGTTTCTAGGTTCACGCGAGTCCTACCACATGCTGAAATTTAAATAACATCTAGATACAAGTCGTGGCTCTACTCGTGTGTTTTTAGCATGAAAAACAAGTCAACCACAACATCATAAAGAGGATGAAAGGTTGAGTTTGGTTCTGAATTTTTTTTTGGTTTTGGTTATGGTTTCTCGAAAAGAAGCAAACAAACACATAGGATGGTTCATGTAAAGGGTTTATGATCAAGAAAAATATTCAACCAAGAATTATGTCTCTAATATTGTTCAACCAATCTAAGTCTAAGGTTTTGCGTAGTAAAGTTCAAAACTGAATTAAAAAGACTCGAAAAACCTGGAATCGGGTTGTCCTCCCGGTAGCTTATTCTTGACTCGACGAAACGGTTTATAGTCCATGGCTAGACTTCTTCACTTGATTACTCCGGATCAACGCTCTTTGCGGGCGTTGCAATCTTGGGTACCCACTTTGGCTTAGTCAATTTTTTTGGTCTTCACGGTAGCCGGCTTTGTCCTTTGGTCTTGACGGATGCAACATCTTCCTTGTGGCTCGGCATCTCGAACTCCGATCCTTCGGTCGTGATCTTCATGGTCTCTAGTGTGATCCTTCATCTCTCCCGAATGAGCTTGAGTAGCCTTCGCCGTCTTGGGACCTTGGAGTTGTCTCGGATATTCTTCTTCGTTACCCATCGGGCGCCCGCAAGTTGTCCCACTTGCGTCTAGCATCTTCATCACGATGAACACTTCACACTCCTTGCATGTGGATCTTGCCTTGGCGGCCTTTAGGTGTTGAGCTTCTTTCTCCGTCTCCATCTTCTCCATCCTCCTCTTAAGTAAACCGATATGCCACTCAAGGAATCCAGCTCGTATGCATTCGGCTCTCGCAATCGTCATGCGGATAGTTGAGACTTTGATCTTGAACGGCCTCCCGCGTCTTGAAGGTTTATGATAGGTAGATCAACAATGCCGGGTGCATAGCTTGATCTCGCGCGCGCTCCGTGGTTGAGGTTGATCTTCCTTTGGACTTGGAGGTGGTGATTCCCTTGGAGATTTTGATGGTCCTTCGAGCTTGTGTTGCACGTCACCTTTGCTCGTAAAGTTTTCCCGGATCATCCACAAAAAAGTTTTGGGTTTCTTGGAGAGGTAGCCAACCATCTCCGGTTAGGGTTAGTGATAAAACAAAAATCTAACAAAAGAAAAATTAGGGTTAATCAAAACTAGATTAGATTGACTTTTTTTTTCCTTTTGAGGATGATCAAACATAAGAGATGCAAAAGAAAATCAAAAGAAAAACTCGAAAGATAAGCGATACTAGATCGGATCTTGATTGCTTGTTCCCAACAACGGCGCCGGAAAAAAGGGGCTTGTTGACGGTTAATAGTTGTATCAAAGTTCGTTTGTGACTTGCAAGCGGACAAGTCTCCCGTCGTAGTCAAGGGACCCTTCTTCACTCGAGTGGTGAACCCAAGGTATCGAATCCGTGGAACAATGTGCAACGCAAGGATTCAATCTAGTAAAGCAAGGTAAAGCTATCTAATGAAGACAAGATGCATCTAATCTACTAACTCATAAAGAAAACGAATCTAATCTACCAAAGAGGTAACAAGAGAAAGCAAGAGATAACCAATCTAGAGAATCTAGATCATGCTTATGTTGTAGCTCCAAACAAGATAGATGAAGATAGCAAAGCGAATCTCATTAAAAGCATCTTTAAATCGTGGCCTTCCCATCCGACTCCGAAAACATCCGCCTTTCGAGACCCCCGTTCGTCACAACGTATCCCTATTCATGTGGGGAGCTTAGGGCGAGTTCGATAGAACAAGTTGAAATCACTTGGCCGGTCCGTATGCACCTCTAGCCACCGCGGCTACAAGAGCACCCTATGTAATCTAGCCGCAAACTAGATCGTAGAAGAAGCAAAACCAAGAAGAAAACAAAATCATCGAGAAGGCACTTGATCGCTAGAAATCGGATTCACTTACAAACTTCACCATGAATGATTACATGAACAAGATCACCACGGGCCCTCCCTCGATCTTGATCCTCGCTCCGAGCTCCGACGTGGTCTTCCATGCAAGGTTCCCACGTCGGCTAGGGAAACCCTAGACAACTAGCACGACCCTCATCTTCAAGTTGGTGTCCCTCAAGCTTCTCTCGCTCCTCGGCGGCGGATTACGACTTCGGTTCGCGTGGCTCTCGGTCGGGGGGCTATTTATAGCCCGAGAAGCAATTAGGTCAAAGGAGAGGCCGATTGGGCCCCGAAGTGGGCCGGGCCGGCCGGCCTGGGCCCGAGTCGGCCCATCCCGCGCCTCGCTTCGCCGGTGTTGCTTCCCACGTCTTCTAGATGTTCTCCCCTTTTGCATGTGGGCCCTTGACGTCGGTTTCTCTCGAATTGGACTCAACTCCTTGTCTTGCAAGATTCAAGACTTTTCTCGGTTCGGTCCTCGGAGTTTATCATCTTCTCGGGCTTGGTCCTTGGGCTCTTGGAGTCATGTTCACTTCATTTCTTGACTTGTATCGGGCTTCAAGGTCTTGTCATGAGGTGCTTAATGAACTTATCCCTAAGTCTTGCTTTCAACGTTAAAACCCCGCGTAAACACATAACTCCAAAACCGACATGCACAAGTGAACTTGTTATACCACGGGGGTTAGTACCAATGAATAAGATACAAAAGTTATGCCAACACCGAAGGTAAACTCATGGCTAGGTTGACGGATTTTCACCGTCAACAACAGGACTCCTAGGAGGTATGTGGGGGGGGTGGGGCGGGGTCAATACGGCAGTTTTTGTCATGTTTCCAACAGGATTTTATTGCGAGCTTTCAAGAAGAAGACCTGTTATGAGCTTATGCATGGTCGGGCACCCAAGGTGAGTCATTTTCGAGTTTTTGGCTGCAAGTGCTTTATTCTTAAGAAGGGTAAACTCGACAAGTTTGAGGCTAGGTCTAGTGATGGTATTTTCTTTGGATATGCTAACCACTCTAGAGCCTATAGGGTGCTTAACCTTGAGACTAACAAAATCATGGAAACTTGCGAGGTAACCTTCGATGAGACAATGCCATGTACCTCTCTTGGCTTTGAATGTGCAGGTGATGAAGAGATGGCCGAGGACCTCTTTGAAGAGGAGAAGGATGAAGCTGGAGATGATGATGGAGAGAACCATGCGCCCGATGGCCGAGTGTGTACCCACTACTTCCCCTACGACCACTACGGAGCGTGGACCGTCAACTTCATGGACAACGACGGTGCGACAAGAGGACCCGAGCGAGGAGAAGCCGAAGTTGAGGGGGAGGTAGTCTCGAGGCATGAGGCTCCCCGGCGGATTCAAGAAGTGCATCCCCCCGTCAAAGATCATTGGGAACATCGATGAACGCACTACACGGTCAAGGTCCGGGAATTCCTCTCATTTTGCTCATGCTTCGCTTTTGTTGCCACTTTTGAGCCCAAGGACATTGGACATGCTTTATCCGATGCAAAGTGGGTCAATTCTATGCATGAGGAGTTGGAAAACTTTGAGAGGAACGGTGTGTGGGAGTTAGTCGAGCCACCTCCAAATTGCCATCCCATAGGAACCAAGTGGGTTTGGAAGAACAAAGAGGGAGAGAATGGGATGGTCGTGAGGAACAAGTCCAGACTTGTTGCTCAGGGGTTTAGTCAGAAGGAGGGGATCGACTATGAGGAGACCTTTGCTCCCGTGGCCCGTCTTGGAGGCAATTCGAATCCTTTTAGCCTTTGCCGTGGCTAAAGGGTTCAAGTTGTTTCGTATGGACGTGAAGAGTGCTTTTTCGAATGGGGTGTTGGAGGAGGAGGTGTATGTGAGGCACCCACGGGTTTGAGAGCGAGCCGTACCCACACGGGGTGTACAAGTTGAAAAGGGCTCGTATGGGTTGAAACGGCGCGCCCGTGCTTGGTATGGGAGATTGAGAGGTTTTCTTGTTTGAGAGAGGGTTTGTGATGGGTACCGTGGATAGGACCCTGTTTCTCCTCAAGCATGGAAATGACTTGTTGATTGTACGTGGATGATATTGTCTTTGGTGGCTCGTCACATAACCTTGTTACCAAGTTTGCAGATGAGATGAGCAGGGAGTTCGAGATGATCATGATGGGCGAGTTGCAGTACTTTCTCGGGCTACAGATCAAGCAAGTGAAGGATGGAACATTCGTGCACCAGACCAAGTACATGAAAGACATGCTGAAGAAGTTCCAGATGCAAGATGTGAAGCCGATGTCGACTCCCATGGGGAGTACGGCCACTTTGGATGCGGATGAGGACGGAGAACCAGTGGACCAGCGGGAGTACAGGAGCATGATCGGCTCCCTCCTATACTTGACGGCGACGAGGCCGGACATACGGTTCGGCGTGTGTCCGTGCGCTCGTTTTCGAGCGTCGCCGAGGACATCACATCGACGAGCCGTCAAGAGGATTTTCGGTATCTACGTCACGCCCTCGGTCTTGGCCTTTGGTATTCTTCCTCCTCGACTCTTTCTCTTCATGGTTTTTCCGATGCGGATTTTGCTGGTTGTCGAGTCGAGAGGAAGTCTACTTCTGGTACTTGCCAGTTTCTTGGGTCTTCGTTGGTCTCATGGTCTTCCCGCAAGCAGTCTAGTGTAGCTCAGTCTACCACAGAGGCAGAGTATGTTGCTGCCGCGAGTTGTTGTTCCCAGCTATTGTGGATTTCATACACTTTGAGAGACTTTGGTGAGGAGTGCACCCAGATCCCACTTCTTTGTGATATTTCCTTTGTGTATCATATGTATCATACCATGTTTACTTTGTTGTATATACATGCTTTGCTTGATGTATAAACCATGGTAGGATAGCCATCTTGTCATATATCATGTTGCATTTGTATCATATTGCATTCTAGGGTGATGAGCTTCTTTCATATGCCATATTTGAGTCTCTTTGGCTATTTGTGAGATATTGGTCATATGTGTGGAGAAATGGTGATGTGAGGCTATGCTCTTGGAATATTTGAGATATATGTGTGGTGAGATAGCCCTTTTTGAAATAAATGCTAATCTTGACTAATTTTTGATGAAATGTGCTCTACTCGTGTGTAGTTGTGTATCCATGTCACCATGCTTTGGTCTAGATGTGCTTTTCATGCTTAGATTGTGCTTGGATGCCTTGTTCTTGCATTTGGGCCAAAGGCTCGAATATCATGGTGAATGTTTAGCCTATGTTGCATTCATGGGGGAGCATAAGCTTCTTTTTGCCGCAAAGGCACTTCATGTACCATAAAATGAATTAATCTTGAAAAGAAGTGTGTATGCTTGAAAAATGCTCCATCCATGATGTCTATGCTTAAAATGTCTTATCTTTCACATATGGGTGCAAAACATGTTGCATGATGTTCACCAGTGGAGAAGTCTCCCCAAAGTGGACACATGGCTCATGAGCTTTGACATGACATGCTTTGCTTTATGGGTGTTTGCCATGATCTTTTGCTGAGAATTTGATATTCTTGTATGATCTGTGAATGGCATGCATGTTTGTGGCTCAAGTATGACATGGATAGGCTTTTACATGTGAAGCGAGCCTTCTTTTGGGAAAACTGCTTAAATCTGAAAATTTTGCTTTGTCACATGCTTGTATTTTCATATATTACTTGTGGCAATGCTTTGACTATGCTATGATTCATATGTGTGATCTTTGTCTCATTTTTAGCCTTTGACACTAGATTTGGCCTATTTGAGAAGCTCATGTAGATGTTTATATGCTTTGTTTTGCATTTCTGCATTTTCACCTTGATTCATACATTGTCAACAAGGGGGAGAAGAGGTGAGCTTAATGAAAATTCCGAAGAGGTGAGCTGAAATCTGGAAATTTGCATCCACATGTTTAGGGGGAGCTTGCATGTTCAGGGGGAGCTTTCTTGCTGTTTTTGATGTGGAGTTTGTGCTTTGCTTGGCTTGTGACCTTTCTTCGCCTTTCTTTGGTTTTGGTCATGAGTTGAGCTTCTTTGTTTTTCTTTCTTCTTTCTTTCTCTTTTTCTCTGAATTTCATTTCGCGTTGTGTGTTTTCAATGCACTCATCAAGGGGGAGATTTAGGACCAGAAGTGTCCCAGTGGTCGATGGATGACCGCTCCTCAGTGATGAGTGATTGACAACGGGTGTTGGACTGACTCTTGGCTTAGTGCGCAGGTGTAGGCTGCGGCCTAGTTCGTGTTGTTGCGGGTGAAGAACGGGCGCGAAAGGTCTTCGACCTTGAGGGGCCTCCGGGAGATGGAGAGACAAGTAGGCTCGGTTCGAGGGACCCGGTGGACGACGGGGGACTGGGTGCGGGCCACATGGTGGCGACACAAGCAAGACGAAGTCATGGACAAGCGAGTCGGTGCACGGTGGCGGTCGAGTCAAGTGGTTTGCTCGGGGAGGGCGGACCGAGCACGCGGGGTTTGGTGGTTTGCCCACAAAACCATCGGCGGACGGTTTCTTGGTTTGGGCCTGAAAACCAAGTCCGAGGGCCCAACACGACGGAGACGGGATCCGGCGTGTCGGGAAGCTTCGAGGCGGAGGACACGCGGCGGGATCGCATGGCTTGCGTCGGGAGGACACGGGGTGCGGCAAAGGCGTGGCCGTCCGATGGCAAGACCCACAAACATTACCTAAATGCCCCTACGTGGGTTGTATCGCCGTAGTTAAGTTAGGGGTAGTCGAGTCATTTACCACTCCGGCGGGACCTGATATATAAGCCATGAGTGTGTGTGGATGGCTCTCCCTCTGGGCGACTTAGGGTTTCATTTCCTCCCTCCCATTTCTCATTTTCGTAGCTATTTTTCTTCCATTTTCTCTAGGCTAGCATGAGAGCTTCAGGAGAGATTTGTTGAGAGGGATGGATGCTAGGGCGGCATGCTAGACCTTGTGAATCTTTCCTGGTTTGTATAGAAGATTCGAGGTTGTGTTTTCGTGGCCTTTTTGTGCTCGTTTTCGTGCCTTTGTTCCCGGTTCGATTTCGCGGATTAGAGTGGGTTTCTCCCGCATTTCTTTGAGGGATACATGGATAGATGTCTCGTGCATCTTTGTGATTGATCTTGTGCCCTCAAACGTCGGGAAACCACTTGGATTCGAAGTTTTTCGTTCGGTGCTCTAGCTTTTGGTGGTGCTCAAAGGATTCGCGATTCCCGGTGATTTAGGGAGTTATGAGGCAAGATTTTTGGGCTATAGCATCCTTGGGTGGCGCTTTTCAAGTCCCCAAACCCTTGTCTCCATAGCTTCAACCGTTTGGGAAATCCGATGATGATTTGGGGGAGTTGACTTTCGGGGTCGGGCGTTTTCTGCTCTGTCCGCACCTGGCGGACGGTCCGTGCGGCTAGGGTTCGTCGCGTGTTCGTCGTGTTCTTGCGCGTCCTTGCTTTCGATCCGGTTTGGCTTTTGGTTTTTGTTGCAAGGGTTTGCCGACGGTCGGGGCTTGAGGTAGCGGACGGTCCGTGACCCCGCGCGGACGGCCCCGCCCGCCCTGGCGGACGTCCGTTCTTCTCGGGGGGCTCTTCGGTGGTTCCGTGTGTTTTAACGGACCGGTCCGCGGCGTAGGGGCGAGGGCCGCATTCGGAGGTTGGCGCGGACGGTCCGCGGCATCGCGCCGGCGGTCCGCGAGGCCGTCGCGGACGGTCCGCCCCCCCCCGCCCTGGCGGGACGGTCGCCGAGGCCTGTGCGCTTTGCCTCTTGGTTCGATTCCTCTCCTCCTTTCGTGCTTCCGCGTGTGCTTCAAGGAATCGTTCCTAAGGCTAGAGGTTGATCCATAACCTTGTGGTCTTGGCGATTGGTGTGTGATTTGATCCATCGCTCGTGTGTGACCGGGGTTTGACTAGGGCATAGGCCGGGTTTTTTGGAAAGAATTTTTTTACCAGCTCCTATTCCCCCCCCCCCTCTCTAGTCGCCATCTGATCCTTCATCTACAATTCGAGGTTTAAAACCTTCGGAAAGGGGAAATTGCAAAGCAAGTGGGACGGACCTTATGTTGTGCATTCGGTGCTCTCCAACGGAGCGGTAACCATTATGGATATAAAAGGCGATCAATTTATGGTGAATGGTCAATGACTTAAGGTTTACTACGAACCCGACGTTGTGCCCCTTCACCATGTTGATGTCTTCACCATGGAAGAAGAGCCCGAACGTCCAGCCTAGGACGAAAAACAAGGCATGAATCTCTGTAAATACGTTTTCTTTTAATTTTCTGGAGTTTCTTGCGAAGATTTACTGGGCCAACTTTTTCCCGTGGGCTATGGAGGTGAAATAAGGGTGGTACGCGAAAAACCGGACCGACCCGGCCCCCGAGGCAGGGTGGGCCGGCCGGCCCCGACGGCGGACGTCCCCGATTTTTGCCCGAATGGCTCCTTTTCGACTTCCTTCTTCGGTCAGAAAATTTTAAAGGAAGTTTAAAAAAGGAAAATGATGTTCCTAGGGTTTTTCTCTTCAGACTATTTATTTGGCCGAATTGGGAGCTCGGGAATCAATCCTTTCAAGCAATATTTTGCACCCACGCAGCAGCCATTGTGTCCCCAAGGAGCTTAGAGTTGAAGCTAGAAACCAAGGAGCCATCGATGGAGGAGGCGAAGCGATGCGAGCTCAAGCTACCCGTTGAGATCAAGAGGACCGCCCCGCATACGTTGCGGAGGGCGTGTCCTGACCGGAGCTATCGCATCTCGCAACCCCGTCGAAGGAGAGAAGGTCCCTACGCCCGTTCGAAGGTCGGCACGCATCCAAGGCATGAAGCGCAAAGACTACAAGGAGGTGTCGCCCGAGCCTAAGGATTATGGGGGGTAGCGACTACTCCGACGATCGTAGCCCGAGCTCGTGGGCGGCCGCCGGAAGAGATGATAACGACCTCTACATTTGGGATGAGGTGCCCAAGGAGAAGACCCCCGAAGGCCCTAACGGCGGCGGCAACGACAGCGACGACGACAATGGTGGTGGCGACGACGGCGGCGACGACGGCGGTGATGATGGTGGAGACAATGGCGATGACGACCCCTTCGGATTGCATCCAATGTGTTGTCGAGCTTGTCATCACTCCATCGTTGATCTGTACGCGTCGGTCGACGAATGTCTCCAAGCCATGGAGGCAATGAAGCAGCGTTTGGAGGATTTGGAGCGTGTAGTTGAAAACGACTACAAGTTCCTTAACCGCAACGTGCGCAAACTCTTTGGCATGGTCGAGAACAAGAGAGGCAAGTGGTGCAATACTTGCTTAAAGTACCACTAGGTCTAGTCTTCCCCTTAGGAATTTTGTAAAATATGTTTTTAGCGTGGGGAAGAGCTAGCTAGCTAGTCTTAGCTTTTGAGTTTCAAAGTTTAGGTTCGGTTTAGTCTTCGAGAGAAGAGAGTCTTAGAGTTTAATGAGTCTTAGTTTTCAAGTGTGTTTTTTTTAAAATTTTTGCAAGTTTGAAGTGTCTTAAATTAGTGTTAAGTCAAAGAAAATCAAATAAAAAGAGTCTTTATATATTTTGTGTCTTGTGTGATGCTTATCTTTATTCACTTGTTTGTTTATCTTTGATTCTTGATATATGAACATAAGTGTGTGGTTCGAAAAATGTTTACCGTGGTGCTTAGTGGAATTGCTACTACTTAAAGTACCCATACCACACTTCGATCTTAAGCTTCACATGTTAGTTGTGCTATGTTCAATGCTAAAAGTTGGAGGATTTCAATTCTGAAAATTATCTAAAAACCCTTGTAATAAAGGTTAGCAAAACCTCTTTTTCCAAGTTGAGAGTAAGAAAAAATCCTATACAAAGCCAATTTATTTTTTGCTCCACCATAAGTGTGATTAGCACGATGAGTTAGGATAGGATCCTTCTCTCTTGGGAGTTTTAATTTCGAGCAATGATCATGTTCTTGTGCTTATCTTTTGTTGCTAGCCTCGTCATACATTCGGTAACGTGACTTTCACACCAGAAGTCCCGTACATCGCCGAATTCCATACCCAACCCTATGCATCTCTTTTGTACATCGCATTCCTTGAAAACAACCCACTTTCAAAAGTTTCGCCTCATCTCTAGCATGATTTATTTAAAATTTCAGATTGTATGCATGCGAGAAAGAGAGGAGTTGAGAGCTTTAAAAGTTGTCAAGAGAGGGAAAAATAAAGAGAAAAGTATGAGTATCGAAAAGAAAAAAGAAAGAAAGAAAAAAATATAGAAAAGTAAAGAAAGAGAAAAAATATGAGAATGAAAGAATGAAAAAAAAGAGAAAAGAGGAGGTAGCAATAAAGATATGAGAGGGATGAATCAAGTGAAAGAAAAGAGAAATAAAGTGTAAGGAAGGATGTCACATTGTTGAGAGACGAAACTTTCATTCTTTTCCAACCATGTGCAATCCGACAACGAGGACGTCATCGGTGCCTCGTAGTCATAATTTTCTTTTGCCCTTGCACATGTCCACCATTCTAAATCTTCTAACCCTTGATATCCCTACATATGGTTAATTCTCATGATCATTGGCTTTGAAAGGTAAACAACCATTAGAGGAAGTTCTTAGTTTGACAATACTTGTGTTGATTGCGCTAGCCCTACCTATAGCTCCACTTTACATGTTATATGAGAGACTTATGGGAGGTGAGAGTTTTATAAAATTGGTTTAGGACAGCCACCTTATATGAGTGACTTGAGAGAGCTTGAGAAAGGTTTTTGTCTAATACTTGTTGCAGGAATTTTGTTTGAAAAATCATAAAAACCCTCTGATGGAAGCAAAGAAGTAAGCATAGCTGAAATTGAAGACTTCGAGTGAAGAGTTTGAGTTGTGGGGTAAATCTTGATGTGGTAAAGATTCTAAACGCCCATGTTTATATTTGATGATCATTACTTTATGTTTATGTGTTAAAGATGAAAGGATTGACTAACTTGTGAAGAAGGATTAGCGATACACGATTACAACACTTTGGACGAAGTTCTTTTACGAGTACTTGCTCGAGGACGAGCAAGAGCTAAGCGTGGGGGAGATGTTGACGGTGTATTTTGGTACACCAAGCATGTTCATTACACTTTGGTTTGGATTTGATTATGGAACTAACCCGCCACTAGGCACACTAATCATATAACAAGTTCATCTATGTGCATGCATTTGGAAGTGTTGTGTTTATGTAGGAAAACATGGACATAAAGGATGGATTCGCAGCAAGTTCAAAGGAGCATTTGCGGAGTTTTGTTCGTGTTCATGAGCTTGATGAAATCACTTCCAATGGTGGCAAGGACCGAAGTACTACGAGGAACACCCCCGGGGATTGAAGCGTAAAAGACCGAACTTCATGCGCGGAGAACCTCCATCTTGGACGCGAGGATGACATCGTCAAAATCATGCAAGTGGAGGGGGCAAAGTGCATAATCACCTGAGGACCCACAGGAGCGAAGGGGCGACCGAACCGGGCCGAGATGGGCCTGGGCCGGTCGGCCCAGGCCGGCCGGCCCAGCCCACCCCGGTGGCCGGTTCGGCCCCCCTTTCCTTGCACCCGAAGGATCTTCAACCCTAAAACCCTGGAGGCGCCGCCATTCAACAGGGAGAGAGCCATTCGCACCAGGAGGCCATTCACAAGCTAGAGAGGGAGGAGGGAGATCTCCGGAGGGAGATCGTCCACCTCGAAGGAAGCACCCTCACATGGAGAAGAAGGAAGACACCGTCAGAAGGGAAACCATGATCAACGGTGCTATGTCCAGCACTTTGATGGGGTAATCTCCTTGTTTGTCCATGGGTTGTAATCGATCTTAAGATGTAATCATACTTTGTCGGATTATCTATCTATCATCTTGTGATGAATATACTTTAATGCTTAAGGTTAGCTACCTTGTTGTAAAGGGAGTAGGGCCCCGATGCTTCCTTGGATCCATTCAATACGCCGTGTCCATCATAGGTCTAGTCATGAATACCTTCGCCTAGTGACAGTACGAGAGGAGGGAAAGGGTGAAACTGTGGTCACAACCCCCGATAGATTAGATTGGTTTAATGTCTTTAATTGATTGCATGATCGTAGACCCATGGGCGAGTGTCTTTTATATCGATATCTTAATCATTCTCTCTCTCTAGTGTAGTTTAGTTGTTTTCTAGTTTAATCATAGTTAGAGTTTGAGTAGTTAGAGTGTGAAGGTAGATCGAACGCTTGTAATCCCCTTGCTCCGCGGATTGACAAGATCCTTGGGAATCCTGTGGTGAAAAAGGTGTGGGGTCCGTACGCTTGCGGATCATAGAGGGTACGTCTTTTATCCGTCAACAAGCGTCCACTCGGTCAATGTTGAGGTAGAAGGTCTTCTCGGTCGTTGCAGCTTGGGTCTTCAAACATGAACCCAAGCCTACACGAGATGCGACGCGGAAATAAATAACAAGTATTCATCTAGTGCAAAAACATCAATAAGAACCAATTCAGAAGATCCAAATAAACTTCAGAGTAAACACAAGCAGCACTGGTTTAATTAATGGAAATAGAGCAATTGGTTTTAAAACAAAAGTAGTTTAAGCAACTAGTTTTTTATATACTAGAAAACATGGGTTAGTTCATGGTCGAGTAATGGGTCTCACGGCTAAGATTTCCAGAGATCAAGCTTGCAAGGTTTAGCTCCCTGATGATCAAATTAGAAGCGCAAAGGACGATGATAGTAGAGTGGGGCAAAGATATTAGAAAAGGCATTACCATGCCAAGATATGCGGCGACAGCTCAAAAGAGATGAAAGGGTCAACTTGCGATCGATATTGAGTGGTGATGGGGTAAGGTGTGCTGAAGAGCGCTACGAGGCATGTACTGGTGATGTGGCAACGTCCATGGCAAGGCAACTAGGTTGCGGCTCGAGGTTGCCGAGTGTGAAGCAGAGGCCTCTGCTCACGACACGGCCATCCATCACGTGCGGCATCCTGGTTTCAAGCACATGGCAGTATGGCATGGTACACGCTTCACAGCATGAAGCCAAGTAGAGCGAGAGCGGATATGTGTGAAGCAGCACAAAGCGAAGGCAGTGGTGTAGGAAAGATAAGTGATGCAAACATGGGGTATGATTCCTGTTCGCGACACGCCAATGGCTAGTTGCGGGGCTCCGGCGTCCCAGACCCACATTAGCACAGTGGTGGGCAACGGCCACGAATTCTACTCCAAGAGCGCGGGGCAAAAGGGTTTGGTTCAAGGGCAAGAGAGGATAAGGATAGGGTAGCAGCGAGCGCCTCGGAATTATGAAACCAACGCAAGTGGTTTCATATTTTCGGAGTTCCAGAAAATTAGTTATGAATTTTGAAAGAAAAAGGATTTATAAAACATTTATTAAATCCTTTTATTTAAACATAAAATAGTTTTATTAAAATAATGCTGATGTTAGCATGACGTCAGCGGTCAGCAGGTTAGTGGGCCCAAAGTGTTAGTGGCCCATTGGGCCGGCAGGCCCAGATTGGCCCATGGTCCCACAAGTCTGGATTACCTCCCTTAACTCTTCTAAGGTCTGGTTTGCTTGACGAGCTGGTTTGTCACGCTTGCGTGGGCTCCCATGGGCTGAAAGGTAGGGATCTCCCTAAAGTATGTTTGCTACCAGTTCTCCAACTCCTCTGGACTTCGTGATGCCTATGATGCCGCATCGAGGATTCGTCGGTGCGAATCGCTTGCAGTGCGACGAGGATGTGCCTGGCGGACACAGGTCGTGGCTCAGGTGACATAGGTGGATGCAGCGAGGCATGGTAAGGCGAGATTCACAGCTAGATGGAGTTCAGGGTCTGGCTTAGGCGCACGGGTGCACATGGCGGCGCGGTAAGAGCTCCCAGCGAGTGATGCGCCGCGCACATGGTTCAAGGTGAGGCGCAAGGGTCCCTGCAGGGAAAACGGGAAAACGGGCATGGCATCCAAGCCGGGCAGGAAGGCTTCAACGGCGGCAAGAGAAAAGGGTCGGCAACAAAGCAGGTTATCAGGGCAACAACGAGGTGTGAGGGGGCGGCAAGGCACGACGCAAAACAAAGCAGCGCGCTAAGCAGCAGGATAGTGCGGTGCAGCGAGGCGGCGGTGCACCTGCAGATGGCCTCGACACAAAGGCCAGGCAGAGACGACTCTAGGAAGAAAGACGAGTTGCGGCGCTCTGCATCGACAGAGCAGGCGGTCCCGTTCACCATCAATTGGCTCCAGAAGTGATCACAAGCAAAAACTTCAGGGATAAATGTGTGGCTGCATTCTTTTTTGCAACAACGTCGAACACGTGGTGGCCATACACGTTCACAGCTTCAGACATGCCATCCAACATCACTGGAGTTCTGGGACGAACGGGAGCATGCATAGCACGATGGCCGACTAACACAGGCAGGAACGCGAGAGCAAGCAGGGTAAAAGAGGGGCGACTTGGGTGCAAACTACTCACCAAGGGCTCGCGGAAGGTCACCGCGAGGCAGGGAGAGATCGAGGCCGTCGCGGCTTGGTGCGGAGCAGGTCGGCCGGTGGTCATGGTTCAGCTCGCGGATGGCGTTGGTGTCGATCTCCGGCTGGGCTTCCTCGAACCTGAACTTGCGATGGTCAATGTACTTGATGCTCCCGGCAATGGCTCTGGCTCGGTGTTGTCGTCCATGGGCGTCCTCGGCTCCTCCAAGTCCAACTTGTTGTTGGCGAGGTCGTTCCCGTAAGCGGCGACGCGGAGCCCTGGATGCCAACGGCACGGCGCTCCTCCGCAGCGACAGCTCGACACTCCTGGGCAGCGTCGGTGCAGCGTTCCCGAACGGCGGTCCTCGATTCTTCTTCCTCACGAACAGCAACAGCAATCTCAGGACAACAATGAACCCTCCTGGCGCAGATCCTCCTTCCTCGCTGCTTCAACACGAACAACAGCGCAACTGAGAACTAGAGTCTTCTTGGGGTAGTTTGGTGGCGGCGCAGGTGGGAGATGGGGGAGAAGCAAGCAGGGGTTAGGCTTTATAGGGCAGCGACGGGGCTAGGGTTCACGACTAGGTCACAGGCGCGCGCTAGGTGGACGGGCGGATGTGCTGCCGTACATGAACGCCGAGAAGCTCCTGCACGCAGGCGGCCACGATGCGACGTCCTGTCGCTCTCATGTGTGGGCCCCAGCGCGGGCAAGAGCGTGAGAGGAGGTGGCTTCCAGGTGGGCCAGGGCTCTTCGGGCGCAGTAGCGTGCGAGCAAAGCGAGCTGCGACGGCGTGGTGCGCGGTATGGCGTAGAGCAAAAGCAGAGGAGCGGCGGTGTCCGGCCGCGTTACAGAGAAAGAGGAACAGGGAGGTGCAAGCGTGCATTGGGCTGCAACGCAGAGCAGGCCTTGCTGGCTTTGGGCTGCTGCTGGGCTAGCAAGCAAAGCAGGTCGGCTGGTTTGGGTTCTTGCGAAAAGAGAAGGATTAGCATAGAAGGAAAGCTAGCTGGGTTTCATTACCTGAATCAGGTGTCCAGCGTGATTAGCAAGAGAAGCAAAAGGAGCTTGAGATGCTAAACAAGTTTACGTACAAGGCAGATAGATCTATGATTGGTTTCTGGAGAACTGTAGGATCTGAGAGAGATATGACTTAACAACCGATGAAGCCGAGCTAATTGGTCTCGTTAGCTCGGGTGCAAAGTTAGAGTTAGCCACACAAGAATTAAATATCCTATTTAAATACTAGCTTTAGTTTGTGTTTTGGATTTAATCCAAAAGTACAAACTCACCTTTGAAATCCAAAATAAAACCCAAGAAGATCCAACTCACAATCTAAACTATAATTTGAAAATAGTTTTTGTACAATTTTACTGTATAGAGAATTTAGGATGAGAGTCTAGCAATTGGGGATAAAATTGGGTACACACATGTTCAAACAAAAAGTTTAAATTTTTTGCGAAAATTCACACATGGTAAATCATTCAAATTTCTGGTATGTTACATTCCACCCCCCTCACGAGAATCTCGTCCTCGAGATTAAGTTCATACCAGGTGTGGTGAGGGTCTTCACTTCAGTGTGGCATCACTTCTTTCCTTTATCTTTAGCTTCAAGTTATTGGACGACGTATGTCTTCATGGGTAATGTCTTTCTTCCAAATGGTTCCACTTGTGTTTAATTTCAAACTGTCTTGTTTCCATGTGAGGGTGAAGGACCGAAAGGGCGAACCAGAGAGGGGGGGGAGTGAATGGGAGCCGATAAAAATTCTATTCAAGAATTCGGCCTATGAACCCAAATTCACTCGTGCACCTCCGCAAGCTTCTCTTGCCAAGTTCATGTAGCCACTGGAGTGCTACCGAACCTAGGAACAAGACCCGAACAACAAACCTCAACACACACGGCGGAAACACACACGACAAAGCCGTCGGGCAAGACAAACCTGGCCAGAGCCGTTTTCGAAACCGGTCGGACCGCTCCAGTTGGACTTAGCCTCACGAAGGCGAGGGGAAAAACCGGTCGACCGGTTAGGCAAACCGGTCGTACCGATTCGTCCCGTAAACTCCTCAAAGACCCCAAACACTTCAAAAGCCCTTCCACATCCGAACAAACGAAACCATGGAGCAAAGCAAAGACTTCCTTGTTCAAAGATCTCTCTCGACAACCATCGGTCGAAACCGGGTCGACCCGGTTTGGGAAACCGGTCGGCCGGTTTTGGCCTCGAACGGCCGAGAAGAACACGGCCCGCGGGTCAACTCCCCCAAAACCAAATCTCAATCTCCCGAATCGCTCCACGGACTTGAACAAGACTTTGGGAATATCAGGAACACCTCATGAGGAGTCCATGGCCAAGTTTAATCCCACCAAAACTCGTCCAAGAGGGAGGAATCGAAGAAATCCCGCCGAGAGCACTTCCAACCCAAGAACTCAAGAAACCCCAAAATCGAGCACTTTTCCTCACGGATTTGGGAGGGGAATCACGGCCCAAAGAACCACGAAGGGTTCCCACAAATTTCCCCCATCAAATCCCCAAAGGAAAGGTCCCGAAAACACCGCAAAGAAATCACCGAGAGAGGGCTCCGAAAATCACCACCAAGAACAATCGGGAAAAACACATTCAAACCTTGAGGAATCACGCCGAATCATCTATACATGAAACAAAGATTCGTACAAGGTCTAGCAAGCCGCCCGATCATCCATCCCTCTCTACAAGATTTCTTCGTGAAGCTCTCTTGCTAGTCCTAGAGAAAACCTAAGGAAAATAGGTGGAAAATAGGAAAACTAATGAGCTAGGGTTCCAAGAGTTGGCCGCCAACCTCTCACCTCTTGGGTTATATAGGCGGCAACCGAATGTCTAAAATTCCCCTCTCTACTAACTAGGGATACAAGCCCCTCAAGGGCGGATTCGAATTCTTGATGTATTCACCATCGGACGGATGCCCGCCGACCGCACCCTCGCGTAGCCTCAACGCAAGCCTTGCGATCCCGACGCGTGTCCTCCGCCTCGAAGCTTCCGGCGCCCGCGACCCCAAACCGGTCGGGACCGGTTCTCCAAACCGGTCGACCGGTTTTGGCGAACGACCACACCCGATCTTCGGCCTCGGCTTTGTGGCTCAGCCCGAGTAACCCGGTGATTTTCTCGGTGAACCACCGCAAACCCCGCGAACTTGATGTAGCCTCCGCCAATCACCACTCATGACTTGGCTCCCATGAAGTCCCGGCTCGACCTTGGTTTTGTGGCTCAACCAAGAAACCGTCCACCGACTTCATCTTCTTCGTTCTTGCCACCATGCGGCCCGCACTCGACCCCCGCCGGCCACCGGGTCCCTCGAACGAAGCCTACTTGTCTTCTCCACACCCGGAGGCCTCACCAAGCAACGACCTTTCGCGCTTGTTCTTCACCTGCACCAACACGAGTCAAGCCGCAACCTGCACCTGCAATACTTAGCCAAGAATCAGTCCACACAACGTTGTCAATCACTCATCACACAAGGAAGCGACCATCCACCGGTCCTCGAACCACACATGGTCCTCAATCTCCCCCTTGATGAGTGCATTGACAACACACACACACATGGTAAGAAAAAAAAGAAAAGGAAAACCGAAAAGAAACAAAAAGAAAAACTCCAACAAGCGATCGAAAGCCGAGAAAGGCAAAACACGAGATCACTTGAATAAGACAAGTCTCGGACCCCTTAGGCAAGGGCAACGGCTCGACACATCCGAGACAAAAACCATGCTCAAGCAAAGAGCACCAACCACCAAGGCACACAAGAGCTCCCCCTGCACAGAAGCAATCTCCCCCTGAACAAGTGCCAACTCAGGGCACAAAACCGGTCAGACCGGTTCCCATAACCGGTCAGGCCGGTTCCACCAAAACCGGTCAGACCGGTTTCCACAACCGGTCAGGCCGATTTCACACAGCAGACCATACCCCAAAAGCCAAAAATGCAAAAGAAATGCACAAGCTCCCCCTTGACACTTGGGATAGGTTCCAGGGATACAAAACAACTTTTCTCCACCTTCCTTTCTCCCCCTTGTTGCCAATGCATGAATCAAGGCACAAATGCAATCTAGAGCTTCTCAAGTATACAAAATTCATCACAAGATGCTACACATGTCCAAATGAGCAAGTTAGATACTCTACGAGGTTTGTATGGACCTCAACTACATGATCACCAAGTTTCACAACCATTGGACAAGGCTAACAAGGATTTGAGCAATTTTGCGAAAAGTTACTCTCTCACACGCAAAAACCTAGACATGAGCAAAACATGCCAAAATGGCAAAGCCACACAAACTTCATGCTAGGACAGCCATTCTAATCATAAGACCATCACAAACACCCACAAGCACCTCATGTCATGTCAAAGCCACCGAGCCATGTGCCTACTTCTATGTATGAGACTTCTCATTGGTAGGCATCATGCAACGGTTTAGCACCCAAAGCAAATTAAATTCAGGACATATGACATGGGAGCACATTTCCAAGCATTTTTCATTTCATTTTCAGATTTGTAAATGGTACATGAAATGTCTTTGCGACAAAAAGGAACTTATGCCCCTCCACAAGATGAAGCAAGAGGGCTAAACATTCATGATGGCAAATGAGCCTTTGGCCCCATATGATCAATAAACTAGCTATCCAACCACAAATTAAGCATAGCAAAGCCACTAAAACATGTCAAGATCATATAAAGGCATTTACACATGAGAGAGCATACATGTGACATTTTTCAAAAACATAGCCATCAACCATGGATTATTCATCAAGATCATCAAGAGCTAAGCCAAACTAACCATAGCATACCAAACAAGCTCACAAAGACATATATCTCATTCCATGGTGAACAATGTATATAAGAGAAGCTTTTCCTATCCAATGCATACGACACAAGATGCATGCAATCTAAGATACAAGGATGCCTATACAACATGTTACATATGCCATGCCAAATGCAAGAAATGCACAAAAGAAAGCTATACATATGCTACAAACCGGCTCCTCAAGGGGAGGTAAAACGGGCTCGACACCACCGGCAAAAGAGAGCTCCCACACACCCAACTCAGGAAATCAAACACACACCAAGTTCCCCCCGCAGACGAGTGAAAGTTGCTTGATCTAGGGGTTTGGTGAAAATATCGGCTAGTTGGTCATGTGTGGGTACATGGATCAAAGCTATCTTCCCTTTCTCGACGTTGTCTCTCAGAAAATGATACCTCACTTCTATGTGCTTGGTTTTGGAATGGAGCACTGGGTTCTTTGCAACGCTTATGGCACTGGTGCTATCACATTGAAGTGGGACATGGGTATACTCCTCACCAAAGTCACTCATGGTGTAGGTGATCCAAAGGAGCTGAGAGCAACAACTAGCAGCGGCAACATACTCGGCTTCGGTCGTGGATTGAGCAACACTCGACTGCTTGCGGGAAGACCAAGACACCAACGAAGAACCCAAAACGCGGCAAGTCCCAGAAGTGGACTTCCTATCCAACCGACACCCGGCAAAATCCGCGTCTGAAAAACCATGAAGCGCCAAAGACGAGGACGCGGAGTACCAAAGGCCGAAGTCGGGAGTGTGACGCAAGTACCCGAAAATTCTCTTCACCGCTTGCCGATGCGAAGTCCTCGGAGACGCTTGAAAACGAGCGCACAGACACACTGAGAACTGTATGTCCGGCCTCGTCGGTCGTCAAGTAGAGGAGTGACCCGATCATGCTCCGTACTCCTTCCGGTCCACATGTTCACCTTCCTCGTCCGCATCAAGAGCCGTAGTCGTACTCATCGGCGTCGTCATAGCCTTGGAGTCCTCCATCTTGAACTTCCTCACAATGTCTTTGGTGTACTTAGCCTGGTGCACAAATGTTCCTTCCTTTGATTGCTTGATTTGTAGCCCGAGGAAGAACCGCAACTCGCCCATCATGCTCATCTCAAACTCCCCGCTCATATCATCCGCAAACCTCGCAACAAGAGAGTTAGACGAGCCACCAAAGACAATATCATCCACGTACACCGCACAATCGGGATATCTCTCGCCTCTGCCTCAAGCAAAAACAAGGTCGATCGACCTTCCCCATCTCAAAGCCTCTCGCAAACAAGAACCCCCTCAACCTGCCATACCAAGCTCTAGGCGCCTGCTTCAACCCATACAGCGCCTTCCTCAACTTGTACACCCGGTGGGGGTACTTCTCACTCTCAAACCCTGGAGGCTGCCTCACATACACTTCTTCCTCCAGCACACCATTCAGAAAAGCACTCTTCACATCCATTTGGTGCAACTTGAATCCTTTAGCCACGGAAAAGGCTAGAAGGATCCTAATCGCCTCCAAACGGGCTACGGGAGCAAAGGTCTCCTCGTAGTCGATCCCCTCCTTCTGACTGAACCCTTGAGCAACGAGTCTAGACTTGTTCCTCACAACCTCACCCTTCTCTCCCTCTTTGTTTTTCCACACCCACTTTGTACCAATCGGCTTACACCCTGGGGGAGGGTCAACCAACTCCCACACACCGATTTCTCTCAAAGTTCTCCGGCTCCTCATGCATCGAGTTAACCCAATTGTGATCGGATAGTGCGTGTCCAATGTCTTTGGGCTCGAAAGAAGCAACAAACGCAGCATGAGCAAAATGGGAATTGTTTCGAACCCTCGACCGTGTAGTGCGTTCATTCATGTCGCCAATGATCCTCGAAGCTGGGTGATCCACTTGAACTCGCCGGGGAGGTTCTCGCCTCGAAGCTACCTCCCCCTCAACCTCAGCTTCTCCTTGTTCTTGATTTGTCGTCGTAGGTGTAGCAGAGGGTCCATTCATCATCGTAGTCGAAGTAGTGGGTACATGTTCAGCCGGGGGCACCGCACCGCCATCCTCATCATCTCCATGTTCATGCTCCTCCTCCTGAAAGATCTCCTCGCCGAGCTCATCATCACCTGCACACTCAAAGACAAGCCGACTACGTGGCTCGTCTCGTCGAAGGTTACCTCGCAAGTCTCCACGATTTGGTTAGTTTCAAGATTGAGCACACGATATGCTCTAGAATGAGATGCATAACCAAAGAAAATGCCATCGACAGACCTAGCCTCAAACTTATCCAACTTCCCCGCCTTTCTTCGAATGAAACACTTGCGGCCAAAGACATGGAAGTGACTCACTTTGGGTGTGCGACCATGCATCAACTCATAGCATGTCTTCTTCTTGTGCACTCGAGGTATATCCCTGTTCGACACATAGCATGCGGTATTCACCGCCTCGCCCCAATACCTCCTCGGAGTCCTATGCTCATCAAGCATCGTCCGAGCCATCTCGCACAAGGTCCCGTTCTTCCTTTCCACAACACCATTCCGGGGGAGGCGTATACGGACTCGAAAACCGATGCTCAAGACCCAAGTCATGACAAAAGGTTTCAAAACGAGAGTTCCCGAATTCCGAGCCATTATCACCGCGGATAGCTCGTATGGCATCTCCGTGCCTCTCGTTCCTCAACCTCAAGACTAGATCTCGAACAAAACCAAACGTCTCCCCCTTATCCTCCGTAAAGAACACCCACGCATACCGAGAATAGTCGTCCACCACAACAAGGACATACCACTTCCCACCCGAGATCGCACACGAGCTGGGCCAACAAGATCCATATGGAGCAGCTCGCATGGACGCTCAGTCATCACATCGGTGAGAGGCGGGTGAGAAGAGGCCACCATCTTGGCATGCCTACAAGGAGCACAAACCAACTCTTTCTCAAGCTTTAACCGTGGCAATCCTCGGACCAAATTGAGTTTACCCAAGCGAGACAAAAGGTCAAAGCTCAAGTGACCCAACTTCCTATGCCATTTCCACAACTCACTCGAGGAACCAGCCAAAAAACAACGCTCCACACCCGAAGACTGAGAAAAATCAGCACGAAACACCTGACCCTCGGGAACGACCATACAGACAAGGTCCCCTCGAGAGTCCACAATCCGAGAACCACCAGGCCGAAACAACACCTCAAAACCCTCATCCAACAACCGGGACACGTAAAGCAAATTGTACCCCGCCGATTGAACAAGAGCAACACGCCTCAGAGTGATCTTGTCACTCACTTTTATCTCACCTTCTGAAAGCACACGCCCACGCCCATTGTCCCCAAAGGTGATGTACCTCTTCGTCACCACGGGGACGAGACTTGAGAACCACCCCCTGTCTCCGGTCATATGCCTCGAGCAACCGGAGTCAATCAACCAAATGTTCTTCAAGTCTCCCACCTGAAAATCAAAAATAGGCACGTGAGCGAACAAACGACTCAAAGATCGGGGTTAGTACCAAAGGAGGAAAACCAGTGCCGAGCCATTTGCTCGAAAGTGGGGTTAGCACCAACCAAAGCATCTCTCCTACCAAAACTACCTTCACGAGCACCACCACGGTAACCACCCTGAGGGAACCACCCCTCTCTGCCTGGAGGAGGACCAAAACCACGAAAGAGAACTCGTGGACCGTCCCTCCTTTCCTTCTCAAAGCTACGACTCCTCCCATCCCCGTAGTGAGCTCGAGGGGGAGAACGCCTAGCAACCTGACCACCTGCAAACTCTCCAGCCCATCCACCAGAACCACGACCTCCAGAAACAACCCTCGCACCCGTATGAGCACGGAAACCAAGCTTGTCATCCCGCAGACCCCAAACCGGCCTGACCGGTTCCAAAACCGGTCTGACCGGTTTCACTCCTCCAAAGAACACCTCCCCGCACTCTTTCGATCACCCCAAGCCGGAACTATCCTCACACTCGCCTTGGCCCTGGGCATCTGCACACGAGGCTTAAGTACACCACTGGAGGGGTGAAACTTGTCCCCGTTCGCCCACTCCTTCGCCATTTTCTCCTCTCGCTTCCTCTTGAAGCAAAACTCCTCCTTGTGGCCATCTCTCCCACAATAGCCACAATGGAACCTCACAAGCTTAGGCTTAGGCTTGGGATGTGGTTGCTCACTCGGTTTCTCTCCACTCAAACCCTCCACCGGTTTCTCACCACTAGCCTTCTCACTCTCCTTCCCAAAGAACACTTTCCCCGAAGTGCTCACAAACTTGATAGGCTTTTGTAGGTCATTTGTGGGTGTAGGAAACACAGGTGGAGCTGGGGTTGTGTCTAGTCGGTTTCTTAGATGGTTAGGTTTTGGTGGGAAATCATTTTTGTGGTGGGTTTTTGGTGGCTCCGGGATATTCTCTCCACTTCCTTCACCAACCTTGTTTGCCCCAAGCCCCTCACCATCTTGCCTCTTAAAGGCCTCGATCATCATCCTCAACTGAGGCTCGTGACCGGACAACCAACCCATCAACTTCCTCAAATCATCATTCTCATCCTGCAAGCGATCAACATAATGTGCAAGCTCCGCATTTTTCAATGCATGCATTTCACGAGTAGAGCAAGATGTAGGCATGGGTTCCTTCAATTTAGCCTCGAGCGAACTCGTGTAAGCATGCATCTCATCAATTTTAGCATGCAAAACGGGGCAAGAAGTGCAAGCGCCTAGCAAAGCGAGTCTCGACTTAAGCTCAGCCCACTTCAACCCTAAGCACATCTAGTTCCTCACACTTGGAGGCATGCTTCTCCTTAAACAAAGCAAGATCAAGCAAGGAATATGGAGCAATCAAAGACAATCATTCTCATCGAAACAACGGGGCTAGCCTTAAGCGAATCAATCTCAAGCTTGCTATCAAGCACCCGTGTCTCTAGCTCGGCCCACTCTAGTCCTAGCATCCTCGAGTGAAGCCCTAAGCTCTTTCCTCATTTTCTTGGCCTCTCTAAGCATGTCATCACGGTTATCAAGCAAAGAGCCAAGCCTCTCATTCTCCCGGCGCAAGAAGGGAAGCTCATCACGCACCTCGTCGTCGGACTCGCAGTCCGAGTCGCTCCGTGTGCTCTTCTTGCTACCGGAGCTCAACGCCATGGTGCGAAGCCGTCTCTCGCGGCGCGGCTCGGCCCGCTCGGTGTTCTTGGACGACTTCTTGTTCTTGCGGCGATCTCCCTCGTCGTCGCCGCCGCTCGAGCTCGAGGTGGAGTACGCGGAACTGGAGTCGACGTCGCTCGCTCCAACCATCGCTCGGGCCTTGCCTCGGCCCTCCTTCTTCCTCGATCGTCGCTCATCCTTGTACTTGTTCTTGTGCTTGCTCTTGTGGTCGCGCCTCGAACGGTACTTGTCATCGTTCTTCCTCGGCTTGTGCTTGTAGTCGTCCTTGTTCTCGGCCTTCTCCGGGCGGTCGGCGACGAAGTGTCCCGCTTGCCGCACCGGAAGCAAGTCCTCGTGTTCCTCCTCATGTTCACACGGTTCTCGTGCGGCCTCTCGAACCGCCTCGTCGACGGCCGCCGCTCGTCCTCTCCAAGATCATCAAACTCCTCATCCGGCATAGACATCAAAGAGGAAAACGAGAACATCCCGGTGGATGGGTTAGAGTTAGTCTTTCCTTTGGAACCACCAACGAGGGCAAGACTATGGGAATCGCCGGTCCCTCGAGCTTGGCGATCATGCCCCTATCCACCTCGGCCCGACTTGAGCTTCGAGAACGACTCGTTCACCGTCGAGTATCATACCGCTCCGACTCGACTATGGCCTCGAACTTTCCGCCCCATATCGTACGATCCAAAGAGTGTAAGAGCTTGACCGCTCTATCATGATCATCGTACGGGAGCACGTCCACATTGGCCCTCATGTTGTTCACCACCACCGTGAACCTCTGAAACAAGGCATCGATGGACTCACCGGGGAGATGAGTGAAGTTCTCGTACTCTCTCCGTAGGTCGCATACAACCGTGCCTCGAACCCGGGCGTTCCCAACATGAGCCTCCTTCAACACCGCCCAAATCCTACAAGCCAAGTGCTCGGTGTGCACCCGATCGAACTCGGCCGACACAAAGCACGAAACAAGTAGTCGACCGCCTTATTGTTGGCGTCGAATCCGTCCCTCGACCCCGGAGCAAGGAAATCCATCGGCTGGACATAGCCTCGTGTCCACCGTGACATCCCAAAGCACCGACCCTTTCCGCGGAGGAACGCACCCATCCGCTTGCTCCACATCCGGTAGTTCTTGCCATCGAAGTGTGGAGGACCCGAACCCCGTTCCTCGGTACGCCATCCTTGGATCTTAGACCGGTTAGAGTCAACAAAGACCCGAACCGGCTCGATACCACTTGAAGGACCGAAACGGCGAACCGAGAGGGGGGGGGGGAGTGAATGGGAGCCGATAAAAATTCTATTCAAGAATTCGGCCTATGAACCCAAATTCACTCGTGCACCTCCGCAAGCTTCTCTTGCCAAGTTCACGTAGCCACCGGAGTGCTACCGAACCTAGGAACAAGACCCGAACAACGACCTCAACACACACGCAAGCGGAAACACACACGACAAAGGCGTCGCGGCAAGACAAACCGGTCAAGGCCGGTTTTTCGAAACCGGTCGGACCGCTCCAGTTGGACTTAGCCTCATGAAGGCGGGGAAAACCGGTCGGACCGTTAGGCAAACCGGTCGTACCGATTCCTGTCCCGTAAACTCCTCAAAGACCCCAAACACTTCAAAAGCCCTTCCACATCCGAACAAACGAAGCCATGGAGCAAAGAAAGACTTCCTTGTTCAAAGATCTCTCTCGACGACCCCCCATCGGTCGAAACCGGTCGTACCGGTTTGGGAAACCGGTCAGGCCGGTTTTGGCCTGAACAGTCGAGAAGAACACAGCCCGCGGGTCAACTCCCCCAAAACCAAATCTCAATCTCCCGAATCGCTCCACGGACTTGAACAAGACTTTGGGAATATCAGGAACACCTCATGAGGAGTCCATGGCCAAGTTTAATCCCACCAAAACTCGTCCAAGAAGGAGGAATCGAAGAAATCCCGCCGAGAGCACTTCCAACCCAAGAACTCAAGAAACCCCAAAATCGAGCACTTTTCCTCACGGATTTGGGAGGGGAATCACAGCCCAAAGAACCACGATGGGTTCCCACAAATTTCCCCCATCAAATCCCCAAAGGAAAGGTCCCGAAAACACCGCAAAGAAATCACCGAGAGAGGGCTCCGAAAATCACCACCAAGAACAATCGGGAAAAACACATTCAAACCTTGAGGAATCACGCCGAATCATCTATACATGAAACAAAGATTCGTACAAGGTCTAGCAAGCCGCCCGATCATCCATCCCTCTCTACAAGATTTCTCCGTGAAGCTCTCTTGCTAGTCCTAGAGAAAACCTAAGGAAAATAGGTGGAAAATAGGAAAACTAATGAGCTAGGGTTCCAAGAGTTGGCTGCCAACCTCTCACCTCTTGGGTTATATAGGCGGCAACCGAATGTCTAAAATGCCCCTCTCTACTAACTAGGGATACAAGCCCCTCAAGGGAGGATTCGGAATTCTTGATGTATTCACCATCGGACGGATGCCCAGCGACCGCACCCTGCGTAGCCTCAACGCAAGCCTTGCGATCCCGACGCGTGTCCTCCGCCTCGAAGCTTCCGGCGCCCTCGCGACCCCAAACCGGTCGACCGGTTCTCCAAACCGGTCAGACCGGTTTTGGCCAGACAGCCACACCCGATCTTCGGCCTCGGCTTTGTGGCTCAGCCGAGTAACCCGGTGATTTTTTGGTGAACCACCGCAAACCCCGCGAACTTGATGTAGCCTCCGCCAATCACCACTCATGACTTGGCTCCCATGAAGTCCCGGCTCGACCTTGGTTTTGTGGCTCAACCAAGAAACCGTCCACCGACTTCATCTTGTTGTTCTTGCCACCATGCGGCCCGCACTCGACCCCCGCTGGCCACCGGGTCCCTCGAACGAAGCCTACTTGTCTTCTCCACACCGGAGGCCTCACCAAAGAACGACCTTTCGCGCTTGTTCTTCACCTGCACCAACACGAGTCAAGCCGCAACCTGCACCTGCAATACTTAGCCAAGAATCAGTCCACACAACGTTGTCAATCACTCATCACACAAGGAAGCGACCATCCACCGGTCCTCGAACCACACATGGTCCTCAGAGGGCTTTCGAAGCCAAGTGCTAGTATGTGTCCTCTGTCGGTAGCATCCATAAGACTATCAAAACATCATCCACACATATCCCACGATCATACTCTGGTTCAAGAACGTGAGTAATTCCAACTACGGGCTAGATTTCCCTTAACACAATCCATCTTATCTAGCCGTGTTACCTAAGCTTGGTTAGCTTAGGACTAATACCTCCGGTGGTAGAATATGGTCTTCTCATGTTATTCCAATCCTCGCGTTCGAGGTTACATACTTCATATTAATTTAGTTCATTCCAAAATTATCTCTCAATCCATAGGTAGATATCGTGGTTTTCCAAAAAATTAGTGCAATCACACCTCTTATGGCGTGCACTCTCAGCAACTAGCTGAATCCGAGTGAACATAACTTTCTTCCCACTCCCTTCCTCTGAGGGTTCAGTAATCCTTACCGACTTCGTACGTCCCTCCTGTTGTAAATCCATTTATTGGCTAAGTACGACTAAAACAATTCTCATCAAAGTGCTGGCGACATCCGATTATCTTCTGGTCGTAATCACTATGAATGGTTACTTGTGACGCCTCAGGTTTTTAGTCGGGTTTATTAACCCTAATGATCTGGTCAACCGAGTTGACTTTGGTCAAATGATGGTCAACCTGGGCCATCACCTCGAAAACATCACCAATAATTCCTAATGACCCTTTTGGTCAACCTTGGTCAACCCTTGGTCAAACCCCACTCCAAACCCCTTTGAACACCCCTTTGCCCTCCAATGTCAGCCGGTACTTTTGCTGCGTTCTCCAAATTTCACCTAAACACTTCAAATTCTCCCAATACAAAAGTTGTGTGTTTTGTCGAGGGACACAACTTTCATGTTGAATGGCATTTGAAATTTGGAGTGGAAATGTGTGAAAAAATGCAAGTCAACGCTTCTGGGTACTATTCGTCGGTGCCCAGAAATCAGCAACCTTGGCATGCTAATTGTGCAAAAACGGTGGAGAAAAAGACCCTACGCCCTTTGCAAAAGTTGTAGAGGAATACGAGATCTACAACTTTCCTATTATCCACTTGGTCCACTTCAGTTGGAAAATTTGGAGAAAAACGCGATCTAAGGGTGCTAGTCTAATTGGTTTTGGGCCTTTGGCGTCCAGAGCGCACCGTCGCGCCGGCTGCCGCGCACCGGCCGCGCCGCGACCCCCGCCGGGCCCGCACGCCGAGGCCGACTTTGATCCGCCGGTCCGTGCGCCGTGGCCGCCCATGCCGAACCGCTATCCGGACCCTCTCCCCGTGAGCCACGCATTCACGCACGCCGCGCCGGCCACCCAACCGCGACGTCGCCGTACGCGCTCCGCGCCGCCCTTGCACTTCTATTGGCCGTCGCGCCTCACCACCACCTCGCAGTGCCCATACCATGGATGGTCGTGACCCCATCCTCAAGGCACGCGTGCCTATAAAAGGAGTTAAACTCGCCGCCTCGCGCATTGCCCAGGCACCGAGCCGCCATTGCCGCCGCCAGTGGTGCCCACGGCGAGGTCAATCCTCCGGCCGCTTGCACCGCCAACGCGTGTTGCTCTTGTTTGCCCTAGGATCCTCAGTAGCTCCCCCGGTCGCTTACTGCTCAGGCCAAGCCGCCAGCTCGCCGGAGTCTGAGCTCCCGCGGCCGCCGCCGGGCAGCCCTTGCCGAGCTCGTACCTCCGCCTGCTCTCCAAGCCAATGGGCACTCGTAGCACCTCCCCTAGGTCACACTGAAGCCCTGTGCGCCGCGCATTGCTCAACCGAGCATTTCCCCTCGCCGGACTTCGCGCCGTCGCGGTGTGCTGTCCCTGTGCTGCCGCTGCCGCTCGCCGGCGACCGCTCCGCCGAGCTACCACCGCCAATCACTCCGTGGTGAGCTCAATCGCCGTCCAGTGCCGCTTGTGGGCCCGCTCCGGCGACCCCTCGCCAGTGGCGAGCACCCCTGCGCCACCTGGACTCCTGTGCTGTAAATTCTTTCTTGCGGGGTTCTGTGTGCTAAAGGCAAGGGTAGTCTTGTGAGGCTCAAAAAGTTCCAGGGGTTTCTTCGTAAAAATGATTCTTACCCCTTGTTGTGTTTCAGCTGTAACTTTGAAAAATCATATAAAATCACAGACAAATCCAAAAATTGCAAACCCAATTTTATTGTGCTCTGTGTGACTAGAATTACATTTTCTGCAAAGCATGTATATACTTTTGAGCTACAGTTTTTGCTTGAAAAATAGAAATTTGAAATCCCTAGATCTGTGTTTCTGCAAAATCCACACCTGATCTTGATCTGGATTTTGGATATCTTGTGAGAGCTAGCATGTGTAGGTCCTGTGCCAAAAATTGCACAAAGTTACTAAAGAAATCTTTTTATATGATTTATCTTGTATTATTGTCAAATCTGCCTAGATGATTTTGGTAGCTTAAAATGTAATTAGTTTTGAGCCGAACTTCTGGCTATTGTCTTTTAATGTTGAAATGCACCTCTGGTGAATTTATCATAATTTTATCACTGTTCGAAATATTTCTTCCTGATTTATGCTTGTTTTTAATCATAAATATGTAGATCAAGATCTATAAAGGCTATAGATGTGTTTGTTAGTTCCCTAGACTTGTTTTGGACCATAGAAACAGTGAGAGAAAGTCTGAGTCCAGAAGTGTTATATTTATTTTTATGTGCATTTATATTGTTTTTGGTGAATAGAAATGCCATAATTGATATATGTATTTTATGGCTTAAGCAAGTGTGCATGTGTGATCAGTGGCTGGTCTTAAACTCAATGAGACCCGAGAGAACCACTCTAGGTGTTTTATGATTTATTTTTGGTCCATTAATGTGATAGAACCTTTGTAGGTTCAATATTGAAATTAATTGGAAAATCACAAATCTCACCTAAGGATTATGTGTTGGTGTGGTAAACTTGCTAACTAGTTTATAACCAATCCCTTGCTGTTTTGTGAGAATTAAAGTAATTTACTTGTATATATATATGTACACAGTCACTATTAAAAAGTCTGGATAATAAAGCAATGCATATTGTTCCTTTATAGGAAGAGTATGTTGAATGTATTATTATCTAGATAAATGTGGTCAACCAAGAACCCCATGGTTGTCATAAATTGTTTTGAAATTAATTAAATCAAATGGTCACTTAAGTCTTGCATTGCATCCTCCGTGTAGAAGTTCCCGACGGTAGTTACACGCTCGTGCCAGTGGACGTGAACGAGGGAGCTGGAGGAGACGTGCACTACGTCACCGTAGAGAAAGACCCGGGCCAAAGTCCGGAAGATTGTTTAACTGCTTGTGCCAACGAAGGCAAGCCCCGGTTTTATCATTAACCCATGTTTTATTTAAATTTATGCAACTATCTTTGTTATTCTATGTGCATTTACGTTCAGGAATTGAATGAAACCCTAGTTGCATGATCCCTAGGTGCCTATGTTCTTTTACTAGTATGCTAGGTCGTTAGCTGCTATGCTCTAAGGACCTGGTAAAAGTCGAGTGATGTTCATCACTCGCGAGAATAGGATTTTCTTTTGGAATCACATCTTTTATAAATGGATTGCTCATGTGGTAAGAGCATGGTATTTGGGCTCCGGTCCAGTGGCTTCGTGGGCTAAGCTTTTGAACGTACTAAGCACTTGTCGGGAATGGGACCGGCAAGCCTAGTACCTTAATGAGACGGTACGGGATTCTACTACTACTACTCTCGATTCGTCTCCTGCCCGGTGCAATCGGGAGGAGGGTACTTGTGTGAGGCTGGGTGTACTAGGTGGGGCATGCCAGATAGCCTTGTACCCAGGACTGTAGGCTATCATCCCAACCCGAGGATTTTTGGGAACCGTTTGGTCGGTGTCGGCTCTGTTGGGGCATCGCTCCGTGTGTTTAGGTTTACCTTGCAAGGGTTTATGAATCAATCGATTGTCGGCCTCTCACAGTTATCCGAGACTGCTTAATCAACTGGCCATGATATCCCTTAATGATGGAACTATGTGAAATCTTCCGCGTGAATTAATTGTATTGTACAATTCTTGATTGTATTAGTTGCTCGTGATAGTAATGGTAATCTCACTAGAATCTGAGCTAAAATGTTGAAAGTAAGGATCCATGATCCTAGTTGCTTTTTGGCAAAACAAACCCACCAGCCAAAGGCCTACATGACTAGAGGTAACTTTTGTCGGGTAAGTCTTGCTGAGTATTAGTATACTCAGCCTTGCTATAATTTTTGTTTTCAGGTGAAGTTGTTTGGCCCGATGAGATTCCACCCGGCTGGGAGCTGGAATGGGTGGATGACGACGCCGAGTAATGGCATCACGGATGGCCTCCAGTGATGTCATATCGTATCGCTATTAGTACTTCCGCTGTTTTAATAAAACTCTGAACCATTTACTTTTATGTCAAGAACTATGTTTGTAATAATGGACCCTACGGGAATTTGGTATTAATTTGTAAGGCACTCTGGACTCTCCTTCGTGGGAGTTTAATGCATACGTTCGATCCTCTCAGTGTTTCCAAGTGATTTACCGAGTGTAAACCCGACAACACTCAACGGGATGATTCTTTGTTATCGCTTAATGACCAAATGGAGTGGTTTAGGCGATAGTACGGAATTATCTCGGGTGGGGTTGTCACATTACTTCCCATTCATGATGGTCCATGTTAAGAGGGGTCGTCTGCAACACCCTCAACTATGTGAGTGATTCTATCTATCCGAAATCTTACATTAGTCCTTTTGATTTCGACTTCTTCAAATGGATCTTCTCGAGGAATTCACTTCCATTTTACTCATGCGCATTCAACAAACTCAGGATACATAGGTGATGTTAACTCTTAGGAATACCATCAAAGCTTAATTGATTTCCTCAGAGCGTCCGTAGTTATCGTAACTTCGAGGAAGGATCGATTCACTTGTGCAACCTTAACGTAGACTGTGATCCTTTATCACTCCTTTGACTTACTCCTCATGATGGTATTCTCACCTTTAAATATCCTAGAAATACTCATAGCATCATGGCCTTGCCATGCTTATTCAGCAATTCCAAATAATGTCACCCATTTAAGTGAGCAATTTTCCCCACTTATGCTTACAAACTCTCATTACCTATTTTCCAATAGGGTGGTAGGTTCCATCTTCGAGGTCGAATAGATGACTTATCCCATAGTTGTCGAAGTAATTCTCCTTCCCACTAGTTCGATCTACGGTGTCCAGTAGAGACTCTTTACCATTGGTTTATCCCGAAAGTGGGATCAACTGATCTTCGCATCATACTCCAATTATCGACCTCGCGTAATTACTTTAGATACCCTTCAGGGATCGTATTCCAGAAGCACATCTTGTGGTACATAGCTGTTTACCACTTACACCGTAATTCCAAAACAACTTCTTAGGTGTGTAGCGAACATGGCCTCATATGCCATTAGTTCGAGTTTGATTTTGGTGATTCATGACAACATGATCATTGTGACTAACCATATTGTTTTAGCATGTCTTTGTAGACACTTTTAGGTCCCAAGGATGTGCTGACGTAAAATCAGCACCTCACGCCAAGCACACAGCAAGCCGAACAAAGCTGGCTTAACACACGTGCCGAATCCAGAGAGTGCCAGTCAATTTTCCTGAAAACTGACAAAGGATGAAAAGCGGTTAGATAAATCCTGGAACTTGCCGGGTGGTACCAGACAGTTCCGTATTTATGGCTACAAAGCCAATTAAAATGACATATAGCTACAACAAGCTATCTATCAGCAATTTGAATATCATTCGGGAACTCTAAAACATGAAACCAGTATATAGCCGAATGCATGACGTAAGCATGACGAAAGATCGGTCTTAGTCTAAATAACATTGCATGCACGTGGTCATGACCGATTTTCGAGGATAAATTACAATAAAATAAATAAAGGTGAAGCATGATTATAAATTTGCAGTAAACATGCATGCATAGGCCAAAAGCACTAGTCTACCGCATGTCTAGGTACTTTCAAACCCGTCGAGCATGACACCAAACAAGTTAATCCACCGCATGATACGACTTGTTTGAAACCACACCACCAACCAAGAATAGATCAATCCACTGCATGATACAATCTAAACATGAAAGGCTAAAAGCATACATTATTTAAAACAAACTTATAAACACATTTCACTCATGAAGGAATTGCCGAATGCTGTTGTACAGCCGATCCGAGTTCCGTGGAGAAGGAACAAACATTGAAAAGTCAACAAGCTTGAACCCGCAACACGTGACAATCTAGATTGATCTAAATTCAACTATTGAGAGCACATGATCCGTTTGCCATATATAAAACCAAAGATTTGAAAGTATAACACATGGATCTCAAAGAGATAGAGCCATAACTAATTGATCTAGATTGGGCAAAAGAGTGTTACATGAATTAAACATAAAGGAATAAAATTCAAAGCAACACATGGTAACTTAATGAATCTATTAAATCTTGCCAAATCTAATAGATTCGATAACTAGCTCCAAGCTAGATCTTAGCCTACCGCATGGCTCATGATCTAACGAGAAGGCCCTCTTGAACCAAGCTTAAATCCACCGCATGATACTAAGCATGGTAACAAGACTACTTGCATCACAGTCTAAATCCACCGCATGATACTAGACATGATACAAGGTTGCCGGTACTTACGGAGGTCGACGGATCGATGGCTCCTCTCGAAGAACTCGACGACTCGACTAGAAGGACTCAAAGGTTGGCACGGGGCCGGTTTGTTGTGAAATTTTTTGATCCCTATTACAAACACTAAGGGTTTATATTTATACCCTTGTCCTAACACGACTCCTAGTCGATCATGAGTACAACATTTATTGCCTAAATTAATGCCCCGGCGCCAATGTCCATCTTGCACCCGTCATCAATTCGTCCCTTCCTTATATTCAGGCCTTGTCATCACGTATTCCCGAATGTTTCCTTTTCCAAGCACAAAATAGCCCTTCTGCCGGATGATGGTGTGCTACCGACCGCAGGTACCTTTACCGAATGCTTTGAGGAAATTTCCTGCCGAGTGGTGTTTCTTTACCAAACTCGGCCCACAAGTCAGTCTCTTTCCTGTACCAATTTTTGGTGTTAACATATGCCCCTTCAATTACGAGATAAAAAGTGATTTTATTCCAGAATTGACCATAAATGCTCAACGTCTCCAGGCTGAATCCGTTCAACACCCGTACTTTCCTCCTGCAAACCGTTGGAGTCTTCGCTCAGATCCAAACCCTAGTTCATCAATCCTTCAAGCTCAAATCTTCAAATGGCGGACCAAGACCAGGTTCTTCAGGTAAATCTCATCCTCCTAAGGCTCATTCGGTATTACTTTTTTCAAATTCCATCTTAGATTTTTCTTTTTGCCTTTTCTTGTTCTTGATGGGCTCTAGCCACCGAGATTTTGATTCCCGTCGAGGACCAATCACCATCCTATTTCCTCGGGCCCGTGGGAACCTCCAACACTTTTGAGTTCATTGAAGCCGAATCTCAGAGGATCCCTTTCAAAGCAGCTTTGTCGAAACCCCATGAATGGCAAGATGCTTTCAAAAACTGGCCCTTGCCCCCAATTGCAGGTTGGAGAAACTAGTACAAGAGGATGCTTGATGATGACAGTGCTAAAACAAGCAATTGGGATAGCCTTCGCATCTATACCTTGATACTCCCAGAAGGCTGGTTCCACGTTAGCCACGCTTACTGAATCATCTGCTTGGACCACTTCTATATCATCATCCACCCATTGAACAAGCTGTTGATGCATGGTAGATGGGATGCAGCAATTTGCATGGATCCAGCCCCGTCCAAGCAGCAAGCTATATGCCCCTTTGCCCTCAATGACAAAGAAGGTCATGAGCAAGGTCTTAGATCCGATCATCAGATCCACATGTACACAACCCTTGGTGTCTAAAGGATTCCCAGCAAAATCATTCAGAACTATACTTGTTGGTGTCAAATCCCCAGGGCCCATGCCAAGCTTCCTGAATGTAGTGTACGGCATCACATTGACCGCAGCTCCACCATCAACGAGCATCTTGGTCAATGGCTTCCCATTGACATATCCTCTAAAGTACAGTAGTCTCATGTGCCGATTCATGGCTGGCTTGTCAAAGGTAGCTTGCTTGGCCAACACTAGCATGCACGTAGGAGCCGAACGACCAGATCCATCAGGCTTATATTTTGGACGCCACACCTGTTTCCTCTTGATCCCTGCCTGCTTCAACTCCTGATTTCTCAAGCATTGAACTCTTTTCTTTTGGCTTCTCCTCAAGCCAGGTGGCCACCACTGTCCTTTCTGCCAGACATATTCACGCTCTTCTTCTTCTTCATGACCAACCCACCTGTGATCAGCATATCTTTTCCTTGGTTGATCATTATCTTCATTTATTTTTATGCGTCGACCGTCACTAGGGTGTATCCTTCCAATTTTTTCATGGACAGATCGACGATTGACAGTATCCTGCCTATACTCAGTATATTTGTCACTGCATTCAGGACAATTGTTCAACGTGGGGAGTTTTAAACCTTCATTCCAGCAGTGCCTGAAGAACGCACATCCCCAATGCACATGCTCTTGTTCTCGTGCATGCTCTTCTCGTTCTTTCCTGTGCACCTCCTCTTCGTATCTTCGCTTCTCCTCCTCGTACCTTTGTTTCTGACAGCACTCCTTTTCTTGCTGACGCTGCCACTTATTAAGGAGAATGCGCGAAGTCACCCTGGGTTTAGAAGATTCCCCAACTTCAACTTGACTTTTCAGGATGCGAGGCACTTCCTTGTGGACTTGTTCAACTGTTACTTGTTGAGTAGGGTCAACTGACCCATCCTGCTTTGCCCTCGCTGAAGTCAAAACCTTCACTTTCCCCTTTTCCTCAGCAGTCACCATGCTGACTGAAAACCCAATCATGTTTTGAGGAAAAGGATTGCCATCCAACTTCATCTTATTGTCAAATTTTAGATGACCTTCTTGGATAGCCTTTTGAATTCTCATCCTAAAAACCCTGCACTCATTGATGGAGTGAGAATTCCTGTCATGAAACCCACAGTATCTCTTTTCTTTCACTCCATCAGGCCGAAGCATAGAATGCCCTTCTGGCAACTTGATTCGGCCTTCCTTCACGAGGAACTCAAAGAGCTTATCAGCCTTGGTCACATCAAAATCATAGGTGCCCTTGGCCTGCTTGATCCATCTCTGGTTCACTGTTAATGGCTCTTTGCCCCACACTATTTCAGCTGCAGCTACTTCCTCTTCATCATCAAATTCCTCTCCTTGATCAGCTCTTTCGAGGAATTGGTTGTAGATGTTAGCTATATCACTGTGTTTGGCGAACCTGGAGTCTTTCTTGAGGCCATAAGCTTGGTTGCTCATTAATGATAGCATGTGTGACAATTGGCAAAGATTATCGAACTCCATGCCGAATAGCTTTTCCCGAATAGCTGGCAACATACCTACTACAGCCATACCAGCCAATTGATCATCTGGCAGGTTCAAAGAAAAGCACATGCTTTCGGTCTCTCTGAACCTTCTGAGGAACTCCATTGGTGTCTCATTGTTCCTCTGTCTCAGGGTAGTTAGATCAATTAGCTTCTTCTCATTGCTGCCAATGAAATAATGAGCATGAAACTTCTGCTCCAAATCCTTCCAAGAGCAGATTGAGTGAGCAGGCAAAGAAGTAAACCATGTAAAGGTCGGGCCTGTCAATGATAGGGGAAAATATCTGATCCTGAATGCCTCATCAGTTGAAGCTTCCCCAAGCTGCATCAAGTATCGGGCTATGTGCTCCACAATGCTAGTATCATCTTGCCCAGAAAACATCGTGAAATCTGCAGGAGCTTTCACCCTGTTCGGTAAGGCCACCTTGTTATACCATTCTGGGAAAGGAGGTGTATACACATGCCCTTGGTTCTTAGGCTTTAGACCGAATTGATTTTGAAGCACATCGGTCATCCTCTGCATCAGGAGATCAATATTAACGTCTTGATTACCCGTTCCTCCAACAGGCATCCCTGTAGTGCCACCATATCCAGGATTCGGGAGAACATCAATGGCACTGTAATCCATGAACTCCGAATACCCGGTGTCGTACATGTTTTTCTGCAACCTGTTGCTTGCTGGGGCTATCCTGTATGTAGAATCAGGTTGAACTCCAGGAGTGCCAAACGCCATCTCTCCATATGTACGTGGATTAGGTACTGCTTGATGAGGATTTGGCCGAACTGGTTGGCTATCCACGTGTTGAGTTGGCTGACCACTCATGCTCTGTGGAGGCCGTTGAACGCTTTTATCTTGACGAACTGGTTGGCTATTGATAGCAACACTTGATTCTCCTTCAAAATGCTTGTTCACTCCGGGGCCAAAGATGCCAACCATCATCTGTTGAAAGATATTTAGAAATGCAGTATTGTGCCTAGACATTATGTCTTCCAAAGTTCTTTGTACCATGCGAAAAACCTCCTGTTTCTCTTCAGCAGATGTGGTATCAGGTTCTCCTGGTAGTAGAACTCTTGGCATGTCAGACTTAAGATATGGTACGCCACTTCTATTTTTAGAAAATGACATCAGACACTTCTGCTGAAATTGATCAACAGCTTCCTTAGTTGCAATTGCTGTTCTGCAGACAACTCCTCTATGGTGACATCCATGACATCATGAATATCAGGCATCTTGATCAGCTAGATTGTCCCACTAGGCGTGCCAAAAAGTGTGTTGACGTAAAATCAGCACCTCACGCCAAGCACACAACAAGCCGAACAAAGCTGGCTTATTAACACACGTGCCGAATCCAGAGCGTGCCAGTCAATTTTCCTGAAAACTGACAAAGGATGAAAAGTAGTTAGATAAAATCTGGAACTTGCCGGGTAGTACCAGACAGTTCCGTATTTACGGCTACAAAACCAATTAAAATGACATATAGCTACAACAAGCTATCTATCAGCAATTTGAATATCATTCGGGAACTCTAAAACATGAAACCAGGATATAGCCGAATGCATGAAATAAGCATGACGAAAGATCAGTCTTAGTCTAAATAACATTGCATGCACGTGGTCATGACCGATTTTCGAGGATAAATTACAATAAAATAAATAAAGGTGAAGCATGATTATAAATTTGGAGTAAACATGCATGCATAGGCCAAAAGCACTAGTATACCGCATGTCTAGGTACTTTCAAACCCGTCGAGCATGACACCAAACAAGTTAATCCACCGCATGATACGACTTGTTTGAAACCACACCACCAACCAAGAATAGATCAATCCACTGCATGATACAATCTAAACATGAAAGGCTAAAAGCATACATTATTTAAAACAAACTTATAAACACATTTCACTAGTGAAGGAATTGCCGAATACAGCTGTACAACCGATCCGGGTTCCGTGGAGAAGGAACAAACATTGAAAAGTCAACAAGCTTGAACCCGCAACACGTGACAATCTAGATTGATCTAAATTCGGCTATTGAGAGCACATGATACGTTTGCCATATATAAAACCAAAGATTTGAAAGTATAACACATGGATCTCAAAGAGATAGAGCCGTAACTAATTGATCTAGATTGGGCAAAAGAGTGTTACATGAATTAAACATAAAGGAGTAAAATTCAAAGCAACACATGGTAACTTAATGAATCTATTAAATATTGCCAAATCTAATAGAGCCCATAACTAGCTCCAAGCTAGATCTTAGCCTACCGCATGACTCATGATCTAACGAGAAAGCCCTCTTGAACCAAGCTTAAATCCACCGCATGATACTAAGCATGGTAACAAGACTACTTGCATCACGGTCTAAATCCACCGCATGATACTAGACATGATACAAGGTTGCCGATCTTGTCGGTGCGGAATATGGTCCCGACACTAACCGGTAGATAGCGCCTAAGTTTATCCCTCTATGGTCGATGCAAAGCAACAAGTGACACAAGGTTTATCCCGGTTCCCGCCGAGGGGGCCGTACGTCCAGCAGTGGGGTGCTCGTGGCACTATATTGCTCGGCACCGGGGGTGCTTGTAGTGGGGCAAATACAAGCAAGGCGGGAGAGGAAGCGTGGCTCCCAAGTCCCTGGTGAGTGGTTGAAGGTGTTGTGGGAGAATAAGAGAGTGAGTGCACGGTGTGTCGTGGCCGAACCGAGCTCTACCGAACTTGTCCCCCCCCCGGGCCGGGGGCTCGCTTCCCCTTTTATAGGCCAAGGGGGCGGCGAGTTACATGCGCGCCGCGCTACCTAGCTACGTGTGGGAGCACGTCGTGCTATAGTGTAGAGCGGGCGATCGTCCGGATGATCTACGCCGCGATCCGGCCATGATGGCCTACTTCGCACCCGAACGGTGGCGGTTCGAGGGTAGGAGGCGGCGGATGGTGATGGCGTTCTCGATAGGCTTCGAGGGGAGGTGCCGATGACGACCGGCACGGGATACGGGAGCGGGCGAACGGCGTTCCTTCCCAACGAGCTCGTGGTGGCGGAGTGGTTGCCGCGGTGCTTGGGCGTGCCCCCGTGGAGTCGGGGGCGTGCGCCCGCACGCGTGGGTACGGCGGCCGCGCCGCGGTGGCCGGGATGGCCATCCACCGCCTAGCGCCCCTCACCTAACCTGCAAGGTCACGAGAAAGTGGAAACGAGGGTGCGCCCGGCCCCCTTTCGAGGGTCGGGCGCGTTAGTCGTACGGCGGCGTGCGCACGGTGTCACGGGGACCGACACCGGCCGTACCGCACGGTCCATCCCACGGTGACGGGGATGGGCTCCTTCCCCGGGGAGTTGGTGCGGCGGCACGGGCGCGAGCCCCGGCGCATGATGGCGCCGTCCCGCGGCGTCGGGCGTTAAATGCCCAAGTACGGGGCCGGCGCACGCGTGCGGGGCGCCCGTGATCGTGGCGGCCCCGGCCGAGGGCGGAGCGGACCCTCGAGCGAGGCGGGACTCGCTCGAGGGGGGGCGCGCCCTCGAGCGGGGGCGGGGCCGCTCGAGGGAAGGGTCGCCCCTCGAGCGGGACGGAACCCGTTCGAGGAGGGAGTTGCCCCTCGAGCGGGGCGGAGCCCGTTCGAGGAGGGGGCATGCCCTCGGGCGAGGCGGAGCCCGCTCGAGGGGTCTTCCTAGGCGGGCCGCCTTGGTGGGCCTCCGAAGTCCCGCTGCATGGGCCGTGTCTGCGGGGTTAGTTACCCGCATAGTTAGGCTTAGCTTATATGGATGCGGGAATTTAAGTAGGGGTTCCCCCCTTGTTTGAGGGGACCCCTAGGGCGGTCCCCGACAGTAGCCCCCGAGCATCTGCGGGTTTGCCTTTGAGGCTCCCGCAGATGCTGGAACCTACTGATAGGACGTTCTTCCCTCCTTGTTTGCGAACGCTTTCCGGGGGCCGCGCTAGCGGACCCGCGGGTCTAGCCCCCGAAGCCCTGCAGGAGTGTGGGTTCTCCTGCAGGGGTTAACCGCGAGCAATTCGGTCAGAAAGGCGTGTCACATATGCCAACCGGCATCGGCGGTGTTTCGCCCGGCATCGGGGGTGGCACGCTCCCCCGTCCCCCGTCTCGGGCGGGTGCAATTCCAAGGAGGTGTAGCCGTGCGTCGAGCCCCCGAGCCTTGGCCGTTCGAGGCGATCGGGTCGAGCCTCGACGACTTGTTTTTTATCGCGCCCTCGCCGTCCCTCCGCGGGTCGGGAGGTGAGGTTTCCACGACTCCCATCGAGCGGGTCGCGAATCGCGGATTCCTCTTCGAGTCGCTAGCGGGTAGTTCAAGTGGACGTCCATGCCCCGTTCGATAAGGGTAGGCCGCGCGGTCCGAGACACGTCCATGGAAGCGCTTGCGTGGGTTTGCTAGGTGGGGCTCGGTCCCGTTCGCTAGGGACCGAGGGCGCGAAGCTCTCCCTCGGTGGGATCCCCCCGCTAGCCGCCCTCGCCGGCTCTCGAACACGACATGTGGGGCACCCTCGAGCCGACGGGCTCGAGGAACGGCTCGAATGCGCGTGCCCTCGTCGTCCCTAACTGCGAGATCCGAGGCGCCCGTTCGAACCCGTCGAGGGTCGGGCTTCGAACCCCCGATCGCAAGGCCGTGCGGGGCCGTGCATGGACAGCCTCCGTCTTTTCACGCTTGCGGCCGTCGAGGGGTCCGGGCGTGCCGCTCCTCGAGGTGCTTGTTGGTGGCGTGGCGCGGTATGAGTGCTTTCGGTGTCGCTATATTTCAAGCGTGACCCGGGCGATCCTCTTACGCGTGTGCCTTCTTTCGGAGGGTTGACGTTGTCTCGAGTTGGGGGTCATGCCGCTCGAGGGTCCTACGTGGCATGGGTGCCCGCGGTGGTCCGCTCTACATCGAGCAGTCCCGGCGACCTTCTCACGCTCGATATCCCATCGAGGGTCGCCTTGTTTCGAGTTGAGGGTCATGCCGCTCGAGGGCTTCATGTGGCATGGGTGCCGCGCCGCCCTCGCTCTACACCGAGCAGTCCCGGCGACCTTCTCACGCCGTCACCCATCGAGGGTCACCTTTGTCTCGAGCCGAGGATTCGCCTCGCTCGAGGGCTCTCCTCGCTTGGCAAGGGGCCGGGCATTTAATTGCCATGCGGGCGTGGCCGCGGGTTTTGCGGCGCGGGCGCGCCTTTTAGGGCGCGCGCGCGCGCGCGCGTAGTGGGCGACGTGGCCGGCGGATGTGACGGTTTCGCCTCGGTCGCCGCCGGTCTCGCCGTAATGATGACCCGCCCGCAAGGTTAATCGCTGCAGTCGTGGTGGGGCCCGCCCGTCGACGCGATGGAAAGATTCCCTGCGATTCTTGTTGGCGGGGCGTGCGCTCCGGAGAACTCGCCCGTTTGCCTATAAACCGCGGGGAGGAGTAGGTGGCGGTTTTTACCTTGGCTCCTCACCATTTTCAATCCTCCGTCGCTTCGTCTTCGTTTTGCTCTTGCCACCGCGCGGTTTCGTTGCTTAGAGCTTTCTTCTCGCTTCCTTGTCCTCCGCCCCCGCGCTCGCTCGTCCCTCGCTATGGCGCCGCCTCGCCCCCGATCCGGTCCCGGAGCCGTACGCTTGGGAGAGGTCGGACCGTGACCCCGCTCGCCCGGGCGAGCCGGTCGCCGCCCGCCGCCTTTCGGCCAACGAAGATGGGCGCCCGGCGGAGTGGATCGTGCCGCCATCGTCGCACCTCGAGCCCAATCCGCCGGAGGGATACGTGGTGAGCTTCCTCCGCTACCACGAGCGCGGCTTCAACGCGCCGGCGAGCACATTTATGAGGGCGTTGTGCTTCCACTACGGGGTGGAGCTGCACAACTTCGCCCCCAACGCTATCTCGCAGGCGGCCACATTCGTGGGCGTCTGCGAGGGGTACCTGGGGATCCCGTCAACCGGGAGCTGCGGGTACACCTCTTCCGCGCGGAGCTCATCACGCGGCCTACGACGGAAGCCGAGGACCCGCGCGCGCGGTGCGCGCCGGCGGGATGTCGCTTGCCGTGCGGGGGCAGCTCAAGAACTCCTACATCCCCCGCACCATGACGACGAACAACGCCGGCCGGGAGCGGGGATGGTTTTACTCGCGCAACGCCGAGCCCGGCCTCCCTCCCTACACCGGGCGGGTGTTCAAGGAGAGGCCGGACCGCCGGGGCTACGGGTTGTCTACGGCCAACCTCCGGCGCGCCGAGACTCCATCCTCGCCGCCTTGCAGCGGCTGGCGAGGGAAGGGCTCAACGCGATGGGCGTCCTCGCCTTCCTCCATCACCGCGGATCGTGCCGTTGATGCAGAGGCCGCTCGCATCTTCGAGATGACGGAGGCGGCCAACCCCGTCGACTCGGCGAGGTCGCGGATGCTCCCGACGCCGCCGGAGCGGCCGTACGCGCTCACCCGGGCGCGGAGCGCCGTCGACACCCGGACGCCGGCGCGCGGGTCGGACCCCCGTGGGACCTCGAGATGCTCCCCCACCGCCCGTTGGTGAGTGTGGTTTTTTTGATTCTCGCTTTAGTTCTTGTTCTTGATTCCGTTTCCCCGATGTGTCGCCGTTGCTCTCGTGCGCACCGGTGCGGTTCACCGCCGCCAAGGCCGTTCCACCCACCCCCCGACTCCCGTGCGCTCGGCCGGGCGGCGCGGCGGGGAGCAAAGCAGGAGCGGGCGCGCGCGTAAGAGGGCGCACGCAAGGCGGCGCCAAGCGCGCCGTGACGCGCGGTCCGCGTAGTACCGGCGGCGGGAGGAGCCGGGGCTCTCCTCCCCCGACATCGAGGAGCCCTCGTCCTCGGATCGGGGACGAGGAGGAAGAGTCCGAGGGGGAGGGCCCCTCGGACGGTGGCGGCCCGCGCCCCGTCGCCGGATCTCGCGCCGGCGTCGGGGGCGGCTTCGTCCGGGGCGGGTGCGCCGGCCGCCCGCCGCCGGGCGGTCGTCGTCGGGGGCGGCTCGCGCCGCGGAGGTGCCGCGCGCGCGCCACCGAGGCGCATGCGGCGCACGTGCTCGCGCGCGCGCGTCGGGCGTGCCCGCACGCGGCGGGAGCGCGTCCGCGCGCGCGGCGTCCTCGTCGAGGGGTGCGTCGGTGGGCGCGCCGCGCGCGGGGCTAGCGTGCCGCCGCGCGCGGTGGCGGCATCGGGCGCGCCTACGCGTGAGGCGGGCGTGCCCGCGCGTGCGGCGGCACCGTCGGGGAGCGCCGCGGCGGCGCGGCCCCCGCGCCGGCCTCGTCGGAGGCTTCGAGGAAAAGGAAGCGGGCCTTTTCCTCCGCGAGGTAAGGAATCTGCTCTTCCTTTGCTTGGCCTTAATTTGTTTGGTTATTAGACGCTCTAATCCTCCGCTCGCGTTTCCGCAGGCGGTGCCCACCGTCCCTCCCCTTGCACCGGCCAAGGTGCCGAGGACGGATGCGTCGATCCCCACCCGCGGCGTTCGTCGAGGGGGGTCGCGCCCGGGGGAGCGCGCGCGGCGGCGGGCACGAGCGCGCAAGGCCGGGCCGGGGCCTCGAGGCCCCGGCCGGTGGATCAACCCGCCGCGCCGCGGCCCGCAGGTCGCCGGGGGCGGCCGGCGCCGGTCGCCATGGAGGCGCGGGCCGCGCCGGCGGCCACGGCGGAGGTGCCGCGCGCGCGGCGGCGGCCACCGCGGAGGAGGCGCGAGCGGGCGCAACCTCGCGGGAGCGCCCGCGGTCGTGGTGGCGCGGACGGAGGTGGCGGCAACGGGGCGCCACGGGCGGGCGCCGCGGCCGCGGAGGCGCGAGTGGAGGCGCCGGCGGAGGCGGAGCGGGCGGCTCCGCCCGCCGGCGGTCCCCCCGGGCGGAGGTGGTGGAGCTCTCGGATGACTCCTCGCCGCCCGGGTGGAACCGGGGGGCCACCGGGCCCACGAACTCTCCCCGAGCCCCGGGGGGAGGGCCCTCGTGAGGCGTCACGAGGGTCGTATGATAGTGGGGGGCCGAGGGCACGACGCCGAGGCCTCGTCCTCCCATGCCGGTCGCCCCCGCCCGGGTGGGGGGGGGCCGTGGAGGATCCCCCCGGCGTTCGCCGACGCCCGGAGGGGAGCAGGAGGTGCGGGGCGAGCTCATGGGCCACGGCGCCACGCTCAACCGCGCGTTGAACGAGGCGCGGCGGGTTCACGGCCGGCCCGGCCTGGATCGTCTTCCAGGTGAGCCACGATTGCTCTTCTTCTTTCTCTTTTTCGCTTTCGCGCGCGCCGTATTCAAGACTTGGCGCTGACGAGGCTCGATGCATGGATGCCAGGAGCTTGAGCGCCGCGCCCGCGAGAAGTACGGTGCGTTCGACCGGTGAACGCCGAGGCCCGCCGGCTCCGGGAGCGGTGCGGCGCTTTCGACGCGCTCGCGGAGGCCCTTAGGACGCCGGGACACCGGGCCGGTCTACGGGCGTTGGCGTGGTGTGACGTGCTCCCCGAGAGCTCAGGGCAGGACGCGGCGCGTGACCCAAGCCTCGGGCGGATCCGCGCAGCCCTCGTCGATCGTGACGAGGCGCCGTGGAACGCGCGCGAAGACCCGGAGAAGACGCGGACGTTGGCCGCCGCCCGGGAGACGGAGGTGGCCACCGCTCGCGCCGAGACCGGGAGGCTTCGCACGTCGCTCGAGGGAGCGCAGCGCGGCAGCCGCCGGGGCCGAGGAGCGGGCGCGCGGGCCGGGAGCAGCGCGCCAAGGAGGCGGATGACCCGAAGGCCGCCCTCGACGCCAAGGCCGCGGCTCTCGTCGTCGCCGAGGGGCGGCTCCGGCGAGAGCGCGTCGCCCGCCGGGGGCCGAGGGGCGGCTCCGGGGAGAGCAGCCGCCCTTCGCGACGCCCGACCCGGCGCCGGGAGCGGGAGCGCGTTGCTCGCGAGGCGGCGGAGAAATCGCCGGAGGAGCGGAACGCCGCATTCTCTGAGGCTGAGGATGAGGCGTTGACGCTCAGCATCAGCAACGCCGCCCAAGAGATGGCCCTCGTCGAGCAAGGCGAGACCGTCCAGCATCTCGAGCTGGCGCTCGAGTCCGCGCGCCGCGACCTCGATCTGGGGAAGAGGCAGGTCGAGGGTAAGTTGTCGTCCGGCCCCCGCTTGTTAGTTTTCGTTTTAGAGGATTCGTTTCCCCATTTCTAATTTCTCGTCATCTTGTTGCTTCCGGTGCCCGCGCACGGCTTTGGGGCATGTCGTCGGGCGGGCCGAGGCCCCGCAAGCCTCCTACAACTCCTCCGAGCAGAGCCGGCAGGAGCCGCGGAACGCGGCCCTCGAGACCTCGCCACGCCATCGAGGAAGGCGATGTCCAAGCCGGCAGCTTCTCGGCCGCCGCTCGCGCGCCCTCGGTGGCCACGTCACGGAGCGGGTGCGCGGGCGCCGCACCCGGGTGTGCGAAGGCCCTCGGAGTGGTGCGATCCCACTACGAGGTGAACCTCGAGGCGGTGGCTGAGGGCTACATCGTGCCCGAGGGCGTCGAGGACGAGGTGGCCATGGAGCGTGCGGACGCGCTTGCTGCTGACGCCGCCGAGTCGCTTGCCGAGGCCTTCGAAGAATTCCTCTTCCCGGACGCCGCTGATGCTGCCGCTCCGCCTGCCTGAAAGCACCTGGGCGCTAGGCCCGTTTTTTTTTGTTTAAGTGTATCGTAATTGTGGCCTCGTGGCCTCTTGTAATTAAACAAGTAATTTCGTGAATCATAGACAGTTTGTAAATGAAATCGCTTGTTTTTTGCGCTTTTTGCTTCTTTTTTCCTCCCGAGTAGATTCTAGTTAGGGAAGTCCGCCTTTCGCGGGGGCCCGCCGGGTTGGAGGCGAGAGGGACGGGCCATAGCCGCGCGGCGTAGGGTCGTCTCCGGCTCGCTCCTTCCGCCGTGCCGCCTACGCCCCGTTCGAATCGTAGCTCATGGTTGAAGTAGGAAACAAACTTAGCGCGTGTTATTACGTTTTTTGCGCGAAAAAATGGGACCATTTTGGGGGGGGGGTGCCCCCCCGCGAGTAGCCCCCGAGGGTAACTTGGGTTTCGGGGGAAAGCCGAGTTGCCCTTTTATTATTCTTGGAGTATTTACATAGGTGACACCAATCGGGGTGTTGGCCGTGTGTTTGTACAACGGAAAACACTTGGAAATCCTAGCTAAGGGTAGAAGCGACGTAGCCGTTGGATGTTCCAAGCGTTAGTGAGTTCTTCGCCGTCCTCGTTGGCAAGCTTGTACGTGCTCGGTTTGAGCACCTTCACCACGACGTAGGGTCCCTCCCATGGGGGCGATAGCTTGTGGCGCCCTCGATTGTCTTGGCGTAGCCTTAGGACCAAATCCCCCTCGCCGAAATCCCCGCGACGTATCTTGCGTGCTTGGTAGCGCCGTAGGGACCGTTGATACCTTGCGGAGTGCATCAACGCCACGAGGCGTACTTCGTCTAGCCGATCCCGTGAGTCCTCGCGGGCTCGCCGGTTGGCGTCCTCGTTGTAGCCTCGAACCTTGGGCGACCCGTATTCCGCATCCGTGGGGAGGACGGCCTCCGCGCCATGGACTAGGAAAAACGGGGTGAACCCGTGGCTCGCTTGGGGTAGTCCTTAGGCTCCACACGACCGCCGGGAGTTCTTGGAGCCATTTCCGCCGCTTTTGTTGAGCCGGTCGAAAATTCTCGGGCTTGAGGCCCCGTAGGATCATGCCGTTGGCGCGTTCTACTTGGCCGTTGGTCCGTGGGTGTGCCACACCGCCCAATCCACACGGATGTGGAACTTGTCGCAGAACTCCAAGAACTTCCGCCCGTGAACTCGGGACCCGTTGTCCGTGATGATGGAGTTTGGCACTCCAAAGCGGTAGACGATGTCGGTGAAGAACGAGACCGCCCGCTCGGCCCTCAAATTCGTAATGGGGCGCACCTCCACCCACTTGGAGAACTTGTCAATTGCAACCAAGGGTGGGTGAAGCCCCCGGCGCCTTCCGCAGGGGCCCGACGATGTCCAACCCCCACACGGCGAACGGCCATGTGACCGGGGATGGTTTGTAAGGCGTGAGCGAGCGGGTTGGTCTTGCGGGCGTAGAACCGGCACCCTTCGCAAGTGCGCACGATTTCGTTGGCGTCCGCGACCGCGGTAGGCCAATAGAAGCCTTGGCGGAACGCATTGCCGACGAGGGTGCGCGGCGCGGCGTGGTGGCCACGCATCCCCGCGTGGATATCCCGTAGGAGCTCGCGCCCCTCGGGAATGGGTATACACCGCCGGAGAATGCCCGACGCGGCGCGCTTGCGCGCCTCGCCGTCGATGAGGGTGAATGACTTGGCCATCCCGGCGATGCGCCCGGCCGCGGCCCGGCCTCCGCGGGGAGCTCCCCTCGAGCAATCCAGGTGATGTACTTCTCCCGCCAGTCCGCCTGGGCGGGAGCCGGCTCGATGTCCATCGCGACCGCTTCATGGGAGCCGTACCCCTCGAGAAGGGAGAGCACGTACGCCTCGTTCGAGGGGTCCTCTTCCATGGGTTCCGCACCCGCTGGATTCGAGGGAGCCCCCCGAGGGTCCGCCGTCACTCGAGGGGTAGGGCTCGAAGGCGACCGATGGCCGCGCGATGTCGCGCGCGAAAACGTTCTGGGGGAACGGTGATCCGCCCGACGCAATCTTGGCAAGTTCGTCTCCGCCTCCTCGTTGTACCCCGGCGGGGGTACATGATTGAGCTCGATGCCGTAGAATCTGTCTTCGAGGGCCCGCACGGCCTTGCAGTAGGCCTCCATCTTGTCGTCGTGGCAGCTCGCGTTCTTCATGACTTGGTCGATCACGAGTCGCGAATCCCCTCGCACGTCGAGGCGCTTGATGCCCAATTCAATGGCGATTTTGAGGCCGCAGAGGAGGGCCTCGTATTCCGCCATGTTGTTGGACGCGGGGAAGTGGAGGCGCACTGCGTAGCGCATGTGCTCCCCGAGGGGTGACACGAAGAGCGGCCCGCGCCCGCTCCCGTCTTCATCACCGAGCCGTCGAAGAACGAGAGTCCGGCACTCGCTTGAATTTGAGGGGGCGGGCACCGTGTGTCCGTCCACTCAGCGACGAAGTCTGCTAAGATTTGCGATTTGATGGCCTTGCGCGGGGCGTAGGCGAGCGTTTCGCCCATCAACTCCACGGACCACTTGGCAATTCTGCCTGCCGCGTCTGGGTTGCGAATGATCTCTCCTAATGGGAAGGAAGAGACCACTGTAACTGGGTGGGCCTCGAAGTAGTGGCGGAGCTTGCGCCGCGCGAGGACCACCGCGTACAACAGCTTCTGGACCTGAGGGTAGCGCGTCTTTGTGTCCGACAGGACTTCGCTGATGTAGTAGACCGGCCTCTCGTACGGGCAGGTGTGCCCTTCCTCCGTGCGCTCCACAACGATTACGGCGCCGACCACCCGGGTGGTTGCGGCCATGTAGAGTTGGAGGGGTTCGCCGTCTTGCGGCGGCGTAAGGATTGGGGCGTGCGTCAGAGATGCTTTTAGCTTGTCGAGCGCTTCCGGGCCTCGGCGGTCCAAGAGAAGCGCTCGTGCTTCTTGAGCGGCCGGTAGAGGGGCGGTGCCCTTCTCACCGAGCCTCGAGATGAAGCGGCTCAGGGCGGCAAGGCACCCCAAAGACCTTTCGCACCCCTTTGAGGTCCCGAATCGGACCCATTCGCTCGAGGGCTGCGACCTTTTCGGGATTGGCCTCGATCCCCCGCCGGGAGACGATGTATCCTAGGAGCATGCCCCGCGGCACTCCGAAGACACATTTTTCGGGGTTGAGCTTGACCCCCGTTGGCCCGTAGGCAACCGAATGCGATGCCAAGATCGCCGACCGGGTCGTCCGCCTTCTCGGTTTTGACGACGATGTCGTCTACGTAAGCCTCGACCGTCCGCCCGATATGGTCCCCAAAAACGTGCCGCATGCGCCGCCGATAGGTTGCGCCCGCGTTTCGAGGCCAAAGGCATCGTGACGTAGCAGAACGTCCCGAACGGTGTGATGAATGAAGTCGCGAGCCGGTCGGACTCCTTCATTTTTATTTGATGATAGCCCGAATAGGCATCAAGGAAACGAGCAGCTTCACACCCAAAGAGTGGAATCAATGATCTGATCTATGCGCGGCAAAGGAAAAGGAACTTTTGGACACGCTTTATTGAGACTTGTGTAGTCAATGCACATCCTCCACTTCCCATTTTTCTTTTTTACAAGCACAGGATTAGCTAACCACGTCGGGTGGAACACTTCCTTGATGAATCCGGCCTCGAGGAGCTTCCGCGGCCTCCGCTCCGATCGCCCGTCGCCGTTCCTCGTCGAAGCGGCGCAGCCCGCCGCCGAACAGCCGCGAGCATTAGGCAGATATCAAGGGAGTGCTCGGCGACCTCCCTCGGAATGCCCGGCATGTCCGAGGGGCTCCACGCGAAAACGTCGGCGTTGGCGCGGAGGAAGTCGACGAGCACCGCTTCCTATTTAGGATCGAGGGTCGAGCCGACCCTCAAAGCCTTGCCCTCGGGGCCGATGGGTCGAGGGGGACCCCTTTGGTTTGCTCGGCGGCCTCGAACGTGCCGCGTGCTTGGTGGCGGAGCCGAGGTCGTCGTTGACCATCTTCTCCAGAGGTGTTTACCGGCGCTTCCTCCGGCCGCTAGCGCCTCCGCATGCTCCACGCACTCGACATCGCGAGCCGAATGCATGCTCGATCGACGACCCGACGGTGATGACGCCGTTTGGACCCGCATCTTCATCTTCGGTGTACGTGTAGTTGGGGACCGCCATGAACTTGGCATAGCATGGTCGCCCAAGGATGGCATGGTAGGCCCCTTTGAATCCCACCACCTCGAAGGTGAGGGTTTCCTTGCGGAAATTCTTGGGGGTCCCGAACCGGACGGGCGGGCATCGATCCGCCCGAGGGGTTGAACCTCGCTTCTCCGGCGCGATGCCGTGGAACGGCTTCGTGCCGGGCCGCAGCTCGGTCCAGCCCAATCCCCATTAGGCGCAAAGTGTGTGCGCGAAGAGGATATTGAGGCTATCGCCTCCGTCCATAAGGACCTTCGAAAACCGGCGTTCCCAATGATGGGATCGACCACCGGGGGGTACCGGCCCGGTTCGGGATGCGGTTTGGGTGATCATCCCGGCTAAAGGTGATGGCATCCTCCGACCCGCCTGAGAAAGGCCGGAGGTGCCCCTCTCGCGGCGAGGACTTCGTGCCGCTCCTTCTTGCGCCGCCGGTTGACATGTCAACGGTGGGTCCCCCAAAAATGAGGAACACATTTTCGACCGCAGGAAGCCACCGCGTCGCCGTCGCCCCCATCCTTCTTGGCCTCTCGCCTCCTTCGCGGCGGCACGGCCATAGAACTTCTTGAGCATGTCGCACTCGCTCAAGAGTGTGATTCACGGGGGTCTTGTGGTAGGGGCACGGCTTCTTCATCATGTCGTCGAAAACCCCCCGGCCTCGAGGAGCCGGCCGAGGGCCCCGTCGGCCGGGTCAACGCCGAGGGCCTCGGCGTTGCCGCCGTTGCGCCCTCGCTCGCGCGCCGCGCGGCGCGGCTTCTTCCCCTTCTTGCCCCGCTTATCGTTGCGGCGCGGCTCCTTGGACCCGCCGCCCTCCGCGGCGTGTCCTCGGGAGCGCTTGCCCCTCTTGCCATCGAAAATTGCCCCCACGGCCTCCTCTCCGAGGCGAAGCCGGGTGGCAATGTCGAACGCCTCGTTCGAGTCCGTGGGCGGGCAGCGTCCCGGCCCGCGCACAAGGTCCCGGCACGTGGTGCCCTCGAGGAACGCGTGCACGATCTCGGATTGTGCCACGCCGGGGAGCTCGTGCAACGCTTGGAGAAGCGCCGTATGAAGTCCCGCGGTCGATTCGCCCGGCTTCGCGTGCGGGAGCGCGCATCCCAGAGTTCCCCGGGCGCACGTATGTGCCCCGGAAGTTGCCCACGAAGGTGTGGACTAGATCGTCCCGTTGTGGATCCGGTCGGCGGGCAAGTGCTCGAGCCATGTCCCGGCCGCGTCGCCCGGATGCGGGGGCAAGTTGCGGATGATCACTTCGTCGTTGGTGGCCCCGCCCACCGACGGTGCCGGCGGTAATCGTTGAGCCAAACACGAGGGTCCGTCTCCCCGTTGTATTTGGTGATCGTCGAGGGTTGACGGAAGCGCTGGGGGAACGCCGCCGTGCGGATCTCCCTCGCCGAACACGCGGGTGCCCGGGCTCGGCGTTGGGGAGCGATCCTCACCGCCGTCGTAGCGTCCACCCCTTCGAGGGTGGTAGCCCCCGGCCGCTCGCGCGTCCGCCTTGCCGGTGCGCCCGGCGTTGATGACGTTGCGGGCATCGCCATCCGCCGCCCGCGCGTGTCGAGGAGGCGTTCCTTGGCCGGCGTGCGTCCCCGGTCGCCGGGTCGACCCGCATGCACCGAGGGTTCGCCCCCGGTGCCGGATCATCACCCCCGCGCGTCCCCCCCGTTGGCGGATGCGTGAGGCCGAGCTTTCGGCCCGCCGGACCCGCCGCTTGCTCAAGGAGGGTCCGCACCTCGCGGTGCATTTCTCGAGCCTCGGGGGTCGAGGGTGCCGGCATGGCGCGCGGCGGTGTCGCGGCGGCGATGAGCTTTCGGCTCGCTCGCGGTGGAGTATCCGCGTTGTCAACGTTGGGGACGGGGTTGAGGCGGTCGCGGACTTGACGGCCCGGCTCCCGTGCGCGTTCGCCGCGCGCGGAGGCCTCCCCCGCCATCGAGGCGCGGAGCGCCCGCACGGTCCGTATTCCTCCTGCGCTAGCTTGGCCTCGAGCTCGCGAGCTTGGGCCACCGCGCGTCGACGTCGGCCCCGGCGGTGCGCTTGGCCCCGCGGCCGGCGCGTGGCAACCCCCCGGGGCCGGCGTGACTTCCCCATCTCCGGCGCCGCCGCACCGGCGGCGTTGGCCGGGTCGTTGGTGATGACGGCGCAGCATTCCCGCGTGGGGTCGTAGCTCCCGTGGCCGGAGTCGTCGGAGCAGCCCGAACCCGCAGTCCGTGGCGTCGAGGAAGCGCCTCGAACGCGACCGGGTCCGTACACCGCAGAAGTCCCACTCCGCGTACCCATGACGGTTGGCGGGTGGCATCGTGTCGACGGAGCCCGTGGACGACTCGTCCGCCGCCGAAGTGCCGGGATTCCCCGGCGACGAAGACGTGCCGACCAGGCGGAACCCTCGCGCATCGTCGTGTTGACGTTGGCGTTGTAGGCCGTGGTGGCGCCACGCAGCCCCGATGGGGACGCGTGGTCCGAGACCGCGCGCGGTCCCGCCGGGGCGGTGGCGCCGTCGTGACGGTGGGCGCACCGCGCCGGGCGGCGGCGCGCTCGGCCCGCCGCCGCTCGGGACCGTGCCCGACGCGAGCGTAGCCCGAGAGCGGCGACGGCGCCGCGGCGTCGACGGACCCGCAGCACCGTGCCCGCAGTACCGCGCCGGTGTCGTGCGTGTGGCGGTGACCGCAGCGGACCCGGCCTCCCGCGCGCGCGCGTAGCTCCTCACGGTTGGTGAGGCGCATGAGATAGCCATTCCCCGTGGCCCGGAAGTTCAAGTCCCCGAAGCGGATCTCGAACCCGCCGGAAGGGGGTCCGAGCTACCCATGTTGTAGCGGGTGCTACGGTACTCGGTGCGAATCACCATGGAGGGAGTCGGCGAAATGACCTTAGACGCTCGTTAGCCCCACGGTGGGCGCCAACCGCTCGGTGCGGAATATGGTCCCGACACTAACCAAAGAGATAGCGCCTAAGTTTATCCCTCTATGGTCGATGCAAAGCAACAAGTGACACAAGGTTTATCCCGGTTCCCGCCGAGGGGGCCGTACGTCCAAAGCAGCGGGGGTGCTCGTGGCACTATATTGCTCGGGACCGGGGGTGCTTGTAGTGGGGCAAATACAAGCAAGGCGGGAGAGGAAGCGTGGCTCCCAAGTCCCCGGTGAGTGGTTGAAGGTGTTGTGGGAGAATAAGAGAGTGAGTGCACAGGGTTGTGTCGTGCCGAACTCCCCGAGCTCTACCGAACTTGTCCCCCCCCGCGGGCCGGGGGCTCGCTTCCCCTTTTATAGGCCAAGGGGGCGGCGAGTTACATGCGCGCCGCGCTACCTAGCTACGTGTGGGAGCACGTCGTGCTATAGTGTAGAGCGGCGATCGTCCGGATGATCTACGCCGCGATCCGGCCATGATGGCCTACTTCGTACCCGAACAGGTGGCGGTTCGAGGGTAGGAGGCGGCGGATGGTGATGGCGTTCTCTCGATAGGCTTCGAGGGAGGTGGCCGATGACGACCGACGGGATACGGGAGCGGGCGAACGGCGTTCCTTCCCAACGAGCTCCGTGGTGGCGGAGTGGTTGCCGCAGGTGCTTGGGCGTGCCCCCCGTGGAGTCGGGGGCGTGCGCCCGCACGCGTGGGTACGGCGGCCGCGCCGCGCGGTGGCCGGGATGGCCATCCACCGCCTAGCGCCCCTCACCTAACCCGCAAGGTCACGAGAAAGTGGAAACGAGGGTGCGCCCCGCCCCCTTTCGAGGGTCGGGCGCGTTAGTCGCACGGGGCCGGCGTGCGCACGGTGTCACGGGACCGACACCGGCCGTACCGCACCGGTCCATCCCACGCGGACGGGGATGGGCTCCTTCCCCGGGGAGTTGGTGCGGCGGCACCCGGGCGCGAGCCCCGGCGCATGATGGCGCCGTCCCGCGGCGTCGTGGCGTTAAATGCCCAAGTACGGGGCCGGCGCACGCGTGCGGGGCGCCCGTGATCGTGGCGGGCCCCGCCGAGGGCGGAGCGGACCCTCGAGCGAGGCGGGACTCGCTCGAGGGGGAGCGCGCCCTCGAGCGGGGCGGGGCCGCTCGAGGGAAGGGTCGCCCCTCGAGCGGGACTCGGAACCCGTTCGAGGAGGGAGTTGCCCCTCGAGCGGGGGCGGAGCCCGTTCGAGGAGGGGCATGCCCTCGGGCGAGGCGAGCCTCGCTCGAGGGGTCTTCCTAGGCGGGCCGCCTTGGTGGGCCTCCGAAGTCCCGCTCGCATGGGCCGTGTCCTCGGGGTTAGTTACCCGCATAGTTAGGCTTAGCTTATATCGATGCAGGAATTTAGGTAGGGGTTCCCCCCTTGTTTGAGGGGACCCCTAGGGCGGTCCCCGATGTGTACTTACAGAGGTCGACGGATCGATGGCTCCTCTCGAAGAACTCGACGACTCGACTAGAAGGACTCAAAGGTTGGCACGGGGCCGGTTTGTTGTGAAATTGTTCGATCCCTATTACAAATAATAAGGGTTTATATTTATACCCTTGTCCTAACACGACTCCTAGTCGATCACGAGTACAACATTTATTGCCTAAATTAATGCCCCAGCACCAATGTCCGTCTTGCACCCGTCATCAATTCGTCCCTTCCTTATATTCAGGCCACATCATCACGTATTCCCGAATGTTTCCTTTTCCAAGCACAAAACAGCCCTTCTGCCGAATGATGGCGTGCTACCGACCGCAGGTACCTTCACCGAATGCTTTGAGGAAAATTTCCTACCGAATGGTGTTTCTTTACCAAACTTGGCCCACAAGTCAGTCTCTTTCCTGTACCAATTTTTGGTGTTAACAGGATGCAAGAAAACCACATGCCAAAATGAGAAAAACAAGGGTCAAAACCGAGTGAGAAAGGAAAAGAAAAGACATCGTCGGATGAACCGACGGTACCCAAATAGCAAGCGTTGGTGCAATCGTCGGATGAGTTGGTACACTGGTGAAACCCTAGGCACCGTCGGATGAACGAATGGTCCATTTTCTAGTAGCATCGGACGAGTTGCAATGGAAGAGCAACGAAGACAGTAGCACCAGATGATCCGACGATCTGAGTGGGGACACCGTCGGTCTATCCGACGCTCAGTTTGAATTCATACAGAGATGCGCCAAGACATAGCCTTCAGCACCGGATGATCCGACGCCTTGGTCAAGGTGAAGCGTCGGTCTATCCGACGGTCACGTGAAAGCTAACAGAAGCGACTTGGACGTGGGGTCTTCAGCACCAGATGATCCGACGCACCGTCGGTGCGTAGCGTTGGAGCAGTTGTGTCAGAGAACCTCAACGGCTATGTGACGTGGGAGGGGCACCGGATGAACCGACGCCCTGGAAAAGCATAGCATCGGTTCATCCGACGCTACCTTTTTCAGCAGCTTTTAGCCAACGGCTAGTTTGATGCCTTGGGCTATTTATACCCCCACCACTCACCCATTTGAGGTTGCTGGATTGTGTGGAAGTGCAGAGGAGTTCAAGACACATTGAAGATCATATCCAATCCATCCAAGTGCTTAAATGCTCATCCTTAGACTTGCATATGCTTAGTGTATGTGCTTAGTGCTAGGCTTAGCTTAGAGCTGAGTGAGTGCAAGGTTGTGCCAACCTTGTGAGGTGATTTTTTGAGTGAATCAAGTTGTACAAGGTTCGCCAGAAGCCTTGGGGCCTAAGTGGCTCACCGACAATCGTCATCGACCCTCTGGCTTGGTGTGGAGCGGCGAGGACACTTTGTGCGGGGGACGTGGAGACCCTCTTCCTTGGTGGAGAAGCTCCTTAGTGGAGGCGGCATCAAGGTGACCAAGGGAGCTTGGCAAGTGCCTAAGTGGCTAGACTTTGTGGCGAGTCAAGTGGTGCTCTTGGGAGAGACTTGGTGACCGGGAAGCAATACTCTTGTATGAGTGCTTCAACAACGTGGACTAGGGGTGGCTTAGTGCCTACCGATACCACGAGATAAATCGCGTGTCAAGAGTTTGCTTCCTCTCATCCCCTTTACGTTTCTGCATTTACTCTTTTGCAATCTTTGCTTGCCTTTACTTTCCTAGAGTAGTATCATGCTAGGAATGGCTATAGGTTGCAAACCTTGTTTTGGGATGGGTGTTTCACACTAGAACAACTCTAGTTGCACATCTAGATAGTATGTTCTAGTTTATCTTTGTGTAAATTTAGTGAAGCCATAGGTTAAGGTTTTAAGTTGCCTAATTCACCCCCTCCCCCTCTTAGGCTAACGAGCATCCGATTCCTTACAAGGGGTGTAAGAGGGATTAATCCAATAAAAATGACTCTAGGATGACTACTCGTGTAGTGCAAAGCTTGTATCCTTTGAGTTGGGTCATTCGAATCAAATCCAAAACTTCAAGAATACCTTTCAGGTGGAGGTATTTTCCACCTAATTGTAACCCTTGTTCATGGATTCGTTACTTCCGAATACATGGCCGGGGGTGCAATTCCATAAAACATGTGTGATTGTCCATCGGTGGAGAGTTCAATCCACTCCCTTGTTATCTTGGGTTATCTTCTAATATGTTAGTCGCTCTCATCGATGAATCCGTTACCAAGATATGAGGTTACCATGTTACTTCGAGTCTCCACATGGGTCATTTCGCATTTAGTGCGAAGAACCTTATCAGCAAACTCTGTATTCCATTATCATTTTCCAAAGGTGGGCATTCATAAGGTACATTACAGAAGCTAAAGTACTCGAATAAATTTTCCTGTATTGCTTGTTGTTCCATAGGGAGTACTTCATCTTTATCCAATAATCGAGTTATGACTGAAATTATCCAAAATGTGTCACTAACATCTTAGGGTACTCAATTAATCTTAACCAACATATGCTTCCATAGAGGTACATGCACTTTCGAGCTTCAAAAGTTGCAAATCTTGAGGTACTCATTTTCTGGCTTACGAACTTGAATCCAATGTTCATAGGGTATCTCATCCAAAGTCTTGGTCTGATTTGCTGAGGTTGCAAGAAATCCTTCACGTCTTTTGAAGTTTGAGCTTGTTAAGCTAGTTTGAGCGCGTCAAACTTCATTCTGCTAGCTTGATCTTGTAGGATGGGAAGCTAAGGCCTCTAAAGCAGTCATCTAAAGATCTAGCAAGCATAAGCACTCAATACAATTTCACACAAACATGAAGAGGCACAACAACCATAAGACCGTAAAGATCCAATCACTCAAGCAATGCACCCAAAACAAATGTGTACCTCGAGGCTGACTCCTAAGACCTTGAGATTACTCCAACGTAAGCATACTAGTATATCGTGGGTACCCAAGGAACTTTTCCTAATGTTAGTGATATAGCACTTGAAAGGAGACACCCCATCTGATGTTTCGGTACTAAACTTTCCGAAACAAGCTGGTGAAACTCTTCTTCGTGTTGGCTCTCATGGAGTTATCCTTGCAGAAGGGGTGCTTTCTGTCCAATTCATTTTGCGCCCCCATGTTTCTCATTTGTTCATCTTATTCCAGTCGTCGGCTCCGGGCAGAGCATCCAAGTTTCATACTGCTTGCCGAGGGAAAACCCATAGGGTCAATCTATCAAGTTGTTATCCCGAGTATGTGATGCTCACTTGTAAGTTGGTGTTGATTCGATCGTTAAGTGCACTGATTGCCTCAAGTAGCTACAGCTTGTTCTAATATCTTAATCCTCTACAACTCGGCTATCCATATCGCCTCGAGTCTCTGGGTCTTCATCCGACTACTGAGCTACAGGCATCTTATGAGTCTCCGACTCCTGCATCCAAGCTTATGTGTGCTAGTTCCATATAGTGCATCAAAACTCATGTATGTTGGCACATTGAAATTAAAGTCTTAACTCCTCATTGTCCTCGGAGTTGGGCATCTCGTGCCACCCAAGATTCGTTCTGAGCAAGAGGTGGAAGGGTGCATCTTGTCTTTAGTCTGAATTCCTCGTTGATAGTCAGAGCTCCAGATTAGAGACAATCGTGTTGGTGTAGAATTACGCTGTAGTCTTAGGGGATATTTCAAGTGAGTCTAGTAGATTCTCCTCCTTTTCCTCATACTCTTTCTTCATAGTTGTCGGTGCGGAATGTAGTCCCGACACTAACTAGTAATGAGCGTTGAGATCTGCCTCTCGATGGGTCGGTGCTAGCAACTAATGACACTGGTTTTTATCCTGGTTCTGGTCGGGGCCGTACGTCCAGCAGTGGCGTGCTCGGGGCACTATATTGCGTTGCACCGTGGTGCTCGTAGAGGGGGCTACAAGCGTGGCGGGAGAGGAGGCCGGGCCTCCAGGTCCCAGAGGTATTGATTAAGGCAAGTGCCAATATCGTGGTGAAGGCAGAAAGTGTGCGTGTGATCGCTATCCGTCCTCGTCGTCGTCCCCCGCGGCTGGGGGATTGCCCCTCCTTTTATAGGCCAAGGAGAGAGCAATTTACAGGCGTGCCGCACTATTCTCCTACGTGAGGAGGCGTGGCGAGCAGTGCCACGAAGTTGACGACCGTCCTAGCGAATCTTGCTTCTGTTGGGGCGTCGTGGCGTGTCCTGTGCCCGTACAGGAGTGGCTTCGAGGGTGGTGGTGTAGAGGTTGGCTGTCCGGCCGCCACCCGTGAGCTGGTTCGAGGGTGCCGTCAACGGGGGTCCGTATGAGGCAAAATGGCAGGCATGGCGACGTCATGTCCCCGTGCGCTCCAATAGCGTCGGGGATGTCGTCGCAGTACCCGGCGTGGCGCTGCAGTGGAGGGGATGGCCATACAGGGCTGACAGCGACGGAGAGGACCGTTCCCACTGGCCTGACGTCACGGCGTAGTCCTGTGTAGTCGTAGAAAAAGCATTCGAGGGTTCCGCCGGCCGCCCTTCGAGGGCTCGGCGCGTTAGCCGTACGAAAGTAGGCGGCGCAGTGTCATGGGGCTGACACTGGCCTCTCCGCACAGTGTTGTATAGTGGCGGGGATGGTCTCCCCCAGGGAGTCGGTGGAACAGCGCCGGGGCGTGATTCCCAGGCGCGGCAGGGTCGTGGCGTGGTCCTGCGGTGTCAGAGCATTAAATGCTCGTGCGCGTGAGCAGGAGCGGGGGCGACGTGCGTGTAGGAGCCCTCGAGCGAGGCGGACCCCACCCGAGGGGGCATTCAGCCCTTGAGCGAGGCGGACCTCGCCCGAGGGGGCGTTTGGCCCTCGAGCGAGGTGGACCTCGCCCGAGGGGGCGCGCGGTGCCGCTCTGGCGGGCCGCGGGGGCCATCAGGGCTGTAAACGTTTAGTGCGTGCGTTTCTAGGCTCGTGAGTTAGTTCGTGTATTGCGTTTTTATGAGTTTTAAGCGGGTTTCCCCTGGTTATTTAGGGGACCCTTATGGCTGTCCCCGACAGTAGCCCCCGAGCATCTGTGGGTGTACCCGTTAGGGTCCCGCGGATGCTGACGCTTGCTGATGGGACGTTCTTCCCTCTTGGTTGCTAATGCTGTTCCGTGGGGCCGCGTCAGCGGACCCGCGGGTCTAGCCCTCGAAGCTCTGCAGGAGCATGAGTGCTCCTGCAGGGATTTTTTCGCGAGACCCACCAGCGTGCGGGGTGTTTATTTCAACCGGCATCGGCAATGTTCCAACCGGCCTCGGTGGTGCCACGCGCATATAACTGGCACTGCCTGCGTTCGGTGCACCGTAGGAGGTGTAGCTGTGTGTCGAGCCCCCGAGCCTGGGCCCGTTCGAGGCGATCGGGATGATCTCTCCGACTTGTTTTGAACGCTCCCTCGCCGTCCCTTCGCGGGACGGAGGGTGAGGTTTCCGCAACCCCCATCGATCGGGTCGCGGATTGTGGATGCCTCGTCGAGCTGTTATCGGGTAATTCAAGTGGACGCCCATGCCCCGTTCGATGAGGGTTGGCTCGTGGTCCGGGGACTCGTCCATGAAAGCGCTTGCGCGGGTTTGCTAGGTGGGGCTCGGTCCCGTTCGCTAGGGACCGAGGGCGTGGAAGCTCTCCCTCGATGGGATCCCCCGACTAGCTGCCCTCGCTGGCTCTTGAATACGACATGTGGGGTGCCCTCGAGCCAGTGGGCTCGAGGATAGGCTTGAATGTGCGCCCTCGACATCCCTGACTCTATCGATCTGGGGCGCCTGTTCGAACCCTTCGAGGGTCAGGCTTCGAACCCCTGATCAGTAGGGCCACTGCGGGGTAGCAGCTGGGTGCTCTCGACCTTTTGCATTTGCAGGACTTGAGGGCTCACGGTCAGACAGGCCCACGAGTCGCTGATCAGTAATCCTCGTGAATCGAGGGCACCTGTGGCGCCTGCTCTTGCTGAGTGGGCTTCGAGACCACTAGTCGGTAGTCGCACCCTTCGAGGGTCGGGTTTTTCGAGCCTCGTGCTCAGGCCGCCCGAGGGTCATCCTTACTTGGTAAGGGACCGTTCCATTTAATGCCTATAGTCGCGGCCACAGTTATGCGCTGCGGGCGCGCCTTTTCAGGCGCCGCGACCGCGTGCGTAGTGGGCGACGTGGGCTGGCAGACGTGACGACCCGCCGCGGCTCTTCGGTTGCCGCGCCGTAATGATCGCGCGCGTGCGTGTGCCTGGCCAAATCTGTCGTGGTGGGACCTGCTTGTCAGTGACGGGTGCCGTTCACCTGCAGTTAATGCGCGCAGAGCGCGCGATTCGGGGAGCGTGGCTCCATGGATCTATAAATCTGAGAGGAGGGTGAGGCGAGCTCTTTACCTCAACACTTAGCGTCCATTGCCCCTGCCTCCTTCGTTTCCGCTTTAGAGCACCGCGCGCCCCCTCGTCTTGCGTAGCGCTCGCTTCATCTCCCCGCGCTCCTTCGTCGACTGGCATGGCTCCCCCACAGTCCATCACCGTGATCGACCCGCTGCCATGGCCTCGCTCGACGGTGACGGCGTTCGCGCTGCACGAGCTTGAGAATGGCGGCCAGCTGGTGCCGAACATGGACGGGCAGCCCCCGGCGTGGGTCATCCTGCCGCCGGCGGAACGGGAGCCCAACCCGCCGTTCGGCTACGTCATCAGCTTCGTCCACTTCCACGAGCGTGGCTTCGCGGCGCCGGCGAGTCGCTTCCTGCACGGGCTATGCTACCACTACGGCGTGCAGCTGCACAACTTCGCGCTGAACACGATCTCGCAGGCGGCCACGTTCGTCAGCATGTGCGAGGGATTCCTAGGGATCCCAGCGAACTGGGATCTCTGGGTCCACCTTTTCCGTGCGGAGCTACACACGCTCACCACGCCGGAGCCGAAGGTGCATCGCGCGGTGCGCGCCAGCGGCGTGTCGATCTCGCTGCAGAAGATGCGCAGGGAACTCTACATCCCCTACACGATGACCTCCAACAACGCCGAGTGGGAGCAGGGGTGGTTCTACCTCCGCAACAACGAGCCCGGCCTTCCGCCCTACACCGGCAAGGTCTTGCAGGAGAAGGCCGACTCTTGGTGGCACGGCGTGTCGCCCTTCTCGTGCCAGGACCAGCTGGAGTCAGCCTTGCTCGCTCTGAAGGACCTGGCAGACGCCGGTGTGGGTGCGGCCTCGGTCCTCGCCAACCTCCACCACCAGCGGATCGTCCCCCTCATGGAGAGGTGGCTCCGCATCTTCGAGATGGGCGACACGACCGATCCCATGGCGCTGGCGCAATCGCGGCTGCTGCTCGACCCCCTTCCGCAGGAGTACGCGACCACGAGGGCGAGGCGCGCCGTCAACCTCAAGGCCGTCAGGCACGGTGAAGACGACCTCTGGTCGTTCGTTATGCTCCCCCACGGCCCGCTGGTGAGTGGATCTTTTGTCTTTTCTCCCGCCATTTACCCGCGACGCGCCGGTGAGGTCTAATCTTTCGCTCATTCCCTGCAGCTGGTGACCGTGAACGCCGCGCGGTCCGACCCACCCACGCCCCGAGCCCGAGCGCGCGCGCGCACGCGGGCGGGAACAGAGCGGGCGGCGCGCAAGACGGAGAAGAGGATCCGGTGACGGGAGCGCCGGAACAGAAGAGTGAGGAGTTCCAGCTGCACGAGCAGCAGGGACTCTCTTCCCCGGCGACTTCGGAATACTCGTCGTCGGATGAGGATGAGGAGAGCGATGGGGGACAAGCTCTTCCCGAGAGGTGGGAGCCTGCGCCCCTCTCACCAAGAGCCACGGAGGCGGCGGAGGAGACAGCACCTGGGGTGGGCGCGGGAGCGCCCGTCGCCAGGCAGCCCATGAGAGAGGCGGTGCGCACCGCGGAGGTGACTGGGGGTGCGGCAGTGGTGACGTCGGCCGCAGTCACAACGCCTGTCGAGCCCCCGAGGAAGAGGAAGCGGGGCTTCTCCACTCTGAGGTAAGCAACTGCTCCCCCAGACGCCATATCCTCGAGGGGCAGGAGTTTGATTTCTTGGCTTCGGGTTCGTAGGGTGGCGCCTACCGTGCCCCCCCTCATGCCCGCCAAGGTGTTGAGGTCGGACGCAGCCATCCCCATGAGGCGACGCTCATCAAGGGCGCCGCGGGCGGCCGTGAGCGCGGCGACGGCGGCGAGCGAGGGCCCGCGCGGCCGAGACCGCAGCAGCGTGGAGCCGCAGCAGGTGGTGGCGGCCCCGAAGGCGGCCATGACCACGGCGGTCACCGTACCGTCGGTTCCCGCGCAGCGCCGCCCCAATCGACGACGGGGGCCGGGCGGCGGTGGTGGAGGTCCCGGACGAGGATGTCCCGCCGCCCGGCCGGGACCGCAGGGGGTGAGCCCTCGCTTGCGCCCCCCCCCCCGAGCCCCCGACGGGGGTGCTTGTGGTGAGGGATGATGGCGGCGTGGCGCCGTGGCGCCGGCCGACGCGCGCCGAGGCCTCGTCGTCACGCGGGGTTCTCCCCCGCCGGAAGGCACCGCGCGCGTCCGTAGCGGGGAGCGGGGAGCGCGCCGACGCGCCGCCGGCCCACTTCGCCGGTGCCTGTGCCGAGCGGTGCACCGTGGGCCGGAGTTTCGCGACTACGGCGCTTCGCTCAACCGGGAACTGAACGAAGCGTTGCGGATCCACGGAGGCCCCGCGTGGCGCATCTTCCAGGTTAGTGAATTTTCACCGGGAGTTTCGTGGTTTTTCCTTTGTTTCTTTCGCGTTTGAGCTACTCTTGACCCTCGTCTTCCCCCGCCTTATCGGTCGGCGGCAGGATCTGGAGCGTCCGGCCCGGGAGCGGTACGACACCCTCGATCGTCTGGACGCCGATCTCAACTGGTACCGGGGGCAGTACGACGCCCTCGATGCCCTCGTCGAGGCCCTAAGGACTCCAGACCGGTGGCTGGTGTACCGAGTTGAGGCCCTGCGGGACCAGCCTCTAGAGCAGGACGCCCGGGCTGCGGAGGACATTTCCGTGGTCAAGAGGGTGAAGACGGCGCTGGTGGACCGGGACGAGGTGCTGCACAAGGCGCGGGAAGACCTGGCGGGGGCGCGCACTGTAGCGGTGGTGTGGGAGGCCGAGGTTGCCTCTGCTCGTGCCCAGCTCCAATAGGACCGCGCGGCCCTCGAGGGGGTGTGGGCCTAGCAGAGTCAGGTCGAGGAGAAGGCCAAGGAGGCCGAGGGGCTGAGGACGACCCTAGCGGACAAGGCTGCCGCGCTCGCCGCGGCGGAGGAATAGCTCCGTCAAGAGCGAGCCGCGCGCCGGCGGGCGGAGACCCGGCCGGCGGGGCAGAGCGGGGTGCCCTTGTCGAGGCCCGGGCTGCACTCGAGCGGGAACGCTTGGCGCGAGAGGAGGCGCTGGGTCGGCTCCAGCAGGAGCGCGCCGCGCTCGAGGGGGCGCAAGCAACCCTCAAGCAGCGGGAGGACGAGGCCTCGAAGCTCAACGGGGAGTTGGTCCAGCTCAGCGTCTCAATGGCGGACGCGCGCCAGTCCCTCGAGGAGAAGGAGACCACGGTTCTCAGCCTGCAGCAGGCGGCCGAGGACGCGCGCCAGGCGCTCGAGGCGGAGACGAAGCAGGTCGAAGGTGAGTTAGCTTCTGACTGTTTTTTCACTTGTTGATTTGCCTTTTGGGGATCCGCTCCCAACTTTCTTTTTCTTGTTCGTGGCTTTCAGGCCTGCGGACCGCCTTGGGGAGTACGACCACCTAGGCCGAGGCTGTGCAGATAGCCTACAACTCCTCCCAACAGGAGTTGGAGGAGTTGCAGGCCGCCGCCGTCAAGGTCCGCCAGGAAGTTGAAGAAGGCGAGGCGCAGGCCGAGAGCTCACTGGCGAGTCGCCTGCGTGCCCTCGGTGGGCATGTCTCCTATCGCATGCGCTGCACCCTTCACCTGGGCGTCAAGAAGGCCCTTGGCACGGTGGCATCCGATTATCAGGTCGACTTCGAGGCTGTGTCTTCGGGCTACGTCGTCCCCATCGGCGTTGAAGACGAGGTGGCGATGAACCGCGCGGACGCGCTCGCCGCCACTGCCGCTGACATGCTCGACGAGGACTTCGCCGACTTCCTGTTTCCAGACGCTCCCGGCACCGGCGACCCTCAAGCCTGAGGACCATTGGGCGTTCAAGCCCTTTTTTGTTCAAACATTAGCATTCGGGCCACGTGGCCATGTAATAAACAATTACTTGTTTGGAATGTTTGAACATTTGTAAATAGAAGTAATGTTTTTGTTTCGCTAGTCACGCTGTTCCATTGACCTTTTCCTTTGCCTGGACGAATTCGAGCTGGGGAGGTTCGATTCCACGAGTAGCCTGCTGGTTTAGAGGTGAGGGAGAAGGGCCGTATTCTCACGGAGGAGTAGGCTATCTCCGGCTCACACGTCTTTTCCGCTTGGCCGCTTGCGCCTCGCCTGGATTTGCCCGAGGCTTAGGTTGAGGCGTACTTAGCACGCTTGCGCATTTTTGCGAAAAAATGGGACCATTTTTTCGGGGGAGGGATGCCCCCCGTAGTAGCCCCCGAGGGTGACTTGGTTTTCTGGGGAAAGCCAAGTTGCCCTTTAACTTTATTAATTCGATAAGATTTACATCTGTACAGCCAACTTGGGTATTGGGTACGTAATTTACAAAAAGAACTTGGAAGTCCTTTCTAAGGGTAGAAGCGACGTAGCTGCTGGATGTTCCAAGCGTTGGTGAGTTCTTCGCCATCCTCGTTGGCCAGCTTGTATGTGCCGGGCTTGAGCACTTTCACCATGACGTAGGGTCCCTCCCATGGGGGTGACAGCTTGTGGCGGCCTCGATTGTCTTGGCGCAGCCTTAGCACCAGGTCCCCTTCGCTGAAGTCTCTGCACCGTACTTTCTGAGCTTGGTAGCTCCTCATAGCTTGCTGGTATCTCGCGAAGTGCATTAGGTCCACGGTGCGGGCTTCGTCCAGTTGGTCCAGCGAGTCCTCGCGGGCTTGCTGGTTGGCGCCCTCATCGTATCCCCGAACTCTGGGCGACCCATACTCTAAGTCCGTGGGGAGGATAGCCTCCGCGCCATAGACCAGGAAGAACGGGGTGAACCCCATGGCCCTGCTCGGGGTGGTCCTGAGGCTCCACACGACCGCTGGTAGCTCCTGGAGCCATTTTCGACCAGACTTATTCAGTCTGTCGAAAATCCTGGGCTTGAGACCCTGTAGGATCATGCCGTTGGTACGCTCCACTTGACCGTTGGTCTGAGGATGTGCCACGGCCGCCCAATCGACGCGGATGTGGAACTTGTCGCAGAACTCTAGGAACTTTCTGCCTATGAATTGGGACCCATTGTCGGTGATGATGGAGTTGGGCACTCCAAACCGGTAGATGATGTCGGTGAAGAACGTTACGTCCTGCTCCTCCCTCAGATTCGTGATTGGGCGCACCTCGACCCACTTGGAGAACTTGTCGATGGCAACCTGTAGGTGGGTGTAGCCCCCGGGCGCTTTCCGCAAGGGCCCGACGATGTCCAGCCCCCACACGACGAAAGGCCACGTGACGGGGATGGTTTACAGGACATGTGCAGGAAGATTGGTCTTGCGGGCGTAGAACTGGCACCCTTCGCAGGTGCGCACGATCTCGTGGGCATCAGCAACCACGGTGGGCCAGTAGAAGCCTTGGCGGAACGCGTTGCCCACGAGGGTGCGCGGCGCCGCGTGGTGGACGCACATGCCCGCGTGGATGTCTCGAAGAAGCTCGCGCCCCTGAGGGATAGGTACGCATCTCTGCAGGACGCCTGAGGCTGCGCGCTTGTACAGCTCGCCGTCGACGAGGGTGAATGACTTGGCCATCCTGGCAACGCGTCTGTCCTCGGATCAGTCCGAGGGTAGCTCCCCTCAGTCCATCCAGGCGATGTATTTGTCTCGCCAGTCCCCCGTGCTGGGGACCGGCTCAGTATCCATGGCCTCGGCCTCATCGGCGCCATATCCCTCGAGCAGGGAGAGTACATATGCCTCGTTTGAGGGGTCCTCGTCCATAGGCTCCGCGCTTGTTGGACTCGAGGGAGCCCCCGAGGGTTCCTCATGGCTCGAGGGGTTTGGCTCGAGGTTGACAGACGTCTTGGTGACGTCCCGCGCAAAAACGTTCGGGGGAACAGTGATTCGCCCCGACGTGATTTTGGTGAGCTCGTCTGCTTCCTCGTTGTACCGGCGGGGCACGTGGTTGAGCTCTATGCTGTAGAACTTGTCTTCCAGGGCCAGCACGGCTTTGCAGTATACCTCCATCTTGTCGTCGTGACAGCTCGCGTTTTTCATGACCTAGTCGATCACGAGCTGTGAGTCTCCCCTCACGTCGAGGCGCTTGATGCCCGTCTCGATGGCGATTCTGAGGCCGCAGAGGAGGGCCTCGTACTCTGCCATGTTGTTTGACACGGGGAAGTGCATGCGCACCGCGTACCTCATGTGCTCTCCGAGGGGTGAGATGAAATGCAGGCCCGCGACCGCCCCTGTCTTCATCACCGACCCATCGAAGTAGAGGGTTCAGCACTCGCCCTGGATCTGCGGCAGCGGCAGCTGCGTGTTTGTCCACTCGGCGACGAAATCCGCCAAGATCTGGGATTTGATCGCTTTGCGTGGCGTGTAGGCGAACGTTTCACCCATCAACTCCACCGACCACTTGGCAATCCTGCCCGCTGCATCCGGGTTTCGGATGATCTCTCCCAACGGAAAGGAGGAGACCACCGTAGCCAGGTGAGCCTCGAAGTAGTGGCGAAGCTTGCGCCGCGCAAGGACCACTGCGTAGAGCATCTTCTGGACCTGCGGATAGCACGCCTTGGTCTCGGACAGTACCTCGCTGATGTAGTATACCGGCCACTGGACTGGTAGGGCGTGCCCCTCCTCTGTGCGCTCCACCACGATGACGGCACTGACCACCTGAGTGGTCGCGGTGACGTAGAGGTACAGAGGCTCGCCGTCCTGAGGCGGCGTTAGAATCGGGGCGTGGGCAAGCGTCACCTTCAGCTTGTCAAGCGCCTCCTGGGCCTCGATGGTCCAGGAGAAGCGCTCGTGTTTCTTCAGGAGCCGGTAGAGGGGTAAGCCCTTCTCGCCGAGCCGCGAAATGAAGCGGCTCAAGGCGGCAAGGCACCCCAACACCTTCTGGACCCCCTTCTGGTCTTGAATCAGACCCATTCATTTGAGGGCGGCAACCTTCTTGGAGTTGGCCTCGATGCCTCGCTGGGAGATGATGTATCCCAACAGCATGCCTTGCGGCACGCCGGAGACACATTTTTCAGGCTTCAATTTCACCCTGTTGGCCCGTAGGCAGTCGAATGCGATTCAGAGGTCGTCAACCAGGTCGTCTGCCTTCCTGGTTTTCATGACTATATCGTCTACGTACGCCTCAACGGTTCGCCCGATGTGGTCCCCGAAGACGTGCTGCATACATCGCTGGTATGTAGCGCCTGCATTTCGAAGTCCATACGACATCATCACGTAGCAGTACATCCCGAACGACGTGATGAACGAATTCACGAGCCGTTCGGACTCCTTCATTTTTATTTGGTGGTACCCGGAATAGGCATCGAGGAAGCATAAGAGCTCACACCCCGCAGTCGAGTCAACGATCTTATCGATTTGTGGCAAAGGAAAAGAAACTTCTAGACATGCTTTATTCAAACTGGTGTAGTCTACACACATCCGCCACTTCCCATTCTTTTTCTTAACTAAAACAGGGTGTCACACCCGATTTTCCGAAGAAAACCAAATGCATCTCATATGTGCGCCAGGATTAAGTTTACACACATATGATGGACGTCATGAGTGAAATATCAATAAACAGCAATAAAAACGTACATGAGTTAAACCATTACATTATCTCTTTATTACACTCAGACGTTAGACTCGAAGGTCTTTACAACGAACAAACGATAACTATGAAGACGCAGCACCGTCTTCATCTTCCACAGGCATCTGACTGGGGGCACGCAAGCCTCAGAACTCCTCGTAGTCGCTGAAGTACTCTTCTCCAGGTGTTCTCTTCGAACGGCGGGTAAGCAAGGGTGAGCACACTTATGGTTGGAGCTCGGCAAGTGGGGGAAAGATGCAAGGCCATCAAGGATAGGCTAAGAGTTTTGTCTTGCGGTTAGCATTTTAATGTTGGTCAAATTTTATTAGCAAGCACCTAATTACTAGATGTAAGTTTATACCAACCCACTTAAGCATTTAGGAAAGCATCTTCTCTCAAAACCCACAAGAAACCACGATTTAATTTCATCTTCAAGTTTATTATTCATGTGAGGGTCCAGGCCGCTCTTGACCGTGAGCACGGCTGATCAATCAGTTTTACACTTTGTAGAGGTTGTACACTTTACCCACAGTTCGTGTTCCCCATGTCGCCCGGGTTGATCAGACCCTTAAACACTTCCAAGGTGAGTGGCTAGGGGTCCACTACGAAGCCTTTACAAAGGAAAGAAGAGAAACCAACAGCCCGCAACAGTTACAGCAGCGGAGCGGACCATAACCCTCCCTAATGGTCAGCACCTTAGCCAAGGCTGCTACCCCAAAAGAACCAGGCTATACCCCTTCAACTCCGGCCCCCGTGCCCCTCTCGGAAAAGAGCTATCGGCTAACCCACTCTCCTAATTAATCGGCTAAGCCGCAGCCATGTGGACTGTGGTTGTACTGTTCTCCGGGTGGTTCTCCATGTTCCGATTAAACCATATGATCTTGTTATTAACCATAAGCACACACATACAGGTATATCATCCAAGTTATCATGATCAACATTCATCATATTGCATAAGATTCATTTTAACCATCCCAAGTTATAGCAACTAAGCATTTCTACCCAAAACATTTATTTAAAAAGGGTTGTCCAAGGTAATGAAGGTAAAAGTCTAGTCATGTCCTTAAAAAGGTGATTTCCCATCAAGTTTATGCAATACAACATTTAAAAGTAAACTTAGTTATCATGCAATTGTTTAGGACAAAGAAGAATATGCAGAGGGAGAATTCCACTTGCCTTCCTTGCTTAAACACTGGGGTTCTTCTTCTTCAAACACTTGCTCCTGATCCGCTTCAACTGGTTGCTCACTTGAAACCGGCACGGTGTCTACGAGCACACAAGAAAGCATACAATAAACAAAACAATACACCAAGCAAAGGTAGACTGATCTGACAGAAGAAACAGATAACAAGGTAGCTTTAAAGAAAGGTGGCTAGGAAAGATTAGGTGTAAGAACATAGTTGATTCACCAAGAGAGAACAAAGGTTGGCTCTAGGAAAGCGATCACAAGGAATACTCGGAACTATCAGGTGATTTGGATGATCATAAACAAGAGCTAGCTATGTGTTGACGGTGAAAATCCGTCAACCTAGCCATGAGTTTACCTTCGGTGTTGGCATGAGTTTTATACCTTATCCATTGGTACTAACCCCCGTGGTATAACAAGTTCACGTGTGCATGTCGGTTTTGGAGTTTAATGTTTATGCAGGGTTTTAGCGTTGAATGCAAGACTTTCGGGATAAGTTCATCAAGCACCTCATGACAAGACCTTAAAGTCCTGAACAAGTCATGCAATGAAGTAAAATTAACTCCAAGAAGCCGGGGACTTGATCCGAGAAGACGACAGACTCCAGGGACCTGACCAGAAAAGTGCTGAATCTTGCAAGACAAGGAGTTGAGTCCAATTCGGAGAGAAACCGACGACATGGACCTACATGCAGAAGGGGGAAGCATCCGAGAAGCAAGGGAACCGACCTCGGGCAAAGGAGCCCGCGGGGCCGGGCCTAAATGGGCCCAGGCCGGCCGGCCCAGTCCGGCCGGCCCGTGCCCATTTTGGGCCCAAAACCGTCGCCCTTTGCCCTAGCCGCCAATCGGGCTATTTATAGTCCCCCGACCGAGAGCCACGCGAGAGAAGATTTCGTCTTCGGCCGCCGAGGAGCAAGAGAAGAGAGGGACACCATGTCGGAGAGGAGAGGGTCGAGCTAGTTGACTAGGGTTTCCCTAGCCGACGTGGGAACCTTGCATGGAAGACCACGTCGGAGTTCCCGAGCTAGAAGCAAGATCAAGGAAGGATCCCGGTGGTGATCTTGTGTATGTATCATTGTCATAGTTGAATTATCAAGTTGAATCTTTTCTTAGCGATCAAGTGTTTCCTCGAAGATTTCGTTTTTCGATCGGCTTTGCTTATTCCAATTCTATTCGTACGATAGATTACATAGGGTGTTCTTGTAGCCGCGGTGGCTAGAGGTACACGCCGGATCTTCCGAAAGAATCTCGACTTGTCTTTTGACTCGCCCTAAGCTCCCCGCATGAATAGGGATACGTTGTGACAGAACGGGGGTCTCGAAAGGCGGATGTTTTCGGATTTGGACGGGAAACCACGATTTAAAGAGGCTTCTATTAAGATTCGATTTGCTACTTCTTCTTTTGCTTGGAACTTCAACAAAAGGCTTACCCCGATCCCTCTAGATCGGTTTATCTACCCAATCTTACTTTGTTTTCTCCGGTTTTTAGTAGATTAGATCTCGTTTTGTGTCTTTAACTTAGATGCATTAGGTTCTTTATTGAAGATTGCAGTTATTTGGCTTTAATAGATTAAGTCTTGCGTCACACATTTGTTCCACGGATTCGATACCTTGGGTTCACCACTCGAGGGAAGAAGGGTCCCTTGACTACGACGGGAGACTTGTACGCTTGCGAGTCACGAACGAACTTTGATACAAACATTAACCGTCAACACTATGTGCTTGGTATATTTTAATTTAATAAAGATCATATCAATAGGTTATTTCAAAGAAATACCCTATTTATATTTAAGCAAGTTATATTTGTATTTAAAAGACGATGTAAAACTAGTTCAATTTTATTTATAAATATTCAAGTTTAACTTATACAAATTAAACATTTAATTTAAAAGAAGCATGTAAAAGCATCTAGGTGCTTATCTTTGTATTTCGAGTTATTCTAATCAAATTACAATTTAAAAACACATTTATATTCATATTAATCAAATTAACAATTTAATTAAGAAAACTCGAGATAAACCTATATTGCTTTTATATAGGAAGCATATTGCATAAGCATTACTCAAATTAAGTTTGATTATAAAAAACAAGGTACACATCTAATTAGCTTTTAATTATAAAAAATATTTAACTAGTATTAGGCATATTAGCTTTCTTATGAAAACACGTGTTGAACTCTAGCTAGATTTTAATTAGAAAAGCATGCATAATAATATTTAATCATATTTAACATTTAAATAAATTATAAAACAAAGAACATGTACAACATTAGTCCAATCACGTAGTTTTAGTTGATATGAGCCTAACACAACTTGAAACGGTGGAAACGGAGCTAAAACGCACAAGATACTGCCAAAACAAGGTTCTAAAACTGACGGGCTTGAAAAGACGGTCGCGTGGACACCAAGAACGCTTAAAACGGAGCTAGGACGGAAAAGATATGGCTAAAACAAGTTTCAGGGGCTTTTCTGCGAAGAAACAGGGGCTTCCAGGGGCTTATCTGCAAGAATCCAGGGGCTAAAACATAATTATGCATATAAACCAAAGGTTTATAGTGTAAAAGATCAAGAATGGACCTCTGATGGGAAGAACTAAGAAGGACAGGGGCTTAAACGTTGAAAATAGGACCTAACTGAAAAGGATTTCTATAGGTGGAAGGGCATGGTTGTGAATTCCAGAAACTGGAGGTCCTTTTTGCAAAACTGCCAAGGCAGCCGGTGGAAAGGCCGAAGGTGTGCCACGTGGCGAGCTCTGATTGGTTGGGATGATGCAGGGCTGACGCAAGCATGACGCGCGCGGTGGACCGGCGCACGTGGACTTGGTCCACCGGTCCACGGTGGACCGATCTAAAGGGGTATGCCCACTTTTGATCTGGGCCGTCCGCTATGGATCGGGCGGCTCGCGACGTGTGCATGCGAAGGGATGGCGGCGGGCACGCTAGAGGGGGCGACGCACGGCGGCGGCTCGCCGGAGCTTCGCCGGAGAAGGCGGCCCGGGGCTACAATGCACCAAAACACATGCGGTTTGGACCGGGAGGAAGAGGAGAACGGCGCAAAGCTCACCAGGGGGTTGTTGACGGCGGTGGAGCGGTGTAAACGACGTGCGACGAAGAGGGGCGGACGGGATCATGGGCGCTCGCCGGGGAGGGGGTTGCGGCCTCGGCTGCGTGCTCCTGGGCGTCGCGGTGGGGTCCTGGTGGTCCTGTGTGTGCGTGGGAGGGAGAGAGGGTTGAGGGAGAGTCGAAAGACGCAAAGGTGGCGGCCATGGCTATTTACCTCGGCGGCGGCGGCGGGTACTGCGGCTCGATTCGGGCCGGGGGAAGGAGGGGCTCCGGGCGTCGGGTTCTTGTGCGAACGGTGCAGTTGTTGGTCGGAGATGAGGAGGCACCGGGGACTTATTCACCGACGGCATGGGGTGCCGGATGGCCGGCAATGGTGCGGCGGCCGGCTTCACGGCGGCGGCGCGTGTGCGAAGGTGGAGAGGTGTGGGGCTTGTACGGGTGCGGAAAAGGGAGCGTGAGGGGCTCAAGCATGCCTTTATAGGCTAGGAAGGAGGAGAGGGAGCGGCATCCGGGCCAATTGGCCATCAATGGCCATGGCGGCCGGCCCGGCCTTGATGGAATTTAAGAGGGAGGAAGGGGTAACCGACGGAGGAAAGGAGGGAAGGAGTGGCGTCGGGGCTCCACTGCGCCTTGATGATGGGAATTGAAGGCAGGAAGGCGATGAAGGTGCCGAAACGGCCGGGGGCGGCGCGCGGGATGCAGAGCTGGGGAGGGAAACCGAAGGTGAGAGGAGGAAGGGGAAGCTGACGAGCGGGCCCGCCGGCCGTTGAGAGGAGAGAGGAAGGGGGAGGTGGGAGTGGGCCGGCGGCGGGGTTGGGCCGAAGCGGGAGGCTGGGCCGGGGGAAGAAGGAGGTGGGCTGGGCTTGTTGTTTTTTTTTTCTTCTTTTTTTTCAAATCCTTTTCAAATCTTTCTCAAACCCTTTTTTTAAAATTCAAATCTTTTACACAAATTTTCACAATTATTTTTAAGAATTTTCACAAGTATTTTAAGACTTTTAAAACCACACCACAACCAAAACTCATGCATTTCAACATGATGCACAAACACTTGATTGATTCTAATTTTATTCAAAATGATATTTAAATATTTAAAAGGCCAAATTTAATTGATAATTTATTTATTTCTAGAAAACAAAGCAAAACACCATGTTGCTTACATTAATTTAGTGATGGATTTTTAGGGTGTTACAAATCTACCCCCCTTAAAAAGAATCTCGTCCCGAGATTCGGAGAGATTGGAAAAGAAACTAAGGGTACTCTTCTATAAGTCCATCTTGCATGCCGAGTTCTTCCCGCGCGTCATAGCTTCTTCTTTTGCTTTCCTTCATCTTGATTCACTTCTCTTTCCTTCTTGGACGGGGCAGTCGTGGCAACTTCAATCCTATCTCCTTGTGGGCTGGTTAAGAGCACTGACTTCTTGGCACACAGAATTTTTTTTTCCGTCACATTCGCCTAACCAATCCATTCCGAGAATAACATATATTCCACTTGATGTAAGAACTACTAGATCAGCTCGAAAATCCATTCCCCTGATTTTAAGATTGACTCACGGGCATACATGGGTGGATTTTATTTCACCGTTCGGGGATCTAACCAACAAATGTGTCTTCACAGAACTCATAGGTATATCATGCTTTGCCACAAATTGTTCAGTACTGAAAGAATGCGATGCTCCAGAATCAAATAAAACTATTGCGGGCACAGAGTTGACAGGAAACGTATCCAGCACAATACCAGGAGCGTCTTGAGCTTGTTCAGTTGTCACGTGGTTCACTCTGCCACGCACGTAATTCCGTTGACTCTTGTTGATCCAAGAATTAGCATTGCCATGGTGTATCTGAGATGTTGGTTGTCTGAACCTCTGACCATTATCTTTCTGGGGAGTCTAGATGTTACGATTTGGGCAGATGCTGTTATATCATTCCAATTCTCCACAATTGAAACAACCATTGGAGTGAACTTGAGAGTCGTTTCTCATTAGGCACCTAAGCGATCTCGATGATGATTTGGAACATGTGGTGTTTCTTAGCTGAAATGTTGGAACTGCTGAGTTGAACACTGCAATTGAGAATTTCGCAAATAATTTTCACTTGATTCACCAGAACTAAACTGAGAACCCTTGTGATGAGTTGAAGCAGGGGACGTGTTTTGCTAGATTGCCCATGTGTCTGGAACTTGCGCTTCTGTTCACCAAGTTCTGCATGTTTATTCTCTAGACCTATGTTTTGTTTAGTAATGTTGCGAAGTCCGAGGAGCTGTGACTCTGTAGTTGATAGTTGAGTGGCCCTATCAGACTATCTAGGAAGCATTCTTGCCTCTTTGGGTCAGTATTAACTTCATCTGATTCATGGTGAGACAACTAAGTAAACTTATCCAGATACTCGTTGACCGACATATTGCCTTACTTTAGAGCGAGGAACTCCCTTTGCTTAAGCTTGATGTACCAGAGGGAATGTAGTGTACGTGAAAATGATCCTTGAACTCCTGCCAGGTGATGGTGTTCGGTGCAAAGATGTGCGACAAGTGTACGCATTCCATCATTCAGCTGTTAATTCTTCCAAACATCCTGTTGTATACAAGATCATCTCTTGATCAGTACATTGCGTCATCTTCAACTTCTTGATGACAGTCTTTAATCAATCATCAGCATCCAATGGATCGGTTGAGTGGGAGTATGTGGGAGAACGGTGACTCATGAATTCCTTATGCTTGTCCACCGGTGCTGGTGGTGCTGATTTGCTGAGCTTGAATGTTTGATTAATGGCAGACAGGTTTTGGATTAGCTGCATGTGAGCGGCAAGAGATTGTTGCGTTACTGGACCTATTGCTGGGTTGGGAGTGGGGATGGTGCTTGAGTCTGCTGATTAGCAATATGAGCACAAACAACAGGTGGAATGTCTTGACCTTCTCCTGACCTAATGCTTACCATCTGATTGTTGGAGAAAGGTATTTCAGATAGGAATAGTGAACTAATGCATGGAGAGATGAACTCAAAAAGATAAAACAATTTGAACTTCCAATTTAAGATAGATTCTCATCCCGAGATTCACAAAAGCTAGAATGAAACAAGAGTTCGGGTGTTTAGCATCCAACACTGCTTATCTTGCTTCCATATAATTCGTCTTGCACAAGCTCCATAAACATAATTCTTTATTCTTCATAACTCACTCTATAAACATCACTGGAATACTCAACCTAACTCCCGCTTGTGACTGTCCATTCCTTTTCTCGACTCTGTTGATTCTCCTTTGTAGGATTTTTCTTCTTTTCTTGATAAAGTGGTTTGAATAGAGCTGGATCGACTCCATAATTGTTTCTTTTCCTAAGCTTAGCCATCTCGAATCATACTTCGGGTCCTCATACACAATCTTTTAATATTCTTCTCCATTTGATCCAAAGGCTTCTTGGGTACTGACTTATGAAATGTCCCTCTTTATTACAATAGAAACATGCTTTTCTTGCTTTAGTATCTTGGCGATTGTATGTTTGACTAGAAGTAAGGATATTGAGACTTCGATCCTGGGGTTGATTACTATCCTATTTTGCACACCAACTAGCAAGATATCCATTTTCTCCATGCTTGAGGCAATATAATCCATCGTGATTAGGCAAAATCCTCTTACACTTTGTTGAACAATTATTAACATAGTGACCTTCTTTACCGCATTCGGAACACAGTCTTTTAATGCTTTTGTCTTGGCTTTCTTCACTTGCATGCTTCTTGAGTTGTTTGATTCTGTCAGGCTAAAATTCATTGAAAGTTATACTCCAATCCTCAAGGTTGATAATCTGATTACTATCTATAGCTTGAGAAAATTTTTTTTTGTAGGACTGGATTCTGGGTACATAACTTCCTTTTCTTATTGATATTCAAATGGTAACATTGTCTAGCCTCATCTGTCATTAGGCTGGCTTCTTTTTGGAGGCATGAACGACCATAATGCTCACAACATTGACATGTTCCTGTAGTCTTCATATGTTCATGTTGTTCGTTCATCCGCAATTCTGGTGCTCCATGACTTCTCTTATTATTTTGATGATTCCATGCTTCTACAACTTGCTTCTTTATCGGTCCAGCAGAACTCCGCCTTTGGTTATCTCTGTGTTATGAGGGGATGATGTGTTGATCTCCTTTTGTCCTTGTAAGACTTGAGCTTGCATGACTGATAGCTTTTCTTTGTCCAATGACAGTGGAACAGATGAATTCTGACAGTTATCGGCCAAAACAAGATTGGAGTTCTTAGGATTTGATGCTTGCTCTATAATATATTGATGGATATTAACCATGGTTTGAGTCATTGCTTGCTGAGTATGAGTTTGTGTTGCCATATACTCTAGCATCTTGTGTTCAATTGCTGAGGTTGTAGATGGAATATCGATGTTTCCTTTGTTGTCTTTATCTTCGTGATTTCCATTGGGACTCGCCTTCTGATTGTGTAATTAAGGTAAGCTCAGAAGAGGTTGGAAAGAGCAAGGTAAAATTATTGATATCACATCCATTTCTTTTTCCTTGTTGTGATTGTAATCACACTGTGGTAGAGAGGAGAATAATAGGGATGAAAGAAACTTCTTTCATATGTTGATGTCTGTATATGCTTGTAGATTTATGGTTGTTGAGGTTGATGTTGATGTTACTTCTTAGACTTTGATCTTCTGACATCCTCCAACCAACTCGAATGGCAGATAAGGATAACCCAGATTTGAACCCAATCTATCTCTATTAACCTAACAATTTATTTCTTGTTGCATTTGTGGCGATCACTCCACAATACAACTCACACAAACAAAGATCCAAATCAAACATGTGTTCAAACAACAAACATCAACACAATGATCGTCCCCACAGAAACGTTTCTATCGAAGTTGTTAAGGGGTAGGCAATCTAAGAACTTATATCAGACAACCTTGGTGGTGAAGATTCAGCTGATAGCACAAGAAACGAACTCAGAATAGATCAAAACAAAACGATGTGTTTTAACAAGAAGACAAGATTAAATTAGTTTTTATATGTAAAATAAGTCAATTTTGAAGGATGACAGGCTTTCTAGAACATGAATCCTTACTTTTCGACCATATCTAACTTAAGGTTGCGTCCTACAGTCATCACTGCTTTGATACCACTCCGTCACACCCGATTTTCCGAAGAAAACCAAATGCATCTCATATGTGCGCCAGGATTAAGTTTACACACATATGATGGACGTCATGAGTGAAATATCAATAAACAGCAATAAAAACGTACATGAGTTAAACCATTACATTATCTCTTTATTACACTCAGACGTTAGACTCGAAGGTCTTTACAACGAACAAACGATAACTATGAAGACGCAAAGACCGTCTTCATCTTCCACAGCATCCGACCGGGGGCACGCAAGCCTCGAACTCCTCGTAGTCGCCGAAGTACTCTTCTCAAAGTTGTTCTCTTCGAACAGGCGGGTAAGCAAGGGTGAGCACACTTATGGTTGGAGCTCAGCAAGTGGGGGAAAGATGCAAGGCCATCAAGGATAGGCTAAGAGTTTTGCTGCGGTTAGCATTTTAATGTTGGTCAAATTTTATTAGCAAGCACCTAATTACTAGATGTAAGTTTATACCAACCCACTTAAGCATTTAGGAAAGCATCTTCTCTCAAAACCCACAAGAAACCACGATTTAATTTCATCTTCAAGTTTATTATTCATGTGAGGGTCCAGGCCGCTCTTGACCGTGAGCACGGCTGATCAATCAGTTTTACACTTTGTAGAGGTTGTACACTTTACCCACAGTTCGTGTTCCCCATGTCGCCCGGGTTGATCAGACCCTTAAACACTTCCAAGGTGAGTGGCTAGGGGTCCACTACGAAGCCTTTACAAAGGAAAGAAGAGAAACCAACGCCCCCGCAACAAGCATAAAGACGGGAGCGGACCATAACCCTCCCTAATGGTCAGCACCTTAGCCAAGGTCGCTACCCCAAAAGAACCGGCTATACCCCTTCAACTCCGGCCCCCCGTGCCCCTCTCGGAAAAGAGCTATCGCCTAACCCACTCTCCTAATTAATCGGCTAAGCCGCAGCCATGTGGACCGTGGTTGTACCGTTCTCCGGGTGGTTCTCCATGTTCCGATTAAACCATATGATCTTGTTATTAACCATAAGCACACACATACATGTATATCATCCAAGTTATCATGATCAACATTCATCATATTGCATAAGATTCATTTTAACCATCCCAAGTTATAGCAACTAAGCATTTCTACCCAAAACATTTATTTAAAAAGGGTTGTCCAAGGTAATGAAGGTAAAAGTCTAGTCATGTCCTTAAAAAGGTGATTTCCCATCAAGTTTATGCAATACAACATTTAAAAGTAAACTTAGTTATCATGCAATTGTTTAGGACAAAGAAGAATATGCAGAGGGAGAATTCCACTTGCCTTCCTTGCTTAAACACTGGGGTTCTTCTTCTTCAAACACTTGCTCCCCGATCCACTTCAATCGGTTGCTCACTTGAAACGGCACGGTGTCTACGAGCACACAAGAAAGCATACAATAAACAAAACAATACACCAAGCAAAGGTAGACTGATCTGACAGAAGAAACAGATAACAAGGTAGCTTTAAAGAAAGGTGGCTAGGAAAGATTAGGTGTAAGAACATAGTTGATTCACCAAGAGAGAACAAAGGTTGGCTCTAGGAAAGCGATCACAAGGAACACTCGGAACTATCAGGTGATTTGGATGATCATAAACAAGAGCTAGCTATGTGCTTGGTATATTTTAATTTAATAAAGATCATATGCATGGGTTATTTCAAAGAAATACCCTATTTATATTTAAGCAAGTTATATTTGTATTTAAAAGACGATGTAAAACTAGTTCAATTTTATTTATAAATATTCAAGTTTAACTTATACAAATTAAACATTTAATTTAAAAGAAGCATGTAAAAGCATCTAGGTGCTTATCTTTGTATTTCGAGTTATTCTAATCAAATTACAATTTAAAAACACATTTATATTCATATTAATCAAATTAACAATTTAATTAAGAAAACTCGAGATAAACCTATATTGCTTTTATATAGGAAGCATATTGCATAAGCATTACTCAAATTAAGTTTGATTATAAAAAACAAGATACACATCTAATTAGCTTTTAATTATAAGAAATATTTAACTAGTATTAGGCATATTAGCTTTCTTATGAAAACACGTGTTGAACTCTAGCTAGATTTTAATTAGAAAAGCATGCATAATAAGATTTAATCATATTTAACATTTAAATAAATTATAAAACAAAGAACATGTACAACATTAGTCCTATCACGTAGTTTTAGTTGATATGAGCCTAACGCAACTTGAAACGGTGGAAACGGAGCTAAAACGCACAAGATACGGCCAAAACAAGGTTCTAAAACTGACGGGCTTGAAAAGACGGTCGCGTGGACACCAAGAACGCTTAAAACGGAGCTAGGACGGAAAAGATATGGCTAAAACAAGTTTCAGGGGCTTTTCTGCGAAGAAACAGGGCTTCCAGGGGCTTATCTGCAAGAATCCAGGGGCTAAAACATAATTATGCATATAAACCAAAGGTTTATAGTGTAAAAGATCAAGAATGGACCTCTGATGGGAAGAACTAAGAAGGACAGGGGCTTAAACGTTGAAAATAGGACCTAACTGAGAAGGATTTCTATAGGTGGAAGGGCATGGTTGTGAATTCCAGAAACTGGAGGTCCTTTTTGCAAAACGGCCAAGGCAGCCGGTGGAAAGGCCGAAGGTGTGCCACGTGGCGAGCTCTGATTGGCTGGGATGATGCAGGGCTGACGCAAGCATGACGCGCGCGGTGGACCGGCGCACGTGGACTTGGTCCACCGGCCCACTCGTGGACCGATCTAAAGGGGTATGCCCACTTTTGATCTGGGCCGTCCGCTATGGATCGGGCGGCTCGCGACGTGTGCATGCGAAGGGATGGCGGCGGGCACGCCGAGGGGGGCGACGCACGGCGGAGGCTCGCCGGAGCTTCGCCGGGAGAAGGCGGCCCGGGGCTACGTGCACCAAAACGCATGCGGTTTGGACCCGGAGGAAGAGGAGAACGGCGCAAAGCTCACCGGGGGGGTTGTTGACGGTGGTGGCGCGGTGTAAACGACGTGCGACGAAGAGGGGCGGACGGGATCGCGGTGCGCTCGCCGGGGGGAGGGGGTTGCGGCCTCGGCCGCGTGCTCCCGGGCGTCGCGGTGGGGTCCTGGTGGTCCTGTGTGTGCGTGGGAGGGAGAGAGGGGTGAGGAAGAGTCGAAAGACGCAAAGGTGGCGGCCATGGCTATTTACCTCGGCGGCGGCGACGGGTACTGCGGCTCGATTCGGCGGGGAAGGAGGGGCTCCGGGCGTCGGGTTCTTGTGCGAACGGCGCAGACGTCGGTCGGAGATGAGGAGGCACCGGGGACTTGTTCACCGACGGCGGGGGGTGCCGGATGGCCGGCAATGGTGCGGCGGCCGGCTTCACGGCGGCGGCGCGTGTGCGAAGGTGGAGAGGTGTGGGGCTTGTACGGGTGCGGAAAAGGGAGCGTGAGGGGCTCAAGAATGCCTTTATAGGCTAGGAAGGAGGAGAGGGAGCGGCGTCCGGGCCAATTGGCCATCAATGGCCATGGCGGCCGGCCCGGCCTTGATGGAATTTAAGAGGGAGGAAGGGGTAACCGACGGAGGAAAGGAGGGAAGGAGTGGCGCCGGGGCTCCACTGCGCCTTGATGATGGGAATTGAAGGCGGGAGGGCGATGAAGGTGCCGAAACGGCCGGGGGCGGCGCGCGGGATGCAGAGCAGGGGAGGGAAACCGAAGGTGAGAGGAGGAAGGGGAAGCTGACGAGCGGGCCCGGCCAGTCAGTGAGAGGAGAGAGGAAGGGGAGGTGGGAGTGGGCCGGCGGCGGGGTTGGGCCAGAAGCGGGAGCTGGGCCGGGGGAAGAAGGAGGTGGGCTGGGCTTGTTGTTTTTTTTCTTCTTTTTTTTCAAATCCTTTTCAAATCTTTCTCAAACCCTTTTTAAATTCAAATCTTTTACACAAATTTTCACAATTATTTTTAAGAATTTTCACAAGTATTTTAAGACTTTTAAAACCACACCACAACCAAAACTCATGCATTTCAACATGATGCACAAACACTTGATTGATTCTAATTTTATTCAAAATGATATTTAAATATTTAAAAGGCCAAATTTAATTGATAATTTATTTATTTCTAGAAAACAAAGCTAAACACCATGTTGCTTACATTAATTTAGTGATGGATTTTTAGGGTGTTACACAGGGTTAGCTAGCCACGTAGGGTGGAACACCTCCTTGATGAACCCGACCTCGAGCAGCTTCCGCAGCTCCACTCCGATCGCCCGGCGCCGCTCTTCGTCAAAGCAGTGCAGCCATTGTTGCACGGCGCGGGAGTGAGGTAGGATGTCAAGAGAGTGCTCGGCAACCTCCCTCGGGATGCTTGGCATATCTGAGGGGCTCCACACAAATATGTCGGCGTTGGCGCGGAGAAAGTCGACGAGCACCACTTCCTATTTCGGGTCGAGGGTAGAACTGACCCTCAACGCCTTGCCCTCGGGGGAAGCAGGGCGAGGGCGCCTCTTTGGTCTGCTCGGCAGCCTCGAAGCTGCCGGCGTGCTTGGAGGAGGAGTCGAGGTCCTCGTTGACCAACTTCTCCAGATTCGCCACGAGCGCTTCATCCAGCGCCAGTGCCTCGGCGTGTTCCACGCACTCGACGTCGCAGTCGAATGCGTGCTCGATCGACGAGCCCACGACGATGACACCCTTGGGCCCTGGCATCTTCATCTTAAGGTAGGTGTAGTTTGGGACCGCCATGAATTTGGCGTAGCACGGCCGCCCAAGGATGGCGTCATATGCGCCCCTGAATCCCACCACCTCGAAGGTGAGGGTTTCCTTGCGGATGTTGTCTGGCGTGCCAAACCAGATAGGCAAGTCGATCTGCCCGAGGGGCTGGACGTGCTTGCCTGGCGTAACGCCATGGAACGGCGTCGTGCTGGGCCGCAGCTGGTCCAACCCGATCCCCATCAAGTGCAGAGTGTGCGCATAGAGGATGTTGAGGCTGCTGCCTCCGTCCATCAGCACCTTGGAGAACCGGGCGTTTCCGATGACCGGGTCGACCACCAGCAGGTACTGGCCCGAATTGGGGATGTGGTTCGGGTGATCCTCACGGCTGAAGGTGATGGCGTCCTCCGACCAGTCGAGGAAGGAGGGAGGAGCCCTTTCTACGTTGAGGACCTCGTGCCGCTCCCGCTTGCGCTGGCTGTTGGACATGTCCACGGTGGGACTCCCGAAAATGAGGAAGACGTTCTCCACCGCGGGGAAGCCGCCGGCGTCGCCATCACCCCCATCCTTCTTGGCCTCGCCATCCTTCGCGGCGGCGCGGCTGTAGTATCTCTTGAGCAGGTCGCACTGCTCGAGGGTGTGGTTGACTGGCGTCTTGTGGTACTGACAAGGCTTCTTCAGCATGTCGTCAAACACCCCAGGGCCTCAAGGGGCTGCTCGAGGACCCCGTCGAGCTGGGTCAACAGCAAGGGCTTCGTCCCCATCGCCGTCGCACCTCGCGGCTCGGCTTCTTCCCTTTCTTGCCCTGCTTGTGCTTCTGCTGGGGCTCCTTGGACTTGCTGCCCTCCGCAGGCGCGTCGTCCACGCGCTTGCCCTTCTTCCCGTCAAAGATCGCCCCCACCACCTCTTCGCCAGAGGCAAAGCTGGTGGCGATGTCGAACAGCTCGTTCAAGTTGACCGGCGGGCTGCACCCAAGCTCGCGCACGATGTCCCAGCAGGTGGTGCCCTCGAGGAAGGCATGCACGATCTCGGACTAGGCCACGCTCGGGAGCTCCGTACAGCGCATGGAGAAGCGTCATATGAAGTCCCTTAGCGATTCGCCAGGCTTCTGGGTGCACGCGCGCAGATCCCAGGAGTTTCCAGGGCGCACGTATGTGCCCTGGAAGTTCCCCACGAAGGTGCGGACCAGGTCGTCCCAGTTATGAATCTGGCTGGCTGGCAGGTGCTCGAGTCACGTCCGCGCCGAGTCGGCGAGGTGCAACGGCAGGTTGCGGATGATGACCTCGTCAGTGGTGGCTCCGCCCAGCCGGCATGCCAGACGATAGTCGTTGAACCACACACGGGGGTCAGTCTCCCCCATGTACTTGTCGATCGAGGTGGGCTGGCAGAAGCGTTGAGGAAAGCTCGCTATGCGGATCTCCCGGCTGAACACACGAGTTACCGAGGGATCCGGCGTCGGCGAGCGGTCTTCTCGGCTGTCATAGCGCCCACCCCGTCGGGGGTGGTAGCCTGTCGCCGCCCGCGTCTCCGTGTTTCCCGTTGTTGACGGATAAAAGACGTATCCTTCTACAATCCGCAAGCGCACAGACCCCACACCTTTTTCACCATGGGATTCCCTAGGTTCTTGTCAATCCGCGGAGCAAGGGGATTACAAGCGTTCAATCTACTTCTACGCACTAGCTACTAAAACCGTAACTATTATTATACTAAAAAACAACTAAGCTACACTAGAGAGAACGATAAGCGATCAAGGTAGGAGACACTCGCCCATGGGTCTACGATCATGCAATCAATTAAAGACATTAAACCAATCTAATCTATTGGTCGTTGTGACCATGGTTTCGCCCTTTCCCTCCTCTCGTACTGTCACTACGCGAAGGTATTCATGACTAGACCTATGATGGACACGGCGTATTGAATGGATCCAAGGAAGCATCGGGGCCCTACTCCCTTTACGGCAAGGTAGCTAACCTTAAGCATTAAAGTATATTCAACACAAGATGGTAGATAGATAATCCGACAAAGTATGATTACATCTTAAGATCGATTACAACCCATGGACGAATAAGAAGATTACCCCATCAAAGTGTTGTACATAGCACCGTAGATCATGGTTTCCCTTCCGACGGTATCTTCCTTCTTCTCCACAAGAGGGTGCTTCCTTCGAGGTGGTTGATCTCCCTTCAGAGATCTCCCTCCTCTCTCTCTAGCTTGTGGATGGCCTCCTGGTGTGAAAGGCTCTCTCCCTCGTGATGGCGGCGCCTCCAGGCTTTTAGGGTTAAAGATCCTTCGGGTGCAAGGAAAGGGGGGTCGAACCGACCACCGGGGTGGGCTGGGCCGGTCGGCCTGGGCCGACCGGCCCAGGCCCATCTCGGCCCGGTTAGGTCGCCCCTTCGTTCCCATGGGTCCTCAGGTGATTATGCACTTTGACCCCTCCACTTGCATGATTTTGATGATGTCATCCTCGCGTCCAAGATGGAGGTTCTCTTCGCGTGAAGTTCGGTCTTTTACGCTTCAATCCCCGAGGGTGTTCCTCGTAGCACTTCGGTCCTTGCCACCATTGGAAGTGATTTCATCAAGCTCATGAACACGAACAAGACTCCGTAAATGCTCCTTTGAACTTGTTGTGAATCCGTCCTTTATGTCCATGTTTTCCTACATAAACACAACACTTCCAAATGGATGCACATAGATGAACTTGTTATATGATTAGTGTGCTTAGTGGTGGGTTAGTTCCATAATCAAATCCAAACCAAAGTGTAATGAACATGCTAGGTGTACCAAAATACACTGTCAACATCTCCCCCATGCTTAGCTCTTGCTCGTCCTCGAGCAAGTACTCGTAAAAGAACTTCATCCAAAGTGTTGTAATCGTGTACCGCTAATCCTTCTTCACAAGTTAGTCAATCATTTCATCTTTAATACATAAACATAAAGTAATGATCATCAAACATAAACATGGGCGTTTAGAATCTTTACCACGTCAAGATTTACCCCACAACTCAAACTCTTCACTCGAAATCTTCAATTTCAGCCATGCCTACTTCTTTGCTTCCATCGGAGGGTTTTTATGATTTTTCAAACAAAATTCCTACAACAAGTATTAGACAAAAACCTTTCTCCAAGCTCTCTCAAGTCACTCATATGAGGTGGCTATCCTAAACCAATTTTATAAAACTCTCACCTCCCATAAGTCTCTCATATAACATGTAAAGTGGAGCTATAGGTAGGGCTAGTGCAATCAACACAAGTGTTGTCAAACTAAGAACTTCCTCTAATGATTATTTACCTTTCAAAGCCAACGATCATGAGAATGAACCATATGTAGGGATATCAAGGATGAGAAGATTTAGAATGGTGGACATGTGCAAGGGCAAAAGAAAATTGTGACTACAAGGCACCGATGACGTCCTCGTTGTCGGATTGCACATGGTTGGAAAAAGAATGAAAGTTTCGTCTCTCAACAACGTGACATCCTACCTTACACTTAATTTTTTCTTCTCTTTCACTTGATCCATCCCTCTCATATCTTTATTGCTACCTCCTCTTTTCTCCTTTTTCTTTTTATTTTATTCTTTCATTCACATATATTTTTTCTTTCTTTCTTTCTTTCTTTGTTTTCCATACTCATACTTTTCTCTTTATTTTTCCCTCTCTTGACAACTTTTCAAAGCTCTCAACTCCTCTCTTTCTCGCATGCATACAATCTGAAATTTTAATTAAACCATGCTAGAGACGAGACGAAACTTTGAAAATAGGTTGTGTTCAATGAATGCGATGTACAAAAGAGATGTGTAGGGTTGGGTATGGAATTCGGCGATGCACGGGACTTCCGATGTGAAAGTCTTGTTACCGAATGTATGACGAGGCTAGCAACAAAAGATAAGCACAAGAACATGACCATTGCTCGAAATTAAAACTCACAAGAGAGAAGGGTCCTAGCCCAACTCATCGTGCTAATGACACTTATGGTGGAGCAAAAATATAAATTGGCTTTGTATAGGATTTTTTTCTTACTCTCAACTTGGAAAAAGAGGTTTTGCTAACCTTTATTACAAGGGTTTTTAGATAATTTTCAGAACTGAAATCCTCCAACTTTTAGCATTGAACATAGCACAACATGTGAAGCTCAAGATCGAAGTGCGGTATGGGTACTTTAAGTAGTAGCAATTCCACTAAGCACCACGGTAAACGTTTTTCGAACCACACACTTATGTTCATAAATCAAGAATCAAAGATAAACAAACAAGTGAATAAAGATAAGCATCACACAAGACACAAAATATATAAAGACTCTTTTTATTTGATTTTCTTTGACTCAACACTAATTTAAGACACTTGCAAAAATTTTAAAAAAACTCACTCAAAAACTAAAGACTCATTAAACTCTAAGACTCTCACTCGAAGATTAAACCGAACCTAAACTTGAAGCTCAAAAGCTAAGGCTAGCTAGCTAGCTCTCCCCCACGCTAAAAACATACGACGTCCTCATCGTATCCTAAATTCTTAAGGGGAAAACTAGACCTACTGGTACTTCATGCAACTATTGCACCATTTTCCTCTCATGTTTCCAACCATGCCAAAAAGTTTGCGCGTGTTACGGTTTAGGAACTTGTAGTCATCTTCGACTATGCGCTCCAAGTCCTCCATACGCTGCCTCATCGCTTCCATGGCTTGGAAACATTCGTTGACCGTAGCGTAGAGATCCGCGATGGAGTGACGACAAGCTTGACAACACATCAGATGCAACCCGAAGGGGTCGTCATCGCCATTGTCTCCACCATCATCACCTCCGTCGTCGCCACCTCCATTGTCGTTGTCGTCGTTGCCGTCGTTGTCGCCGCCGTTGGGGCCTTCGGGAGTCCTCTCCTTGGGCTCCTCATCCCATATGTAAAGATCGTTATCATCTCTTCCGGCGGCCGCCCATGAGCTCGGGCTGCGATCGCCGGAGTAGTCGCTACCCCCGTAGTCCTTAGGCTCGGGCGACGCCTCCTTACAGTCTTTCCGCTTCATGCCACAGATGCATGCCGACCTTCGAACGAGAGGAGGGATGTTCTTCTTCTTGACAGAGTCGCGAGGTGCGATAGCTCCGGTCGGGACACGCCCTCCGCAATGGATGCGGGCAGTCCTCTTGATCTCGACGGGAAGCTTGAGTTCGCATCGCTTCGCCTCCTCCATCGATGGCTCCTTGGCTTCTTGCTTCAACTCTAAGCTTCTCGGGGACACAATGGCTGCTGCAAGGGTGCAAAATATTGCTTGAAGGGGTTGATTCCCGAGCTCCCAATTCGGCCAAATAAATAGTCCGGAGAGGGAAGCCCTGGAAACCTCATTTTCCTTTTTTAAACTTCCCTTAAAATTTTCTGACCAAAGAAGGAAGTCGAAAAGGAGCAATTCGGGCAAAAATCGGGGACGTCGGCCGCCGAAACCCTACTGGGACGATCGGACCGGACCAGCCGGCCCACCCTGCCTCGGGGGCTGGGCTGGTCCGGTTTTTCGCGCACCGCCCTTATTTCACCTCCTTAGCCCATGGGAAAACGTTGGCCCAGTAAATCTTCGCGAGAAACTCCAGAAAATTAAAAGAAAAACTATTTACAAAAATTCATGCCTTGTTTTTCGTCCTAGGCGGGACGTTCGGGCTCTTCTTCCATGGTGAAGACATCAACATGGTGAAGGGGCACAACGTCAGGTTCGTACTAAACCTTAAGCCGTTGACCATTCACCATAAATTGATCGCCTTTTATATCCATAATGGTTACCGCTCCGTTGGAGAGCACCGAATGCACAACATAAGGTCCGTCCCACTTGCTTTGCAATTTCCCCTTTCCGAAGGTTTTAAACCTCGAATTGTAGAGGAGGACCTTATCTCCTTCTTTAAATTCTTTCTTTTTCAATCTTTTATCATACCACCTTTTGATTCTCTCTTTGTATATGCTTGCATTTTCATATGCTTTCAACCTCATCTCCTCTAGCTCGCTTATTTGGATTCTTCGTTTCACCACCGCGGCATCGAGATCGAGGTTCATCTCTTTAATCACCCAATAGGCTTTATGTTCCAACTCAACCGGAAGGTGCCAAGCTTTTCCATAGACGAATTGATAAGGGGTCATACCTATCGGTGTCTTGAACGCCGTTCGATAAGCCCATAAAGCTACGTCTAATTTCTTTGACCAGTCCTAGCCTCCCTTCTCTATGGTTTTGTTTAGGATACTTTTTAATTGCCTATTTGACATTTCCGCTTGTCCGTTGGTTTGTGGGTGATAGGCCGTAGAGACCCTATGCTCAATTCCCAACTTGGACAAGAACTTTTTGAAATTCTTCCCGGTGAAGTGAGTTCCTCCATCACTTATCAAGATTCTCGGTGTACCGAAACGAGGAAAAATCACGTTCTTGATCATAGTAATGGACTCCTCCGTGGAAGCTTTACGACATGGCCTAGCCTCTACCCACTTGGATACATAATCAACCATGACTAGAATATGTTCATATACAAATGAGTTTTTAAAAGGCCCCATGAAGTCTATACCCCATACATCGAATATATCGATTTGTAGGTTGTATTTCAAAGGCATAGAATTTCTTTGAGAGATGTTTGCGGTTCTTTGGCATTCGAGGCATGATGCAACATATCTTTTAGTATCTTCATGCATCTCTGGCCAAAAGAATCTGCTCGACCATACTTTCGCTTGGGTTCGAAAACGGCTATAGTGTCCACCGTACTCCGCCGAGTGGCACTTCCTTAGAATTTCTACCCTCTCTTCTCTTGGCACACATCTTCTCATCACTCCATCATTACCAAGCTTGAAGAGGTATGGTGCATCCCAAAAATATTTCCTACTTTCAGAGATTATGTTCCTTTGAGAGTTTTTGTCTAGATGATCGAGAGGCATCTTTCGAATTGCTCGAATGATATCGATCATCCAAGTATCTTTATCAAGCACACGATAGAGGTGATCATCTCTCATCTTACCTTCGATGGGCTCTTTATCATCTTGTCCACGATTCATCCTAGACAAATGATCGGCCACAACATTTTCCACCCCCTTTTTATCACGAATTTCAACATCAAATTCTTGGAGAAGAAGGATCCAACGAATCAAGCGTGGTTTAGCTTCCTTCTTAGCCAAGAGATACTTGATGGCTGCGTGATCGGTGTAAACAATGATCTTCGAGTTCACGATGTAAGATCTGAATTTTTCGAAAGCGAATACAACCGCTAGCAACTCTTTTTCCGTAGTGGCATAATTTAATTGCGCCTCACTAAGAGTTTTGCTAGCATAGTAAACGGCGTGAACTCGGCCTTCCTTTCTTTGACCCAAGACCGCGCCTACGGCGTAGTCACTCGCGTCACACATGATCTCGAAAGGTTGGCTCCAATCCGGAGGTTGGATGATGGGAGCACTCACCAACGCACTTTTCAAGGTCCGGAATGCCACTAGGCACTTCTCATCAAAGTCGAAAGCCACATCCTTTTGAAGAAGATGTGTTAAAGGCTTACTGGTCTTCGAGAAGTCCTTGATAAATCTTCTATAGAATCCGGCATGGCCTAGAAAGCTCCTTAAGGACTTAACATCCGTAGGAGGTGGGAGTTGCTCAACCGTCTCTACCTTAGCCTTGTCCACTTCAATTCCTCTCTCGGATATAACATGTCCGAGCACTATGCCTTGCCTAACCATGAAGTGGCACTTTTCCCAATTTAACACCAAGTCTACCTCCGCACACCTCGTGAGGACCTTTTCCAAGTTTGCCAGGCAATCCATGAACGTCTTCCCATAAACGGAAAAATAATCCATGAACACCTCGACAATCTCCTCGATGAATTCCGAAAATACGGCCATCATGCAACGTTGAAAAGAGGCCGGAGCGTTTCATAGACCGAAGGGCATCCTTCTATATGCAAACGTTTCGTAAGGGCAAGTAAACGTTGTCTTGTGTTGATCGTCCGGGTGAATGGGAATTTGCATGAACCCCGAGTACCCATCGAGAAAGCAAAAATAAGCGTGGTTTGCTAACCTCTCGAGCATCTCGTCGATGAACGGTAGGGGGAAGTGATCTTTCTTCGTCGCTTTGTTAAGCTTACGATAATCGATACACATCCGCCACCCGGTCACGGTTCTTTGCGGTATCAATTCGTTCTTCTCATTCTTCACCATGGTCAAACCTCCTTTCTTTGGTACACAATGTACCGGGCTCACCCATTCGCTATGCGGAACCGGGTACCGGCATCAAGTAACTTGATGACCTCTTTCTTCACTACCTCTCGCATGGCATGAGTAAGCCTCCTTTGGTGGTCCACTACGGGCTTACATTGGTCTTCCATTGGTATACGATGAGTGCAAAAGGCTGGGCTAATACCTTTGAGATCATTAATTGAATATCCAATCACCTTCCTATCTTTTTTCAATAAAATCAGCAATGCCTCATTTTCTTCGGGACTCAACTCATCGCTCACGATGACTGGATAGGTCTTGTCTGGGCCCAAAAATTCATACTTTAATCCTTTGGGCAAAGGTTTAAGGTCTACCTCGGGTGCTTGTGGCTCCTCGGGTTTTATTTCTCCTACGTCTTCGAATTTTCCTTCCTCCACGCTTCCATCATGTGGCTCTAAGCCTTTTGTTGCTTCTTCAAGTTCTTCATATTGTTGATCACTAATTTGATTTTCCATCGCTCTTTGCAGCGGGTCTCTAAGAGTTTCAACAAAACAAAGACTATCTATCTCTTCTACTTCTTCAACTTCGGGAGGAAAGGGTGTAAGGTGTTTAGAAGCACGAAGAAAGTTATATGTGTACTTTGTTCCATTAAGGTTCATTGTTACTTTGCCTTCTCCGGCATCTAACACGGCATCAACCAACTTAAGAAAGGGCCTACCTAAGATGATGTGATCATGATTACTATGGTAAGCATCAATAACAAAGAAATCGGTTGTGTCGGTGTTTTAGACCGGCAACCTACTACGGGGAGTACCCGAAGTAGATGAATGTGACTCGCCGAGATCGGTAACTCGAAGGAAGAGACACGTGGCACACAATTTAGACAGGTTCGGGCCGCGAGGTGCGTAATACCCTACGTCCTGTATGCTGCGTAGCTCTGGATTGATAGGGCACGATTACACGATGGTGCAGTTGTGCGCCGTGGGTTGTATGAGATGAGATTGGATGAGGGAGATCGGTCCCTGCCTCGCCTTATATAGTCCGGGAGGCAGGGTTACAAGTCGGAGTAGGAAGAGATTACTAATCGAGTACGTCTAGGAGTCCTCTGTACAGTGCGAAACATGCACAGCTTCCTAACCGAGTACTAATCCTGTGTAGTCCTTGTGCTCCACGCCTTCAGATGCCGTGTAGCGCAAGTCGGGTAGTCCCAGGGGCCCACCAAGTAGTCGGTCCTGGTACCCACCGAGGTAGTGGGCCCAGGGAGGTCCATACGACAAGCCCCCGAGTACATTGTAGTCGAGTAGGATAGCTTCAAGTAGTCTTGACGGCCTCAACGAGTAGTCCTCAAGCGTCCCTGAGTGCTACAAGTCAAAAGTCCTCAAGAGTAGTCGAAGCATCCCGAGGCTGGAATGTACTCCGATCGATGTTTGAGCAATCTTGAAGTCTTCTCGAGTAGTCCCAAGCGTCCTTGAAATCGCCTTCGAAGGTCTTCAAGAAATGCCGACCTTGTCTTGAAGCCGGAGCCGTCATGGAGGTGCGACTCGCAGAACCGCACTCCACACGAAGTAGCCCCCGAGCCTCGAGCCGCGAGCTTTGGCTCGGTGGTCCACCTGGAATCTTGGCAAGATAATCCCGAAAAATCCGGAGAGAAAAACCGAAGGACACGTGGCACGGAGCCCCCGAGCCTTGAGTCGAGTACTTCCTCTCGAATTGAAGGGTCTTCTTGAAGAATGTGTCCTGAGATGCTCTTGAAACTAGCCGCTTCACTGGTAGTCGAGTAGAAGTAGCCGAGCCCCCGAGGTGAGGCGCATCGACTAGTAGAATACGAAGAGTCACGCGCAGCCGCTGAGTCAGCCGCGCTTGGGCTTATCCAGCCGCCCGTTACGGAGGCGATTTGTCTTATAAATAAGAACCAAAACCCTTAGGGTTTTTCACCCAAGTGAGCCGCAGTCATTCCCGTTTGAATCTTGAAGTAGATCCACTCCAGCACCTGCTGCCGCCGTAGTAGATCCGAGCGCATCGCCACCCGGAGCCTTTTAGGGTAGCCCCCGAGCGGATGCGAGTGAAAACTCCTTGCACTTGGAGAATGAAACCGTTGCCGTCGAAGACGTCGAAGACCGGCGGGAAGAAGAGAGGCCGTGCAGAGGCCGCCGCGGCCGCCACCAAAGGTGGCGCCGCCTCTGTCTCCACCGCGCGCTGATCCAAGCCGCGAGTGGAAGAAATCGAAGGTCAAGACGGAGGACCTGCTGACCCTGTTGAACAGCGGGTTCATCAGGGAGAAGGAGATCGACATGTGGAGATCCGCCGCAGGAGACCCCTATCCAATGGAGAAAGCCGAAGACGAGATCCCGCTGTTCTCACGCTTCGTGGAGCGTGGGCTTGCGCTCCCAGCAAGCGACTTCTTCAAGGGGCTTCTCAGGTACTACGGTATCGAGTACCTCAATCTGAACCCCAACGGAATCTTCCATACATCTGTCTTCGTACACTTCTGCGAAGCCTTCTTGGGGATCAAGCCGCACTGGGTGCTCTTCCGGAAGTTCTTCCGCGTGAAGCCGCAGCCCAGCGCCTCCAACCCTAGAGTAGTCGGAGGGGCCGGAATCCAGCTGAGGGAGGACGCCGCGGAGCAGTACCTGGCGTACAAGCTCGTGGACTCCAACACCGACTGGAAGACGAGATGGTTCTACATCACGAACCACCATCCCGAGCTACCGAAGCCGAGCGGACGGCAGCCCAGGCATCAAGACTGGTGGAACACGGAACCCACCATGCAAGAGGGGATCCAGCTCCCTGAGTTGCTAGCGCGCATCAAGACGCTTAGGGATGCGGGACTGAGGGCCGAGCACGTGGCCTTCAGTTTCATGAAGCGCATAATCCAACCGCTGATGGCGCGGGATACGATGGGCTTCGAGTACACCGGCGACAACGACACGTCGCGGATGCCGGGGGGCGAGCTGGACGACAACGACATCGTCGAGAGGTTGTCGAGGATCTTCAAGGACATGCAGCCGTACACGGCGTGTCCGGTCGAGGAGTACTCCGCCGCGCGCCCGCCCAACGAGGTGAGTAGCCGAGCCCCCTCGTCGAGTAGCGAGTACCCGTAATGAAGTTTCTGACGCCCTGTGTCTTTTGCACAGGATGATGTGAAGCGGTTTGTCTCCGAGCCGCAGCCGCCACCGAGCGGGATCGCGATCCCGGCGGTGGGGAAGGTGAAAGAGCGCCGCGAAGTTGGAGATGGTGACGACACCGTCATCGTGGAGGATACCTCCGATGACGACGATGAAGACGAAGAGACTCTTCAGGACCGCTTCCAGCTGCGGTCGAGGTTTAGCCGTCCGGGCTTGCCTCATGTGCCACTTATTCAAGATCCTCCGGCTAGCCTGGAGGCTAGCCTTGCCGCGCCGCCGAGGAAGCCGCGCAACCCCACCAAGAAGCGGGTGGCGAAGAAGATGAAGGTCTCGGAGACCACGCCTCCGGAGGTAAGTCATCTTGAGCAGAGTAGTCGAGTACCCGCTGTTCGAGTACATTACTGACGAGTGGAATTCTTTCGTGTGCAGGAAATGCCGCCAGCGGAGCCCGTGGAGGAGGGCGACGAGGGCATGTGGCCCACAGTGGGGGAACCGGCAGGAAGCCGAAGTCCAGCCCCCACTGTTGAAGAACTCTCGGCGGCGGGCGGAGCGCCAGCCCCCTGCTCCAGAGTAGAGCAGAGTACCCGCGGCCGCCGCCGTTGGAGAGATGGAAGCCGCAGGGACGCAGGAGGTGTCTGCGCCGGCCGCCGCCACCGTGGAGGAGGCGGTAGTCGAAGAGGCGGAGGAAGAAACGCCTGCCGAGGTGAAGGACCGAAAAGGCGACCAGAGAGGGGGGGAGTGAATGGGAGCCGATAAAAATTCTTCTCGAGGGAGATTGAAACTCCGACAAGACGAACTAGCTCGGTCGAACCCCCGAAATCACACGCTCCGCACTTCTACCTCCCGTTTGCCAAAACCACGTAGCCACCGAAGTGCTACCGGTCCTAGGAACAAACTCTACCAAAGCAACCACAACACACACGCAGCACCGACAAGCGGAAACAACTCGAAAGCCGGCTAACCGAGGGGGCGGTTAGACCGGGTATAGGGGGCGGTTAGACCGCCTCCACTCGGCAACCAAGAAATCCTCCGAAACGCCTCTTCCGAGCACCAAAACACACCACGGTTTCACCAACAGAGATCTCCGGTCAAGGCCATGCTAGCTACCGTAAAATCTTGGCGAAAACCAAAACTTCACCCAAGGGCCTAGGGGCGGTTAGACCGGCTACCCGGGGCGGTCTAACCTCCCGTACCCAAGCAACGAACTCCAACCAAGAACACCTAGCAAACAAGACGAGAACGACCCCAAATTTCACCCGTACACTCCTCCGATCAAGGCGAACAAACTCACAGAGGAAAATCCGGCGAAACAGAACTTTGATCCGGAAAAACCCCGGCGGTTAGGACCGCCCCCGTAGGCGGTTAGACCGCCCCTTCCGTAAACACAAACCCGCGGGTCAAACCTCAACTTCCTCGCGCCCGATCTCCCGAATCACTCCACGGATTGCAGCCAAACTTCGGGGATAGTCGGGTTACCTCCGGGCAACCTCTTCCTCAAAGGAATCGACCCGAAATGCTCACAATCAAGAGAAATCGAAGAAATCGCTCCTCTAGGTCAAGAACTCAAGTTCCAACGAAAACCACCAAATCGAGTCCGATTCAAAGGAGATTTGGGGGCAAAGTCACCGACCAAAGAGGCACAAGAACCTCATACGTGACACCCACCAAAAACCCCAAGAAATCGTTCTCAAAACACCGCCAAAAAGAGCTCCGAAAATCAACATCAAAGAGACGGGAAAACCACCATGAAGAACAACGCCGAACCTTCTATACATGCCATGAATGGTTCGTACAAGGTCTAGTTTGCCACCCAAACATCCATCCCTCTCTCTAGATCTCACATGAAGCTCTCAAACTAGCCTTCTAAAAACCTAGGGAAAATAGAGAACGAAAATGGAAAAACCAAATGAGCTAGGGTTCCAAGGGTTGGCTGCCATCCACCCCTCTAATGAGTATATATGGAGGCACCCAAAAGACTAAAACGCCCTTCACTAATAACTAGGGATACATGCCCCTCAAGGGCGGATTTGGAATTCTTGATGTCTTCACCATCGGACGGATGCCCGGCCGACCGCACTCGCGTAGCCTCGACGCAAGCCTTGCGATCCCGACGCGTGTCCTCCGCTTCGAAGCTTCTCGGCGCCGGCGGCCGGGGCGGTCGACCGCCCCCCCCCCCGGGCGGTTAGGACCGGCCCCGGGAATTCGACCGGCCCCGGGCGGTCCGACCGCCCCTCCCGGGCGGTTGAACCGCCCCCGGGTGGCCGCACCTCCTCGTCGAGTCTTCGGCCTCGGTTTTGTGGCTCAACCGAGTAACCCGGTGGTTTTTCTCGGTGAACCACCGCAAACCCCGCGAACTCGGTGTAGCCTCCGCCAATCTCCACTCATGACTCGGCTCCCACGTAGTCCCGGCTCGCCCTTGGTTTTGAGGCTCTACCAAGAAACCGTCCACGACTTCATCTTGCTCGTTCATGCCACCATGCGGCCCGCACTTGACCCCCGCCGGCCACCGGTCCCTCGAACGAAGCCTACTTGTCTTCTCCACACCGGAGGCCTCACCGCGACGACCTTTCGCGCTTGTTCTTCACCCGCACCAACACGAGTCAAGCCGCAACCTCGCACCTCGCAATACTTAGCCAAGAATCGCTCCACACAACGTTGTCAATCACTCATCACTCAAGGGAGCGACCATCCACCGGTCCTCGAACCACACATGGTCCTCAATCTCCCCCTTGATGAGTGCATTGACAACACACATGATTTGTAACCAAAGAGAAAAAGAAAAGAAAATAAACTACTAAAAGAAAAACTCCAACAAGTGATCGAAAGCCAAAGAAAGGCAAAGAGCAAGATCACTTGAAGAAGAACAAGTCTCGGACCCCTTAGGCAAGGGCAACGGCTCGACACATCCGAGACAAAACCATGCTCAAGCAAAGAGCAAAAACCACCAAAAGCACACAAGGCCACGAGCCAAAAACTCACACAAGAGCTCCCCCCGCACATATGCAAACTCCCCCCGAACCAATGCATGCAAGAAGGTCACTTGGAAATGCATGACAAAGAGCAAACCAAGCTCACATCGCATAGGGCGGTTAAACCGCCCGCACAGCCGGTTAAACCGCCCCCGGTCATGTGACCGCCCCGGGGGGAGGTTAGATCGCCCCCATGTGACCGCCCCCGCAAAAACTTCTCCGAAAATTGCCGAACCACTTTGGACACCTTCCATTAGCTCCCGTGTGCCCAAATCATGCACACACTTCTCTCCCTTGTTGACAATGCATGAATCAAGGCAAAATGCGAAAACTTTCAACATATAGCTTCTCAAATATACAAAATTCATCACAAGGAGCTACACAAGTCCAAATGAGCAAGTTAGATACTCGACAGTTCGTAATGACCTTAACTACATGATCACCAAGTTTCACAATCATTGGACAAGGCTAAAAAGGATTTGAGTAATTTTGCGAAATGTTACTCTCTCACAAGCAAATACCTAAACATGAGCAAAACATATCAAAATGGCAAAGCCACTCAAATTTCATGCTAGGACAGCCATTCTAATCATAAGACCATCATAAACACCCAAAAGCACCTCATGTCATGTCAAAGCCACCGAGCCATGTGCCTACTTCTATGTATGAGACTTCTCATTGGTAGGCAACATGCAACGGTTTAGCACCCAAAGCAAATTAATTTCAGCACATATGACATGGGAGCATATTTTCCAAGCATTTTTCATTTCATTTTCAGATTTATAAATGGTACATGAAATGTCTTTGCGACAAAAAGGAACTTATGCCCCTCCACAAGATGAAGCAAGAGGGCTAAACATTCATGATGGCAAATGAGCCTTTGGCCCCATATGATCAATAAACTAGCTATCCTAACACAAATTAAGCATAGCAAAGCCACTAAAACATGTCAAGATCATATAAAGGCATTTACACATGAGAGATCATATATGTGACATTTTTAAAAAAATTAGCCATCAACCATGGATCATTCATCAAGATCATCAAGAGCTAAGCCAAACTAACCGTAGCATACCAAACAAGCTCACAAGAACATATATAGCAACCCATGGTGAACAATGTATATAGGAGAAGCTTTTCCTATCCAATGCATATGATACAAAATGCATGCAATCTAAGATACAAGGATGCCTATACATCATGTTACATATGCCATGCCAAATGCAATAAATGCACAAAGGAAAGATATACATATGCTACACAAGGAGCTTCACCACCAACTTAGGAAACCAACCACACACACAAAGCTCACAAAAGACCGGCTCCTCGAGGGGAGGCAAAAAGGGCTCGACACCACCGGCAAAAGAACAAAGGAGCACAAAACTCACAAGCTCCCCCTAAACACATGCACTAGGGCCAAAGAGCATACAACGCTCACCCTACACACATGATACAGAGAAGGAGCAAAACAAACCAAGTGGCTTGACCAAGGCCACACACTCGAAGGTCACAAAGCACTTACCTTTATCATTTCTTCACAATTCACTCATCCTTGTCCACCATCCCCGAAAGTGATGCACCTACATGTCACCACCGGGTATGAGGCCGAAGAACCACCCCCGATATCAACCAAATGTTCTCCGGCCTCCCACCTGCAACTCAAAACCAAGAGCGAGAACCAGCAAATGACTCAACACTGGGGTTAGTCCCAAAAGTGTGAAACCAGTGTCGGGCCATTTCCTCAAAAGTAGGGTTAGCAACATTCATCCTACCCTGCCTATCAATACAACGATCCATCCTGTCAAACCTATCAAACCTGGAACCACCATGGGAACACCACTCCCGTCTCACTGGAGGAGTACGAGTACCACGAAAAGGAAGGCATGGTCCGTAGCCCCTCTGAGACTCAAAGCTGCGACGTCTCCCAAACTCGTATTGATCTCAAGGTAGAGAACGTCCGCAAACTCAACACCACCGCGACTCAAAGTGTCTACCATCTGGACCATAACCAAGGGAACTGAAACCACCAACATCACGACCTCGGAAACAGAACCGCCGGAAATCCGGGGAGGGCCGGCCCGACCGCCTAGCCGGGCCTGGGCTCGACCGCCCTTCCCTGGGCAGGGCCGGTCTGACCGCCTAGCCGGGCCGGTCGACCGCCCTCTCCGGACCACCACCGCGGCTACGGGATTTCTCATATCCCCATGCCGGATCCTTACGCACAAAGCCCTTTCCCTTAGGTAGTGGCATACGAGGCTCAGGCACACCATGAGAAGGGTGGTACCTGTCCTTGTTCGCCCACTCCTTGGCCATTCTCGCCTCTCTCTTTCTCTTATAGCAAAACTCTCTATTGTGACCATCCTTCCCACAAAACTCACAATGGAAAAGGATTGGTTTGGGCTTAGGCTTGGGGAGAGGCTCTCCACTTGGTTTCTCACTAGGCTTTTCACTTGCCTTCTCACTCGGTTTTTCTCTCGGTTGGTTTGGCTTGGATGCAAACTTGTCTTTGGGTGTGGGTTTTGGTGGAACCGAAACATTCCCAAATTTCTTTTCTCTCTCACCACCGCCCTCACCAACCTCATCCAATCCCAAAGCCCAACCATCAAAGCGCTTACAACTAGCAATCATCATACCAAGCCGAGGTTCTTGACTCGACAACCAACTCGGCCGCTTCACGCAACTTATCATTCTCATCTTGCAAGCGACCAACACATTTTGCAAGATCCAAATTCTTCATAGCATGCAACTCACATGTAGAACAAGAAGTAGGAATAGGCACTTTCAAATCAGCCTCTAGCGAACCAATGCGAGAACGAAGCTCAACAATTTTCTCATGCAAACCAGGGCAAGAAGTGCAAGCACCAAGCAAAGTGGGTCTAGATTGTAGCTCACCCAATTCAACCCTAAGCACATCTAGTTCCTCACACTTGGAGGCATACTTCTCCCTAAGATCGACCAAGTCGGCTAGGAAAGCAGAGCAATCAAGACAATCATTTTCATCGAAACAACGGGGCTAGCCTTAAGCGAATCAATTTCAAGCTTGCTATCAAGAACCCGTGTTTCTAGCTCGCCCACTCTAGTCCTAGCGTCCTCGAGCAAAGATCTAAGCTCCTTCCTAAGCTTCTTAGCCTCTCTAAGCATGTGATCGCGATTATCAAGCAAGTCAACCAACTCCTCATTCTCCTTGCGCAAAGAAGAGAGCTCATCACATACCTCATCCTCGGAATCCAAGTCCGAGGCGTCCTTCTCGGCTTCTCTTGCGCTCGAACCGCGAGCCATGCCGCGAAGTCGTCCTTGAGGCTTAGGCCCGTCACACAAAGGCCGTTGAGATACTTGCCAAGGTTCTTCTTCTTCTTCCTCTTCTTCTCATCCTCTTCGTCTTCATCACTCGAGCTTGAAGACGTGTCCTCGAAATCAGACTCGATGTCGCTTGATCTCTTCATCTTCTCTCGAGACCAAGCCTTCTTCCCACGTCCATGATCCTTCTTCTTGGACTTCTTCCTCTTGTCCTTGAACTTGTGCTTGTCGTGGTTGTTCACCTTCGGACACTCGGCGAAATAGTGTCCAGTCTTGCCGCACTTGAAGCATGTCCTCGTGTTCCTCCTCATGTTCACCCGGTTCTCGTGCAACCTCTCGAACCGCCCCGTCGGGAGCGCCGGCCCTCGTCCTCTCCAAGCACGTCGAACTCCTCATCTGGCATAGACATCAAAGAGGACAAAGAAAACATCCCGGTGGATGGGTTAGTATTAGCCTTTCCTTTCAAACCACCGACGAGGGCGAGACTATGAGAGTCAGTCGGGCCCTCGATCTTGGCTGTCATGCCCCTATCCACCTCAGCCGACTTGAGCTTCGAGAACAGCTCGTTCACCGTCAGAGTATCATACCTCTCCGACTCGACTATGGCCTCGAACTTTCCGCCCCATATCGTACGATCCAAAGAGTGTAAGAGCTTGACCGCTCTATCATGATCATTGTACGGGAGCACGTCCACATTGGCCCTCATGTTGTTCACCACCACCGTGAACCTCTCGAAACAAGGCATCGATGGACTCACCGGGGGAGATGAGTGAAGTTCTCGTACTCTCTCCGTAGGTCGCATACAACCGTGCCTCGAACTCCGGGCGTTCCGAACATGAGCCTCCTTCAACACCGCCCAAATCCTACAAGCCAAGTGCTCGGTGTGCACCCGATCGAACTCGGGCCGACACAAAGCACGAAACAAGTAGTCGACCGCCTTATTGTTGGCGTCGAATCCGTCCCTCGACCCCGGAGCAAGGAAATCCATCTCCGGGACATAGCCCGTGTCCACCGTGACATCCCAAAGCAACCGACCCTTTCCGCGGAGGAACGCACCCATCCGCTTGCTCCACATCCGGTAGTTCTTGCCATCGAAGTGTGGAGGACCCGAACCCCGTTCCCGGTACGCCATCCTTGGATCTTAGACTCGGTTAGAGTCAACAAAGACCCGAACCGGCTCGATACCACTTGAAGGACCGAAAAGGCGACCGGAGAGGGGGGGAGTGAATGGGAGCCGATAAAAATTCTTCTCGAGGGAGATTGAAACTCCGACAAGACGAACTAGCTCGGTCGAACCCCCGAAATCACACGCTCCGCACTTCTACCTCCCGTTTGCCAAAACCACGTAGCCACCGAAGTGCTACCGGTCCTAGGAACAAACTCTACCAAAGCAACCACAACACACACGCAAGACCGACAGCGGAAACAACTCGAAAGCCGGCTAACCGAGAGGGGCGGTTAGACCGGGGTATAGGGGGCGGTTAGACCGCCTCCACTCGGCAACCAAGAAATCCTCCGAAACGCCTCTTCCGAGCACCAAAACACACCACGGTTTCACCAACGGAGATCTCTCGGTCAAGGCCATGCTAGCTACCGAGAAAATCTTGGCGAAAACCAAAACTTCACCCAAGGGCCTAGGGGCGGTTAGACCGGCTACCCGGGGCGGTCTAACCTCCCGTACCCAAAGCAACGAACTCCAACCAAGAACACCTAGCAAACAGCACGAGAACGACCCCAAATTTCACCCAGACACTCCTCTGATCAAGGCGAACAAACTCACAGAGGAAAATCCGGCGAAACAGAACTTTGATCCGGAAAAACCCCGGGCGGTTAGACCGCCCCCTGTAGGCGGTTAGACCGCCCCTTCCAGAAACACAAACCCGCGGGTCAAACCTCAACTTCCTCGCGCCCGATCTCCCGAATCACTCCACGGATTGCAGCCAAACTTCGGGGATAGCTGGGTTACCTCCTGGGCAACCTCTTCCTCAAAGGAATCGACCCGAAACGCTCACAATCAAGAGAAATCGAAGAAATCGCTCCTCTAGGTCAAGAACTCGAGTTCCAACGAAAACCACCAAATCGAGTCCGATTCAAAGGAGATTTGGGGGCAAAGTCACCAGCCAAAGAGGCACAAGAACCTCATATGTGACACCCACCAAAAACCCCAAGAAATCGTTCTCAAAACACCGCCAAAAAGAGCTCCGAAAATCAACATCAAAGAGACGGGAAAACCACCATGAAGAACAACGCCGAACCTTCTATACATGCCATGAATGGTTCGTACAAGATCTAGTTTGCCACCCAAACATCCATCCCTCTCTCTAGATCTCACATGAAGCTCTCAAACTAGCCTTCTAAAAACCTAGGGAAAATAGAGAACGAAAATGGAAAAACCAAATGAGCTAGGGTTCCAAGGGTTGGCTGCCATCCACCCCTCTAATGAGTATATATGGAGGCACCCAAAAGACTAAAACGCCCTTCACTAATAACTAGGGATACATGCCCCTCAAGGGCGGATTTGGAATTCTTGATGTCTTCACCATCGGACGGATGCCCGGCCGACCGCACTCGCGTAGCCTCGACGCAAGCCTTGCGATCCCGACGCGTGTCCTCCGCTTCGAAGCTTCTCGGCGCCGGCGCCGGGCGGTCGACCGCCCCCCGGGCGGTTAGGACCGGCCCCCGGAATCCGACCGGCCCCGGGCGGTCCGACCGCCCCTCCGGGCGGTTGAACCGCCCGGGTGGCCGCACCTCCTCGTCGAGTCTTCGGCCTCGGTTTTGTGGCTCAACCGAGTAACCCGGTGGTTTTTCGGTGAACCACCGCAAACCCCGCGAACTCGTGTACCCTCCGCCAATCTCCACTCATGACTCGGCTCCCACGTAGTCCCGGCTCGCCCTTGGTTTTGAGGCTCTACCAAGAAACCGTCCACGACTTCATCTTGCTCGTTCATGCCACCATGCGGCCCGCACTTGACCCCCGCCGGCCACCGGTCCCTCGAACGAAGCCTACTTGTCTTCTCCACACCTGGAGGCCTCACCGGCGACGACCTTTCGCGCTTGTTCTTCACCTGCACCAACACGAGTCAAGCCGCAACCTGCACCTGCAATACTTAGCCAAGAATCAGTCCACACAACGTTGTCAATCACTCATCACTCAAGGGAGCGACCATCCACCGGTCCTCGAACCACACATGGTCCTCACGAGGGTGGACTGGTTGACATTGCCAGTATCCTCGGTGCTCCGGCCGTGACTATCGTCCGGTCGAACTTGTAAGTACCACGTCCTCATGAGCAGTACTCGTTGTAGTAGTCGATTTGTCTGACGACCCTTTGTGGATACTTCTGCAGAAAATCCACAGATCTGAGCTGGGACGGAGAAGAGCCCTCGACAGCAGAGGCGGAGGAGACTGCGCCGTCAGTCGAGGAGGCCGCTCCCGAAGCCCAAGCCGCGACCGAGCCCCCAGCTACCGAAGCGCCGCTGCCAGAGGCGGTCGTAGTCGAAGGTGAGTACCCGTCTTGAGGCTGTAGTACTCCAAGATGAGTAGTCATAGGAACTGATGCGCGTGTTCCTTGTTGGCAGGCGCTGAAGGAGATGACATCCCTGCAGGGGTGCCCGTGCAGGAGTTGACGCCAGCTGCCCCGGAGGCTGCGGAAGGAGCCCCCGAGCCCGCGGGTGAAGCCGTCGAGAAGTCCGCCGGGGGAGAAGCGGCTACCACGTCGCCAGGGGTTGCCCTGGAGGTGGCTATTCGATCCCCCGAGATCCAAGACGCGGAGCCTATCCGCTCGGCGCCGATGATAGAGGCTACGTCGAGTAGCCGCGGCGGGATTGAACTCCTGGCCGACGACCTTGTCGAGCCGGCGATGTTGGCGCAGCACCTGGAGGCGATGCGACGAGCCGAGCAGTGGATGAAGGTACGTAGCCGTAGCCTCCCGAGTAGTCAACCCTTTGCGTTGAGTACTCTGCTTGACTTGAGCTTGTCTTGTGCAGTACGTCGCGGAGCGATCCCGCGAGAAGACGAATCTGCTGCAAGGTTATGGCGATACCGTGCTCCGAGCAGAGGCCCTGGAGGAGCAGCTCGTGAAGTCGTGGAAGCACGCGGCCGCGATGCAGTCGAAGCTCGATGCCGCCTTCGCCAAGTACCACAACGACGTCATGGACTTGCAGGCAAAGGGCGACGAGTTGGTGCGGAAGAACAAAGGTCTCCGCAACAAGAATAAAGGTGTGTCTCTTGACTTGTCGGGTACTTGTTGGAAGTCGTCAAGGCTCTGACCCGTTGCTGTGTTTGCAGAACTCGAGGGCCAGGTGGAGCAGCTGAAGGCCTCGGAGGTTAGCATGAAGAACCTCTTCTACGGGAGCGAGAAGCCCGCCGTGTACTTGAGCTCGACTACAAGGAGCTCGCCTTCGAGTGCGAGAAGCACATGGAGCTGCGGATTGCATCCGACCGGATCTCGTCAAGCGCTACAAATCTTTGCGAAGTTGAATGAAGATTGCGAGGCGCTCCGGCCCACCGAAGGACCTTGAAGAGGTCGCTCTCCCGATCGCGAGGCTTCGGTGCCGCACCCGGCGGCCCCAAGATCGCCCCTCTTGCGGATCGACTTCATGAGGCGCCAAGCCGGCTGGCCGCTTACGTCAAGCACATGGCCAAGTCGATCCCGAAGCAAGCATGCGGCCTTCATGAAGTCGTACTTCCCGAAGGCTCCAGTGGAGGTGGTCGCCGGCGGGGTAGCCGCCAACTGCTCGGATGAGTAGTACGCGGAGCTGCTGGAGCAGATGGCTCCCATAGCGGAGCAGGTAGCCGAGAAGTTGAACCTCCAGTAGTCCTGCATAGGTAGCTAGTAGCCGTAGTTGTACAGGAAACAGTTGTAATGAACTATTCATGTATCAATGAAATGAGAATTTCCATCAATGAGTACTCGTAGCCGCGATCTCAGAGTGCGGAGCGCCCATCGTGGAGTAGGTGCGAGTAGTAGTACTCGGCTTAGTAGTCCCGTCGTAGGGAGCAAAACAGTAAACAAGTTGATGAACAATCAAGCTTTATTACTGAAGAAGTACACCTGGGTGGCCAGGGCCGTAGTTACAAGTAGTCGCTCGGACCGGAGGCCGCTGCGACCTAAGTGGCGCCGGAGCGGGTAGCCGCTGCGCCGAGTGATCCGTAGGTAGCCGTGTAGGCTGGATCGCAGATCCGTAGGTAGCCGAGCAGGCTGGATCTTGGAGTGTGGTCTCTTGGTAGACCGCTGCTGGAGTCCTTGACGCTCGTCGCAGCCCCAGGGTCCGTAGGTAGCCGCGCGGGCTGGACCATGGTGGAGAGTAGTCCGGAGACTTGGAGCCAGGACCCGGAGGGTCGCTTGCAGCAAGGGGTGTCGGAGTAGTCGAGTAGACTTGAACCCCGGAGTAGTTGTGTAGACTAGGCGTAGAATCGACAGAGTTGGTCGACGTTCCACGAGTTGTTGACTTCTTCGCCTTCAAGTGTTTGGAGGCGGTAGGAGCTCGGCCGGCCACCTTGGCCACGGTGAAGGGGCCTTCCCGTGGGGAGCCGAGCTTGTGCGGTCCTTCCGTGTTCGGGATACGGCGGAGGACAAGATCTCCAACGTTGAAGGAGCGTTCCTTGACGTTGCGATCGTGGTAGCGTCGGATACCCTCTAGGTACCTTGCCGATTGGACGAGGGCGGCGCGCCGAGCTTCTTCGAGGTCGTCGATATCAACTCGTCCGTCGTCTTCCGAGACGCCTTCGTCGTAGTGCTCCACCGCCGGCGAGTTCCATATGACGTCGGCAGGGAGGATGGCTTCGCAGCCCTAGACCGAGAAGTAGGGGGATTGCCCCGTTGGCTTGGATGGTTGAGTCCGCGGCCCCCCGCAGTGCGTTGGGTAGTTCCTTGATCCACTTGCCCCCTTTGGAGTTGGCGGCGTCGTGTAGCCGCTTCTTGAGGGCGTCGAGCACCATCCCATTGGCGCCCTCGACTTGTCCGTTGGCCCGTGGATGGGCGACCGAGACGTATCTCGACGTCGATTCCGCTATTCTCGCGGTACTCCCGTAACCGGTGGTTGTTGAAATTGGACCCCGTGTCCGTGATGATGCGGTGGGGTAGCCCATAGCGGTGTACGAGTTCATCCGGGAAGTCGAGTACTCGTCGGCCTTGGGGCATGTGACCGGCTTGACCTCGATCCACTTGGTGAACTTGTCGATGGCCACCGCACCCCGTTGAATCCTCCCCGGCGCGGTTGGCGGGGCCCAATCATGTCGAGCCCCCCGGCGGGCAAAGGGCCAGGTTGGCGGTATGGTGACTAGCTTGTAGGCTGGGACGTGTTGCTGCTTGGCAAAGAACTGACATCCTTGGCACCTTCTGACGAGTTCTTCGGCATCGACCAGGGCAGTGGGCCAGTAAAAGGCTCGCCGGAAGGCCTTGCTGACTAGCGTGCGTGACGACGCGTGGTTGCCGCAGATGCCCTTGTGGATCTCCTCCAAGATGTCCTTGCCTTCTTCGCGGGGGACGCACTTCATGAGTACTCCAGAAGACGCACCCCGCTTGTAGAGTTTGTCTCCGACGAGGACGTAAGACTTGGCGCGGCGGACGAGTTGTTCGGCTGCGTTCTTGTCGGAGGGGACCCTCTGCTCGCTGAGATAGTCGATGAAGGGTTGCCTCCAGTCCACGTCGATCATCATGACCTCCTACCCAGCTGGTGGATGGGCTGGCACAGTGGTCGGTGGCGCCGGCTCCGGGATGGATGGCGCGTGAAGCTCATGGACGAAGACGCCCGCGGGTACTTGGGCGCGGGTGGATCCGAGCTTCGAGAGGACGTCCGCTGCAACATTGTTGTCGCGGACGATGTGGTGGAACTCGAGACCATAGAATTTGTTCTCGAGCTTGCGGACTTCTAGGCAGTAGGCGTCCATGTTCTCCTTGTTGCGGTCCCAGGACTTGTTGACTTGGTTGATGACCACTGCGGAGTCGCCGTAGACTAGTAGCCGCTTGATGCCAAGTGAAGCCGCAAGGCGGAGCCCATGTAGAAGGGCTTCGTACTCGGCTTCGTTGTTTGAGACCTTCCGGAAGATCGCGGGACGTACTTGAGTTGTTCGCCCGTTGGAGAGATCGGGGAGTACCCCTCGCGCCGCGCCCTCGAGGTTGAGTGAGCCATCAAAGTACATCACCCAATGCTCGGTCGCGCGGTTGGAGTAGGTAGCCGGTTCTCCCGCCACTCGCCATGAAGTCGACTAGTGCTTGCGACTTGATGGCCGTGCGTGGCTTGAAGTCGATAGTGAGGGCGCCGAGCTCGGCCCCCACTTGGAGATTCTTCCGGTGGCGTCTTGGTTCCTCGGGATGTCGCCGAGCGGGTAGTCGGTGACGACGGAGACCGAGTACTCCCCGGAAGTAGTGTCGTAGCTTCCGCGAGGTGATGAGTAGGGCGTACGGGAGCTTCGTACGGGCCGGTAGCGAGCCTTGGACTCGATAGAACCTCGCTAACGAAGTAGACCGGGCGCCGGACCGGGTAGGCGTGGTCGTCTTCCCCGCCGCTCGACAACGATGGCGATGCGACCACGTGAGTAGTCGCAGCTAGGTAGAGCAGTAGCGCTCGCCCTTGTGAGGAGCCGTGAGGATTGGCGGCTTCGACAGGAAGTCCTTGAGCTGGGCAAGGGCTTGATCCGCCTCTGCGGTCCACACGAACTTCTCGTGATGCTTGAGTAGTTTGAAGAAGGGGAGGCCCCGTTCTCCTAGCCTCGAGATGAATCGTTCAACGCCGCCATGCACCCCGTCGGCTTACGGACGTCCTTGATGCTCGTGGGAGCTTTCATGCCGGTGATGGCGGAGATCTTCTCGGGGGTTGGCTTCAATGTCGCGCCGGGCCGATGATGAAGCCGAGTAGCTTGCCCGAAGGGACGCCGAAGACGCACTTGTTCGGGTTGAGCTTCCGGCGGTACTCGCGTAGCGATGCGAAGGTCTCTTCAAGGTCGTCGATGAGGGTACCGGAGTCCCTCGGTTTTGACAACCACGTCGTCCACGTAGGCCTCGACGTTCTTGTTGAGTTGCCGCTTGAAGCGAGCCCGGATGGCCCGTTGGTAGGTAGCGCCGGCGTTCTTCAACCCGAATGACATGGTCGTGTAGCGATGACGCACCAAACGGGGTGATGAACGCGGTCTTCTCCTGGTCTTCTTCCTTGATCGCGATCTGGTGGTACCCGGAGTAGCAGTCGAGGAAGCAGAGCAGGTCGCAGCCCGCCGTGGAGTCGATGACTTGATCAATCCGCGGCAACCCGAAGGGGTCCTTGGGGGCAGTGCTTGTTGAGGTCGGTGTAGTCGACGCACATCCTCCACTCGTTCGAGTTCTTCTTGCGGACGAGGACGGGGTTGGCGAGCCACTCAGGGTGGAAGACTTCTCGGATGAAGCCGGCCGCCAGGAGCTTGGCGAGCTCCTTTTTGATGGCGTCTCTTCTGTCGTCGGCAAAGCGTCGGAGGTGTTGTCGCTTGGGGGTGGCCTTTGGATCGACGTTGAGGCAGTGCTCAATCAGCTCCCTGGGCACTCCTGGCATGTCGGCTGGCTTCCACGCGAAGATGTCGCGGTTAGCCCGAAGGACGCTGATGAGCGCGTCTTCCTATTTGGGGTCGAGGCCGGCTCCGATGGTGGTGGTCTTGCTGGGGTCGCCTGTTCCAAGGTCGATCGCCCTGACGAGTACCTCCTCAGGTGGCTGAGGCTTGTTGGCGCTGTCGGACTTCTCCGGGATGTCGAGTTCGCTCGTGGCAAGCTTCTTCGACGCAACGTAGACCTCCATCATCGGGTTGGGTACTTGGTTTGTTGAAGCGATCACCACGGCCTCTGTATCGCAGTCGTGAGATATCTTCAAGTCCCCCTGGAGGGAGAGTACACCGGCTGGGCTCGGCATCTTGAGTACCAAGTAGGTGTAGTGGGGCACCGCCATGAACTTGGCGATGGCTGGTCTGCCGAGGATGGCATGGTAGGAAGTCTCGAAATCCGTGACGTCGAACTTGATGTACTCGGTGCGGTAGTTGTCCCGAGACGCCCCGAAGGTAACTGGCAGTACCACTGAGCCCAGTGGGATAGCCGCGTTGCCTGGGACGATGCCGTAGAAGGGCATGCTGCTCTTGTCGAGCATGGGGGTGACGTCGAGGTTCATCTTCTTCAATGTCTTGGTGAAGAGGACGTTGAGCCCGCTTCCACCGTCGATGAGCACCTTGTTGAGCTTAGAGCCCGCCACCGTTGGTTTCAGGACGAGAGGGAAGCGTCCTGGTTCGGAGAAGCTGGTCCACTGGTCCGCGCGGGAGAAGGTGATGGGTACCTCTGACCACCTGAGCGGGGTCAGAACCGCTGGTTCGATGGACATCACTTCACGACGAGTAGCCTTCTGCTCCCGCCTGCTAGGCAGTCCGCCGAAGAGGATGTTGACGGTCTTCTCGGGTTCTTGGAAGTCGTTGTCGTCGCCGTCCTTCTTCTTGCCCTTTTGGTCGTGAGGGTGCGGTGGCTCCGGCGTATCCTTGAGTGCATGCCTGAGCTGGTAGCACTGCTCTGTAGTGTGGTTGCCGTTAGGATGCCACGGGCACTTCTCCTTCAGCAGGTCCTTGAACCCGCCGGAGTTCTTCTTCGAGTTCCCTTTCGGAGGGCGCTGGATAGCCGCGACGGTATTGTCTGGCTTGCGCTTGCGGTTGGAACCCGAGAAGTTGTTGTTGTTGTTGTTGTTGCTGCGGCCGCCTTGGTTTGCATTGCTGCCGCTGCCGCCGCCCTGGCTCTGCTTGGACTTGGCGCGGATGGCGTCGTACTTGGCGTTGGCCTTGTCCTCTTCGTCCGCCCAGGACATGATCATGTCCTTGAGGTGGGGAATGGACCTGGGCCGGCGACGACCGAAGTCTTCGAAGGTGCGGCGATGGTAGAGGCCGTCCTGGAAGAGGTCGATGACCTCCTTGTCGGTGACGTCGACGACGGTAGCGCGCTTGTCGAAGAAGCGGCGCATGTACTTGCGGAGGGTCTCGCCTTGTTCCTGCTTGATCATGGCAAGGTCCATGCGAGTACCCGAACGGCCCATGGCGCCCGCGAAGTTGCTCGTGAATTGTTCCTTCAGCTGGTCCCACTTGTCGATCGAGTGCTTGTCTAGCGACTCGAGCCATGTGAGTGGGGCTTGGTCCAGGCAGAAGGGGAAGTAGAGGCACTTGGTGTCGCTGTTGCCGCCAGCGTTCTCGATGGAGAGGGCGTAGCATCGGAGCCACTGGATGGGGTCCTGCTTCGCGTCGTACTTGGTGATCCCCAAAGGCTTGAACTTGTCGGGGAGGAGCAGGTTGCGAAGCCGGGGTGAGAAGGCGGGGAAGCCGTCGCCTTCAGCAGCAGTGGTCGACTTCTTCTGCCGCAACTCCTCGATCCTCTGGCGAGCATCGTACCCGCCATGAGAGGCACCGAGGCGTGGCTATGCGCGTGGCCGCGGCCGCCGCGGGCGCCGCCGCCTCCGGCCTTTCTTGTTGGCCCCGTGGTTGGAGCCGCCGCCGTCGGCGCCGCCGCCGTCGTCGTGTCGTTGCCGCCGCCACCGCCGGAGCACCGGTGGGGAACGACTTCTCGGTTGCCTTGGTCTTGCCGTGAAGGTCCGCCGGCATTGGAGCGGCGACGGTTTGGGTCGACCGGGATGTCGCCCCGAGTACGGTTGGGGCCGGGATCAGCACTTGCGACTTGTAGATTCGTTGTCGCGGGGCTTAGCCGGGGAGAGGTTGGCCGACTTCGTTGTTGACCCGCATGAAGTAGGCTTCTTCGGCCGAGCTTGGCGATGACCTCTCCGGCGCGTATGCCCCGAGCTCGTCGTGCGATCGCTCGTGATCGACATGAGGCACTCGCTCGGGGGTGGTGTGTACTCGCTCTTGACCGCCTCGAGAGCCTCCGCGAGGTTGCGGATGGGAAGATTGTCTCCGAGCCGCCGGTGCCGTTCGCTACGCTTCTGTTGCGCTCGCGTCGGGCGTCCCCGTTGGCGACGGTCTCGTCCGGCGGGTGCGTTGGCGTACGGCTCGTCCGCGGAGATGTCCTCCGTGTACCGTCTTCGGCCGCGCTTGAGGGTCCTCGGGGTGTTGTCGCCGGCGGCCATGAAGACTTGGCGATCGGGGGTACCCAAGTGCCGGACTCGGAGGGTGCCACCTCGGTTGGTGTGTTTGAGTCAGCCTGGGCTAGTGGCGTTCCCTCCTGGAACGGGAGTGAGTCGATGTAGGCGACGTAGCATGAGTCCTCTTTTGTCAGTTCAGCGGGCTTGCGGTCGGCCGCATGGACGTATCTTCCGGCCGGCGTCGATTTTATAACCGGCCCGTAGGGCCGGCCCTGACAGGGGAAGCTCGGAGGAGTCATCTTCGGACTCGGGCTCCTCAGGGTCCGACCCAAAGTCGAATTCGTAGTCCGGGTTCGAGTAGAACTCGGAGAGAGGACCGGAGTCCGAGATGTGGTCGGGGACGGCGTCGAGTCCGAGTTGTACTCGGTTACGGGCTCCTTGCCGGCCCGGCGTGGTGTAGGAGCCCCCGTGCGGGCCCGCTGAGGACGCGAGGGCCACGCGCGGAGCGCTGGCGTGGAGAAGGGGCCGCCTGCGATGGCTGAACAGCCGGCTCGCATGCGACGACCCATGGCGACGTCGGGTTCGAGTTGGAGACGGACTCGAGCTCGAAGTCGGCGTGATGGTTGAAGAGCGAAATTTCGCCGAAGTTGTCGGCGAGTTCGCCTGTGACAACTTCGGGAAGCGTCACGAGGCCTGTCTTCGGGTTGGGCTGCATGGTTAGGCGGCGCTGGAAGGAGCCCGCGCCATCGCGGTGCGGCACCCGGTGCGCCGAAGACGAAGGTGTCGCCGCGATTGAAGGCGACGGTTGGCTTGATGTGAACGGAAGCCGTCGAGTTCGCCATGTGATCTCGAGCGAGAGCCCCTACCCGGCGCGCCGGTGTCGGTGTTTTAGACCGGCAACCTACTACGGGGGAGTACCCGAAGTAGATGAATGTGACTCGCCGAGATCGGTAACTCGAAGGAAGAGACACGTGGCACACAATTTAGACAAAGTTCGGGCCGCGAGGTGCGTAATACCCTACGTCCTGTATGCTGCGTAGCTCTGGATTGATAGGGCACGATTACACGATGGTGCAGTTGTGCGCCGTGGGTTGTATGAGATGAGATTGGATGAGGGAGATCGGTCCCTGCCTCGCCTTATATAGTCCGGGAGGCAGGGTTACAAGTCGGAGTAGGAAGAGAGTACTAATCGAGTACGTCTAGGAGTCCTCTGTACAGTGCGGAACATGCACAGCTTCCTAACCGAGTACTACTCCTGTGTAGTCCTTGTGCTCCACGCCTTCAGATGCCGTGTAGCGCAAGTTGGGTAATCCCAGGGGCCCACCAAGTAGTCGGTCCTGGTACCCACCGAGGTAGTGGGCCCAGGGAGGTCCATACGACAGGTTGGTATGTAATTTCTAGAGATTTTTACTTTCATGTTGCAAGCAATACCTAGAGGTTTGATAGTTCTACCATCTCCCATAATTAATTTCGTTGATGTTGGAGCTAAGTCTAGGTTGTGGTCTTGAACTTTATCGTAAATTTTAGAAGATAGGACACTTACTTGGGCTCCGATGTCGCATAAAGCTTTGCATTGAACTCCGTTGATCTCGCAACTCAAGTGTGGTGTCATCTTCTCTTCTTCTTCGGATCCTATCGCGTAGACTTCGGCGAGGCGAGCATATGGTGAAGCTTCGGGCTTGATCCCCATGATTCTCTTCACCTCGGCTATGTGTTCCGGATCCACTATGTCATCTCCAAAGAGTTTTTGAAAAATCTCACCGGTGGTTTCAAGGTCGTATGAATTTTCCTCTTTCTTCTCCGGTGGGAAATCCACTTCCAATGCTCTCGCCATTCCCTTTTGATTAGGGAACGGTCTTCTCTTGTCGAATACTTCTCCGTAATCAATAGGAACCCAATTCATTGGTTCGAATTCCCTTAGTGGCTTCGCGCTTGACATGCTTCTCTTGTTCATCTCATTTGGTACGGCGAAGTCAACGCTCGGTGTAGTTCTTGACTTGATGTGTTCTTGTTCAAGCTTTTCCGCGATTGGTTCCACTTTTGTGACTTTCGGGGTTGCCTCTTTAGAAAAATCAGCACACTTCTTCTTCTTCCTCGAATTATATTCCGGCTCTTTCGCAAGTCTTGTTTCCCAATCTCTTCGCATGGCAGCCGCTTTACTAATTTTTTGTAGAAGTTGGGCTGCTTCCGTGAGTGTTTTCTCCATGAGATCCCCACTGCACACATTTCGACGTGTTGCATGCAACTAGGGGTTAGGGAAAAGAAAAATGTATGCAAGAGTATGTCACCGGTGAAGCCGAGTTTTGGTCCTTATTCGATTAACCCATTAAACCTATCCCAGGCTTGGTCTATCCCTTCCTCTTCTCCTTGCATGAAATTGATCACTTGCCTCCTTAGATGTTGAACCTTGCTAATTGGAAAGAACTTCTCGCAAAACTTCTTTGTCAACTTGTTCCAATTGCCTTCAACTTCAAAGACGCAACCGAATACCATGTCTTTGCATTGCCGGCAAGTGAGTAGGAAAAGAGATTCCATTTGAACCATTCATCAGGGACTCCTTCTTGACGCACCGTGTTGCATATCGTCGTGAAATCCCTTATGTGTCTATATGGGTTCTTCGTAACCATCCCTTCGAATGGGTTTGCCGCCACAATCTCGATGATCTTGGATTTAATCTCATACTTGGTCGCTTCGAGCTTCGTATCCGACTCTTATACTTTTATTTCTTCACATCGAGGGCTAGCGTAATCCCTTAATGATTTCTCCGGTTCTTCCACGGGTTGATTAACGAACGCCATCTAGACAATAAGATAAAAACAAAACAAAAATGAAACAAGTATTTTTCTAGATAATATATGTTAGATATAGCAAACGAAAGATAAACTAAATATAAAACTAAGTTAAATGCAAATCAAACGATGTAAACTAGCTTGCTCCACGGCAACGGCGCCAGAAAAAGGGGCTTGTTGACGGATAAAAGACGTATCCCTCTACGATCCGCAAGCGTACGAACCCCACACCTTTTCACCACGGGATTCCCAAGGTTCTTGTCAATCCGCGGAGCAAGGGGATTACAAGCGTTCGATCTACAACGACACACTAGCTACTAAAACCCTAACTATTATTATGCTAGAAAACAACTAAACTACACTAGAGAGAATGATTAAGATATCAAGATAAAAGACACTCACCCACGGGTCTACGATACTAGAACATGCAATCGCTTAAAGACATGAAAACCAATCTAATCTATCGGGGGTTGTGACCACGGTTTCACCCTTTCCCTCCTCTCGTACTGTCACTACGCGAAGGTATTCATGACTATACCTATGATGGACACGGCGTATTGAATGGATCCAAGGAAGCATTGGAGCTCTACTCCCTTTACGGCATGGTAGCTAACCTTAAGCATTAAAGTATATTCAACACAAGATGATATATCCACGTTTTAAATAGCGCGCTATTCAATTTTGCGTTTTCTATTTCTGGGCGCTATTGACGCTATAGCGGCCGCTATAGCGACGCTATTGCCACGCTATAGCGGCATCTCAGTGATGTAGCGACAGTTCGCTGCTCGCGCTATAGCGCCGCTATAGCGCAGCTATAGCGCGCTATTTTTTTCCAGACAAGAGAACATGATAACCATATTGTATAAGTAACTAAACTGTAGAAGTGTCTGACACATTAACACAATAATTCAAGTCAAATGATAACAACAATCCATGAAGGTTTGAGCAGCGAGCAAAGGAAAATATAATCCATAGTCCATGCTGGTAAGTTGATTAAGTTCACAATTCAAAGTTTCAAATTCTCAAAGCAAATAGCAAAGGAAAATAGTCGTCCAGCCATCTGAATTTATCAATTCAACATTGGCAGCCAAGACTACAAGAGCAATGATCTAGTAACTAGTAGCTTCAGCCTCAGAATCAGATAACATATCAATATCATTGTCTTCTTCATCATCGAAGATGGAGATGATTGCTCATCCTCAAATGTATGGATCAACCTCTTTCTCTTCCTGCTCTTTGATTTCTGCTGGTTACCTCTCTTACTTGTCTCTTCTCCTCGAGGTGCAGCTGCAACTCCTTGTGATGAAGCTCCAGCTTCTCCTTCCTCTAAATCTGTTTCTGTTGGCTCAATACCAGTGATCCACTCATTGTCTTCATCTTCTAAAGCATCATGGACAGGTTTCTCTAAGGGATCTCTATCCTTATTGGCCTTCTTTGCCTTAGTTTTGAGTTGAACTTGACAAAGACAAGATCCTTCATTCTATCATGAAGGAGCCTATTGCGTCTCTTTGTGTGGACCTGTATAGATTTAATTTTGTTATTTTTTCCAACAAGTAAATGACAAAAGAGGATTAAACAATTGCAAAAGAAATATAGAAAATAGGACATCTAAGTTAGATGCATACTTACTTGTTCATATGAACTCCAACATCTCTCACAAGCTGATGAACTACATGTCAAACTTAGAATTCTTGCAGCTAGCTTTCTGAGGTTTGGTGCACTACTTCCATGATTCAGCCACCATTTTGCTAAATTACAAAAAAATTGGCATATATACTCACATGCCCTGTCCCTTTTCTCTTCTCTTTTTTCAGTGGATAGTTTCGATTGGACCTTTTCAACAACACTAGATCTTCCCTTCCTTGCAGCCAGTATTTCTTCTGGTGTCAGTTTACAATACTTATCCATAGGACCACCTGAAGAAGAACCTTTGCTTGTCACCTTCTTTAACACAATAACTGAATTGCCCCGTGTATCACCGTGTTCCTCTTCCTCTCCTTCGAATGGCTCAAATCAACTTCAGCTCTATCCTCTTCTTTCTCCTTATTCTTTAGATCCTTTTTATCCAACTTCTTTGACATCAACTTAAGCATTTCTTCAGTCACATCACGTGGAACTTTTTTACACGTTACAACACCACATTGAGGAACTTTACCAAGGTGGTATTTGATTCTGGTTATTCCACCATGATAGATGCCACCATAGTAGTTGCACTTGAGAGAGTTTTTCTTGGACACATCTGGCATCGTGCAGTGTTTCCAAGCTGGGTCAGCAGTACCAACATCTTCTTGGACTGTGGATGCAGTGCTTGACAAGCCTACATTAAAATATACAATAAAATATTTTTAGAATGATTTGAGAAAAAATATTGCTACACTAAAATATTGCTCCACTAAAATATGAAGTAGAAAGACTGAAATGCTACAGACTCCCAATATCGAGTGCACTACTTCAGATTATGATTCAGGTTAACTTGCAATACTTGCATTACTGTTCAGCACTTTAGCATTATAATTCAGGAAATGCAGATCACAGTCATGCCTACTATTCAGATCAGATCAAATTCTAATGCACTTCAGCACTTCTAATGGACTCTAGATAACCAGGCCGCTAACTCCCTCATCCTTCAGTTCAGATCAAATTCGAGTTGGATACAGACTCCCAAAAACAGGGGAGAAGAACCGGCGACTGGAAAAAGAATAGGGGAAATAACTTGCCTACTATTGGATCGATGTCACTTGGCGTGGGAGAAGCCATTATTGGGTTTGGTCTTGACTGCCGGCGAGTTGTTGTGCCGTCGCCGAGCCGCTGTCCGCGTCCGTCGTCGCCGAGCCGCTGCGCTCGCCTGCCGCCGCGCTAGCCTGCTCGCCCGCGCTGCAGCCACGCTCGCCTGCTCGCCCGCGTTGTCCGCGTCCGCCGTCGCCGAGCCGCTGCACTCGCCTGCCGCCGTGCTAGCCTGCTCACCCGCTCTGCAGCCACGCTTCCCTGCTAGCCTGCGCTGCCGCCGACTCATGTGGTGTGGACAGATGCTAGGGTGCACGTTCAACAATTCAGTGGGTCAAGGCATCAAACAAGTTGGGCTGGGCCGCTGGGTCAATTTCTTTTTTTTTGGTACTGACCTTGCTAGGCAATAAATAGTGGCAAAATAGCGCCGCTATGGCGCTATTTGCATTTAGCGCCGCTATAGCTCGCAATAGCGCCAATAGCGCCGATAGCGTCAAAATAGAGAAAAGCGTCGCGAGGATTGACTTGGCCGCTATAGCGGCGCTATAGCGCGCTATTTTTTTCGTGATGATATATAGATAATCCGACAAAGTGCGATTACATCTCAAGGTCGATTACAACCCATGGACGAATGAGAAGATTACCCCATCAAGGTGTTGATCATGGCACCGTTGATAATGGTTTTCCTTCCGACAGTGTCTTCCTTCTTCTCCACGAGAGGGTGCTTCCTTCGAGGTGGTTGATCTCCCTCCGGAGATCCTCCTCCTCTCTCTCTAGCTTGTGGATGGCCTTCTGGTGCGAATGACTCTCCCCTCTGTCGAATGGCGGCGCCCAGGCTTTTAGGGTTCAAGATCCTTCGGGTGCAAGGAAAACGGGACCGAACCAGCCACCGGAGTGGGCTGGGCCGGCCGGCCTGGGCCCACCTCGGCCTGGTTCGGTCGCCCCTTTCGCTCCATGGGTCCTTATGCATTTATGTAATTTGCCGCCTCCACTTGCATGATTTTGACGATGTCATCCTCACGTCCAAGATGGAGGTTCCCTTCGCATGATGTTCGGTCTTTTACGCTTCAATCCTCGGGGGTGTTCCTCGTAGCACTTCGGTCCTCGCGCACCATTGGAAGTGATTTCATCAAGCTCATGAACACAAACAAGACTCCGCAAATGCTCCTTTGAACTTGTTGTGAATCCGTCCTTTTTGTCCATGTTTTCCTACATAAACACAACACTTCCAAATGCATGCACAAAGATGAACTTGTTATATGATTAGTGTGCCTAGTGGCGGGTTAGTTCCATAATCAAATCCAAACCAAAAGTGTAATGAACAAGCTAGGTGTACCAAAATACACCGTCAACATAGACGGTTGCCAAGCCTGAAACGTCAGCATCTGCCCGATAAGCGGGTAGGTCATGTCAGCTTCCCAACAAAGAGCAAAAGCGATGGTTGAATCTAATATGCATGGATAAAACCTATATTGGGCTGTAGAAAGTTATGCATGCAGCAGCGCGAAAGCAACAATCAAGGTATGCGGAATAAGCAGCGAGGTCCACACCTTTGAGGTTCACACCTCTGGGAGGTCCGCATCTCTGAGGTCCACACCTCCGAGGTCCACACCCCTCAACAAGGAAGTCCACACTAAAGCACTGAATCACAACCACGATTCAGCTCCCAACTCTCATCTATGATGTGGGGCCTACCTGCTCCTATCCCCACATCTCAACGGCCTCAGGCCGGGCTCACTCACTCGGAGGAGAGAAGCAGGACAAGAAAAGAGTCTAGCCAGGTGAGAGATCAGAGGACTGTCCATAACCAGTGGACACGGACCATAGCTATAGGTTTAACACTCTGCAAAGGTTGTACAACTGTACCCGCCCGAATAAAGCCGGAAACGGTGGCCGCCGTCCCAAACCCTACCATATGGCTTGAGTCCAAGTAAGTGGATAGTACCCTCCTGCGTCTCCGAGTCTGGCGCAGCCCCTGCTGTAGAGCTCATACTGCCAGCGAGGGGTCCCTCGAAGCTGGGGAACCCTTCCCCAGCCTCGCCGGGGCGAAGTCTTCTAAGGAGGAACGTCATCTCCCATCACGATCACACCGATCCGCCTACAAGAAAGGTGCTATCCACTACGAGTCTCACCCCGCACCCCCGCCCAATACAAGGCGGGCGGTTTGTACGGTAAAAGTCCACTGAAGCAAGGTCAACTGACGATCGGTCCTTAAGGGCCGAGAGCGAGCACTCCCCATCTCCATCACGTCCGACACGCCGCTCGGGCGAGAGGCCAGATTGCATCTCCCCGAGGTAGGCGTTCACAAGTAACCAAACAGCTCGCTCCCGCCAATAACACGTCAAGGAAGAACACACCCAAAACTCACGCTAGAACACACTGAGATCTCCCACATCTCAGTCCAAACCCATAGAACCATCCATAATCAAGCAACAAAAGTATGGATAGTGAGTATATGGGACTAGCTAGGGGTCTGTAGCTAGTCCTGAGGTAGGTAAAGCAAGGAATAAGGATATATCAAATATCAAGGTGTGGCTAAACAAATGGCTATGCAATCCATCAAATCAAGTAACATAAATATAGCACTAGCAACTAATAGCATGCATGGGTTCTACATGGTTGGGAGTGACATGACACCTACGTGGTAGTCATTGTAGAGTAGTAGAGGTTGAGCGTCCACTCGGTCAATGTTGAGGTAGAAGGTCTTCTCGGTCGTTGCAGCTCGGGTCTTCAAACATGAACACAAGCCTACACGAGATGCGACGCGGAAATAAATAACGAGCATTCATCTAGTGCAAAAACATCAATAAGAACCAATTCAGAAGATCCAAATAAACTTCAGAGTAAATACAAGCAGCACTGGTTTAATTAATGGAAATAGAGCAATTGGTTTTAAAAAAAAGTAGTTTAAGCAACTAGTTTTTTATATACTAGAAAACATGGGTTAGTTCATGGTCGAGTAATGGGTCTCACGGCTAAGATTTCTAGAGATCAATCTTGCAAGGTTTAGCTCCCTGATGATCAAAGAAGAAGCGCAAAGGACGATGATAGCAGAGTCAGGCAAAGATATTAGAAAAGGCATTACCATGCCAAGATATGCGGCGACAACTCAAAAGAGATGAAAGGGTCAACTTGCGATCAATATTGAGTGGTGATGGGGTAAGGTGTGCTGAAGAGCTCTACGAGGCATGTACTGGTGATGTGGCAACGTCCATGGCAAGGCAACTAGGTTGCGGCTCGAGGTTGCCGAGTGTGAAGCAGAGGCCTCTGCTCACGACACGGCCGTCCATCACGTGCGGCATCCTGGTTTCAAGCACATGGCAGTATGGCACGGTACACGCTTCACAGCATGAAGCCAAGTAGAGCGAGAGCGGATATGCGTGAATCAGCACAAAGGGAAGGCAGTGGTGTAGGAAAGATAAGTGATGCGAACATGGGGTAGGATTCCTGTCTGCAACACGCCAATGGCTAGTTGCGGGGCTCCGGCGTCCCAGGCCCACATTAGCACAGTGGCGGGCAACGGCCACGAATTCTACTCCAAGAACGCGGGGCAAAAGGGTTTGGTTCAAGGGCAAGAGAGGATAAGGATAGGGTAGCAGCGAGCGCCTCGGAATTATGAAACCAACGCAAGTGGTTTCATATTTTCGGAGTTTCAGAAAATTAGTTATGAACTTTGAAAGAAAAAGGATTTATAAAACATTTATTAAATCCTTTTATTTAAACATAAAATAGTTTTACTAAAATAATGCTGAAGTTAGCATGACGTCAGCGGTCAACAGGTTAGTGGGCCCAAAGTGTTAGTGGCCCATTGGGCCGGCCCAGATCGGCCCATGGTCCCATAAGCCTGCATTACCTCCATTAACTCTTCTAAGGTCTGTTTTGCTTGACGAGCTGGTTTGTCACGCCTGCGTGGGCTCCCATGGGCTGAAAGGTAGGGATCCCCCTAAAGTAAGTTTGCTACCGGTTCTCCAACTCCTCTGGACTTCGTGATGCCTATGATGCCGCATCGAGGATTCGTCGGTGCGAATCGCTGGCAGCGCGATGAGGATGCGCCTGGCGCCCTGGCGGACACAGGTCATAGCTCAGGTGACACAGGTGGACGCAACGAGGCATGGTAAGGCCCAGATGGAGTTCAGGGTCTGGCTTAGGCGCACGGGTGCACATGGCGGCGCGGCAAGAGCTCCCGGCGAGCGATGCGCCGCGCGCACGGTTCAAGGTGAGGCGCAAGGGTCCCTGCAGGGAAAACGGGCATGGCATCCAAGCCGGGCAGGAAGGCTTCAACGGCGGCGAGAGAAAAGGGTCGGCAACAGAGCAGGTTACCTGGACAGCGCAACGAGGTGCAAGGGGGCGGCAAGGCACGACGCAAGACAAAGCAGCGCGCTGAGCAGCAGGACAGTGCGGTGCAGTGAGGCGGCGGTGCACCTGCAGATGGCCTCGACACAAAGGCCAGGCAGAGACGACTCTAGGAAGAAAGACGAGCTGCGGCGCTTTGTCTGCGCAAAGGGTCGAACACGTGGCAGGCATCCACAAAATCATCGACAGAGCAGGCGGTCCCGTTCACCATCGATTGGCTCCAGGAGTGATCACAGGCAAAAACTTCAGGGATAAACGTGTGGCTGCATTCTTTTGTGCACAACGTCGAACACGTGGTGGGCATACACGGTCACAGCTTCAGACATGCCATCAAACATCACTGGAGTTCTGGGACGAAGGGGAGCATGCATAGCACGATGGCCGGCCAACAGGCAGGAACGCGAGAGCAAGCAGGGTAAAAGAGGGGCGACTTGGGTGCGCGCAAGGTCACGGCGAGACAGGGAGAGATCCAGGCCGTGGCGGCCTGGTGCGGAGCAGGCCGGCCGGTGGTCGCGGTTCAGCTCGCGGACGGCGTTGGCGTCGATCTCTGGCTGGGCTTCCTCGAACCCGAACTCGCGGTCGTCGATGTACTTGATGCTCCCGGCTCCGGCTCCGGCTCGGTGTTGTCGTCCATGGGCGTCCTCGGCTCCTCCAAGTCCAACTTCTTGTTGGCGAGGTCGTTCCCGTCAGCGGCGACGCGGAGCCCTGGATGCCGACAGCGCGGCGCTCCTGGGCAGCGTCGGTGCGGCGTCCTCGAACGGCGGTCCTCGGTTCTTTCTCCTCACGAACGGCAGTAGCAAACTCAGGACAGCAACGAACCCTCCCGGCGCAAATCCTCCTTCCCCGCTGCTTCAACACGAACAACGACGCAGCTGGGAACTGGGGTCTTCTCTGGGGAGTTTGGTGGTGGTGCAGGTGGGAGATGGGGGAGAAGCAAGCAGGGGTTAGGCTTTATAGGGCAGCGACGGGGCTAGGGTTCACGACTAGGTCACGGGCGCGCGCCAGGCGGACGGGCGGATGTGCTGCCGTACACGAACGCCGAGAAGCTCCCGCGCGCAGGCGGCCGCGATGCGACGTCCCGTCGCTCTCATGTGTGGGTCCCAGCGCGGGCAAGAGCGTGAGAGGAGGTGGCTTCCAGGTGGGCCAGGGCTCTCCGGGGCAGAGGAGCGGCGGCGTCCGGCCGCGTGACAGAGAAAGAGGAACAGGGAGGTGCAAGCGTGCGCTGGGCTGCAACGCAGAGCAGGCCTTGCTGGCTTTGGGCAGCTGCTGGGCTAGCAAGCAAAGCAGGCCGGCTGGTTTGGGTTCTTGCGAAAAAGAGAAAGATTAGCATAGCAGGAATAACCTTTTTTTAAAATTATTTTTATAAATAACCCCTCGGAAACTTTATTTGCACCGGCTAACCCATTTGGCCGCGCCGGCGGCGTGGCGCGGCAATCGGCCTCTCGCCGCGCCACCGCATGTGGCGCGCGCACCGCCACGCCGGCCGCCGCGCGCGCGCGCGCCGGGCGTGGGCCCCTGGGCCCCCGCCGCGCCACATGCACCGCGCGCGCAGGCCGCCGCGCCACCGCGCCCGGCGCGGCGGCCGCCGGCCAAAAGGGCCCGCGCGGCTCCTTTCTTCTTCCTCCTCCCTCTCTTCTCTCCCGGCCCCCGAGCTCACGCCCGTGCGCGGCCTCCGCCGCCGCCGCCGCCCCCCCTTCTATCCGGTGATTTGTGGCGGGGATAGTGTGGGAAATCGATCCCTGTATCCTTGGAAGGTATTGCCCTTATTGAATCTCAGTTTTAGCACGTAATTTTGCCGTATTTTGCATGTATAGGTGAGCTAGGGTTTGACAATAATTTGAAATTGTGATGTGTTAGATGTTGGGTGTGTTGAAAGTTATGCTTTGAGAAGTTTCATTAGACAATGTGCCATCTATTGATATGTTGAAAATACGTTTCTTTACTACATGCTTTAGTGTAGGTTTGCTTTACTACATGCTTAATACAATGTTGCAAATATGTTTAAAGTGATTGTTCATTTTTATATCATTGGTTGCAGGATTAGTAGACATGAGCCACCAAAACCCACGTTACTGTGCCATTGTTAGGGGTAAAGGAAGTTTTCCCGAAGAGTGGGATGAAAACGGTCCCGTGCCTCGAGCTCTCCCCCGTACCCAATTGTTTATGTGGTGTGCCGGCTTATGTGAAACGATCTAGGTGTGCCGGACCTGCGGGTAGAGCATTCTACCGTTGTTGGATTAGGGAAGCACCACCCCCGGCAGCCTCCTTGTTATTTTTTGCGGTGGATAGACGGGCCCGACAAGTTTGATCCTAGGATACGTCTATTCCCGTATGCGAGTCATGTGTTGAAGCCATATCATGAGTTTCAACGATGGGTTCCTCCTCCACCTAATCCTCCACCGATGACTTATGAGGAGAAGCGGTTGGCCGCCATTGAGCGAGTTAACAACCCTCCAAAGTGTGTGATTGTGGAGTGCGTGCGTATCTTCAACGACCAAACATTGAGGCCCCAAATAAGTTTACACCATTCTTTCGTTGCTCCCTAAAGACCGTTGTAAGTAAAAAGCATATCCTTGTTCTCATTTAAGTTTTATAAATGTCCATGACTCATTGCTATTAATGGTTGTTCCGCATTTCGCAGTGGGTGGCCTAGGTGTGACTTCAATGAATACATATATGGACCAAGATCGGAGTGGCCAACCGAATCGAAGTGAAAGAGTTCGAGTCCGGACGAAGGCTTGGCCTTGCCTTAGCTATCCACCTTCACGGTGCAAGTGTGGCATAGTAGCCACGGAAGGTGTTGTGCCATCTGAGCTCGGTTTTGGAATGTTTTGTGGCAATGCATATGGAGACTTTTGGGTGAGCACGATGTGAACTTCTTTGATTTAGGTAGCACTACCGTTGTGGTTGTCCTCATTTTGATTTAACTTTGTATGATACGGTCTTATATTTTGCGGGAGGGGCGGACTTGTGATTGGGAGCAATTTCTTGGTCGTCGTGAGTTAATGTTAGAGTTGGGACGAACTTCGAACCTCCGGGAGGAGGTTTAAAACCGAATCTATTAGAAACAAGATAAGAGCAAAATATGGTGTGCCCTTACCGGAAGAGGAGGATCTAAGTGGTCCAATTTGTGATGAGATGGTTCGTGAAACCGGAGTGGAGCTAGAATTTGTAGTTGGTTACGCCAACTACGAGAAAGTTGTGGCATATTGGCGTTGTAACAGGGAGAAGTTCTTAGAACGGGGGATACGTCCGTTGACTCGCAAAGGAGAAGAGTGAGAAGAAGAGGAAAAAGGAAGAGGAGTGGAAGGCATTGATGGATAGGTCCGGGGATAGGTCGAGGGATGAAGCGGCTAGAAAGGCAGAGGCCGACAGAAAAGGTAAGAGGATTGTGGGAGGATGATGAATGGTGGTCAAGTGTCAGTTGCATGTGTTGCATTGTAATATTTTTTTCAATGAACTAGTGTGTTTGGTAGTTTTGTGTTAAGTGAACACTTTGTTATGTGATGTAGTTGATGATGAATGGTCCTTAAGAATCAGTTGTATGTGTTGTATTGAACAATTTTTTCAATGAAAAAATGTGTTTGGTTGTGTTGCATGCGGATTTATTAATGGAGCGAGGAGATTAGAAGAATAAAAAAATTAGGAATAATAGTTCCGTTATTACAACACATTAAGGATGTAGTTTTCTTGGAACAATATAACACTAACATGGTGTAAACGAAATAGTAGCTCAAATATTACAACACCGCGTGGTCGAAGACAACGACCTCATACAAAGTTCCAATATTTAGGCATCCTTGTGATGTGATGACGAAGGTTTATCCTTCTTGGTACCTTTTTTAGTTGGTGGATTAGGAGCAGACGGGTTTGCTTCAGACCGTAAAGACCACCGGAGCATAAAGACCATCCCAAGGGGGGTCCTCTCCTCTTGCAATGGCATCTGCAGCTTTTTCCTTGCATATAACGAAGCATGGCTCTTTTAAAAGTGGTCATTTTCTTCGGAGCGGGTGTTGTATTTGTGTTTTTGCCCTTCGGATCACCACCACCATTACCATCTCGACCCCCTCCCGGCAGTGGTACCGTAGACATCTCTAGTTATTGTTAAAAATTGAACATTATTTTGAAGTAGTTAAACTGATTACATTAAATTAACAAAGAGAGGAACCGTACCTAAGATAGAAGATGAGCCCGTGAGGAGAGGGAGGAGCCTCGCAAGGTGTGGCGGTGGTAGTAGCATCGCGGTCGCCGTCCCTCTTTATATAGCCGTGGCGGGGGTGTAGGGTGTTTTTTCTTGTACTCACATCACATGTATTAGGGTAGGGGGTAGGGTGTGTTTTCTCCCACGGATTGAATGGCCCACCACTTCTTTTCTTTCCCTATATATGTCACCCTTCGTGTAATTTGTTCGCAATAACCAAAGCAATGGATGACTTCTCAGGTGAGGATAATTCTCTCGGTCCCGACTTGTGGACAGAACAGGATCCCGAATGTAAGGAGTACTTCCCACCAAGAGAGAAGAGTTATTTCCGATCTTTGCGGGATGTTAGACCGTACGATTCGAAGAAATCAGTAAAGTGGCCAAGATGCATGCACAATGAGTTGTGTGTAATGCAAGTTTATGAGGGAGTTGGACTTTACTACTCCGGTCGTCGCTTTTGGCACTGTCCACGTGCCTGGGTAAGGAACACTACCACGAGTATTTCCATCAGTTTATTTAGGTAACTAACATACTATTGTTGCTTGCAGTACTCGTATGACCCTAACAACTGTGGTTTCTCGCAATGGGTCGATCCGCCGCCTATTCATCCATATGAAGAGTACATCACGTACCTAGAAGGACGCATCGAGAAGCCGAAGCATGAGCTCGCGGAGGCACTTACTCCTCCGGATCCACCATCTAGCGACGACGCGCTATGCACCTGCGGATGTCACATGAAGAACAGTCCACCGTCAAGTCCATCCCCGCCACCTCCACCCCCGTATGGGAACTACTACATGCCTTCCCGAGAATCGAGTGGTTTTGGCTCCATGTTATCCGGACAGTTCTCGTACAAGTAGATTATTAGTGTTGTAATTGTTGTGTAAACTACCTTATGTCATTTGCGGCTTTCAATTCGAACCCCATGGTGATGGACCCGATATGTCATGTATGTGTGCGAAGAAGTTGGTCCGAGTCCCGAATCACACCGTTAGAAGCCATCCTAAACAAAAGAATCCTTGTGTGTTCAACACTCCAAGCAATTATGTGTCCGAACCTAGAACACCGGTCGATGTACGTGTGCTTTAAAATTTGAATTGACAACACTGCGAAAAAGCCTTTGCGGTCATGAAACAAGAGCCTACTTGGATTCCCTAGCCTTTTCAAGGTGAGCCATGTTGTCCGTACAACAATTGATTTCACAACACCCCGAAAAAATCTATGCACTCCCGAAACCCTAGGGTCCTTGGAATCCCTAGCCTTTTCGGTGAGCCATGTTGTCCAAGACAACATTTGATTCGACAACACCCCGAAAATATCTATGCACCCCGAAACTCTAGGGTCCTTGGAATCTCTAGCCTTTTCGGTGAGGCATCATTTCAACCGCAAAAACCGAAAAGTCTAAAGAACTACAAATTTCAACACCGTGGCCATTGCTATTTCATTAGACATTTCTCTTACATAACAAGTTTGCAGTGGCATGCATGGCACATGTGCCACAACTAATCCTACCATGCCTTAGGGAATTTAAGTCACACAAGTTTGCAGTGGCATGCATGGCAAATGTGCCAATACTAATCCTAGCACGCCTTAGGTAATTTAAATCACACGAGTTTCCAATGACATGCATGGCACATGTGCCAATACTAATCCTAGCACGTCTTAGGAAATTTAAATCACACAAGCAATGGCACGTGTTACACATAACAACAATCATGCACCATTGATGAAGTCATCGCTCCACTTCTTGAAGTCCTCAAGTTCCTTCTTCACAAGAGCTTCAGTGCTGGGGTCTCCATCGATTTTCTTCCCCCTCGCCAGAAACGCGGCATCTGGACCACTAATGAAGTCGTCGATCCATCGCTCGAAGTGGCACGCCCTCGTCACCTTTGGAGCAACGGATCTCGCTTCCCTTCAATATATGCCACGTAGATACAAAGTCGAAATGAACACCACGAAGTAGGTACAATGGTACTTAACAAGTATCACTCATCGCCAATGCCGCAAGCTCCTTTTTAGCTTGATCGATGTTTTGACAACACCAAAACCGCACCGCCAAACGTTTCATCTTCACGTGAGACCTTGCATCCCGCATTCATGCCACAATGGCACTGCGGGGGGATCTCGCCTTTCGGCCTCTTGTTCAAACCGAATATGGATCTATTGGGATCATTTGGGTATGCCCCCTCCATGGCTTCCATGGCCCTCCTCACATCCATAAACCCCCACCCCGAGCCCATCTCGGACAACCAACACTCTCAAACAACCGGAGGAATGGAGGTGATGTACGAGTGGAGGTTGGCTGTGAGGATTGGAGGTGAGTGATGAGTGGAGGCCACCCCCCTTTATATAGAGAAGAGAAGGTGGGTGTGGTGGACCCCATTTCTCGATCTTTTTTTTAGGAAAACTTTTTCATTCGCTGTTTTTTCTTTTATCCTAAAGATATGCTTCGAGTGTATTATCAAATGTTCGTTGTCTAGCTTTGCATACATCGCTAGTTAATCGTTTAGTGGTTATCGATGATATTACTTCACCATAATATAGAGAAAATATTATGGAAGTTTATATATATATATTATTGGTTGCTTTTGTTTATGTTCAATGGGAAAAGTTGATCTTATAAATTCATATGTTTAGCCTAAAGTAAGTAACTTGTATTCCTCCCTAGTTCTTGCAAAGCCACCTAATCAAGCCTCACCTCATTTTTAGTTAGAATATGTTTATCATGTTCAGCTGAAAGCAAACTAAAAAAAATAGGGTTTTAACCTGCCGCGCCACGGGGGTCCCCGCGGCAGCATAACTTTGCCGCGCCATGGGTCACGGCGCGGCAAGAGCGTGTTGCCGCGCTTAAATCCTACGAAAGCCAGTAGCACCCCTCGGCCAAGGTTCAAGTCCGGCCGGGGCGCGCAACACGTGCTGCCGCCGCGCCACGCGCGACGGCGCGGCAAAGCGGTCCCGCCGCGCCATGCGTTGTGGCGCGGCGAGCTCGACACACGGGCGACAGCCGCCGCGCCAAACCGCATGGCGCGGCGGGGATCGCTTTGCCGCGCCGCCGCGCGTGGCGCGGCGAGCACGTGTTGCCGCGCCCCCGCCGGACTTGAACCTTGGCCGAGGGGTGCTACCGGCTTTCGTAGGATTTAAGCGCGGCAACATAGGCGTGCCGCGCCGGCCCGACGCGCGCGGCGGATACGCCCGCCGCGCCATGCCTTGTGGCGCGGCGCGCGCCGGGTAGGGGTGGCCATCGGTGGCACCCAAGTTGCCGGGATTGCCGCGCCCTTGGGGATGGCGCGGCAGCCCATGCCGCCGCGCCGACGGGCATGGCGCGGCGGGCTCGTTGCCGCCCGAAACGAACTTTCTTCCGGTTTCGTTGCCCTCTCAACTCGACGCACCGCGAGGAAATCGACGAACTCATCCACTCATCCAGAAGCCAATATGGACACTTCCCATGCACCAAACATAATTTCATACAAAGTGCTTACATTCAAACGTAGTCCGACACACAAACATCACACAAAGTCCATAAGTTCAACATCCTAAGGCACGCACATGCTCCGACAAAGTCCGGCACGCACAAACATCTAGTTCAACATCCTAAGGCATAGACATGCCTCCAACATAGTCCGGCACACACAAACATCACATATAGTCCACTAGATCAACGACGGCGGCGGATTTGGTCCTCGGGGCTGAAAATTTGTTTAGCTCGGCGTTCCCTCCCCGGTTCTGTGTCCAAGACGTTGGCACTCCCAACTTCAGCGGGCCCACGTGGACGACGGCCGCGGGCTTTCTTCGCCGGAGGTGGGCGAGGCTGCAAAAAATGGACAAAACACTATAGAAGAGCAAGGTAATTTCAAATGCCGACTTGGATGGAAATTTTTGGATTCATTACCCGACTCGTCGACTCTCCTTGTGTTTGAGTTGCGGGTGGGGCATCAAACGGTACGTCCATCGGAATCTCCGAGACGTACGTGGGGTCTCCACGCTCACTACCACCGCCGGTGAGGAGGAGGAGGAGTCTCCATCGTCCTCATCACCGGGCTCGGGGGTGGCGATTTCCTTACCACGACCACGGCTGCCACTAGCAACAACACGACCTGCTGATGTCGACGCGGTGCGAGCGGTGCTTCGAGATGGGGTCCTCGTCGAGCTTCTAGCCCCGTGGTGAACGCGGGAGTGCGGCGGGATCCCGAAGAAGTGGCCCGAACATTGCCGCCGTGGACAACATCCGGAGCCGCTATGCGGTTCAACTTCATTGCCATACGCCTGCAGCCTCCTCGGACCCTCTCGCAACATGCAATTGGTACAAAATGAAGACATATTCCAAAAATAGGAATAAACTTAAGCATTTAGTTTTTGAAAAGTAATACTACCTCTCGCAAAGTTGCGTAGGGCTCCACCTTCGGACGCACTTGCATGTTCCATAGCCACTCCCGCCTCATTTGCAAGCCTTGCAAGTTGTTGTCCCTACAAAAAAAATCTTATTATAGATACAAATTATTAGAAACCGAAGTGATCAAACAACATTGGCTTGGGATAAATTTACCAAGTAATCGTGCAAAGGTGCTCGCTGCGGCCGTGTGCCCACACGTGTCGGGGTGTCGTACTCATCCGCTATGTCGTCGTCGGAGTCCGAGGGGGCATCTTCAATGTGCTCATCCGTCAAAGCCGGCTTGATCTTTGTTCTTGTAGAGGTATGGTACCACCTCATGTACTCTCTATGTGGTCCGGGACGCCAAGCGGGGGCCTTCTTGAGGATCCATCCTCTCGCCGATTGTTCCAAATGTCCAAGTACCTAGCATGCTTCACCGTCCAATCATTCTCCTTGTATCTTTTTTGCCCGTTCACCCCGAAATACCAAAATTGCTTGTCACATTATTTACAAACCAACTTATGCCATATGAGAATAATGAAAAATGCGTCGAGTTGGTTTCTTACTTGTGCAAGGCCTGGAACGGTGGACGTGTGCTCGGGAGGCGAAGGCCGAAGCCGACCAAACCGGCGTAGCACCCCGTTTGGCAAATGCCACTCGACAACATAGTAGATGATGAGTGGCACCGTCGACCTCCACGAAGCCCGTCTCGTAACACATGGGTGAGAACTGGACGTGCCGAGGAAAGTCGCGGTCGTACGGTAGCCACTCAACCTACAAACATACAACATGTTTAGAGAAAATGTGATGACACAAAATTTACAAATTGAACACGAACTAGTGGACATGGGCTTGTACCGTGCTCGAGTAAGACAAAGTCCAACTCGTTTGTGTAGAACTTGTACCTCCTTCCCGGAGGACCACGTACCGCCGTGTCGTCTTCCACACAAAAGCAAAAGTGGGTCGAGAATCCTGCCGATTCCAAGCCTGCAAAATATAACCAAAATTTGAAAGATTAATAATTCATGAATATAAGTCTGCATAAATAGATAACAAAGATTCTTATGTACCTCAACTGGCCCACGGTGTGGTCGGCCTACTGGAAGACGCTCCCAAACCCAAATCGCGGTAGGTAAGCGCATCCACCAAGGTTGGCGTCCCGTCCACTCCGCCTACAAGCATCACATAGCCGCCTATACGGCCATGCCAAAACCGCCGAACCCCAACCGTAGCCACGGATGTTGTCCCAATCCCGACCCAAAAGTGGCGAGAACCATCCAAGAAACGGTGTTACCGCAGGCATCCGGTAGCGGGGAACGTGGCAACAAAGTGCCAAAGCCACACACGTGCGTGCCTCTCTACAACGGCCGAGGAGCTCCCCGGGGGCAAACGGTGAAGTGCTTTGCCTCAACCAAACCGTGTTCACTCCGGATGTCTTCTTCGACGCATCCCCCTCATCGCATCCGGTGGTCTCACCCCAATGTGCAACTCAACCATGTCTCGCCAACCAAAGACTCCGAATGATCCCACTCACTTTGCCCGGCCCCTCAAGTGGAAGACCAAGGATCATGGCGGTATCTGCGCAGGTCACTTGTCATCTCTCCGCACGGTAGGTGGAAAGAGTGAGTCTCCGGACGCCATCGATCCACCAAGGCCGACAACAACGGCCCGTCCATCACGAGCAACCCACGAACCACGACCAAAGCAATATCCAAAAACCCCGCTCTAGCCAAGTACGGGGCGTATCTCTCGTCCCAAGGAAGTGGAAAGTGCTCTCGCACCCTCAACGGGTTCAAGTCCTGAAAAACAATAAAATTCAATAATTACAACATTAGCAATGTCTAGTCCTAAAAATGCAAGAAATATGCTTAGCTCACATATTAAACACAACTAGGAGGTACAATAACTAATAAATTTGGATCTTAAGTTCAGGCTTTTGTAAATACCTCGTGAAGGTCGGCCAGAAGGTGTGCACGATGGCTGCCATCATATGCAGCCTCAAGGAGCGGGTACACTGGGTGCGCCATCCTGAAAAAATTTACTTGTAGTTAGTAACAATAATTAAAAATTGAAGGTAAGTATATAGAAATATAAAATTATTTAACTTGCATACAAAATTTCATAATTTTCCACCTACTAACGTACTACCATGACACCTACCCTCGAGTTGGAACCGCCCATCCTTCTATTTGTCCCCGTTGCTTTTTTCTTGCCCTTCGATTTTCTTTTCCGACACGTGCGAGTTTTTAATTTCTTTGTGACATTTTGAGCAAAGATACGTCATCTTGTCCGCATCGGCTTCAAAATCACCCATATCATAAGCGGCGGCAAACCTTCCTTGACACGCGTCCATGTCCCCTTTCAAACGCTTCTTTTGCCTCCTACCCTTTTTCAATTTCTTCAAAGACGGCAGTGGCACGTACTCTGGGCCATCATATTCAGGCCATTGTGACGGATCAAGGTACGGCTCAAAGCTGGATTCCCAAATCTTAATGGTGTGTTCTCTATAGAACAAAGGAGACAAGTACATGGGATTTTCATAGTCTAGACCTCTAGCAGTGCAAGCTGTCATCAAGTGAGAACAAGGAAGATGCAACAATTGAGGACCGTTACAGGTGCAAGTACCGGCCCGAGGTCCACCCTATAGTGTCGACCGCCATGACTCTCCCCTCCAACATTAGTAGTAGAGGAACCTCTAATAGAATAAATCATTCCGTCCGGACCATATGCTTCGCATGTTGGTTCACAGATCTTAAACGAGCTTTGTACATTATCTCATCTGCAAAGGATCCAATTCTACCCCCACTATCCAACAAATCACGTGCAATCCGCCATCTCTTCACAAAGTATTCATTGCATTTTTCAAATGAGTACTCAATGATCCCCGCGACGGGTCTACTTCTTATTCCCGTAAATATGTTGTTGTAACTTTCGAATAGTTTGTTGTCATGATACCCCAACGCATACCCCCGCATCATATGCTTGAGCCCATTTGTCCTTATCCTCCATTTCATACTCCAACCAATCTTTAGCTTCCTCATTCAAGTTCTTAACTAAGTCCTTGTGCATTTCCTTAAATTGGTCCTCTCGTATGTACCGATGCCGGCAACTTCAACTGTCCTATTACCTCCTTGTTCTTTTGACGACGCCACAAATTGGCGGCAAAGTGCCTCATGCACCACCGATGAACAAGTGGTGGATACCCATCCGGTGGTCGCTCGCACATTTGATGAGACCATGGTGCCGATCCGAGATCATACATACCGTCGCGTTGGACCAAGTACGTTAATGCGAAGGAGCCTCATGAACCATGACCAACCGTCGTCATTCTCACTCTCCGCCAAGGCATAACCTAAAGGCACAAGTTGCTTCGTTCGGGATCTACAAGAATCGCCATCATGAGTGTACCTCCGTACTTGCGGTTAAGAAGGTTCCGTCAACAAGTATCACCGGACGACGGTGTTGGAAAGCCACTTTACATTGTGGAAAGCACCAAAAAACACGTAGAAGGACGGGCTTCAAAACACCACCGTCGACAACACGAGAACCGGTCACGTAAGGGAACCATTTAACCCCGGGATTGAAGTGGTTCATGGCTCTCAAGACCCTTGGGATTTTTGCATATGACTCTTTCCAATCGCCCCATAGCAAGGCAATTGCATGTTGTTTAGCCCGCCATGCCTTAGAATACTTCACACGATATCCAAGCAAACATCAATATCTCGCTCTATCAAATTGCTGGCCGTCACCTCACTATTGTCACGAACAACACCTAAGATACACCTTCCAATGTAACTTGCGATCAATTGTGCGTGAACTCCCTTCACCCGACTCGACCGACATGTGTGAGGTCCCACAACCTTTGTAATCTTCCATTTCCCCGTCCCTCTCTGCAGTCGTGCCCATACACGCCACATGCACCCTTGTTTGCACATTACTTCATACCTAAGATTCTCGTCCGAATGGACCACGGTGAAAGGCCTATAATGCTTCACCGCATAGTCGTACAAGAAAAACTTAAGTTCATCCAGGGAGTCAAACATCATTTTCTCATGTATCTCAGGCTCCCTGGTAAAAATTATTCCTTCTGTGAACAACCTAGTAGAATCACAAATGGCTCTATCGATCCTACTCAAGTCTCTGTCATTGCGAACAGAAGGGATTCCAAATTGGTACTGAGCTTGGGTGTAGTGTTCAGTACTCTCGCCAATTCTAGTGTTGTCCGGGAAGCTAGGCACGTGTTCTTCACTTTCACCATTTATAGTGTTCAATAGCGGCCTACTTATGTGCACTTCCCTTTCAAAGGTTGTATGGTTCACCAAGGGTCCTGCAACATAATCATGCTGAACACCATCCAAGTTAACCTCACTTAAACCAAGGAGTGCTTCAGCCGCATGTGCATTGGCATCATTTTGCTCTTCCTCCGCATGCTCCTCATCGGACTCATCATCGAATCACCTTCTTCGTAGCCGTCGGATATATCATCATCGTCCATGGTTTCTTCCTCCCGCTCAAAACAATCATTGGGAAAATCATCATTCACCATCCCAACATCCCGACTAGGTTCCCTACAACCAAAGTCCTCCTCCAAAATTGTAGACTCTTGTGTACCTCGTAGAGCCTCAAACGGCACTTCCTCATTCATGTAAACATTACCACTAGGCCCACGAGTTATATCTACCACAACCTCCAGACATGACACATTAGCTTGACCAACTACCTTCTTATACCGATTCCAATTTTCTTCACTTGACAAGCTCATCAACACATAATGAGCTCTAGCCTTCCCACAATCAAAACGACCTCTAAATGACAACTCATGCATTCCAACTCCATAGTTGACCATTGCACAATCAACTACATCCTTAAAGCTTGGCGGACAATCAAATGTTTCTACCAACTCGTCATATTCTCAAACTCTCCATTTTCTTTAACTACGCCCCCATGAAACATGCGAACTAAACAAAGTCCATCTACAAAATTTATAACTTGTTCAATAACAATATAGTACTAAAATAGATATTTATTAAAAATATACATGAAAAATTAAAATTGTGTTCAACAAAAATTATATCCATCTCGATTAGTTATATATATACACGTGCAGATTACCCCTAATAAAATTGTTAGGTATTCAACAAAATTGTTAGGTATTACCCCTAATAAACGTGCATCCATATAATAGCTACACCCATTATCAACTACCCTAAACATTTGACATTAATAATATCATTAAATCGATTCATGCAACAAGTTCTACACGTCAATAACACGGGCAGAGAAACTACTGCGTATGAACTAATCATCATTTCCATTAAAACTAATTGCATTTGGTCTCAATTTCAAATTTCTATACCTAACCCTAGGTCACAAAAATCTACTCCGATCTACACAATGCAACGGTAAAAGAGGGAGAGAAGTAGGTCAATACCTTCACAACAACGCGGGGAACAAATCCCCCCCACTTTTTCCACCCCAAATCCGGCCGGAATGGGGGGGGGCGGCGGCCGGCGGCGGCAAGGGGCGCGGCGGGCGGCTCGGGCCGGAGGAGGAAGAAGGGAGGGAGGAGGAAGAAGGGGGGCCGCGCGGGCCCTCTGGGCGGGGCGCCGCCGCGCCACGCGGGATGGCGCGGCGGCCCCGCCGCGCCGGGCGCGGTGGCGCGGCGCCCCCGCCGCGCGGTGCATGTGGCGCGGCAAGACCGGCCCACGCCGGGCGCGCGCGCGCGGGCGGCCGGCGTGGCGGCCCGCGCGCGCGCGCGCATGTGGCGCGGCGGCCGGGCGGCGCGCGCGCGCGCGCGCGCGCGGCCAAAAGGGTCATCCAGGGGCAAATAAAGTTTCCGAGGGGTTATTTATAAAAATAATTTTAAAAAAAGGTTAAAATTAAAAAATTGTCCAAAGCTAGCTGGGTGGTGTCCAGCGTGATTAGCAAGAGAAGCAAAAAGGAGCTTGAGAAGCTAAACAAGTTTACGTACAAGGCAGATTGATCTAAGATTGGTTTCAGGAGCACTGTAGGATCTGAGAGAGATATGACTTAACAACCGGTCAAGCCGAGCTAATTGGTCTCGTTAGCTCGGGTGCAAAGTTAGAGTTAGCCACACAAGAATTAAATATCCAATTTAAATACTAGCTTTAGTTTGTATTTTGGATTTAATCCAAAAGTACAAACTCAGCTTTGAAATCCAAAATAAAACCCAAGAAGATCCAACTCACAATCTAAACTGTAATTTGAAAATAGTTTTTGTACAATTTTACTTTATAGAGAATTTAGGATGAGAGTCTAGCAATTGGGGATAAAACTGGGTAGCACACATATTCAAACAAAAAGTTTTAAATTTTTGCGAAAATTCACATATGGTAAATCATTCAAATTTCTGGTACGTGAAGGTGTAGTGAAGGTGCGGGGAGCTTGACCGGCCGCGGGCGACGGCGGGCGGCGGTGGCCCCGCATGGCCGGAGCTCTGACTGGTGAGTCTGAGCAGCCGAGGGGACGGCGGTGGTGGCGCGTGGTCGGAGCTGCGACTGGTGAATCTGAGCAGCCGACGGGGACGGCGGTGGTGGCGCGCGCTCGAAAAATGGCGGGGCAGAGCCGGATCTGCGGCATTGGAACCCGAGCTACTAGCCAGCAGCGAGGTGGAGTCGGAGCTGCGACGACGCTTTGGGAGCAGCGACGGCGGCTAGAGGGAAGCTGGCCTCACAATTCCCTAGACTTCCTGCACCCTTGCCCTACGACGGAGCAATGAAGGTGCCGCCGCCGCTTGGTCCCTCAGTGAGGGGTGGAACTCCATCGCGTGCTCCTGCAGTCGCAGATGACTGCTCTGCCGCCACTGCTGCCGCGTGTTCGTGCAGCTGGCTGGGCCACCGCCGCTGGCCCGCGGCCAGCTCTAGCCTGAATCCTGTGGAGGAGCAGAGGAGTTGCATTGAGGGAGGAGTAGGAGAGAGGTTGAAGATGATACTTACAATTGGGCCCCACGTGTCAGAGGTAGGAGAGAGGGGAAGGGAGGGCAAAATGGTACATACGGAATCCGACACCCTTTTGTACGCCTGCAAGTGGGCCTAAGACGGTGTTGGACATAGATAATGGCATATCTCAAACAACAACAGAATTGTAATGGCACTGGTGTAGATGTCGAATAGTAATGGTGTGTTTCAAAAATGTGAGAATTATAATGACACATATCCAATTAACTCAAAGAAGAAGACCCAGGCATATTATTGAGTCACTCAGCTCAACAGTTGTGTTGATACACGGATAGTCCTAAATCTTCTTAAAAAAATTAATGCAGATATCTGCAAGCAGTACAGCACCTATCGACCTCCATCCGACATGGTTTTCTAAACCTGTTCAAATATTCTGAAGTACATATGTACACCGGCAAGGCGGCAACAGAACTGAGGTGTTTGGCCAAAGCAAACCAGTACTGGTTTTCAATGAGCACTCTAAAGTCGAAACGAAGGGGAAAGTAGCAAGCAAGAAAACTTAACAGCTACAGGAGAGAGGCCCAAGGTCTAATAATGTACAAAATCATGTGCTGGTCCTTCACTTCTTCAATTTTTGCCCAAAATATTTGACTTTCAGAGAAGCCATGGGAGCGGTCAGCCGAGGACTGGAGGTGGCTACAAGACAGTCTTCCATGTGTAAAATGGGAAGTTTGCACAGCTTAAGACTCAATGCATGCCTGATACAAGTCAGTAGTCACTGGATGCCTGTCCTCATCATCAGCGGCAAATTCATCCATGAAACAGGTGCATGCAGCAACAGTCATGGACTCCTTGGTTTGATCCGGTAGTATTTCACCCCATAGCCTATCGTGGAAGTAATTGTTGTAGTGGCTACAAGCCAACTGCAGCAAAAAAAAGCATAAAACACTGCAAAATACATAAACATCATGTTCTCAGCATAATGCAGGACCTATGTTGCTGCATCTTTTTAACAAGTGTCAGGTATCCAGATTCAAGTGTTCTTCTGCGTCAGTATTTATTGTGAGTCGGAAATTGTAAATATACCACAGATTTACTGAACAAATGCTTGTCTCAGAGCTACTTAGTTGTTCCAGGCAAACCAATAGTCAATTAGTTCACCGCGATATAAAATTGCATGCAAGCACCAAAAGACAGGGACTTGAGAAACAATTGTTTGAATATGGAAAAGGGATAACCTCAGGAGTGTAATGTAATTCTGAGTTTCCTCCGTGCCAAACTCTGGCTGAAGAAGTGCGGCTGCAACTAACATTAACTGGAATACTGTGTTCACCTGCGACCAACAAGTATTATCATGCTTCCACAGATAGGCCAATAAGCTCTCAAGATCAAATGTTATGTGAACAGAGACATACCTTGCTGATGAACAGAGGTTGAACCTTTTCACGTTGAATCGCATCCAAGTTAACATATTCTGACCAACTGTTCAACTGGCACAAGAATGGTAAAGAACATTCAGCTTAATTGTAAACCTGCCACAATATATTTTGTGTTTCTATACCTTCCATCCCAGACTAGAAGCCCGTTTGTAGAAAGCGCCACCCACAAGGAGCAAGTCTCTCATAACAACGAGGCCAACAAGACCAGCTTCAAGCCAAAAAAAAGTGGTATGCAAGTTACAATATTAATTAAAATCAGAGCCTTCAGGTAAATACAAATATGGTGTCAAAAGATATGAGCCTATTAAGGAAAGTTTGTGATACAAAACAAGCATATTGCTGGTTGTTGATCTACTCACGATGTAAGAGATCTTTTTGAACCATAGCTACAGCAACACAGCCAATCAAAACCTAAGCACAGAGCAGAACATGCAGATCATTTTAGCAGCACAAATAATATAGAAATAAAGGTAGTGAGCCTCGGTTTATACCTTGTCAGCCAGAGGGTCCAAATATGATCCGAAGACAGAATTAATGCCCATCTTCCTTGCTAAAAATCCATCCAACTATGTCCAAACAACAAACTGAAGGAATGAGAAAAATTCTAATGAATTTTCATGATACCAGAACATGTAATTCTTACCCAATCACTTGCACCAGAGACAGCCAATGTGGCAAAAGCAGGAAGATACCATTCATTTACAATCATCCTAAAGTACATGAGGTTCGTTAGAACAATAATAGGACCACAGAGAAGAATAAAAAACAATAATGTGTAGCATAGAGGCCTAGAGGGCATGCTGAAACACTGAGAACAGCAGAACTGCAAATTCATCAAAAAATATAAAAAACAGATTAAAAAAAAGAACTAAAGATGAAGATCTTTTTAACAGTGTTGCCAGATTGGCATGCTAGAAAGATGAGCAAATCGAAAACCACTCTTCAAACATATAAAATAAACTAATTTGATTTTTCACAAAGATCAGGCTGATGGAAACAAAAGCTAACAAAGAGATGGTGTGATGGTACAGTAAAGCATAGAGATTAATGAGACTACAACTAGAATGTCTTCAAGAATTCAAGCTATGTTGAAGCAATAAGCCAAAGGTTCAGCTGATTTCCTGAGTCTAAGTTGCAACATGTTTACACACGAGCAGAGCCATTTGCATTATGAATTTATGAAATATAACTTTTACATGCAAACCCTTCCCCAGAACCCCACTCAAGTGGGAGCCGCCTGGCACTGGGTATGCCCTTATAACTTTACATGCAAACACAAAACACCCCAAACTACAGTGTCCCTTCCTGATATGTGCAAACTTTGATTAGTTAGACTTAAACACATAATATATAACCATAGATAACATTGAGGAAAGCTCATCCAGTTAACGTGTTTCAACCTCAAAACACCTGATTCTCATGCCCAAACATTTGATAACAGTGTAGGCCCCGGTGACCAGATATTCTACTCAGTATCCTGGCTCGTTTTTTTAAAAGAATATCCGGATTCAAATAATTGCTCTGCCTCCTCTAACACCCTCCTAAACACAAATATCATCCAAAATTAACTTCACCACATGCGTTGGGGAGCTAAAACTTGAAATTTATCCACTAAAAGAAGTCAAACAAGCTTAACAGTAAGTATCATCACTCAGGAGCGTTTGTTGCTTTTTCACATCATGATACTTATATACCATCGACTACAATGAACAGAATTTTAAATAGCGGGCTATGTCAAATAACGGCATCTTTTTTTCCGAGGCTAAGAAGCTATAGCGGAAGCTATAGCAGGCTATTACAAATAGCGATTTACTATCAAACCATGACCAATACAAGTAATAGATGAAAAATACAGTAATTAGCAAATATCATAAGCATAAATATGTGTCTAGGGGTGATTGAACATTACTTAAGTTGACAGCACAACAAGATTCATACAATTCACATATTTAGTTGTCCAAAAGATCACAATTGCAGCACTAAGCTAAGGCTAAGGCTATAGCGGCGCTAAAGCTATAGCGGCGCTAAAGCTACGCCGTTTAGGACAGCTATAGCCCGATTTAGCGTCCATAGCTGCCGTAGCGGCAAAAATACAATAGCGTAGCGGGGAGCCTCTAAAAATACTATAGCGGCGCTATAGCCCGCTATTTAAAACTATGCAATGAACCAATTAAAATGTGAGATCTGGTTATTTATGTGTTTTTTATTCAAACTCTCTTATATTCAGTCCAACTGTCCACAGTGAAATCTCTAGCCAATCTATTAACAGTACAGCTCTAGCTGAAACAAAAACTGAGTGAACACTCACCATCCGATGACCGGCCCTGACACCATGCGTCCAATCGACACCAAATTGGGCGCATTCAGGAACCTCTCGCCTCCACCTCCCACGATCCCCGCCGGCGACGCGCCCTCCGCCTCACCCCCGGAGATCCGCCTGTGGTCCCACCGCACGGCGTCCGCGAAGGCCTGCGCGCGGCCGCCGGCGAGGGCCTGGGCCCTGCGGAGCTTGGCGCGAAGGGCGGCAGCCGCGGCCGTGAGCGGCGTCGCGGACTGCGAGAGGATCCATGGGGGAGACGAGAGGAACAGCGGACCGCCGGAGCGGACGGGGACGTGGGCGTGCGCGGCGGCGGCGGCGGCGGGGGAGGCGGCGGCGGGGTTGGTGGTGGTGGTTGGGGAGGATGTGGCGAGGAAGGTGTGGAGGGAGAGGAGGGGCCTGGGGTTCGAGATCGGGGTGGTGCTCCTGCGTATGAGAGGGTTCAGGGTCTTGAGGAATGCCATGGCCGTGGATCGCGGAGCATTGCAGTGGAGCGGCCTCGGCGGTCGGAGTGGAAGAGGAGACCTTCTTGCGACGGGGCTTTGGACTCGACTCGGGGGTTTTGTTTGAGAAAGCAAAATTAGATCGTGTAGCTCTAAATGTTGCAAAATGGTCGATGAAAGATATACTCCATACTAACTTCGCACCAGCCAAAGATCTTTTTTCTCGGAACAAAAACCAGCCAAAGAACCAGCCAATGAAGAAGATTTTCTCTCGTAACAAACCAAAGACCAGCCATTAGCCACCAGCCAACCGAAGAGGCTGGTTCATTCTTAATATATGACGTATGTTAAAAAAACTAATTTTCTTATTTTAAACAGCATATATTAAAGAACGAAGGAGTATCGATTCTACTGTGAATACTCTCAAAATATGGAGGATACATCTTAATATTATTATTACTTCGATTCTTGCTCCATCCTAAATTACTATTTATTTTGATGTTTCTAAATACATAGTTGTGTATATTATGTCTCAATGCGTAGCAAAAGTGATCACTTAGAAAAAATAAAATAAACAATAGTTTGAGACGCAAAAGGTATTATTTTAGAGCGTCAATACACAATTGTTCAATCCCTAACAAATCATTTAGAATCGCAATTGTGTGCATCCACTTTGCTTCCAACTCACCTCATGGGGTGCGTTATACATCGCCATGCTAATGGAAAACAAATCATCATATCGGGCTGCAGGTGTGTATCAAAAGTTTTGATGTCATCCATGTGCAAAGGTTATTAAAATTTTAAAAGCTATAAATATTAAATGAGTATAAAAATTAAATTTCGATGGCACATTTAGATTTTTGATAATAAAAACTTCACAACAAGATCTACTTGACTATATTGACTATATTTTGACGAATTTTTTATTTGAATTTAAGGTTATATATTATGTGCAATACATAACCATATAACAAAATTTACAAACTATCAGAACAAAATATTTGTAGGTACCGAACAAAGTTTATAAACTGCCGGAACAAATATGTATACATGTCGAACAATTCTGCAAACTATCAAATTAAACAATTGTACATACCGAACAAATTATACAAACTACCAAAACAAATATGTATACCTATCGAAATTCTACAAACTAATAGAACAAAATATTTGTATGTATCGAACAAATTACATGAACTCCAGAACAAATATGTATATGTATCAAACAAATTCTACAAACTAGCAGAACAAAACATTTGTCCGTACCGAACAAATATGTATATATGTCGAATAAATTCAACAAAATATAGAAACAAAAAAAATTATGCCTACCAAACAAATTATATTAACTAATGGAAGCAACAAAGGGGAAATAATATTTAAAAGAGGACGACAATATGTAAAGAAAAATTAATCGTGGATCATTAAATCAATCAGATGAGAAAATTTTCACTGAGCGAGAAATTTTTTCACTAATGCGGAATAACTATTCACTAAGAGGAACAAATATTCACTAAAGTAGAACAAATATTTATTAAGATGAAAAATTTGAAGTGAAATTTTTTTATGGAGGCAAAACAAAGGGAAATTCATTAAAAGAAAATCAATAACCACTAAGAGAACAATATAGAAAGAAAGAAAAGAAGAAACAAAAAGATGGAAATAGAAACAGAAAATAAAAACGTAAAATAAAAAACTAAATAACTAAGGAAACAAGAAATAAAAGAGAAACAAGAAATATAAATAAAAATAAAAAACGTAAAAAATAGAAAGGAAATATAAATAAAAACCCACACCCTGCGCCCCCCACACCCAGGCTGGCGCCATGAAATGTTTTTCATCGCTTTGGAGATATATAGCCACCACGCGCCTCATGTCCCCGTCCTTCCATTTTGGCGATATGTTATCTCCACCATCTATCACATATCGACATACAAAGATCTGATATGTTATCTCCACCATCTATCACATATCGACATACAAAGATCTTATTTTCACGGTTCCTCATTACAAATACTTCATCCATCCTAAAAAGAATGCAACCTTTGTTTTCGAGAAAAAACAACCAATTTTAATTGACTAAATTTATATAGAATAGCACCAACATTTGTGGACAGATTAATCATGTAATATATTTTTCATACTAACTCTATCTAGAGATGTGTATGTTAATTGTTATTAAATTTGAAATTGTTTAACTTCTCAATAAGCAAAATTTGCATTCTTTTGAGAAAGCAGGGAGTACTAGCTTATCACAAACTTTGTACTGGTGACATAAGCTACATCCACCTCCTGCACTTAAACAAAATAGTTCACCGATGGCAAGGGGAGGCTGGAGGAAGTGGAAGGGGAACAAGCCCCCAACTCGGTAGGATCCTACCTTTGTCACTGGTTCTTATAATATTAGTCTTAGTGTTAGAATCAGATCTAACTGTTTTTTCGAATTTAATCATATTCCCTCCATTGTTAAATATATGGCGTCGTGACTTTTAACTTCAACTTTGAGCACCAATATATATTGAATAAGTTAGTTAACGGAAGTGTGTGTCTACATACATACATACATACATACATACATACATACATACATACATACATACATACATACATACATACATACATACATACATACATACATACATACATACATACATACATACATACATACATACATACATACATACATACATACATACATACATACATATATATATATATATATAGTCAAATGTACTTCATGTTTAACTTACAGATTTATCGATTTGCAAAAATATTTGCAGAATAGACAAATAATCAAATGGATGTAAAAATCAATGGTGCCATATACTTAAAAGAACGGAGATAGTATCTAATTGTAGATGCCTGAGAAAGGAGCCGAGCGTAGCTCGGATGGCAAGCCTTGGCGGTGGTGGGGCTGTCCACCTAGGTTCAATTCCCAGGAATTGCACCTGCGTGTCCTACCGAGGGAACATATGTGTGGTGGTTGAGCGGCCGAATGAACCCTCTCAGGAGTATGCTGCTTTAAAAAAATCTCCTCGTCTGTCCCATGCTAAAACACATGTCTAAGGTCAGCCTTGCCCCTGTGTACGAGTAAGCAGGGGTTCAGAGATTTTCTCGACCTGTGTGAGAATATTTTCTTTTTAATACAATGCTGGGTTTTTTTAATGCCTGAGAACCGCAACAAAGCCTATGTCTGTCTGCAGGACATCGATCGAATGCAATTTTGAAGTACCACTACCGTGGACAATTTTTTAATTTTAACCTTTTTTAAAATTTATTTATAAAATTAACCCCTGCAAAATTTTCTTTGCACCCGGTGACCCCTTTGGCCGCGCCTGGCGCCGTGGCGCGGCAGACAGCCTTTGTCACGCCACATGCAGCGACGCGGCAGGGGTGCCATGCTGGCTAGGCGTGGCGCGTGGGGTAGGCGTGGGTCCGTGCCCCGCCGCACCACATGCACCGGCGCGGCGAGCTTGCCGCGCCACCCCCTCTGGCGCGGCAGAGCGGAGTCAACAGGGCCAGCGCGGCCCCCTTTCTTCTTTCTCCTCCCTTTCTTCCTCTCCCAGAGCCGAGGCCGCGCCACCCTAACCGCCACCGCCGACCGCCGCCCCCCCATTCCGGCCCCAAATCAGTGGATTTGGGGTGGGGAAAGTGGGGGGAAATCGTCCCCCGCGTCCTTGTGAAGGTATTCCCCTACTTCACTCCCTTTTTCACCGTTGCATTATGTAGATCGGAGGATATGTTTGTGACCTAGGGTTAGCTTTAGAAATTTGAAATTTAGACGAAATGCAATTTGGTTTAATGTAAATGATGATTAGTTCATACGCAGTGGTATCTCTGCCCGTGTTATTGATGTGTAGAACATGTTGCATGAATCGATTTAATGATGTTGTTGGTGTCAAATGTTTAGTGTAGTTGATAATGGGTGAAGCTATTATATGGATGCACCACGTTTATTAGTGGGAATACCTAACAATTTTGTTAAATAACACAATATGCATAATGTGTACATACATTTATATCTATATAACTAATCGAGATGAATATAGTTTTTGTTGAACACTATTCTAATTTTGCATGTATATTTATAATAAATCGTCTATTCTAGTACTATGTACTTATGAAAAAAGTTAGTTCATGAAGTTCTTTAAATTTTGTAGATGGATTGTTTAGTGCCCATGTTTCATGGGGGCGTAGTTAAAGAAAATGGAGAGTTTGAGAATATGACAGAGTTAGTAGAAACATTTGATGGTTCGCCAACCTTTAAGGATGTAGTTGATTGTGCAATGGTCAACTATGGAGTTGAAATGCATGAGGTGACATTTAGAGGTCGTTTTGATTATGGTAAGGCTAGAGCTCATTATGTGTTGATGAGCTTGTCAAGTGAAGAAAATTGGAATCGGTATAAGAAGGTAGTTGGTCAAGCTAATGTGTCATGTCTGGAGGTTGTGGTAGATATTACTCGTGGGCCTAGTGGTAATGTTAACATGAATGAGGAAGTGTTGTTTGAGGTTCAAAATGGTACACAAGAGTCTACAATTTTAGAGGAGGACTTAGGTTGTAGGGAACCTCGTCAGGAGGTTGGGATGTTGAATGATGATTTTCCCAATGATTGTTTTGAGCGGGAGGAAGAAACCATGGACGATGATGATATATCTGATAGCTCTGAAGAAGGTGATGTCGGTGTTTTAGACCGGCAACCTACTAAGGGAAGTACCCGAAGTAGATGAATATGGCCTCGCTGAGATCGGTAACTCGAAGAAAGAGACACGTGGCACACAATTTAGACAGGTTCGGGCCGCGAGGTGCGTAATACCCTACGTCCTGTATGATGCGTGGCTCTGGATTGATTGGGTGCGATTACAAGATGATGCAATCTGATGCATATGAGAGAGATGATATAGAGAGGGGTCCCTGCCTCGCCTTATATAGTCCGGGAGGCAGGGTTACAAGTCGGTTCAGGGAGAGAGTACTAGTCGAGTACGTCTAGGAGTCCTCTATACAGTACGGGACATGTACAGCTTCCTACCCGAGTACTTCTCCTCCGTAGTCCTTGTGCTTCACGCCATCAGGTGCCGTGCAACGCAAGTCGAGTAGTCCCAGGGGCCCACGGAGTAGTCGGTCCTGGTACCCACCGAGGTAGTGGGCCCAGGGAGGTCCATACGACAAGCCCCCGAGTACTTTGTAGTCGAGAAGGATAGCTTTGAGTAGTCTTGACGGCCTTAACGAGTAGTCCTCAAGCGTCCCTGAGCGCTACAAGTCAAAAGTCCTCAAGAGTAGTCGAAGCATCCCGAGGCTGAATGTACTCTAGCTGATATTTGAGCAATCCTGAAGTCTTCTCGAGTAGTCCCAAGCGTCCTCGAGTGCTGCTCTTGAAGGTCTTCAACAATGCCCGTGTTGTCTTGAAGCCGAAACTGATACGGAAGTGCGATTGCAAAATTGCACTCCATATGGAGTAGCCCCCGAGCCTTAGGTTGAGTTGTAGACTCTGGTTGAGGGTCCATCTGAAGTTTTGGCAAGAATATCCCGCAAAATCCGGAGAAAAAAACCGAAGGACACGTGGCACGGAGCCCCCGAGCCTTGAGTCGAGTACTTCCTCTCGAATGGAAGGGTCATCTTGTAGAATGTGTCCTGAGCTGCTCTTGAGTCTTGTCGCTACCCAGGAAGTTGAGTGGAAGTAGCCGAGCCCATGAGACGAGACGTGTCGACTAGTAGAAGTTGAAGAGTCAGGTGCCACCGCTGAGTCAGCCGTCTGTGAACTTATCCATCCGGCCGTTGGAGGAGCCGCTGTTGACTTATAAATAGAAACCAAAACCCTTAGGGTTTTTCACCCCCACACATTTGCAGCCAATCCCAGCAGATCGTGCCAGGAACCACTGCGAGTGCGCACTGCCGCCGTTGAGGGGAGTGTAGATCCAAGCGCGCCGCCGTCAGAGACCACCACCGTAGCCCCCGAGCGAATGTGAGTGAAGACACCATGCACTTGGAGAATGAAGCCCTCGCCATCGAAGACTTCGAAGGCCGCCGGTGGGAAGAAAAGGGCTCGCGAGGAGGCCGCCGGATCCGCCGCGGGGACATCGCCGCCGGTGTCTCCGCCGCGACCAAATCCGAATCAAGAATGGAAGAAATCCAAAGCCAAGACCGAAGATCTGCTGGCGCTTCTCAACAGTGGATTCTTGCGGGAAAAGGAGGTTGACATGTGGAGAGCTGCTACAGGGGATCCGTACCCCATGGAGAAGAGCCCGGACAAAATCCCTATGTTCACCCGGTTCACGGAGCGAGGGCTGTCCCGGCCAGCGACTTCTTCAAGGGGCTGCTGGGGTACTACGACATCGAATACCTCAACCTCAACCCCAACGGTATCTTCCACACCTCAGTCTTCGTACACTTCTGCAAACCTTTCTTGGGGATCAAGCCCCATTGGATCCTTTTCCGAAAATTCTTCCGAGTGAAGCCCCTGTCGGGCATACTCCCCGGGTACTCATGCAAGGAAGGAGGAAGAGTAGAAGACGAACTCCTACTAGAATTCCCCTGTACTCCTACTAGGACTCGTTCTGTGTAATCCTACTAGGACTCCTGCCTTGTAACCGACTAGGAACCCGCCCCCTGGACTATATAAAGGAGGGCCGGGTACCAGGAGGACATCCTCAATCCCTCCGGGGATCAACAACACACCAAGCGCAGGGCGCAATACTACTCTAAACAGGACGTAGGGTAGCTACTCCGGCTACCCGAACCTGTATAAATCTCGTGTCTTTTGTCCTCGCGCGTACCTTCGGGTTCCAGATCATGGCGATCCCCACCTTCTACCTTGCTGCAGGTACCTCCCATGGAGGTCGAGAGGTTTAAACACCGACAGCTGGCGCCCACCGTGGGGCCATCGTCATGATCATCGGGTGAATTCGAAGGACCTCATCAACAAGTCAATCTGCTACGACGGCGTGGAGACTCAGCGAACTCGCCGTGAATGGACAGCCTCCTGCCCACCCTCCACCATCCATATGCACGCGGATCTAGACGGCAAATTCATGCCAATGATGTCGTCGAGTCCGAAGCATACAATACACCTTGCTTTCCTGATAAAAACGGAGATGCCATCAAAGCCCGAGGCCGATCAATACCATGCGCCACCAGTCCAAGTCTGACACGGAGAAACAATCCACGCATAAGACAAAAGCCTCGTGGCTTGCATCCTTGAAAAGGAATTTCATCATATTTGTGCTACAAGCACACCAAAGGCTACCAGGGAGCTACAGTGTCCTTGTTTGATGCACACCGGAGATGTACGGGAGTACGGTTACGTTGCCGCCGTACGCAGCGGCTCTGCTTCGACTACGCCGTATCGGCTCTACATCAACTTCGCCGTGCACCGCGACTACTCGTCTCCGCCTGCACGCGCTCTACGTCAACCTTGCCGTGCGCCGCGACTACTCGTCACCCGGCCACACATGCTCTACGTCAACCTCGTCGTGCACCGCGAGTACTCGTCTTCACTCTCCCGGCTGCAGCGATCTACCTCGACTACTTCGCCTCCACCGCGCGTCCGGGTGCCTCGGCATGTCGCGCGGCTCGTCATGCGGCTCGTCGCGCCGTTCGTCGTCAACTACTCTGCCTCGCCCAAGCTCGTCGTCGACTACTCCACTGCGTGTCCGGGTGCCTCCACACGTCGCGCGGCTCGTCCTGCGGCTCATTGCGCCGCTCATCGTCGACTACTTCACCTACGCCGCGCGTCCGGGTGCCTCGGCACGTCACGCGGCCCGTCACACGGCTCATCGTCGACTACTTCGTGCGCTGCGACTTTGTCTTGCGGCCATGCTGGCTCTACTTCAGCCACGCCGTGCGTGGTGACTACTTGTCTCGCGGCAACACTAGCTCTACTTTGAGTATGCCGCGCGCCGCCACAACGTCGTCTTCCAGTCGCATCGCGTCGACCATTCATCTCGACTAGTTTTCCAAACTAGTCGAGAACGGCAGTCACGCCCCTAACAACTAGTCGGAATCAACTCTGACTAGTCAACTTCAGCAACAACTGTCGCGGCTCCATCGCCGACCGCCACGGCTTCATCAACGATGCCGCCGGACAGCAACAGCTAAGTCATTTATTTAAATGATTACTGTTTTCTTTTCTTGGCTTGTTTTCCTCATCATGTAGGATAACATGCCGGATACTCATTTGTGTACGCTTCTCGGCGGGTTTTCACGGGAGCTACACTCTGCTGACTACTCTTGGGGTATATCAATCAAGTCACAACGAGTCTACTTCATCAACTCGGGGGCTATCCCTAGGAGGCAGCTTCTAAAGTCCGCTACGCGCGGCAATCTAAAGTCGACTTCTAAAGTCGCATTCTAAAGTCCGCTACGCGCGGCAATCTAAAGTCGACTTCTAAAGTCGCATTCTAAAGTCCGCTACGCGCGGCAATCTAAAGTCGACTTCTAAAGTCGCATTCTAAAGTCCGCTCCGTGCGGCAACTTAAAGTCGACTCCGGTCGCATCTTCGTATGCTTTGATCGCATACTACATGTGTAAGTGTTGACGGTTAATAGTTGTATCAAAGTTCGTTTGTGACTTGCAAGCGGACAAGTCTCCCGTCGTAGTCAAGGGACCCTTCTTCCCTCGAGTGGTGAACCCAAGGTATCGAATCCGTGGAACAATGTGCAACGCAAGGATTCAATCTAGTAAAGCAAGGTAAGCTATCTTATGAAGGTAAGTTGCATCTAATCTACTAACTCATAAAGAAAACGAATCTAATCTAATCTACTAAAGAGGTAGCAAGAGAAAGCAAGAGATAACCAATCTAGAGAATCTAGATCATGCTTATGTTGTAGCTCCAAACAAGATAGATGAAGATAGAAAAGCGAATCTCATTAAAAGCATCTTTAAATCGTGGCCTTCCCATCCGAATCCGAAAACATCCGCCTTTCGAGACCCCCGTTCGTCACAACGTATCCCTATTCATGCGGGGAGCTTAGGGCGAGTTCGATAGAACAAGTTGAAATCACTTGGCCGGTCCGGTATGCACCTCTAGCCACCGCGGCTACAAGAGCACCCTATGTAATCTATCTTAAGTATAGATCGTAGAAGAAGCAAAACCAAGAAGAAAACAAAATCATCGAGAAGGCACTTGATCGCTAGAAATCGAATTCACTTACAAACTTCACCATGAATGATTACATGAACAAGATCACCACCGGGGCCCTCCCTCGATCTTGATCCTCGCTCCGGAGCTCCGACGTGGTCTTCCATGCAAGGTTCCCACGTCGGCCAGGGAAACCCTAGACAACTAGCACGACCCTCATCTTCAAGTTGGTGTCCCTCAAGCTTCTCTGCTCCTCGGCGGCGGAATACGAAATCTTCTCCCGTGGCTCTCGGTCAGGGGGCTATTTATAGCCTGAGAAGCAATTAGGTCAAAGGAGAGGCCGATTGGGCCCCGAATTGGGCCGGGCCGGCCGGCCTGGGCCGACCGGCTCGGGCCCAGTCGGCCCATCCCGCGGCCTGCTTCGCCGGTGTTGCTTCCCACGTCTTCTAGATGTTCTCCCCTTTTGCATGTGGGCCCTTGACGTCGGTTTCTCTCCGAATTGGACTCAACTCCTTGTCTTGCAAGATTCAAGCACTTTTCCGGTTCGGTCCTCGGAGTTTATCATCTTCTCGGGCTTGGTCCTTGGGCTCTTGGAGTCATGTTCACTTCATTGCTTGACTTGTATCGGGCTTCAAGGTCTTGTCATGAGGTGCTTAATGAACTTATCCCGGAAGTCTTGCTTTCAACGTTAAAACCCCGCGTAAACACATAACTCCAAAACCGACATGCACAAGTGAACTTGTTATACCACGGGGGTTAGTACCAATGAATAAGATACAAAAGTTATGCCAACACCGAAGGTAAACTCATGGCTAGGTTGACGGATTTTCACCGTCAACATCTCCCCCATGCTTAAACCTTGCTCGTCCTCGAGTAAGCCTTCGATGGATATCATCATTGCCAAACAATGTTTAAACCTTGCACTTGATCATACATGAAAAAAAAAACATAATGCTCTCAAAAGTTTAATTCGTTAAAGTTCCATAATGTACTAGCCTTCACCTCTACGGAGGGTAGATTCTTATTAAGCTTATCCCACAAGTATTAACATGCTCACCAAGTTTAAATAGATCTCAGAATTTTTGAAATAAAGAACAAGATAAAGAAAAGAGCTAAACCAAGTTCACAAATTTAAATCATCTCGTATATTGCTCATGAACTCTCATCTCACTTGTCTCTCAAGCCTATATATTCTACTCCTTTCCCTCTCATATATATGTGTGGTAGGCTTTATATGGAGCTTTGGGAAAGTTTAGTCCTAACAAGATTTTATAAATGAGGTGTTGTCAAAACAAGACAAGCTTCTCATGGTCTTACCGAGACCCGTCAAAAAGGTCATTGGAAAATAATGTTAAATCAAGGAGGGGAAAGAGAAAAATACACACACTTTAGATGAGTGGACATGTGCAAATGGCAAAGAGTGATCCCGAGGCACAAAAGAAGTCCTCGTTATCGGATTGCACATGGTTGGAAAATGAGAATGGATCTTTTTATCTTGAAGCCTTGAATGCACTCTTAGAGAACCGGGGAGTTCACTTTACGCACAAATATATATATTTTTTTCTTTCTCATATTTCTCATTCTTTTCTTTCTTTCATTCATTCTTTTTTTTTCTCGTCATATATTCAGTCCATGACTTTCACAACGAAGTTTTGATTTTTTATACCTTGAAAGTCATGAATATCACCGGATTTTTTTTCTTTCATCATTATATATTTTTTTTAAAATACTCCCTTTTGAACTCTAAAACTGCACCGTACCTACCTCCTCCCCCATGCTTAGACGTTGCTCGTCCTCGAGCAAAGAGGCGAAAAATAAGGTAGGTACCGGAGATATTTTCCTTGGAGAGATACTTGAAATCTTCAATGTTGGCACTGTCTTGCGATCTTCCTTGAATTGATGATCCATTCTCAACAATAGGTTGTGGTCAAGGAGGTAATCACAAAAGATGATATTTGGTTTAAGGGTGGATATCCGGCGAAGTTTGTGAGATCACCGATGCGGGGATACACAATGCACGGATAAAAGGCTAGCAAAAAGATAGATACGCAAAAACGAAATGACCAGCTTCTTAGTCTCGGGCCAGAGAAATCATGGCCTGCAATAACTCACTCAAAAATAAATCTTGTACACTAAGGTTTATGCACTCAAATATATATAAGGCTCTGGATAGGTTGAGCAACACACAAGTGATTTTTATGACAAGGTTAGCGATATTTTTGAGCATAAAAGACATCTTTAATCTATTCATAACTTGAGAGCACATAAAACACTATGGGTCTTTATTTTAATCATAACCTCCGCTAAAGATTAAGCTAGCATTTAGATAATTTCAGATTTGTATTTTTAAGAGAGCACTAGTTCAAACATGCATAAATCAATTACAAAGATAAACAAAGCAGCAATTATAATCATATATCATCATGGCACAAACTTTGTAACTTTACCAAAGGTAAAAACTTGGTGGTGACATTATTCATAATGAAAATAAAAACTAAGATACATGCTGAAAAAAAATAAACTAACACACTTTCTGAATTTTAAATAAAAAACTGAAAACACTACGCATACATAGGCGCAAACAAGCTGAAAATTAAAGAAAAGGGGGTAAAGGAAAGATAACTAAAGCTCCTCCTCTCTCTAATCTTCCGCCGATGGTTGATATTGAAAGTCTTGGTTGTTGTACCCTTACTTGTAATAGGAATGCACCACTCCTCCTATGAATTGTCTGACGGTGCTAGGTGAAGGTGTCCAAGCACATAAGCGACGTTTGCATTTCCTTCACCCATTTAGTTGGCATTGGTTTGGATGGCTGCAATAATTTGCATGTTCCTTGCAGCGTATCCTCCAATGGTGGCTCCATTTTGTTGTGGTTGAGGAAGGTGTGCAAATGGCTCCGCAAAGGCTACGTTGGGCACCGCAAAAATGGTGGGGGTATGGCTGCACCACTCCCCCATGCTTGCATTGGTACACCACCGTAGTAATTCGACGGCGCCGGGGTTTCTCCCAATGGTGGGACATAATTTTGTTGTGCGCCTCCTTCTTGGGTCGTGGAAGATCCTTCTCCTATAATTCTTCTCCTTTATTTTTCTTCGCCGGCACAAGAAGTCCTTTCTCTAACCAATCTTCTTCCTCTCAAGAAAAAGTTTGAATCCTCGATCCGAAAGAGGCAAATTCACCTAGGCCACTTGGAAGCCTCCTCTCTCATCTTTACTCTTATCTTTTCCTTTCTTCATATATTCCTAGGGAAGTCCCGGGTAGGAGATGATTTGGGTTCCTTGCAATACCCGGTTTTAAAGAGATAGTCAACATGGAGAGGTAACAACCCGATCTCCCGAATCCGATGTTGCCACAACACCACCGGTTGATCATAGGTGAGTAGGGTTGATTGGCTGCGAGTAAATCCAATTCAACTCCGTGTTGGTTATCTATGTCTCTCTTATTCTCCCCAAAAATCCACTTGCACAAAAGTGACACACTTGGATGATGGGGTTCCGGATAGTATTTCTTCGTTGATGGTCTCTTCCCGTGATCATACTCCAAAAGCCTTCCCATGTGCCTTTATGCACATACTTGTTCCGGAGCTCCCTTTTTGAAAATAGGGGACACTCGCCCATGGGTCTACGATACTAGAACATGCAATCGTTTCGAACATGAAAACCAATCTAATCTATCGGGGATTGTGTTGAATGGATCCAAGGAAGCATTAAGGCCCTACTCCCTTTATGGCATGGTTGCTAGCCTTAAGCATTAAAGTATTTTCAGCACAAGATGATAGATAGATAATCCAACAAAGTGTGATTACATCTCAAGATCGATTGCAACCCATGGTTGAAAGGAGATTACCCCATCAAGGTGCTAGAAATAGCATCGTTGATCAAGGTTACCCTTCCGACGGTGTCTTCCTTCTTCTCCACTTGTGGGCTCCCTCCAACGGAATGAGAGACTCAGCACTCCTTCATCACGCCATGGTCATGAAAATTTCCTAGGCGAATTCCTTGTGGGTGTTTGCCGACACTCCGCTAGAGAATTGCACCGGTGTCCCGTGTGAAACCCAATATGTGGAGAGCTTGGTCGATGTCGGCGTTCGCTACAAGCCTCTACTTAAGGCGAGCGAGCTTCTTCTCCTCCTCCGTCATGATGGCATACCCCTCGGAATACCGCGGAGCATATGGAGGTGGAGCGGATGATCGTGTCAAGTGGCGAGGTTGGACGAGCGGCTCCTCCATATGTTATTGAAGTTTGGTAAACCTCATAAACGAGTTTCGTGTAGCCCTCATGCCACCAAGGAAAAGAGTGCGATTCCTCCTTGGCGGTGCCGTGTCCTCCTCCATACCCCGAGGAAGCTCGGAAACGAGTGCCTCCTCAAAAAGGTTGTCGATGATGGCTTAGACAACGATGATCCCTTCTTCTTCGGTGCAAAGGCTTGTAGTTTTCTTCCATGATTGCAGCACTCTCCCTCACAAATAAATATCCGGGGTTTTCACCCGGTAACAAGGTACACAAATATTATTTTGGAGTCTGGACTTTGAGTGGATTAAGGATGTGATTTGTTGCACGAAACAAACGCGGTGGATGGCTAAGTCTAAGGTGATTCCGGCCTACCAACTAGAGCACACGAACAAAGAGTTGGATGAAAGATTACCTCTCTCCTCCTCTTGGCTCGGTTCTTCTCTAGTGCATTCATGTTGCTTCATGATCGCGTACACCTTCCAAACGTTCCCGTCCACTCCTTCGCTTGCACTATTGCTCCTTCCACTTGATGTTTTCGCTTTGACTCACTTCCATACTCCCTTGCCTCACATGCATCCATGATATTCCTACAAAACAAAGCCTTGGCTGCCCCCCATGCTTGTACTTTGCATGTGGTTTAAATATGTTGGAGGGGCATCCCGTGATGTATCATGGTGCATGCATGGTTAGGTTAACTAGATTGCCTCCCTTTAAGGCTAAGCACTCCTCTAATTTCGAAATTTAAAAATATTTTTCAGAGCCATGCAAGAGCTCGAACATAATTTTAGAGAAGTTTTTAAACCATTAAAAACAAATGCAAGTCGAAAATATTTTTTTATTACGTCGATTTCGGTCTCACCGGTATAGTTTGCCTTCATTGGTTGAGAGCAAGCTTTTCCCGGCTTGATCATGGGGGCATAGGTTTAGGTCCTAATTTTGATTAGATGAGAGAGATTTTGAATGAAATAAAATTAAGTGAGGCTTAGAAAAATTCTAATCTTAGAGAAACCAAGGATATGGATTTTTAAACCAACCAAAAATCAAGATTCTAGGTCCACGCGAGTCCTACCACATGCTGAAATTTAAATAACATCTAGATACAAGTCGTGGCTCTACTCGTGTGGTTTTAGCATGAAAAATAAGTCAACCTCAGCACCATAATGAGGGTGAAAGGTTGAGTTAGGTTCTGAAATTTTCTTCTTTTTGGTTGTGGTTTCTCGAAAAAGAAGCAAACAATCACATAGGATGGTTCATGTAAAGGGTTTATGATAAAGCAAAATATTCAACCAAGAATTATGTCTCTAATATTGTTCAACCATTCTAAGTCTAAGGTTTTGCGTAGTAAAACTCAAAAACTAAATTATTAAAAAGACTCGAAAAACCTGGAATCGGGTTGTCCTCCCGGTAGCTTATTCTTGACTCGACGAAACGGGTTGCCTCCCGCCTAGCGCTTCGTTTATAGTCCATGGCTAGACTTCTTCACTTGATTACTCCGGATCAACGCTCTTTGCGGGCGTTGCAATCTTGGGTACCCACTTTGGCTTAGTCATTTTTTTTTTGGTCTTCACAGCCGGCTTTGTCCTTTGGTCTTGACGAATGCAACAACTTCCTTGTGGCTCGGCATCTTGAACTCCGGTCCTTCGGTCGTGATCTTCATGGTCTCTAGTGTGATCCTTCATCTCTCCCGAATGAGCTTGAGTAGCCTTCGCCGTCTTGGGACCTTGGAGTTGTCTCGGATATTCTTCTTTGTTACCCATCGGGCGCCCGGCAAGTTGTCCCACTTGCGTCTAGCATCTTCATCATGATGAACACTTCGCATGTGGACCTTGCCTTGGCAGCCTTTAGGTGTTGAGCTTCTTTCTCCATCTCCATCTTCTCCATCCTCCTCGTGATCTTGAACGGCCTTCCGGCATCTTGACTTGGAGGGGGTGATTCCCTTGGATATTTTGATGGTCCTTCGAGCTTGTGTTGCACGTCACCTTTGCCTGTAAAGTTTTCCTGGATCATCCACAAAAAAGTTTGGGTTTCTTGGAGAGGTAGCCAACCATCTCCGGTTAGGGTTAGTGATAAAACAAAAATCTAAACATAAGAACTAGGGTTAATCAAAACTAGATTAGATTGAAATTTTTTTTTTCTTTTTGAGGATGATCAAACATAAGAGATGCAAAAGAAAATCAAAAGAAAAACTGAAAGATAAGCGATACTAGATCGGATCTTGATTGCTTGTTCCCCGGCAACGGCGCCAGAAAAAGGGGCTTGTTGACGGTTAATAGTTGTATCAAAGTTCGTTTGTGACTTGCAAGCGGACAAGTCTCCCGTCGTAGTCAAGGGACCCTTCTTCCCTCGAGTGGTGAACCCAAGGTATCGAATCCGTGGAACAATGTGCAACGCAAGGATTCAATCTAGTAAAGCAAGGTAAGCTATCTTATGAAGGTAAGTTGCATCTAATCTACTAACTCATAAAGAAAACGAATCTAATCTAATCTACTAAAGAGGTAGCAAGAGAAAGCAAGAGATAACCAATCTAGAGAATCTAGATCATGCTTATGTTGTAGCTCCAAACAAGATAGATGAAGATAGAAAAGCGAATCTCATTAAAAGCATCTTTAAATCGTGGCCTTCCCATCCGACTCCGAAAAGATCCGCCTTTCGAGACCCCCGTTCTGTCACAACGTATCCCTATTCATGCGGGGAGCTTAGGGCGAGTTCGATAGAACAAGTTGAAATCACTTGGCCGGTCCGTATGCACCTCTAGCCACCGCGGCTACAAGAGCACCCTATGTAATCTATCTTAAGTATAGATCGTAGAAGAAGCAAAACCAAGAAGAAAACAAAATCATCAAGAAGGCACTTGATCGCTAGAAATCGAATTCACTTACAAACTTCACCATGAATGATTACATGAACAAGATCACCACGGGGCCCTCCCTCGATCTTGATCTTCGCTCCGAGCTCCGACGTGGTCTTCCATGCAAGGTTCCCACGTCGGCCAGGGAAACCCTAGACAACTAGCACGACCCTCATCTTCAAGTTGGTGTCCCTCAAGCTTCTCTCGCTCCTCGGCGGCGGAATACGAAATCTTCTCTGCGTGGCTCTCGGTCGGGGGCTATTTATAGCCCGAGAAGCAATTAGGTCAAAAGAGAGGCCGATTGGGCCCCGAATTGGGCCGGGCCGGCCGGCCGGGCCGACCGGCCCGGGCCCAATTCGGCCCATCCCGCGGCTCGCTTCGCCGGTGTTGCTTCCCACGTCTTCTAGATGTTCTCCCCTTTTGCATGTGGGCCCTTGACGTCGGTTTCTCTCCGAATTGGACTCAACTCCTTGTCTTGCAAGATTCAAGCACTTTTCCGGTTCGGTCCTCGGAGTTTATCATCTTCTCGGGCTTGGTCCTTGGGCTCTTGGAGTCATGTTCACTTCATTGCTTGACTTGTATCGGGCTTCAAGGTCTTGTCATGAGGTGCTTAATGAACTTATCCCGGAAGTCTTGCTTTCAACGTTAAAACCCTGCGTAAACACATAACTCCAAAACCGACATGCACAAGTGAACTTGTTATACCACGGGGGTTAGTACCAATGAATAAGATACAAAAGTTATGCCAACACCGAAGGTAAACTCATGGCTAGGTTGACGGATTTTCACCGTCAACAGTAAGCTTCGATGGAACCTAGCTGTAAGCGGCCCTCGGGTCCTGGCGACGATGGAACCTAGCTGCATGTGGTCTTCACACTCTGTACCATGGGTCCAAGTACCCTAAGTACTCACGCTCCGTACCTTGGGTCTGAAATCCATGGCCTAGGTACACAAGTCGACTGCGGTCGCACCTTCAAGTCCACTACGGTGGCAACCATACCTTGGGTCTGAAATCAATGGCCTAGGTACACAAGCCGACTCTGGTCGCACCCTCAAGCCCGCTCTGGCGGCAAGTGTACCTTGGGTCTGAAATCCATGGCTCAGGTACTTAAGCTCACTCCGGTGGCACAAGTCGACGCTAACGGTCGCACCCAAGCCCACTCCGGTGGCACAAGCCGACTTCGGTCGCAATCTTAAGCCCGCTCCGGCGGCAAAACTACTCGTTTTCTCTGATTTTTCATTCGCTTTGGCTTTCCGGAAAGTACTTTTCGTTTTTTGCATCTTAAGTCCACCCCGCGTGGCACAAAGTCGACTTCTAAAGTCGCATATCAAAGTCCGCTTTACGTGGCAAACTAAAGTCGACTTCTTCAGTCGCAACTCAAAAGTCTGCTCCACGCGGCATCACAAAGTCGACTTCGGTTTTTAAGTCGCATCTCAAAGTCCGCTCCGCGCGGCACAAAGTCGACTTCGGTTTTTAAGTCGCATTCTAAAGTCCGCTCTGCCGGCATCTAAAGTCGACTTCGGTCGCATTCAAAGTCTGCTCTGATGGCATGGCTAATTTTCAAGCTCCACGACTCGATGCCGAAATTACTACTCGGAATCTCTCCAGCTCGGGGGCTGCACTTAACATACTACTCGAGGATAACTTTAGCACGCTTCACTCGCTCTCAAGCTCGGGGGCTCCTCACCAACAACTACTCGACGTGGCTCCTACGGCTCACCTGGCGATGAGCTCGGGGGCTGAACGCTACAAGTGTACTCAGATGATGACTTCCGCAAACACTGAAGACCCTTGGACTGATTCTTCAATCGTTTCAAGGCTCGGGGGCTACTATGCTACACCCATCATTCAAATTTTTCAAGACGGAAGATTCAGAATCAAGATTGACCCTCAGCTAGAGTCTGCAACTCAACCTAAGGCTCGGGGGCTACTCCATATGGAGTGGGATTTTGCAACCGCACTTCCATATAATCTCGACTTCAAGACAGATGACCTGGACCACCTTCCAGCCTCGTGGCAGTTCAAGTACTATTGAAGACTTCTCCAAGCAGTACTCGAGGACGCTCAAGAACTACTCGAAGAGGCTTCAAGACTACTTGAACTACCACTCTCGACTACAATGTGCTCGGGGGCTTGTCGGGCATACTCCCTAGGTACTCATGCAAGGAAGGGGGAAGAGTAGAAGACGGACTCCTACTAGAATTCCCTGTACTCCTACTAGGACTCGTTCTGTGTAATCCTACTAGGACTCCTGCCTTGTAACCGACTAGGAACCCGCCCCCTGGACTATATAAAGGAGGGCCGGGTACCTAGGAGGACATCCTCAATCCCTCCGGGGATCAACAACACACCAAGCGCAGGGCGCAATACTACTCTAAACAGGACGTAGGGTAGCTACTCCGGCTACCCGAACCTGTATAAATCTCGTGTCTTGTGTCCTCACGCGTATCTTCGGGTTCCAGATCATGGCGATCCCCACCTTCTACCTTGCTGCGTGTACCTCCCATGGAGGTCGAGAGGTTTAAACACCGACAACCCCAGCCCAGCGCCAACAATCCTCGAGTAGTGGGGGGAGCCAGGATCCAGATGCGGGAGGACGCCGCGGAGCAGTACCTCTCATACAAGCTCATCGACTCCAACCAAGATTGGAAGTTGAAGTGGTTTTACGTCACCAACCACCACCCGGAGCTGCCGAAGCCAAGCGGGAAGCAGCCGAAGCACCGGCCATGGTGGAACTCGGAGCCAACAATGCAGGAAAGTATCCAGTTGCCCGAACTACTGGCGAAAATTAAGGCGTTGAGAGAAGCTGGGCTGAGGGCCGAACATGTGGCCTTCAGCTTCATGAAGCGAAGGGTGCAGCCGCTGATGGCCCGCGACACCCTAGGGTACCAGTACACCGGCAACGACGACACGTCGCAGATGCCAGGTGATGAAGTGGACGATGACGACATCGTCGACAGGCTGGGCAAAATCTTCAAGGATATGCCGACGTACACGCCGTGCCCCGTGCCTGAATACTCCGCCGCGCGCCCGCCAAATGAGGTCGGTTGCCGTACCCATTGTCGAGTACTCATTACGGAAGAGTAGTTGTGCTGACGTATTGTGCTTCTTGTAGGATGACTTGGTGAAGTTCATCTCCGAGCCGGCGTCGCCTCCTCAACTTGTCGAGGTCCCAGAGGAAGAGAAAGCCAAGGCCAAGGAGCTGGCGAGGTTGGTGAAGGAGACGACACAGTAGTCGTCGAAGACACGTCCGAGGAGGATGACGATGAGGAGACGCTGCAGGAGCGCTTCCAGCTGCGGTCAAGATTCAGTCGCCCTAGATTGCCGCATATTCCTCTCGTTCAGGATCCGCCGACTAGCCTGGAGGCTAGTTTGCCCGCGCCACCAAGGAGGCCGCGCAACGTGGCCCGCAAGCGCGTGGCCAAGAAGTTGAAGGTCACGGAGACCACGTCCCAGGAGGTAAGCCGTCTTGAATAGGGTAGTTGAGTACTTATGTCTTAATGTTGTATAGTGATGACGAAATTCCCTTGCTTGCAGGAGATGCCGCCTTCCGACTCCGTAGAGTAGGGCGACGAAGGCGATTGGGACACAGTGGGAGAGCCAGCTGGAGCCAGCCGGAGCCCAGCCCCCACCATAGATGAACTCTTGGCGCTGTTATCGCGCCAGCCCCCTGTTGCTGAGGAGAGTACTGCACCAGCCGCTGCTGTTGCTGAGGAGGCAGCGGCTACCGAGGCCCAAGAGGAGGCGCCTGCTGAGGCTGGGTTGGTTGATATCGCTAGCATCCTCGGCGCCCCAACCGTGATGGTAGTCCAGTCGAGCTTGTAAATGCTTATTCTTCCCGAGTAGTACATTAGATTTGGTAGTCGTACTGGGTTGACACCCAGCTTGTGTACTCTGCAGGAAATTGACGGACTTGACCTGGGAGGAGGATGAACCCACCACAACGGTGGCTGGAGAGGAAACCGCGCCACCCGCTGAGGAGTCCGCTCTCGCCCCTCAGGCAGAATCCGAGGCGCCGGCCGTGGAGGCTACCTTGCCTGAGGCCAGCATCGTAGAGGGTGAGTACTTTGCTCAAGTGCAAGTAACCCCGAAGAGTAGTCGTATCCGCCAGGTATGACTGATCCAGTTGTCCTTTTGCTGACAGGTGCTGAAGCCGAGGGAAGCGCCATTCCTGAAGTGGTGCCCGTTGGAAACCTGGCACCAGAAACCCAGGGCGCTGCTGGAGGAGCCCCCGAGCCGATGGAGGTGGCCGTTGAAGAAGCCGCCGCGACAGCTGGAGGAGAGCTCGACGACATGCTGTCAGAACCGGCTCTGGAAGTAGTCGTTCGCTCGCCAGAGATCCAGGACGCGGAGCCAATCCGCTCGGTGCCAATGTCTGGAGCCGCAACGAGTAGTCGTGGCGGGATCGAGCTGCTGGCGGATGACCTTGTCGACCCAGCGACGGTAGCTCGTCACCTGGAGGGGGTGCGCCAGGCCGAGCAATGGATGAAGGTGAGTAGTCTACACCCTTGAGTAGTCAATCCTTTAGTGTTGAGTACCCAGTTGACATCTGTTGTCTGTGCAGGACGTCGCGGAGAGGTCACGGCAGAAGTCCGACATGCTTCAGGGGTACGGCGACACGGTACTCCGGGCCGAGGCCTTAGAGGAATAGCTTGTGAAGGCCCGGAAGCACGCCGATGCGATGCAGTCGAAGCTGGACAACACCTTCGCCCACTATCATAACGAAATCCAAGATATGCAGGCGAAGAGCGACGAGCTGGTGCGGAAGAACAAGTCTCTCCGCAACAAGAATAAAGGTACGCCATTGTCGTGCTGAGTACCCGTTGATAGTACCTTGAAGGAGTCTGACCTGCTTTGCCTTGTTTAACTGCAGAGCTTGAGACCCACGTTGACCAGCTGAAGGCTTCAGAGACCGACATGAAGAACCTCTTCTACCGGGAGAAGGAGGCCTGCGAGGTACTGGAGTATGATTATAAGCAGCTTGCTTACGAGTGCGACAAGCACATGGAGCTCCGCATTGCGTCGGATCGTGACCTCGTGAATTGCTACAAATCTTTGCAGAAGCTGAACGAGGACTACGAGAAGCTGCGGGCTCAACTCAAGGAACTCGAGGAAGCCGCGCTCCCCATCGCGAGGCTGCTGGTGCCTCACCCTGGCAGTCCGAAGATAGCTCCTTTGGTGGACCGGCTGAGGGAAGCCCCCAGCCGCCTGGCGACCTACGTCAAGCACTTGGCGAAGTCAATCCCCAACCAGGTTCTAGCCTTCATGAAGTCGTACTTCCCAAAGGCTCCGGTTGACGTGCTCGCCGGCGGACTAGCCGCCAACTACACCGACGAGCAGTACGCGAAGCTGCTGGAGCAGATGGCGCCCATTGCTGGACAAGTTGCTGAGAAGTTGAATCTCCAGTAGTTCTGTCAAGTTAGCTTGTAGCAGTAGTTGTATATAAACAAAGTTGTAATGAACTTGTTTAAGTATGAATGAAAGAAACTTCCATAAATGAGTACTCGTTATCGCGATCTGTGAGTGCGGAGTCCCATCATGGAGTCGTCGCGAGTAGTCGTACTCGCCAGTAGTCCTGTTGAGGGAACGAGACAGTAAAGTAGTTGATAGATAATCAAACTTTATTACTGAAGAAGTACTCCTAGATGGCCAGGGCCGTTGTTACAGAGTTGTCGCCAGGACCCGGAGGCCGCCTACGGCTAAGTAGTGCTAGGGTGTATGGCCGCTTACAGCAGTAGATCCGTTAGTAGCCGTGTAGGCTGGATCTAGAAGCACGTGGTCTCTCAGTAGACCGCTGCTGGAGTCCTTTGTCGCTCGTCGCAGCACAAGATCCGTTAGTAGCCGCATGGGCTGGATCCTAGAGTGGAGTAGTCCGGAGACTAGGGCCTGGACCTGGAGGCCGCTTACGGCGAAGGGGTCTTTGAGTAGTTGTATAGACTGGAGCCCCCGGTGTAGTTGTGTAGACTAGGCGTAGAATCGACAGAGTTGGTCGATGTTCCACGAGTTGTTGATGTCTTCGCCTTCAAGCGTCTGGAGGCGGTAGGAGCCCGGTCCAGTCACCTTTGCGACTGTGAAGGGACCTTCCCAGGGCGAGCTGAGCTTGTGTAGTCCTTCCGTGTTCTGGATGCGGCGGAGGACAAGATCACCGACGTTGAAGGAGCGTTCCTTAACGTTGCGATCGTGGTAGCGTCGGATACCCTCTAGGTACCTTGCTGATTGGACGAGGGCGGCACGGCGAGCTTCTTCGAGTCTGTCGATGTCAACTCGTCTGCTGTCTTCGGAGATGCCTTCGTCGTATTGCTCCACTGCTGGTGAATCCCACATGACATCAGCAGGGAGGATTGCTTCGGAGCCATATACCAGGAAGTACGGGGATTGTCCTATTAGCTTGGAGGGTTGAGTACGCAGCCCCCAGAGCGCATTGGGTAGTTCCTTGATCCACTTGCCTCCTTTGGTGTTGGCAGCGTCGTGTAGCCGCTTCTTGAGAGCGTCGAGCACCATCCCATTGGCTCCCTCGACTTGTCCATTGGCCCGAGGATGGGCAACTGAGACATATCGGACGTCGATCCTGCTGTTCTCGCAGTACTCCCAGAACTGGTGATTGTTGAAGTTGGAGCCCAGGTCTGTGATGATGCGGTGGGGTAGTCTGTAGCAGTGTACGAGTTCATCTAGGAAGTCGAGTACTCTGTCAGCCTTGGGGCATGTAACCGGCTTGACCTCGATCCACTTGGTGAACTTGTCGATGGCCACCAGTACTCTGTTGAATCCACCTGGCGCAGTTGGGAGTGGCCCAATCATGTCGAGCCCCCAGCAGGCGAAAGGCCAGGTTGGCGGTATGGTGACTAGCTTATAGGCCGGGACGTGTTGCTGCTTGGCGAAGTATTGGCACCCTTGGCACCTTCTGACGATTTCTTAGGCGTCGCCCAGAGCTGTGAGCCAATAGAAAGCCCATCGGAAGGCCTTGCTGACCAGCGTGCGTGAGGACGCATGGTTGCCGCAGACGCCTTTATGGATCTCCTCCAAGATATCCTTGCCTTCTTGTCGGGGAACGCACTTCATGAGTACTCCGGAAGATGCACCCCGCCTGTAGAGCTTGTCTCCGGCGAGGACGTAGGACTTGGCATGGCGGATGAGTTGCTCGGCCAAGTTCTTGTCCAAGGGAACCTTCTGCTCGCTGAGGTAGTCGATGAAGGGCTGCCTCCAGTCCACGTCGATCATCATGACCTCCTGGCCAGCCGGGGGATGCGCTGGGTCAGTGGTCGGTGGCACCGGCTCCGGGATGGATGGCGCTTGAAGCTCGTGGACGAAGACACCCGCTGGTACTTGAGCGCGAGTAGAACCAAGCTTCGATAGGACGTCCGCTGCAACGTTGTTGTCGCGGACGACGTGGTGGAACTCGAGACCATAGAAATTGTTCTCGAGCTTGCGGACTTCTAGGCAGTAGGTGTCCATGTTCTCCTTGTTGCGGTCCCAGGACTTGTTGACTTGGTTGATGACCACTGCGGAGTCGTCGTAGACTAGTAGCCGCTTGATGCCCAGTGAAGCCGCGAGTCGGAGCCTGTGTAGCAGGGCTTCGTACTCGGCTTTGTTGTTTGAGACCTTCCAGAAGATCTGTAAGACGTACTTGAGTTGTTCACCCATTGGAGAGATCAAGAGTACCCCTGCACCTGCGCCCTCGAGGTTGAGTGAGCCGTCAAAGTACATCACCCAGTGTTCGGAACGCTCGGTTGGAGTAGGTAGCTGATTCTCCCGCCACTCCGCCATGAAGTCGACTAGTGCCTGCGACTTGATGGCTGTGCGTGGCTTGAAGTCGATGTTTAGGGTGCCTAGTTCGACCGCCCACTTGGAGATTCTTCCAGTTGCATCTTGGTTCCGCAGGATGTCACCGAGCGGGTACTCGGTGACGACGGAGATCGAGTACTCCTAGAAGTAGTGTCGTAGCTTCCGCGAGGTGATGAGCACTGCGTACAGAAGCTTCTGTACTGGCTGGTAGCGTGCCTTGGATTCTGACAGGACCTCGCTGATGAAGTAGACTGGGCGCTGGATTGGATAGGCGTGGCCGTCTTCCTGCTGCTCGACGATGATGGCAGTACTGACCACGTGAGTAGTCGCAGCGAGGTAGAGCAGTAGCTGCTCGCCTTTGCGAGGGGCCATGAGGACTGGTGGCTTTGATAAGAAGTCCTTGAGCTAGGCAAGGGCTTGGTCCGCCTCTGGAGTCCACAAGAACTTCTCTTGGTGTTTGAGTAGTTTGAAGAACGGGAGCCCCCGTTCTCCAAGCTTCGATATAAATCTGTTAAGAGTCGCCACGCATCCGGATAGCTTTTGCACATCTTTGATGCACGTGGGAGCCTTCATGCTGGTGATGGCGGAGATCTTCTCAGGATTGGCTTCGATGCCGCGATGGCTGATGATGAAGCCGAGTAGTTTGCCCGACGGTACGCCGAAGACGCACTTGTTCAGGTTGAGCTTCCAGCGGTACTCGCGCAGGGATGCGAAAGTCTCTTCAAGATCGTCGATGAGCGTGCTGGAGTTTCTGGTCTTGACGACCACGTCATCCACGTAGGCTTCGACGTTCTTGTTGAGTTGCCTCTTGAAGCAGGCCTGGATAGGTCGTTGGTATGTAGCGCCGACGTTCTTCAACCCGAAGGACATGGTTGTGTAGCAGTACGCGCCAAACGAGGTGATGAATGCGGTCTTCTCCTGGTCTTCTTCCTTGATCGCGATCTAGTGGTACCCGGAGTAGCAGTCGAGGAAGGAGAGCAGGTCGCAGCCCGCCGTGGAGTCGATGACTTGGTCGATCCGCGGCAACCCGAAGGGGTCCTTGGGGTAGTGCTTGTTGAGGTCGGTGTAGTCGACGCACATCCTCCACTCGCTCGAGTTCTTCTTGCGGACAAGGACGGGGTTGGCGAGCCACTCAGGATGGAAGACTTCTCTGATGAAGCCAGCCGCGAGTAGTTTGGCATGTTCCTTCTTGATGGTGTCCCGTCTGTCGTCGGCGAAGCGGCGAAGGTGTTGTCGCTTCGGGGTAGCTTTAGGATCAACGTTGAGTGAGTGCTCAATCAACTCCTTGGGCACCCCTGGCATGTCCGCTGGTTTCCACGTGAAGATGTCGCGGTTAGCCCGGAGGAAGTTGATGAGTGCGTCTTTCTATTTGGGGTCAAGGCCTGCCCCGATGGTGGTGGTCTTGCTGCTGTCGCCTGTCCCGAGGTCAATTGTCTTGACCAGAACCTCCTCAGGTGGCTGAGGCTTGTTAGCTTTGTCCGACTTCTCTGGGATGTCGAGTTCACTTGGGGCGAGCTTCTTCGATGCAGCGTAGATCTCCATCATTGCATTGGGTACTTGATTTGTGGAGGCGATCTCCACAGCTTCCATGTCGCAGTCGTGCGATATCTTCAAGTCCCCTTGCAGCGAGAGTACACCCGCTGGACTCGGCATCTTGAGTACCAAGTAGGTGTAGTGGGGTACCGCCATGAACTTGGCGATAGCCGGTCTGCCGAGGATGGCATGGTAGGAGGTCTCGAAGTCCGCGACTTCAAACTTGATGTACTCGGTATGATAGTTGTCCCGAGATTCCCTGAAGGTAACTGGCAGGACCACTGAGCCCAGTGGAATAGCCGCATTCCTGGGGACGATGCCGTAGAAGGGCGAGGTGCTCTTGGTGAGCATGCGGGTGATGTCGAGCTTCATCTTCTTCAAGGTCTTGGTGAAAAGGACGTTAAGTCCGCTTCCACCGTCGATTAGGACCCTGTGGAGCTTGGAGCCCGCGACCACCGGCTTCAGGACGAGTGGGAACCGCCCTGGTTCAGAGAAGCTAGTCCATTGATCCGCGCGGGAGAAGGTAATGGGTACCTCCGACCATCTGAGAGGGGTCGGGACTGCTGGTTCAATGCTCATGACTTCTCGACGGGTAGCCTTTTGAACCCGTCTGCTGGGTAGTCCGCCGAAGAGGACGTTCACCGTCTTGTCGGGTTCCTGGAAGTCGCCATTGCCTTCGTCGTTCTTCTTCTTGCCTTTCTTGTCATGAGGGTGCCGTGGCTCCGGAGTGTCCTTGAGTTCTCGCCTGAGTTGGTAGCACTGCTCGGTGGTGTGGTTGCCGTCCAGATGCCACGGGCACTTCTCCTTCAACAAGTCTTTGAAGCCGCCGGAGGTCTTCTTCGAGTTCTCCTTCGCAGGGCGCTGGATAGTCGCGACAGTGTTGTCTGGCTTGCGCTTGCGGTTGGGACCCGAGTAGTTGTTGTTGTTGCGATCCCCTTGGTTCCCTTTGTTGCTGCCGCCGCCGCCAATGTTCTGTTTGCTCTTGCCACGGATGGCATCGTACTTGGAGTTGGCTTTGTCTTCTTCATCAGCCCAGGAGGTGATCATGTCCTTGAGATGGGTGATGGAGCTGGCGCTACGTCGACCAAAATCTTCAAAGGTGCGACGGTGGTAGAGACCATCTTGGAAGAGGTCGATGACCTCCTTGTCGGTGACGTCGACTACGGTGGCACGCTTGTCGAAGAAGCACCACATGTATTTGCGAAGGGTCTCGCCTTGTTCCTGCTTTACCATAGCCAGGTCCATGCGAGTACCCGAGCGGCCCATGGCGCCCGCGAAGTTGCTGGTGAACTGCTCCTTCAGCTGGTCCCACTTGTCGATCGAGTACTTTTCAAGTGACCCGAGCCATGTGAGCGGGGCTTGGTCCTGGCAGAAGGGGAAGTAGAGGCACTTGGTGTCGTTGTTGCCACCAGCGTTCTCGATGGAGAGGCGTAGCACCTGAGCCACTGGATTGGGTCTTGCTTCGCGTCGTACTTGGTGATTCCCAGAGGTTTGAACTTGTCCGGGAGGAGCAAGTTGCGAAGCCGAGGAGAGAAGGCGGGGAAGCCGTCGTGGTCGCCTGCAGTGGCAGACTTCTTCCGCCGCAGTTCTTCAATCTTCTGGCGGGCATCGAAGCCGCCCTGCGAGGCTCCGAAGGCGTGGCTATTCGTGTGGCGTCGGCCGCCGCGATCATCCCCGCCACCGGCCCTCCTGTTGGCCCCATGGTTGGAGCTTCCGCCGTCGCTGCCTCCGCCGCATGTGTCGCGATGAGGGATGATCTCATGATCGCCGCCAGCAGCTGCAGCGCTGTTGCCAGCTTGAGAGGGTCTGCCGGCCGTTGCACGAGTACGGTTTGGGTTGGCCGGCAGCTCGGCTCGAGTACGGTTACGACCGAGGTCTGCACTGCGACTTGTGGCTTCGTTGTCGCGGTTCCTGGCGGGGGCAGCTGAGTGACCCTTTTGTCAACTCTCATGAAGTAAGCGTCTTCTGCAAGCTTGGCGATGACTTCTCCTGCGCGCATCCCCTGAGCTTGCCGTGCGATCGCTGTGATCGACATGAGGCATTGCCCCGGGGTAGTGTGCACCCTACTCTCGACTTGGTCGAGAGCCTCTGCAAGGTTGCGGATGGGGAGGATGTCTCGAAGACGCCGACGCCGTTCGTTCCGCTTTTTGTTGCGCTCACGTCGAGTGTCCCTGTTGGCGTCGGTCTCATCCGCGGGCGCGTTGGCTGTCAGATCGTCTGCGGAGATGTCTTCGAGGTATCGGTCGCTTTCTGTCCCTGAGGGTCCTGGCGTGTCGCCGGCAGCCATGAAGACTTGGCGGTCGGGGTTGCCGAGACTGGAGTCAGAACTCGCCACCTCTGTTGGGGTGTACTCAGCTCGAGCGAGTGGTGTTCCCTTTTGGAAGGGAAGCGAGTCGAGGTAGGCGACGTAGCGTGAGTTCCCGTTCGTCAGGTCAGCGGGCTTGCAGTCTGGCCAGTATACGAATCTCTTCGCGGGTGTAGATGTTATAACCAGCCCGGAAGCCGGTCCTGACAAGGGTTGCTCTGTAGAGTTGTCCTCAGACTTGGGATCCTCAGGGTCCGACCCGAAGTAGAACTCGTACGCGGAGTCCGAGTAGAAGCCGAAGAGGGGGTTGGAGTTCGAGGCGTGGCCGGGGGCGGTGTCGGAGTCCGAGTCGCACTTGGGTACGGGCTCCTTGCCGGCCCGGCGTGTAGTGGGAGCCTTCGTGTGGGCCCTGCTGACGTTGCGGGGGCCACACGTGAAACGCTGGCGGAGTGGGGAGTCCACATGCGATGGCTGAGTAGCCGGCTCGCATACGATAGCCCATGGGGATGTCGAGCTCGAGTTGGAGGCGGATCCGGTCTCGAAGTCGGCGTGTTGGTCGAAAAGTGAAATTTCGCCGAATTTGCCGGCGAGTTCACCCGTGACTACTTCGGGAAGTGTCACGAGGCCGGTCTCCGGGTTGGGCGGCATGGTGAGGCGGCGTTGGAAGGATCCGGCGCTGTCAGCAGTGCAGACCCAAGCACTGAAGACGAAGGTGTCGCCGTGGTTGAAGGCGACAGTTGGCTTGATGTAGACGGAAGCCGTCGAGTTCGCCATGTGATCTCAGGCGAGATCCCCTACCTGGTGCGCCAGCTGTTGGTGTTTTAGACCGGCAACCTACTAAGGGGAGCACCCGAAGTAGATGAATATGGCCTCGCCGATATCGGTAACTCGAAGAAAGAGACACGTGGCACACAATTTAGACAGGTTCGGGCCGCGAGGTGCGTAATACCCTGCGTCCTGCATGCTGCGTGGCTCTGGATTGATTGGGTGCGATTACAAGATGATGCAATCTAATGCGTATGAGTGAGATGATATAGAGAGGGGTCCCTGCCTCTTCTTATATAGTCCGGGAGGCAGGGTTACAAGTCGGTTCAGGGAGAGAGTACTAGTCGAGTAAGTCTAGGAGTCCTCTATACAGTACGGGACATGTACAACTTCCTACCCGAGTACTTCTCCTCCGTAGTCCTTATGCTTCACGCCATCATGTGCCGTGCAGCGCAAGTCGAGTAGTCCCAGGGGCCCACTGAGTAGTCGGTCCTGGTACCCACCGAGGTAGTGGGCCCAGGGAGTTCCATACGACAGGTGAGTCTTGTGATGCCCAGGTTTTTATTTAACTTAATTGTCGGTCAACCCTGCTGACAATGGTCAAATCACGGTCAACCTGGGTCCTCACCTCGAAAAACTCACCAACCAACTCTAATGACACCTTTGATCAAGTGGGTACACATGTGGGGTCAACCCATGGTCAAACCCCACTCAAACCCTAGTGACCCTAAATATCTTTCGGAACTTTTGCAGCGTTCTCCAAAATTCACCTAAACACATAAAAATCTACATTTATGAAAGTTGTCCAGCTTGTTGAGGGACACTACTTTCATGTAGATTGACATTTCAAATTTTGAGTGGAAGAAGGTGAAAAACTTGCCCAAAGGGCAGTACCTCCTGTTCACTGAAATTGAGTGGCATACAGAGTTGACAAACTTGCTGAGCGAAATCTATTGAGAAAAACCCCATATAGCCTTTGTGAAAGTTGTAGGTGGGTTTGAGATGTCCAACTTTCATATTCAACGTTTGGTGCACTTTTATACGAGATTTAGGAGTTTTTCAATTTTGAACAGAGGGCCAACAACACTTTTGAGGCTCGAACGCTGCCGCACCGCGGCGTCGCGCGCGCCGGCCTCCCTCGGCGTCCGCGCCACCCGCCGCCCAAGGCCACACGCCGGCCGAGGCGTGCTTCTTCCCCATGCGCCGCGCCCCGAGGCCCGGGGAGTCCTCCCCGCCGCGCGCACGCCACGGACCGTGCCGCACGGCTCGGTGCGCGCGCGGACCGCCGGGTCCGTCGGCGGCACCCCGCTGTACGCGTGCCGGTCGAGGTGGCCGTGCTACGACGGCATCTCCGTCGTCACGGCTGCATCACCGGGGAGGTTTGTCTATAAAACCGAGCGCCGTCCCACCCTCCGCGCGCCACACCAAGCCGTAGGCCGCCATTACCGCCCTCGCGCTGAGCTCGGCCTGTTCCCGCGCAACCAAGTCGACCAACCACCTTCCGACCACCCCCTAGGCCATGCTGTTGCTCTAGGACTCACGCATTGCCTAGCCAAGAGCCCTACTCGCCGCCGAACCGAGCCGCCGCGGCCGCCGCCGCCGCCATCGCCGTGCGCTCGCTCCGGCGGATCCTCCGCCCCCAACTCCGGCTATCCCCGGGCCCTAGGTGAGCAAGTGGCCGTGGCCCACCGCTTCTCCGGCCGGGGAGCGCGGCCGGCTCGCCGGAATTCGGCCGGAGCCGCCGCCTCCCCATGGCCAAGGCCCTGATTGCAAGCCCCCAAATAGTTCTAGGGTGTTTTCTGTGAACTAGGGGTGTTTTCGTAAGGTTTTAAATCTTGTAGGGTCCTTGGTGCAAAAGGGGAACTTCGATAGTAAACAGATTTTGCTGAAACTTGTAAAATCCCTAGAAAACCGTAGGAAATTCAGAAAATTGCAATCTCTATTTTTCTAGATTCCTAGTGAAGAGCACTACAACTTTTGTTATACTCACCTAGGCTATTTCTTGATATTTTTGGCACGAAAAATAGAAATATGAAAAACCTAGATCTGTGATATCTCAAAATTCATAGGTCCTCTGTATCCAATTTTTGGATATGTTGTGTGTGATGTTATGACTAGCTCCTTTGCCAAATATTGCACAAAGTTGTGATGTAAATCATTTTATATAAATTGTTTTCCATTTTTGCAGATTCTGTCTAAATGATTTTTGTAGCTAAAAATAATTATGTTTTTGTGCCCAGCTTTTGTATGTTGTCTTGTTATGCCCTGTTACACCTCTGGTGAATTAATCACAATTTTTGAATGCTCAGAATTAATTATTCTTAATGTATGCATGTTTTCCTTTGTAATTAAATAATGCAAGATCAGTAGTAGTTCTAGGTGTACTTGTTGCTTTTCTAGAATGGTTTAGGACCAGAGAACATTTGTGAGGAAGTTTTGAGAAATTGGATGCTTATTTATATTTGTATGCATTTAACTTGTTTTTGCTAAGCTAGCTTTGGTTAATTTCAAAACAGTTATTTTTCTAGCTTTCCAAACATTGCAAGTGTGTTCAGTGGCTTAGTACAGATGTTTTGATGCTTAAGAAACCCTCCTCTGAATTTTTAATGATTTATTGTTAAATAAAAGCTTTGGAGGCCTTTTATAGATTAATGTTTTGATTAAATTAGGAAAATGTCTTTTTAATCCTTTTACCCTTTTGTGAAGTGTTGCAAAACTTACTTAAGAACTAAGAATACACCCCTGCTGTTTAAAGAATTAAATTGTAATTAATTATCTTTGTACACACCTTGCTAGTGAAAGGTGAAGTATTAAATCTTCACATGAAATAACAATTATAACAAGAGAGAAATTAATTAAGTGTTAATTAAAAGAATAAAACACATAGTCAATAATAACCTTCATAAAAAGGGAATTAATAATTAATTATTTGTTAAGGTGAATATGGCCAACAAGAGTTGGATAAGATAAATCATCAATCCATCACATCACCTGAACCCTGCATTGCATTCCGTGTAGATCTTCCTGACAGTGACTACTCGCTTGTCCCGGAAGCCGAGGAAGGAGAAGCGGAGGCTGCACAGCAGTACATGGAAGTACTCGACGACACCGAGGGTGCTCAGGCTAACCTTGCTGACGAAGGCAAGCCCCGGTGCATTTAACCCAGCGTTTCAAAATTTAATATGCAATTATCTATGGATGCTTGTGCATTTAAGTTCAGGAGTTGTATGGAACCTTAGATGCATGATCCCTAGGTACCTGTGTCCTTACTAGAATGATAGGTCGATAGCTGCTAAGTTGTAGGACCGTTACAAGTCGGGTGATGATGTCACTCGCGAGAATAGGTTTCTAGGTGAGAATCATAAGATCTCCTTAAATGGATTGCTCATGTGGTAAGAGCATGGATGTGGACTCCGGTCCAATGGCTATCGCGGGTTAAGTGTTTGAACGTACTAAGCACTTGTCCGGAATAGGACTGGTAAGCCTAGTACCTTAATGAGACGGTTAGGGATTTAACTGTCACTACTCTTGGGATGCGTCTCATGGCTAGCTACCGGTGATGTATGGTGAGTCCGGGTGCCTCGCGGGGTATGCCGGATAGCCTGCACCAAATACTATGGCCTTTTATCTCGACCCGAGGATTTTTGGAAACCGTTTGGTGGTTGTCCTCGTGGGGGCATCCCACCGTGTGTTTAGGTCTACCTTGCAAGGTTTTGAATCAATCGATTGTCGGCCTCTCACCGTTATCTGAAACTACTTACTCCACTAGCCATGAGATCCCTAATGATGGAAGTTGATGAATATTATGCTTGAGTAATTGTATTGTACAACCTTGTTTGTACTAGATTGGCTAATTTAGAAAAGATTAAACCCACTAGAACTTGTGCTAAAATCTTGAAAGTAAGGACATACTCTTTATTTCTTTTCAGTAAAAGAAACCCAGTGGCCAAAAGCCTTACATGTCTAGAGTCGGTGAAGTTGTTATCACCGACGGGTAAGTCTTGTTGGGTATTAGTATACTCAGCCTTGCTATAATCTGTTGCTCCAGGTAATGCCTTTGGTGATGTGTGGCTCGGAGAGATCTCGCCCGACTAGGAGCTGGAGTGGGTGGAGGACGACGAATGAAGGCATCATGGCTGGCCTCCCGTGGTGTTCTCGCTTCCCGCTTAGTTTAATTCCGTTGTTTTAAAAACTCTGAACTTCGTTGTTATGACAAAAACTCCAGTTTGTAATAACTAAACCCTTCAGGGGTGAATTTCTATTGTTAATTATGTTGTATCTCTGGACTCGCCTTCGTGTGAGTTTTAATGCATATATGTTGAGCCTTGTTGCTATATAAGTGATTTACCAGGCGTTAACCCGGCAACTAACGACAGGATGATACTTTATTACTGCTTAATGACCAAAGTGGATTGGTTTAGGTGGTAGTACAGTATTTTTCTGGGCGCGTTGTCACAAGTCTGAAGATGAGTCTGATGAGGAGGATGTGGAAGAGCAAAATGATGCCAATGCACATGCGGCTGAAGCACTCCTTGGTTTAAGTGAGGTTAACTTGGATGGTGTTCAACATGATGATGTTGGAGGACCCTCGATGAACCATACAACCTTTGAAAGGGAAGTGCACATAAGTAGGCCACCAGTCAACACTAGAAATGGTGAAAGTGAACAACACGTACCTAGGCTCCCGGGCAACACTAGAATTGGTGAGAGTGATGAACACTACACCCAAGTTCAATACGAATTTGGACTCCCTTCTGGTCTCAACGACAGAGACTTGAGTAGGATCGATAGAGCCATTTTTTATTCTACTATGTTGTTCACAGAAGGAATAATTTTTACCACTAAGCCTGAGATACATGAGAAAATGTTGTTTGACTCCCTTGATGAACTTAAGTTTTTCTTGGCTGACTATGCAATGAAGCATTATAGGCCTTTCACTGTAGTCCATTCTCATAGGAATCTTAGGTATGAAGTAATGTGCAAACAAGGGTGCATGTGGCGTGTATGGGCACGACTGCAGAGAGGGACAGGGAAATGGAAGATTACAAAGGTTGGGGAACCTCACACATGTCGTTCGAGTCAGGTGAAGGGAGTTCACGCACAATTGACTGCAAGTTACATTGGAAGGTGTATCTTCGGCGTTGTTCGTAACAATAGTGATGTGACGACCAGCAATTTGATCGAGTCCATATTGATGTTTGCTGGATATCGTGTGAAGTATTCTAAGGCATGGCGGGCTAAGCAACATGCAATTGCCTTGCTTTGGGCGATTGGAAAGAGTCATATGAAAAAATTCCAAGGGTCTTGAGAGCTATGAACCACTTCAATCCTGGGGTTAAATGGTTCCCTTACATGGCCGGGTTGCGTGTTCTTGACGGTTGTGTTTTGAAGCTCGTCCTTCTACGTGTTTTTTGGTGCTTTCCACAATGTCAAGTGGCTTTCCAACACTGTCGTCCGGTGATACTTGTAGACGGAACCTTCTTGACCGGCAAGTAAAGGTGTACACTCATGATGGCAGTTGCTGTAGATCCTGAACAACAACTTGTGCCTTTAGCTTTTGCCTTGGCCGAGAGTGAGAATGACGACATTGGTCATGGTTCATGAGGCTCGTTCGCATTAACATACTTGGTCCAACGCGACAGGTATGTATGATCTTAGATCGGCACCATGGTCTCATCAAATGTGCGAGCGACCACCTGGATGGGTATCAACCACTTGTTCATCGGTGGTGCATTAGGCACTTTGCCGCCAATATGTGGTGTCATCAAAAGAACAAGGAGGTAATAGGAAAGTTGAAGTTGCTGGCATCAGTACATACGGAGGACAAATTTAAGGAACTTCACAAAGACTTACTTAAGGACCTGAACGAGAAAGCTAAAGATTGGTTGGAGTATGAAATGGAGGATAAGGACAAATGGGCTCAAGCATATGATGAGGGGGGTATGCGTTGGGGTATCATGACAACAAACTATTCTGCAAGTGTCAACAACATATTTAAAGGAATAAGAAGTAGACCCGTCTCGGGGTTCATTGAATACTCATTTGAAAAATGCAATGAATATTTTGTGAACAGATGGCGAAAGGCACGTGATTTGTTGGATAAGGGGGGTAAAATTGTTGCAGATGACAAAATGTATGATGCTGCTTTAAGATCTGTGAACCAATCTGCAGAAGCATACGATCCAGACAGAATGATATATTCTATTAGAGGTTCCTCTACTACTAATGTTGGAGGGGAGAGTCATGGCGGTCGACACTATAGAGTGGACCTCTGGGCTGGTACTTGCACCTGTAACGGTCCTCAATTGTTGCATCTTCCTTGTTCTCACTTGATGACAGCTTGCACTGCTAGAGGTCTAGACTATGAAAATGCCATGTACATGTTTCCTTTGTTCTTTAGAGAACACACCATTAATATTTGGGAATCCAGCTTTGAGTCGTACCTTGATCCGTCACAATGGCCTGAATACGATGGCCCAGAGTACGTGCCACTGCCGTCTTTGAAGAAAATGAAAAAGGGTAGGAGGCAAAAGAAGCGTTTGAAAGGGGACATGGACGCGTGTCAAGGAAGGTTTGCCACTGATTATGACTTGGGTGATTTTGAAGCTGATGCGGACAAGATGACGTATCTTTGCTCAAAATGTCACAAAGAAATTAAAAACTGCAAGTGTCGGAAAAAAATCAAAGGGCAAGAAAAAAACAACGGGGACAAATAGAAGGATGGGTGCTTCCAACTCGAGGGTAGGTGTCGTGGTAGTATGTTAGTAGGTGAAAAATTATGAAATTTTGTATGCAAGTAATATTTTTTACATTGCCCATTATTTATATTTCTATATACTTAGCTTCAATTTTTTTTATCATTGTTACTAACTACATGTAAATTTTTTCTAGGATGGTGCACCAGTGTACCCGCTCCTTGAGGCTGCATATGATGTCAGCCATCGTGCACACCTTCTCGCCGACCTCCACGAGGTATTTACAAAATCTTCGTCATTTCCTTTACATCATGTCGAGGTTCTTTTCTAATGTTGTAATTATTAAATTTTATTGTTTTTTCAGGACTTGAAGCCGTTGAGGGTGCGAGAGCACTTTCCACTTCCTTGGGACGAGAGATACGCCCCGTACTTGGCTAGAGCAGGCTTCTTGGACATTGCTTTGGTGCTGGTTTGTGGGTTGCCTGTGATGGACGGCCCGTTGTTGTCGGCCTTGGTGGACCGATGGCGTCCGGAGACCCACTCCTTCCACCTAACTTGCGGGGAGATGACATTCAACTTGCAAGATACCGCCATGATCCTTGGTCTTCCACTTGAGGGGCTGCCAGTGAGTGGGATCATTCAGAGTGCTGGTTGGCGTGACATGGTCGGGCTACACATTGGGGTGAGACCACCAGATGCTGATGAGGGGGATGTGTCGAAGAAGACCTCCGGAGTCAACACAATTTGGTTGAGGCAGCACTTCACCGTATGCCCCCAAGGAGCTGCTGATGCTGTTGTAGAGAGGCACGCACGTGTTTGGCTGTGGCACTTCGTTGCCACGTTCCTGCTACCAGATGCTGCGGGAAACACTGTGTCTTGGATGGTTCTGCCACTTTTGGGTTAGGATTGGGACAATATCCGTGGCTACAGTTGGGGTTCGACGGTTTTGGCATGGCTGTATAGACAACTATGTGATGCCAGTAGGCGGAGTGGACAGGACACAAACCTTGGTGGATGCGCTTACCTCCTGCAGATTTGGATTTGGGAGCGTCTTCCAGTAGGCCAACCACACCACGGGCCAGTTGAGGTACATACAAATCAAATGTTCTTTATTCATGCAGACTTATATTCATGAATTATTCATCTTTCAAATTTTGGTACTATTTTGCAGGCTTGGAATCGGCAGGATTCTCGACCCACTTTTAGGTTTGTGTGGAAGACAGCGACAGCGGTACGTGGTCCTCCGGGGAGGAGGTACAAGTTCTACACAAACGAGTTGGACTGTCTTACTCAGGCACAGGTAAAAACCGATGTGCACTAGTTCGTGCTCAATTTGTAAATTTTGGTTCATCACATATTCTCTAAACATGTTGTATTTTTGTAGGTGGAGTGGCTACCGTACACCCGCGACTTTCCTCAACACGTCCAGTTCTCACCCATGTGTTACAGAGACATACTTCTGTGGAGGTCAACGGTGCCACTCATCATCTACTATATTGTCGAGTGGCATTTGCCAAACAGGGTCCTACGCCAGTTTGGGAGGGTTCAACCGTCGCCTCCAGAGCGTGTGTCCACCATTCCAGCCTTGCACAAGTAAGAAACCAACTCGATGCATTTTTCATTGTTCTCATATGCCATAAGTTGGTTTGTAAATAATGTGACAAGCAATTTTGGTATTTTAGGGTCAATAGGCAAAAAAGATACAAGGAGAATGATTGGACGGTGAAGCATGCTAGGTACTTGGACCTTTGTAACAATCACCAGAGGATGGATCCTCAAGATGGCCCTGCTTGGCGTGATGGACCACATAGAGAGTAACTGAGGTGGTACCATACCTCTACAAGAACAAGGATCAAGCCAGCTTTGAAGGATGAGCACATTGAAGATGCCCCCTCAGACTCCGACGACGACATAGCGGATGAGTACAACAACCTGACACGTGTTGGCACACAGCCAGAGCGAGCACCTTTGCACGATTACTTGGTAATTTTATCCCACGCCAATGTTGTTTGATCACTCCGGCTTCTAAAAATTTGTAGTTGTAATAAGATTTTTTAGGGACAACAACTTGCAAGGCTTGCAAATAAAGCAGGAGTGGCCATGGAACATGCAAGTGCATCCGAAGGTGGAGCCCTACACAACTTTGTAGAGGTAGTATTAGTTTTCAAAAATTTAATGCTTAAGTTTATCCATATTTTAAATATGTCTTCAATTTGTACCAAATGCATGGTGCAGAGGGTCCGGGGGAGCTGTAGGCGTATGGCAATGAAGTTGAACTGCATAGCGGCCCCAGATGTTGCCCACAGCGGCAATGTTCAGGGCACTTCTTCAGGATCCCACCATACTCCAGTTCACCACGGGGCTAGAAGCTCGACACGGACCCCATCTCAAAGCACCGCTCGCACCGCATCGACATCTGCAGGTCGTGTTGTTGCTAGTGGCAGCCGTGGTCGTGGTAAGGAAATCACCACCCCTGAGCCAAGTGATGAGGATGATGGAGACTCCTCCTCCTCCTCACATGCAGCTTCTAGTGAGCGTGGAGACCCCATGTACATGTCAGAGACTCCGATGGATGTCCTGTTTGATGCCCCACCCGCTACTCAGACACAAGGAGAGTTGACGAGTCAGGTAATGAATCTAAAAATTTCCTTCTAAGTCGCCATTTGTTAATACTTTGCATTTTATAGTGTTGTGTCCAATTTTTGCAGCCCCGCCCACCTCCTGCGAAGAAAGCCCGCGACCGTCATCCACGTGGGCCCGCTGACGTTGGGAGTCCCAACGTCTTGGACACAGAACCGAGGATGGAACGTCGACCTAAACAAATTTTCAGCCTCGAGGACAAAATCCGCCGCCGTCGTTGATCTTATGGATCATATGTGATGTTTCTATGTGTCGTTGAACTTATGGACTATATGTGATGTTTGTGTATGTCGGACTATGTCGGAGCATGTGTTGGCCTTAGGATGTTGAACTTACAGACTTTCTGTGATGTTTGTGTGTTGAACTATGTTTGAATGTATGCACTTTGTATGGAACTATGTTTTGATATGCACACGCCAGCGTCATCGACCATTTCGACTACATTGCCGACCTCTACACCAACACCTGCAGGACCAATCACACGTAGCCGAGCTAAAAAGATACAACAAGAGGTGCACGCGGTACTTTGTGAACTTAAACTCAATTCTAATGATAACTTTATACTACCTAAGTCTTGTATGTTGATACTTCTCAGGTACGTTGAAGAGAATCATCAAGACGAAGGTCACGAAGCTAGAATCGGCAAAGTTCTCATCATTCAGCAAGGCCATTCGGCAATCGACAATCCATTCCGCAATTTCCCAATCCATTCGGCAATCCATTCGGCAGTTTCCTAAAGCATAAGTTCGGGCATTAAACTGTACCAATCTACGAAGTTTCCCATAGCATGCTATACACTGTTGGAAAGATAATCGAGTTAGCTTTCCAACGCATGTAGTCCCACGTCATTTGAAGATTCCTAGAAGAAGTTATGATCAAAACATTGAAGACTGCTCAGCAGTCAAACAGTCACGCGGAAACAACTCAGAAGGTCGTCTCGGGAGATCCTTTCACATTGGCGACGTATTCAGTTTGTTTTCGTGTTTCCACCCACCTAAGAGGGTTGTTCTTAGTATAAATACCCTCCATATGTAAGCTAAAAACAACTTTTGATGAATTGAGATAATCCAAGTGATTTCGCAGCCGAGCTGCCTGAGTCCCTTACTCACACCCTTGTTCTTCCTTGTTCTACTTGGACTTGTGAAGAGATCTCTCCGAGGTCCACTAGTTCGTGCTCTCGTGAGTTCCAAGACGGCTGCCTCACCTTGTGTGGATTAGCTCCGGTTGTGGTTCGCGGTCATTCCCTTATGTTGTTAAATACAAGAAAGGAAAAGAAAATGTCGTAGCCGATGCCTTGTCACGACGCCATGTTTTGTTAAATCAACTTGATGCTAAAATTCCAAGTGTCATGATGGCAAAGGATGGGAAAAATATCATGTACAAGATGGATTTTTATTTCGAGCTAACAAGCCGTGCATTCCGCATTGCTCGTTCATATTTTGCTTGTACAGGAAGCACATTCAGGAGGACTCATGGGTCATTTTAGAGCCAAGAAGACGGAGCAAGTGCTTTCTGACCATTTCTTTTGGCCAAAGATGAGAAGAGATGTGGAGAGGCATGTCCTTCGCTGCGAATCATGCCACAAAGCTAAGTCCCGTCTGAACCCTCACGGTTTATATACTCCTCTTCCTATTCCTAGTGCACCATGGGAGGATATTTCTATGGATTTTGTTCTTGGTTTACCTCGAACCAAAAAGGGAAGGGATTAAATTTTTGTTGTGGTTGATCGATTTAGCAAAATGGCACATTTTATTCCTTGCCACAGAAGTGATGATGCTTCGCATATTGCTGAATTATTTTTCAGAGAAGTTGTGCGATTACATGGGGTGCCACGAACTATCGTTTCTGATCGTGACACAAAATTTTTGAGTTAATTTTGGAAAACTTTATGGGGAAAACTTGGAACACGCTTGTTATTTTCCACTACATGTCACCCACAAACAGATGGACAAACTGAAGTTGTAAATCGAACTTTGTCCATGTTGCTGAGAGCTGTTCTCAAAAAGAATTTGAAACTTTGGGAAGAAAGTTTGCCGCATGTTGAGTTTGCCTACAATAGAGCCGTTCACTCAACCACTAAATTTTGTCCATTTGAAATTGTGTATGGTTACAAACCCACCGCCCCCATAGATCTTCTCGCATTTGCCCGTGCGGGAGCGAGTGAACTTTGATGCAAGCAAGCGAGCCGAGTTTGTGAAGAATCTCCATGATAGAGCTCGCACAAACATTGAGAAGATGACCAAACAAGTATGAGAAGCAAGCCAACAAAGGAAGACGAAAAATGATCTTTGAAGAAGGTGACCTTGTTTGGGTGCATCTACGCAAAGACAGATTTCCTGAGCAACGCAAGAGCAAGCTGCAGCCCCGGGCTGATGGCCCTTTCAGAGTGCTTCGCAAGATCAACGACAACGCCTATGAGATCGATCTGCCAAGTACTTATGGAGCGAGTACCGGTTTCAATGTGTCCGATCTCTCTCCATTCTTTGGATTGGAAGAGTCGAGGACGACTCTTTTTGAAGGGGGGAGGATGATATGCACATGCCAGCATCATCGACCATTTCGACTACATTGCCGACCTCTACACCAACACCTGCAGGACCAATCACACGTAGCCGAGCTAAAAAGATACAACAAGAGGTGCACGCGCTACTTTGTGAACTTAAACTCAATTCTAATGATAACTTTATGCTACCTAAGTCTTGTATGTTGATACTTCTCAGGTACGTTGAAGAGAATCATCAAGACGATGGTCACGAAGCTAGAATCGGCAAAGTTCTCGTCATTCAGCAAGGCCATTCGGCAATCGACAATCCATTCGGCAATTTCCCAATCCATTCGGCAATCCATTCGGCAGTTTCCTAAAGCATAAGTTCGGGCATTAAACTGTACCAATCTACGAAGTTTCCCATAGCATGCTATACACCGTTGGAAAGATAATCGAGTTAGCTTTCCAACGCATCTAGTCCCACGTCATTTGAAGATTCCTATAAGAAGTTATGATCAAAACATTGAAGACTGCTCAGCAGTCAAACAGTCACGCGGAAACAACTCAGAAGGTCGTCTCGGGAGATCCTTTCACATTGGCGACGTATTCAGTTTGTTTTCGTGTTTCCACCCACCTAAGAGGGTTGTTCTTAGTATAAATACCCTCCATATGTAAGCTAAAAACAACTTTTGATGAATTGAGATAATCCAAGTGATTTCGCAGCCGAGCTGCCTGAGTCCCTTACTCACACCCTTGTTCTTCCTTGTTCTACTTGGACTTGTGAAGAGATCTCTCTGAGGTCCACTAGTTCGTGCTCTGTGAGTTCCAGTACGGCTGCCTCACCTTGTGTGGATTAGCTCCGGTTGTGGTTCTGCGGTCGTTTGGAGATCGAGTCGAAGTCCTCGTGGTTTCGGTGTCTCTCTCCCCGTCGTTTGGGTCGCATCCAACCTTGGCTAGGTATAAAGCTAGTTACCCGCTGATCTTCAGCAAGTTATCTTCTAATTCCAGAAGTTATCATCCTATTTCCGCTACCCCATCGTTGTTCTTCAAGTTCAAGACCTACTGCCGTGAAGATCGGGCCATCCTTCGTTCTAACGCCAGGTTAGAACCTATCATCTGGTATCAGAGCTTTCGTTGGCACGGTAGGTCTTACCATCGTCATATATTTATCCCTTTGATCATTTATCACATATATTTTGTTTTATCCTACAGTCCAGAGCCATAAAAATTACCTATAACCCTTTGGCGATACTGTTTTTCCTTGTGTTTGTGTTCATCTAGTTGCTAGTCAGCATCCTTTATATATATATTGTGTTGTTCATTTGTTTTTTTTCGCATCCCTATTAGTATAAAAAAAAGAAGAGAGTTCTGAAAAAAAAGAAAAAAAGGGAAGAGAAAGTAAAGAGTCAAAAAAAAAGAAAGAAGAAGAAAAGAGTTTGAAGGGGAATCGTGTTGCTGTGTGTTGCTGAAATGTTCAGAATTGCATATTTCTAGTGGTGTTCTTGATAGCAGCATTTCATATCTTTTGAGCACAACAACCACTTGGTTTACAGTACCGTAAGCCCTCCTTATTTAGCCACCTATAGCTCCACTTCAAATCTGAAACCAGGACATCTCAAATCGTAATCCTTACGACCTCACTACCACCTCCGTGAAGCTGCCAACACTAGCGGAATCACGGTCCTTGAGGACAAAGTAACTTGGGTAAGTAAGTGGTGAGTTTGAGTGTTTCCACAAATACTTTATATTCCACATATTTCTTGCTGTCCCTAACATGGCGAGTCGTATTCTAGTGTTCATGGTGAGCGCCATGAAGAGGATGAACGCCCGGTTCTCGGGGCCGAGATGCGTCGCATGGCGGACTCACTTATGGAGGCAATGGGAAGGATGTTCGATGCCCGCCTTCCAGCAGCAGGGGGGGACGTGGACCACGTCGTGATCAAGAAGACCATCATCGGGAGGAGTCCGGAGATGAGAATTCTGGTTTCGGCCATGGATTTGACCGGTTTGGTGATGGCCGAGGAGGACATGGTGGTGGTCGTCGTGCTGATTTCGATAATCGGCGTGGTGGTCACCGTGCCGACTTCCATAATCAGCGTGGCGGACGTCGTGCACACGAACGTCATGTGAGATTTGAAGACGAAGAGTTCGAAGATCATGAGGAAGGGTCTAATGATGAAAATCCCTTTGGTCGTGGTGGGAGATTTGACCGGCGTCATCATCATCGACGTGCTGATTTTGAAGATAGGGGATTTCACCGCGGTCGCCGTCAATATGACGACCCCGATAATATTGCTCGTGTCAAGTTGAATATCCCTAAATTCACTGGAAAGGAGAATGCAGATGAGTTCCTTGAATGGGCTGAACAATGCGATCTGATTTTTAAGGTGCATAATTTCTCTGATCAGCGCCGTGTTGATTTAGCCTCAGTTGAGTTCTCTGGATATGCTCTGACTTGGTGGAATCAAGTGCAAGAGAATCAGCTTGAGTTGGGTCTTGGATACATCAATACTTGGGAAAGAATGAAGCAAGTAATGAGAAGGAGGTTTGTTCCATCTAGCCATCGGCGTGATCTTCGAAACCGATTGCGGATGTTGAAGCAAGGAAAGAGGACCGTTGATGAATATTTCAAGGAGATGGAGTTGCTGTTGGTACGGACCGGAATCGAGAAGATGCGAGTCTAAGATGGCAAGATTTTTGGGAGGTCTTAATGAAGATATTGCTGGTTTTGTTGAGATGTTTCCGTATCGTACTTTGCAAGATCTAGTTGATCAAGCCATGCGTACGGAGAAGAAAATTCAGCAAGAGTCTCGGGGAAAATCTTATGGCAGTCAATCTATCGCTGCCCCATGGCACAAGCAGCAGTCCGGCACTTCTTATGGCGGACACCGATCCTAAGGGACTTCGGCTAAACCTTCTACATCTCATGGTACATCAAAGATGGCTGTTTCTAGTGCATCTTCACCTGCAAATTAGCAGCGACCTGTTGCCAGTTCAGCAACCCCAACTCATGCTTCAGCCGCTACATCATCTACCCGAAGCAGGGAAATTGTATGCCATAAGTGCCACGGGCGTGGCCATATTGCTGCTCAATGTCCTAGTAGGAGGACAATGTTGCTGAATGATAAAGGAGAATGGGAATCTGAAAGTGATCCGAAAGATGAGGGTCCAAAATTTGATGAAGAAATTGAAGAAGAGGAGAATGAAATTCAGGCCGACGAAGGGGAACATAATTGTTTTATTTCTCTTCGTGTGCTTAGTGTCACTGCTGAGAAGGAAAATAATGGACAACGACACAATCTGTTCCACACCAGAGGCATGATCAAGGACAAGCTTTGCCTTATCATTGTTGATAATGGAAGTTGCAATAATATTGCTAGCCAAGAATTGGTGGACAGATTGGGGCTGAAATCAAGACGTCATCCCAGTCCATATAAGATGCAATGGCTGAATGATTGTGGTGCGTTGCGTGTCAGTCATGTGGTGAATGTTCCTTTCTCTGTTGGAAAGTATACAGATCATGTGGAGTGTGACGTGGTACCTATGCAAGCGTGCCAATTGCTGCTAGGAAGACCATGGTTATATGATCGAGATGTTCAGATTTTTGGAAGAACCAACAAGCGTCTTTTGTGTACAAAGGAGAGCGAATTTCTTTGCTTCCTTTGACCCCGGAAGAAATATTGAAGGATGATCTCAAGAAGAAACAGCAAGAGAGTGAAAATCACCTTAGAGTGACCCACAAAAATGGTGAGGAAGAGTGTCCAAAGCCAAAGAAAAACCGACAGCCACAAATAACCCAAAAACCGGGAAAAGAGGGTTTAGTAATGATGGCTAGGAAGGGGGACTTAAAAGAATTGAGTGAACCTAATGCTATGTTCTTTGTACTCATGTACAAGGACACCCTTTTTTCTACTAACACCTTACCTTCTACTTTGCCAAGTGTTGTTCTTGATGTGTTACAGGGCTTTGAGGATGTTTTTCCCGATGAGGTGCCACCAGGTTTGCCACCCAAGAGAGGGATCGAGCATCAAATTGACTTGGTTCCTGGTGCTTCACTCCCAAACCGAGCAGCCTACCGCACCAATCCTGAGGAGACAAAAGAAATTCAGAGGCAAGTGGAAGAATTGATTAACAAAGGGTATGTACAGGAAAGTCTTTCACCTTGTCTTTGTCCCTGTTTTATTAGTTCCTAAAAAGGATGGATCTTGGAGAATGTGTGTGGATTGCCGTGCTATTAATAACATTACAGTAGGGTATAGGCATCCAATTCCAAGATTAGATGACATGCTCGATGAACTTAGTGGTGCTATCATTTTTACTAAGATTGATTTAAGAAGTGGATATCATCAAATTCGCATGAAAGATGGAGATGAATGGAAAACTGCTTTTAAAATAAAATTTGGTTTATATGAATGGTTAGTGATGCCCTTTGGTTTAACCAATGCACCAAGTACATTTATGAGATTGATGAATCATGTGCTTAGAGATTTCATCGGCAAATTTGTTGTGGTCTATTTTGATGATATCTTGATTTACAGCAAGTCTCTTGAAGAACATGTTGAACATATTCAGTGCGTGCTTGCTGTCCTACGTGAGCAAAAATTATACGCTAACCTTGAGAAGTGCACCTTTTGCACCGACAAGGTAGTTTTTCTTGGTTTTGTTGTTTCGGGTCAAGGAGTGGAGGTGGATGAAGAAAAGGTCAAGGCTGTACGAGATCGGACGCCTCCACGAACGTGAGCCAAGTGCGAAGTTTCCTTGGACTTGCTTTGGTTTCTACCGGCGGTTTGTGAAGGATTTCAGCACTATTGCTGCTCCCATCAATGAGTTGACCAAGAAGGAAGTACCATTCAAGTGGGGAGATGTTCAACGAAGGCCTTTGAAGAATTAAAGATGAAGCTTACAACAGCCCCTGTCCTTGCACTCCCAAATTTCGGCAAAACATTTGAAATAGAATGTGACGCAAGTGGAGTTGGGATTGGAGGCGTGCCGATGCAAGAACGAAGGCCAATTGCATACTTCAGTGAAAAGCTAAGTGGTCCAACTCTTAATTATTCAGTTTATGACAAAGAATTATATGCCCTTGTTAGGAGTTTGGAAACTTGGCAAGCACTATCTTTTTCCTAAAGAGTTTGTGATACATTCAGACCATGAATCTTTGAAACATCTTAAAGGACAATTAAAACTGAATAGGAGACATGCTAAATGGTGTGAATTTATTGAGTCATTCCCTTATGTTGTTAAATACAAGAAAGGAAAAGAAAATGTCGTAGCCGATGCCTTGTCACGACGCCATGTTTTGTTAAATCAACTTGATGCTAAAATTCCAAGTGTCATGATGGCAAAGGATGGGAAAAATATCATGTACAAGATGGATTTTTATTTCGAGCTAACAAGCTGTGCATTCCAGATTGCTCTGTTCATATTTTGCTTGTACAGGAAGCACATTCAGGAGGACTCATGGGTCATTTTAGAGCCAAGAAGACGGAGCAAGTGCTTTCTGACCATTTCTTTTGGCCAAAGATGAGAAGAGATGTGGAGAGGCATGTCCTTCGCTGCGAATCATGCCACAAAGCTAAGTCCCGTCTGAACCCTCACGGTTTATATACTCCTCTTCCTATTCCTAGTGCACCATGGGAGGATATTTCTATGGATTTTGTTCTTGGTTTACCTCGAACCAAAAAGGGAAGGGATTAAATTTTTGTTGTGGTTGATCGATTTAGCAAAATGGCACATTTTATTCCTTGCCACAGAAGTGATGATGCTTCGCATATTGCTGAATTATTTTTCGGAGAAGTTGTGCGATTACATGGGGTGCCACGAACTATCGTTTCGATCGTGACACAAAATTTTTGAGTTAATTTTGGAAAACTTTATGGGGAAAACTTGGAACACGCTTGTTATTTTCCACTACATGTCACCCACAAACGGATGGACAAACCGAAGTTGTAAATCGAACTTTGTCCATGTTGCCGAGAGCTGTTCTCAAAAAGAATTTGAAACTTTGGGAAGAAAGTTTGCCGCATGTTGAGTTTGCCTACAATAGAGCCGTTCACTCAACCACTAAATTTTGTCCATTTGAAATTGTGTATGGTTACAAACCCACCGCCCCCATAGATCTTCTGCATTTGCCTGTGCGGGAGCGAGTGAACTTTGATGCAAGCAAGCGAGCCGAGTTTGTGAAGAATCTCCATGATAGAGCTCGCACAAACATTGAGAAGATGACCAAACAAGTATGAGAAGCAAGCCAACAAAGGAAGACGGAAAATGATCTTTGAAGAAGGTGACCTTGTTTGGGTGCATCTACGCAAAGACAGATTTCCCCGAGCAACGCAAGAGCAAGCCGCAGCCCCCGGCCGATGGCCCTTTCGTAGTGCTTCGCAAGATCAACGACAACGCCTATGAGATCGATCGCCAAGTACTTATGGAGCGAGTACCGCTTCAATGTGTCCGATCTCTCTCCATTCTTTGGATTGGAAGAGTCGAGGACGACTCTTTTTGAAGGGGGGAGGATGATATGCACATGCCAGCATCATCGACCATTTCGACTACATTGCCGACCTCTACACCAACACCTGCAGGACCAATCACACGTAGCCGAGCTAAAAAGATACAACAAGAGGTGCACGCGCTACTTTGTGAACTTAAACTCAATTCTAATGATAACTTTATGCTACCTAAGTCTTGTATGTTGATACTTCTCAGGTACGTTGAAGAGAATCATCAAGACGATGGTCACGAAGCTAGAATCGGCAAAGTTCTCGTCATTCAGCAAGGCCATTCGGCAATCGACAATCCATTCGGCAATTTCCCAATCCATTCGGCAATCCATTCGGCAGTTTCCTAAAGCATAAGTTCGGGCATTAAACTGTACCAATCTACGAAGTTTCCCATAGCATGCTATACACCGTTGGAAAGATAATCGAGTTAGCTTTCCAACGCATCTAGTCCCACGTCATTTGAAGATTCCTATAAGAAGTTATGATCAAAATATTGAAGACTGCTCAGCAGTCAAACAGTCACGCGGAAACAACTCGAAGGTCGTCTCGGGAGATCCTTTCACATTGGCGACGTATTCAGTTTGTTTTCGTGTTTCCACCCACCTAAGAGGGTTGTTCTTAGTATAAATACCCTCCATATGTAAGCTAAAAACAACTTTTGATGAATTGAGATAATCCAAGTGATTTCGCAGCCGAGCTGCCTGAGTCCCTTACTCACACCCTTGTTCTTCCTTGTTCTACTTGGACTTGTGAAGAGATCTCTCTGAGGTCCACTAGTTCGTGCTCGTGAGTTCCAAGACGGCTGCCTCACCTTGTGTGGATTAGCTCCGGTTGTGGTTCTGCGGTCGTTTGGAGATCGAGTCGAAGTCCTCGTGGTTTCGGTGTCTCTCTCCCCGTCGTTTGGGTCGCATCCAACCTTGGCTAGGTATAAAGCTAGTTACCCGCTGATCTTCAGCAAGTTATCTTCTAATTCCAGAAGTTATCATCCTATTTCCGCTACCCCATCGTTGTTCTTCAAGTTCAAGACCTACTGCCGTGAAGATCGGGCCATCCTTCGTTCTAACGCCAGGTTAGAACCTATCATGTTTGGTGCATGGGAAGTGTCCCCATATTGGCTTCTGGATGAGTGGAGGTGTTCTGTGGTTTTTTTGCACGTGCATCGAGTTGAGAGGGTAGCAGAAAACAAAAGAAAATTCTGCTGGTGGCTGGCATCAGGCTTGCCGCACTGTTGCTCATGGCGCGACAACGTGTGCCTGTCGTGCCACCCCCGTGGGCGCGGCAGTCCTGGGCAACATGGGTGAAGGATGTCGACCATTACCCAGGATTGCTGCGCCACGCGAGAAGGCGTGGCAAAAAGACTGTCGCTCCATGGAGCCTGGCGCGACAACTCTACCCTTTCGCGCTTAAGTTCAAAGTGAATCAGTACGCTCCCCCGACCAAGATCCAACTCGACCCAGCGGCACAACAACATCAAACTGCCACGCCATGCGCGATGGTGCGGCAACGTTGTCGTCCCGCGCCATGCGGTGTGGCGCGGCAGAGGAGGTCACCAGGATGCGGTTCAAGTGACGTCACTGTGTAAGCTCTGCCGCGCCATGCGCGATGGCATGGCAGTTTGAAACAACCGCGCCGCTCGATTTTGGCCTCGAGGTCCGCGCCAGCATACTGGTTGTTTTCAAACTTAAGCGCGGCAGGGCGGTCTTGCCGCGCCGGGAGCCATGGCGCGGCAAGGTTGTGCTGCCGCACCTTCCCCTATGGCGCGGCAAGGTTCTGAAATTGGCACTTTACTATGTAACTTTGGTTTTTTTAGATCAAGAGATTTTGTTGCTACAGTTCCATGACTCTGTTGATGGATAAAAGACGTATCCCTCTATGATCCGCAAGCGTACGGACCCCACACCTTTTTCACCACGGGATTCCCAAGGTTCTTGTCAATCCGCGGAGCAAGGGAATTACAAGCGTTCGATCTACCTTCACACTCTAGCTACTCAAACCCTAACTAAGATTAAACTAGAAAACAACTAAACTACACTAGAGAGAATGATTAAGCTATCAAGATAAAAGACACTCGCCCATGGGTCTACGATACTAGAGCATGCAATCGCTTTAAACAAGAATCTAATCTATCGGGGGTTGTGACCACGGTTTCGCCCTTTCCCTCCTCTCGTACGGTCACTACGGGAAGGTATTCGTGACTAGACCTATGATGGACACGGCGTATCGAATGGATCCAAGAAAGCATTGGAGCTCTACTCCCTTTACGACATGGTAGCTAACCTTAAGCATTAAAGTATATTCAACACAAGATGATAGATAGATAATCCGACAAAGTACGATTACATCTCAAGATCGATTACAACCCATGGATGAATAAGAAGATTACCCCATCAAGGTGCTAGACATAGCACCGTTGATCATGGTTTCCCTTCCGACGGTGTCTTCCTTCTTCTCCACTTGTGGGTGCTTCCTTCGAGGTGGTTGATCTCCCTCCGGAGATCTCCCTCCTCTCTCTAGCTTGTGGATGGCCTCCTGGTGCGAATGGCTCTCTCCTTGTCGAATGGCGGCGCCTTCAGGGTTTTAGGACTGAAGATCCTTCGGGTGCAAGGAAAGGGGGGCCAAACCGACCCCCGGAGTGGGCTGGGCCGGCCGGCCTGGGCCGACCGGCCCAGGTCCATCTCGGCCCGGTTCGGTCGCCCCTTCACTCCCGTGGGTCCTCAGGTGATTATGCACTTTGCCCCTTCCACTTGCATGATTTTGACGATGTCATCCTTGCGTCCAAGATGGAGGTTCTCCGCGCATGAAGTTCAGTCTTTTACGCTTCAATCCCCGGGGGTGTTCCTTCGTAGCACTTCGGTCCTTGCCACCATTGGAAGTGATTTCATCAAGCTCATGAACACGAACAAGACTCCGTAAATGCTCCTTTGAACTTGTTGCGAATCCTTCCTTTATGTCCATGTTTTCCTACATAAACACAACACTTCCAAATGCATGCACATAGATGAACTTGTTATATGATTAGTGTGCCTAGTGGCGGGTTAGTTCCATAATCAAATCCAAACCAAAGTGTAATGAACATGCTTGGTGTACCAAAATACACTGTCAAATCTCCCCCACGCTTAGCTCTTGCTCGTCCTCGAGCAAGTACTCGTAAAAGAACTTCGTCCAAAGTGTTGTAATCGTGTACCTCTCATCGTTCTTCACAAGTTAGTTAATTCTTTTGTCTTTAATACACAAACATAAAGTAATGATCATCATACATAAACATGGGCGTTTAGAATCTTTACCACGTCAAGATTCACCCCACAACTCAAACTCTTGACTCGAAGTCTTCAATTTCAGCCATGCTTACTTCTTTGCTTCCATCGGAGGGTTTTTATGATTTTCAAAAACAAAATTCCTGCAACAAGTATTAGACAAAAACCTTTCTCCAAGCTCTCTCAAGTCACTAATATGAGGTGGCTATCCTAAACCAATTTTATAAAACTCTCACCTCCCATAAGTCTCTCATATAACATGTAAAGTGGAGCTATAGGTAGGGCTAGTGCAATCAACATAAGTATTGTCAAACTAAGAACTTCCTCTAATGGTTGTTTACCTTTCAAAGCCAATGATCATGAGAATTAACCATATGTAGGGATATCAAGGATGAGAAGATTTAGAATGGTGGACATGTGCAAGGGCAAAAGAAAATCATGACTACGAGGCACCGATGACGTCCTCGTTGTCGGATTGCACATGGTTGGAAAAGGAGTGAAAGTTTCGTCTCTCAACAACGTGACATCCTTCCTTGCACTTTTATTTTTCTTTCACTCGATTCATCCCTCTCATATCCTTCTTGCCACTTGTCGGGGACAGCCCTAGGAGTCCCCTTAAACAACGGGGAAATCCTCACTTAAAACCCACAACAAGGCCAAAACACAATTTGCCTAATCATGCAGAGAACAGCCCACGCCGCAGGGACTCCGACGGCCCATCGAGGCGGCCCTCTTAGAGATCCCCTCGAACGGGCTCTGCCTCGCTCGAGGATGCGCGCTCCCTTCGGGCGGGCTCCGCCCCGTTCGAGGGGCAGCACTTCCCTCGAGCGGGCTCCGCCTCGCTCGAGGGCTCGCTCCCCCTCGAGCGGAGTTCCGCCTCGCTCGAGGGTACGCCCGCCCTCGGCGGGGTCCGCCACGCTCGAGGGTGCCCCTCACGCGTGCGTCGGCCCCCGTACACGGGCATTTAACGCCCCGACGCCGGCGAGGACGGCGCCATCATGCGCCGGGGCTCGCCCCCGGTGCCGCCGCACCAACTCCCCAGGGAGGAGCCCATCCCCATCACTGTGGGGAGGGACTGTGCAGCGCGGCCGGTGTCAGTCCCGTGACGCCGTGCGCCTGCTCCAGTACGGCTAACGCGCCGAGCCCTCGAAGGGGGGCCGGACGCACCCTCGATTCACTTTCTTGTGACCCTACAGGGTTAGGTGGAGGCGCTAGGCCGGTGGAATACCATCCCTGCCACTGTAACAGCGTGGCCGCCATCCCCGCGCGTGCAGGCGCACGCCGGACGCTGTAGCAACCACTCCGGCACTGAGGAGCGCGTTGGGAAGGAACGCCGTTCTACCTACTCCTGTACTCCGTACGGGCCGACGTCAGCACCTCCCTCGAGCCTATCAGAGGACTTCGCCACCATCCGCCACCCTCCTACCCTCGAACCGCCACTGTTCGGGTACAAGGTAGGCCATGATGGCCAGATCGCCGCAGGGATCGTCCGGACGGCCGCCCACTCTACAGCATAGCACGAAGCACTTCCCCACGTAGTTAGATAGCACGGTGCGCATGTAATTCGCCTCCCCCTTGATCTATAAAAGGGGGGCGAATCCCCCAGCCACAGGGGACAGAGGAGGACGACGAACAGACACAGAACGCACCACGCACTCATTCTCCAATTCTCCCACAATATCTTCAGCCACTCCACCAGGGACTTGGAAGCCACGCTTCCTCTCCCGCCTTGCTTGTAGCAGCCCCACTACGAGCACCCCGGTCTTGCCGAGCAATATAGTGCCTTGAGAACACCACCGGCCGGACGTACGGCCCCCTCGGCGGAACCAGGATAAACCCCGTGTCTCTTATTGCTTAGCATCGACCATTGAGGGATAGACCTCGGCGCTATCTACTGGTTAGTGTCGGGACCATATTCCGTACCGACAGTTGGCGCCCACCGTGGGGCAATCGAGCGCCTAAGGTCATTCCGTCAACTCCCTCCATGGTGATCCGCACTGAGTACCGTGCTACACGCTACTGCATGGGTAGCTCGGACCCCCTCCCAGCCGGGTTCGAAAGTCGCTTCGGGGGACCCGAACTTTCAGGCCACGGGGAACGGCTATCTCATGCGCCTCACCAACCGTGAGGAGCTCCGCGCGCGGCGCCGGAGCCGGGTCGGCCTTGGCCCCCGCCGCACGCACCACCACGGCGCGCGGGCGCCCGCAGCACGGATGCCGCGGGCCCGTCGGCGCCACTACGCCACCGTCGCTGCGGGCGGCGTTCGCGTCGGGCGCGGTCCGAGTGGCGGCGGGCCGAGCACGCCGCCACTCGCCGCGACACGCCCGCGATCACGACCGCCACCGCCCCGGCGGGACAACGCACGGTCTCCGGACCGCGCATCCCCATCGGGCTGCGTGGCGCTACGTCGGCTACAACGCCAACGTCAACACCACGATGCGCAGGGTCCCGCCTGGCCGTCACGTCTTCGTCACCAGAGACCACGGCGCCTCAGCAGGGGATGAGTCATCCCTGGGTTCCGTCGACGCGTTGCCACCCGCCAACCGCCACGGATACGCGGAGTGGGACTTCTCCGGCGTACCAGACCCAGTCGCGTTCCGACGTTTTCTCGACGCTGCGGACTACTGGTTTGGCTGCTCCGACGACTCCAGCACCGGGAGCTACGATCCCGCGCGGGAGTGCTGCGCCGTCATCACCAATGACCCGGCCAATGCCGCCGGCGCGGTGGGCGCCGGAGACGGGGAAGTCACACCTGCCCTAGGGATCGCCACGCGCCGGCCGCGGGGCCAAGCGCTCCTACCGGGGCCGACGCCGACGCGCGGCTAGCCCAAGCCCGCGAGCTCGAGGCCAAGCCGGCGGAGGAATACCGAACGGTGCGGCCGCTCCGCGCCTCAATGGCGGGGGGAAGCCTCCGCGCGCGGCGAACGCGCACGGAGCCGGGCCGACGAGTCCGCGACCGCATCAACACCGTCCCCAACGTCGACAACGCGGACGCGCCCCGGCGGGCGAGCCGAAGCTCGTCGCCGCCGCGACGCCGGCCGCGGGCCATGCCGCACCCTCGACCCCCGAGGCTCGAGACATGCACCGCGAGGTGCAAACTCTCATCGAGCAAGCGGCCGTCCAGCAGGCCGAGAGCTCGGCCTCACGCATCCGCCAACAGGGGGATGCGCGGGGCGACGAAGCCGCACAGGGAGGCGAACCCTCGGTGCACGCGGGGGGGACCAGCGGGGCGTCCCGCCGAGCAAGGGCGCACGCCGGCCAGGGATCGGCTCCTTGACGCACGCAGAGCGCTGGATGGCGACGCCCGCAACGTCATCAACGCCAGGCGTACCAGCAGGGCAGACGCACGAGCAGCAAGGGGCTACCACCCTCGACGGGGTGGACGCTACGACAGCGGCGAAGACCGCTCCCCGACGCCGGAGCCCCTAGGCACCCGTGTGTTCAGCCGGGAGATCCGCGCGGCGGCGTTCCCCCAACGCTTTCGCCAACCCTCGACCATCGTCAAATACAATGGGGAGACGGACCCCCGCGTGTGGCTTAACGACTACCGCCCGGCGCCGCCACCGGGCGGGGCCACCAGCGACGAGGTCATCATCCGCAACTTGCCCCTGCATCTTGGCGACGCGGCCCGGACATGGCTTGAGCACTTGCCCGCCGGCCCGGATCCACAACCGGGACGACCCGGTCCACACGTTCGTGGGCAACTTCCGGGGGCACATACGTGCGCCCGGAAATTCATGGGACCGCGCTCCCCGCACGCGAGAAGCCCGGCGAGTCGCTGCGGGACTTCATACGGCACTTCTCCAAGCGCTGCACGGAGCTCCCCAGCGTTGCGCAGTCTGAGATCGTGCATGCCTTCCTCGAGGGCACCACGTGCCGGGATCTCGTGCGGGAGCTGGGACGCAGCCCGCCCGCGGACTCCAACGAGCTGTTCGACATCGCCACCAGCTTCGCCTCAGGAGAAGAGGCCGCGGGGGTAATCTTCGACGGCAAGAAGGGCAAGCGCTCCGAGGACGCGCCCGCGGAGGGCAGCAAGTCCAAGGAGCCCCACCGCAACGACAAGCGGGGCAAGAAGGGGAAGAAGCCGCGCCGCGAGGCGCACGAGCGGGGCGCGACGGCGGCAACGCCGAGGCCCTCGCCGTTGACCCGGCTCGACGGGGCCCTCGACCGGCCCCTCGAGGCCCGGGGTGTTCGATGACATGCCGAAGAAGCCATGTCCTTATCACAAGACCCCAGTGAATCACACCCTTGAGCAGTGCGACATGCTCAAGAAATTCTACGGCCGTGCCGGCGCGAAGGAGGCAGAGGCCAAGAAAGACGGAGGCGATGGCGACGCAGGTGGCTTCCCCGCTGTCGAAAATGTGTTCCTCATCTTTGGGGGGCCAACAGTCGACATGTCGACACGCCAACGCAAGAAGGAGCGGCACGAGGTTCTCGCCGCGGAGAGGGCGCCTCCGTCCTTCCTCAATTGGTCGGAGGACGCCATCACATTCAGCCGGGAGGACCACCCGAACCGCGTCCCCAACCCGGGCCAGTACCCGCTGGTGGTCGACCCCATCATCGGGAACGCCCGGTTCTCGAAGGTCCTCATGGACGGAGGCAGCAGCCTCAACATCCTCTACGCGCATACGCTGCGCCTGATGGGGATCGGATTGGACCAGCTGCGGCCCAGCACGAAGCCGTTCCATGGCATCGCGCCGGCAAGGGGTCCAACCCCTCGGGCAGATCGACCTGCCAGTTTGGTTTGGCACCCCAAAGAATTTCCGCAAGGAGACCCTCACCTTCGAGGTGGTGGGATTCAAGGGGGCCTACCATGCTATACTTGGGCGACCCTGTTACGCCAAATTCATGGCGGTCCCCAATTATACCTACCTGAAGATGAAGATGCCCGGCCCGAACGGCATCATCACCGTCGGCTCGTCGATCGAGCACGCATTCGACTGCGATGTCGAGTGCGTGGAGCACGCAGAGGCACTAGCGCTGGACGAAGCGCCGGTGAACACGCCGGGAGAAGATGGTCAACGAAGACCTCAACTCCGCTGCCAAACACGCTGGCACCTTCGAGGCCGCGGAACAGACCAAGGGGGTCCCCCTCGACCCTTCAGCCCCCGAGGGCAAGGCGTTGAGGGTCAGCTCCACCCTCGACCCCAAATAGGAAGTGGTGCTCGTCGACTTCCTCCGCGCCAACGCCGACATCTTCGCGTGGAGCCCCTCGGACATGCCGGGCATCCCGAGGGAAGTCGCCGAGCACTCCCTTGACATCCTCGCCAAACGCCCGTGCCGTGCGGCAACGGCTCCGCCGCTTCGACGAGGAGCGGCGACGGGCAATCCGGAGCGGAGGCTGCGGAAGCTTCTCGAGGCCGGATTCATCAAGGAGGTGTTCCACCCAACGTGGCTAGCAAACCCCGTGCTTGTAAAGAAAAAGAATGGGAAGTGGCGGATGTGTATAGACTACACTAGTCTTAATAAAGCATGTACTAAAGTTCCTTTTCCTTTGCCGCGCATTGATCAAATCATTGATTCAACAGTTGGGTGCGAATTGCTTTGCTTCCTTGATGCCTATTCCGGGTACCACCAAATAAAGATGAAAGAGTCCGACCAGCTCGCGACCTCGTTCATCACACCGTTCGGGACGTTCTGCTACGTCACGATGCCATTTGGCCTCAGAAACGCGGGTGCAACATACCAGCGCTGCATGCAGCACGTTTTTGGGGATCACATCGGGCGGACGGTCGAAGCATACGTGGATGACATCGTCGTAAAGACCAGGAAGGCGGACGACCTGGTTGGCGACCTTGGCGTCGCGTTCAATTGCCTACGGGCCAATGGGGTCAAATTAAACCCCGAAAAGTGTGTCTTTGGAGTGCCGCGAGGCATGCTCCTGGGATACATCGTCTCCCAGCGGGGAATCGAGGCCAACCCTGAAAAGGTCGCGGCCCTCGAACGGATGGGTCCGATCCGGGACCTCAAAGGGGTGCAGAAGGTGTTGGGGTGCCTTGCCGCCTTGAGCCGCTTCATCTCGCGACTCGGTGAGAAGGGCCTGCCCCTCTACCGCCTACTCAAGAAGCACGAGCGCTTCTCCTGGACCACCGAGGCCCAGGATGTGCTCGACAAGCTGAAGGCGTATCTAACGCACGCCCCGATCCTCACGCCGCCGCGAGACGGCGAGCCCCTGCAGCTCTACGTGGCCGCAACCACCCAGGTGGTCAGCGCCGTGATCGTCGTGGAACGCATGGAGGAAGGGCATGCCTTGCCTGTGCAGCGGCCGGTCTACTACATCAGCGAGGTCCTCTCAGACACAAAGACGCGCTACCCCCAGGTCCAGAAGTTGCTGTACGCGGTAGTTCTTGCACGGCGCAAACTCCGCCACTACTTCGAGGCCCACCCCGTCACGGTGGTTTCCTCCTTCCCACTAGGAGAAATCATCCGCAACCCCGACGCCGCGGGCAGGATCGCCAAGTGGTCCGTGGAGCTGATGGGCGAGACGCTCGCCTACGCCCCGCGCAAGGCTGTCAAGTCCCAAATCTTGGCGGATTTCGTCGCCGAATGGACGGACACGCAGCTACCGCCGCCACAGATCCAAGCGGAGTGCTGGACTCTGTTCTTCGACGGCTCAGTGATGAAAACAGGGGTGGGCGCGGGCCTGCTCTTCGTGTCACCCCTCAGGGAACACATGCGGTACGCGGTGCGCCTCCACTTCCCCGCGTCTAACAACATGGCTGAATATGAGGCCCTTCTCTGTGGCCTCAAAATTGCCATCGAGTTAGGCGTCAAGCGCCTCGACGTGCGTGGCGACTCACAGCTCGTAATCGATCAAGTCATGAAGAACGCGAGCTGCCACGACGACAAGATGGAAGCCTACTGCAAAGCCGTGCGAGCACTCGAGGACAAGTTCTACGGCATCGAGCTCAACCGCGTGCCCCGCCGGTACAATGAGGAAGCGGACGAGCTTGCCAAGATCGCGTCCGGGCGGATCACCGTCCCCCCGAACGTTTTCGCGCGCGACGTCGCCCAACCCTCGGTCGTCTTCGAGCCCTACCCCTTGAGTCACAACGAACCCTCGGGGGCTCCCTCGAATCCAGCGGGTGCGGAACCCATGGACGAGGACCCCTCGAACGAGACGTACGTGCTCTCCCTTCTCGAGGGGTACGGCTCCCACGAGGCCGACGTAATGGACATCGAGCCGGCTCCTGCCCAAACGGACTGGCGCGAAAAGTACATTGCCTGGATCGCTCGAGGGGAACTCCCCGCGGACCGAGCCGCGGCCAGACGCATCGCCAGGATGGCTAAGTCTTTTGCCCTCGTCGACGGCGAGCTGTACAGGCGCGCCGCCTCCGGCATCCTACAGCGATGCGTGCCCATTCCCGAGGGGCGCGAGCTCCTGCAGGACATCCACGTGGGGATCTGTGGCCACCACGCCGCGCCCCGCACCCTCGTCGGCAACGCGTTCCGCCAGGGCTTTTACTGGCCCACTGCGGTCGCGGACGCCAGCGAGATCGTGCGCACCTGCGAAGGGTGCCAGTTCTACGCCCGCAAGTCCAACTTGCCCGCCCACGCCCTACAGACCATCCCCGTAACATGGCCGTTCGCCGTGTGGGGGCTGGACATCCTCGGGCCCCTGCGGAAGGCGCCCGGGGGCTTCACCCACTTGTTGGTCGCGATCGACAAGTTCTCCAAGTGGGTGGAGGTGCGCCCCATCACGAATCCAAGGGCAAAGCAGGCGGTAACATTCTTCACCGACATCGTTTACCGCTTTGGAGTGCCAAACTCCATCATCACCGACAATGGGTCCCAGTTCACGGGCAAGAAGTTCTTGGAGTTCTGCGACAAGTTCCACATCCGTGTGGATTGGGCGGCTGTGGCGCACCCACAGACCAACGGCCAAGTAGAACGTGCCAATGGCATGATCTTACAAGGCCTAAAACCCTGAATTTTCGACCAGTTGAACAAATCTGGGCGGAAATGGCTCCAAGAATTACCAGCGGTTGTGTGGAGCCTATGGACCACCCCGAGCAGAGCCACTGGGTTCACCCCATTTTTCCTAGTCCACGGCGCGGAGGCCGTCCTCCCCACGGACTTAGAATACGGTTCGCCCAGGGTTCGAGGCTATGACGAGGATGCCAGCCAGCGAGCCCGCGAGGACTCGTTGGACCAGCTGGACGAATCACGCCCCGTGGCCCTGATGCATTCCGCGAGGTACCAGCAGTCCCTCAGGCGCTATCAAGCACGCAAGATACGCCGGCGGGATTTCAGCGAAGGGGATCTGGTCCTAAGGCTGCGTCAAGACAACCGAGGGCGCCACAAGCTGTCGCCCCCATGGGAGGGACCCTATGTCGTGGTGAAGGTACTCAAGCCCGGCACGTACAAGCTGGCCAACGAGGACGGTGAAGAGCTCACCAACGCTTGGAACATCCAACGCCTACGTCGTTTCTACCCCTAGCTAGGATTCCCAAGCATTTTTTCTGTTGTAAAAATCACACGGCCAACGCCCCAGTTGGTAGCAACTATGTAAACGCCTCAAGTTTAATAGAAAGGGCAACTCGGCTTTCCCCTGAAACCCAAGTTACCCTCGGGGGCTACTGCGGGGGGCCACCCCCCCCCCCCAAAATAGTCCCATTTTTTCGCGCAAAAACAAAACAACTCACGCGCGCTAAGTTTGTTTCCTACTTCAACCTCGAGCAATGATTCGAACAGGGCGCAGGCGGCACAGCGGAAGGAGCGTGCGAGCCAGAGATAGCCTACGCCGCGTGGATATGGCCCTTCTCTCTCGCCTCCAACCCAGCAGGCCCCCCGCGAAAATCGAACTCCCCTAACTAGAATCTACTCAGGAAGAAGGAGAAACAAAAAGCGTGATAAACAAATGACTTCATTACAGCAAATGTTTATGTCCAAGAAACAACTTGTTCATTTACAAAAGGCCACGAGGCCAGAGTACTGATACACATCAAAACGGGCCTAGCGCCCAACTGCTTTCAGGCGGGAGGAGTGGCAGCGTCAGTGGCGTCCGGGAAGAGGAACTCCTCGAAGGCTTCGGTGAGCGACCCGGCGGCGTCGGCGGCGAGCGCGTCCACACGCTCCATCGCTACCTCGTCCTCGACGCCCTCGGGAACGATGTAGCCCTCCGCCAGCGCCTCGAAGTTAACCTCGTAGTGGGACCGCACCACTCCGAGGGCCTTCTGGACGCCCAGCTGCAGCACCCGGCGCATCCGCTCGGTGACGTGGCCACCAAGGGCACGCGAGCGGCCGGCCGAGGAGCCGCCGGCCCGTGCCTCGCCCTCCTCCACGGCGCGGCGGTCTCGAGGGGCCGCGCCGCGCGGCCCCGCGGCTCTCCCTCGGAGGAGTTGTAGGAAGCTGCGCGCGCCTCGGCCGCTCGCCCGCGTGCCCCGGGCGGTGCGCGATCCCGGAATCCCCAAGACAAGAAAGAAATCGAAAGGGTGATGCGAGCCCCTCTAACGAAAAACCAACAAGGCAAGAGTCGAACGGTGGCCCACCTTCGACCTCGCTTCCTCTCCATCTCGAGAGCGCGACGCTCGGCCTCGACCGCCGGCTCGAGGCGCTTGACGGCCTCGCTCGCTCCCCGGAGGGCTATCTCTCGGTTTGCGCTCGCAATGCCGAGCACAATGAGCTCGCCCTCGGCCTTGGAGAGCTTGGCGTCCCGATCCGCCAAGGACTTCGCGACACCTCGTGGGCGACGCGCTCTCGCTCCGGGCCGCCGCCGGCGTCGACGAGGGCGGCCTCGCTCCTCGCCGGAGCCGCCCCTCGGCCCCTTGGCGGCGGTGCTCTCTTGCGAGGCCGCTCCTCGGGCGGCGACGAGGGCCGCGGCCTTGGCGTCGAGGGCGGCCTTCGGTCGTCGGCTTCCTTGGCCCGTTGCTCCGGCCCGCGCGCCGGCTCCTCGGCCCCGGCGCCGGCCGCGCCGCGCCCCCTCAAGCGACGAGCGAAGCTCCCGGCTCTCGCCGCGGACGTTAGCCACCTCCGCCTCCCAGTTGGCGGCCAGCGTCCGCGTCTTCTCCAAGTTCGAGCGCGCATGCCACAGCGCCTCATCACGATCGATGAGGGCTGCGCGGACCCGCTCGAGGCTCGAGCGGCGCGCCGAGTCCTGCCTCGAGCTCTCGGGAAGTTCGTCAGGCCAGGCCATGGCCCGCACGCCGGCCCCACCGTCCGGGGACCTGAGAGCGTCGGCAAGCACGTCGAAAGCGCTGCACCGCTCCCGGAGCTGGTGGACCTCGGCGTTCACCCGGTCGAAGGCGTCGTACTTGTCGTGGGCGCGGCGCTCGAGCTCCTGGCACCCACACACCAAAATCCGTAAGCGCTACGGCACAGAAGCAGCACACGAAGATGAGAAGAAGAAGAAAACGAGCGACGATGCCCTACCTGGAAGACGCGCCATGCAGGGCCGCCATGGACCTGCAACGCCTCGTTCAGCGCGCGGTCGAGCGTGGCGCCGTGGCGTCGGAGCTCGCCCCGCAGCTCCCGCTCCCCCGGGGGCGTCGGCAAACGCCGGGGGATCATCGATGGCCCCCTCCACCTGGGCGGGGTGCCCGACGCGAGAGGTCGAGGCCTCGACCCCCGTGTCCTCGGTCCCCCGCCACCATGTGCCCCTCGTGCCGCCTCACGAGGGCCCCCTCCTGGGGCTCGGGGGAACGCGTGGGGAAGCTAGCCCATTGGTCCCACCCGGGCGGCGGGGAGTCGTCATCCGGGACCTCCACCACCTCCGCCCGGAACCGCCGGCGGGCACCGCCCTTGTGCCACCTCCACCGGCGCCTCCACTTGCGCCTCCGTGGTCGCGGGCGCCCGACGCGGCGCCACGGCCACCACCTCCGGCCGCGCCTGCGCGCCCACGGGCGCCGCCGCGGGTTGCGCCCGCCCCGCCTCCTCTGCGGCTCGGCGCCGCGGACCGCGCCTCCACGCGCAACGGCCTGCGCGGGTTGCGCCTCCGCCACGACCGCCGCCGCGACCTCGCGCCCCCACGACGACCGGCGCCGGTCGCTCCTCGTGGACCGTCGGCCGCGCCGCGGCGGACCGATCCGTTGGCCGAGGCCTCGGGGCCCCGCCCACGCCCGGCCGAGCTCTCGCCCGCCGCCGGTCATGCTTGCCCCCGCTCGCGACGCCCTCGACGAGCGCCGCCGGGGTGGGGATGGACGCGTCCGTCCTCGGCACCTTAGCCGCGTGCAAGGGGGGCACGGTCGGCACCACCCCTCGCGCGAGCACAAACGAGAGGGTTAGAACGCCCGATCGTCGGAAACCGAACCAAAAAGTAAAGCATCGAGCCCCTTACCTCGAGGAGGAAAAGGCGCGCTTCCTTTTCCTCGAAGCCTCGCCGGATGAGGCCGGCGCGGCCGGCGCGCCCGCCGCCACGCCACCTAACGTCGCCGCCGCGCGCGCGCGGCCCCGCCCCACGAGCAGCGCGCTCGCCGCGCGCACGGGCGCGCTTGCCACAAGCGCCCCCGAGGTGCGCGCCGGCGCCCTCGGCGGCGCGCGTCGCCCCCGATGTCGATTGCTCGGCGACGGGCGCCGTTGCGCCCACCCCGGCGACGCCGCCCTTGCCGCCGGAGCCGTCTCTCCGGCGACGGGGGCGACGGCTCCCACCTATCCGAGGGGCCTCCCCCTCGGCCTCTTCCTCATCCCCCGAGGACGAGGGCTCCTCGCTCCCCGGGGAGGAGAGCCCCGGCTCTTCGCGCCGCCGGCACTCCGCGTTCCGCCGCTCGCGGCGCTCGTTGCGCCGCCTCGCGCGCTCCCTCCTGCGCGCCACCCGCTCCTGCTCTCGCTGCTGCGCCGCACGGCCAAGCGCGTGGGAGTCGGGGTGGGCGGAACGGACTTGGAGGCGGTGAAGCTCACCAGCTGCAAACAAGAACACCAAGGACGCGTCAGGAGGCAGAAACAACACCAAGAACAAAAACAAGAACAAGAACCGCACTCACCAGTGGGCCGGTGGGGAGCATCTCGAGGTCCCACAGGGACCAGTCCGGACGCAGCGGCATCCGGGTGTCGACGGCGTTCCGCACCCGCGTGAGCACATACGCCCGCCCAAGCGGGGTCGGGAGCATCCGCGACCTCGCCAGATCGACGGGGTTGGCCGCCTCCGTCATCTCGAAGATGCAGAGCGGCCTCTCCATCAGAGGCACAATCCGCCGATGATGGAGGAAGGCAAGGACGCCCAACGCGTTCAGCCCTTGCGCCGTCAGGCTCTTCAGGGCGCCCAAGACCGAGTCCTGCCGCCTCCGGCGCTGGGCCGTGGACACCCCGTAGCCCCACGAGCTGGGCTTCTCCTTGAACACCCGACCGGTGTAGGGGGGGAGGCCGGGCTCGGCGTTGCGCAAGTAGAACCATCCCCGCTCCCGCCGGCGTTGTTCGTCGTCATGGTGCGGGGGGATGTAGTCGTCCTTGAATTGCCCCCGCGGGGCAAGCGACATCCCGCCGGGCGCGCACCGCGCGGCGGGTCCCTCGGCTCCGTTGTGGGCTGCGTGAAGAGCTCCGCCGAAGAGGTGTACCCGCAGCTCCCGCCTGACCGGGATCCCCGAGTACCCCTCGCAGACGCCCACGAACGTGGCCGCCTGCGAGATCGCGTTGGGCGCGAAGTTGTGCAACTCCACGCCGTAGTAGTAGCACAGTGCCCGCATGAAGCGGCTCGCCGGCGCGTTGAAGCCCCGCTCATGGAAACGGACGAAGCTGACGATGTAGCCCTCTGGCGGGTTGGGCGCGCGGTCCGCCGCCGGCGGCACAATCCACTCCGCCGGGCGGCCATCCTCGTTCGCCGACGGCCGGCCGGCGGCGACCGCTCGCCAAGGGGGGCCGGCGTCACCGTCGACCTCTCCCAGGCATATGGGTCAAGGATCGTGAGGGGCGGAAGCGGTGCCATGAGGAGGAAGCAAAGGGATGCGAAAGCGGAGGCCGAGAAACGGAAGAAAGGCTCTAATGGCGGCACCGCACGGTAGCAAAGGCGAGACGAAGACGAAGGCGCAGGGGGCTAAAATGGCGGAGCGCAAAGGTAAAAAACCGCCGTCTCCCCTTTCCCTCAGATTTATAAGCCGCGGGCGAGCTCTCCGGAGCGGATGTCCCGCGCGCATTAACTGCAGGGAATCTTCCCTTCACGCCGACGAACGGGCCCCACCACGACTGCCGCGGCCACATCACCGCGGGCGGGCAATCATCACGTCGAAGACTAGCAGGGACCGAGGAAAGCGGTCACATCCGCCTGCCACGCCGCCCACTACACGCGTGCGCGCGCGGCCGCGACGCCTAAAAAGGCGCGCCCGCGTTGCAGAGCCGCGGCCTCGACTGTAAGGCATTTAATGACCCGTTCCCTTGCCAAGCAAGGAGGACCCTCGAGCGGGGCGAACCCCTGACTCGAGACAAAGATAGCCCTCGAAGGGACATCGGCGTGAGAAGGTCGCCCAGGGCCTGCTTGAAGTAAAGCAGGCTCCGCGGGCACCCATGCCACGTAAAACCCTCGAGCAGCGCGAGCCCTCAGCTCAAGACGATTTCAGCCCTCGAAGGGACATCGACGCGAGAAGGCCGCCCGGGGCCTGCTTGAAGTAAAGAAGGCACCACGGGTGCCCATGCCACGTAAAACCCTCGAGCGGCACGAGCCCTCGGCTCAAGGCAATTTCCGACCATCGAGGGACATCGGCGTGAGAAGGTCGCCCGGGACCTGCTTGAAGTAAAGCAGGCACCACGAGCACCCATGCCACGCAAAACCCTCGAGCGGCGCGAGCCCCTGGCTCGAAACGATATCAACTCTCTAAAAAAAGGGGCACGTGCGTGAGAAGGTCGCCCGGCGCCCGCTTGAAGTAAAGCAGGCTCTGCGAGCACCCATGCCACGCAGTGCTACCAACCAGCGCCTCGAGGGCTGGCAAGCCCAGACCCCTCGATGGCCGCAAACGCAAAAGACGGGGCCGCCCAGACGCTGCCCCGCACGACCCTACTGATCAGGGGTTCGAAGCCTGACCCTCGACGAGTTCGAACAGGCGCCTCAGATCGCAGAGTCAGGGACGATGAGGGCACGCGCATTCGAGCCATTCCTCGAGCCCGTCGGCTCGAGGGTGCCCCACATGTCGTGTTCGAGAGCCAGCGAGGGCAGCTAGCCGGGGGATCCCACCGAGGGAGAGCTTCCGCGCCCTCGGTCCCTATCGAACGGGACCGAGCCCCACCTAGCAAACCCATGCAAGCGCTTCCATGGACGTGTCTCCGACCGCGCAGCCTACCCTTATCGAACGGGGCATGGGCGTCCACTCGAATCACCCACTAACAGCTCGAAGAGGAATCCGCAATCCGCGACCCGCTCGATGGGGGTTGTGGAAACCTCACCCTCCGTCCCGCGGAGGGACGGCGAGGGCGCGTTAAAAAACAAGTCGTAAAGCTCTACCCGATCGCCTCGAACGGGCCAGGCTCGGGGGCTTAACGCACGGCTACACCTCCTTGGCCTGCACCCGCCGGGAGACGGGCCGCCGCCCAGCCGCATGCGTCACCGAAGCCGGGCCGAAACACCGCGGATGCCGGTTGAGACATGTGCCACGCCCTCGACCCGTTCTCGCGGTTAACCCCCGCAGAGCACCCACACTCTGCGGGGCTTCGGGGCTAGACCCGCGAGCCCGCCGACGCGGCCCCACGGAAAGCGTTCGCAAAACGAGGGAGGGAAGAACGTCCTATCGGGAGATTCCGGCATCCGCGGGAGCCTCAATGGCAAACCCGCGGATGCTCGGGGGCCACCGTCGGGGGAAGATCCTAGGAGTCCCCTTAAACAACGGGGAAATCCTCACTTAAAACCCACAACAAGGCCAAAACACAATTTGCTTAATCATGCGAGAGAACGCCCACGCCGCGAGGGACTCCGACGGCCCATCGAGGCGGCCCTCTTAGAGATCCCCTCGAACGGGCTCCGCCTCGCTCGAGGATGCGCGCTCCCTTCGGGCGGGCTCCGCCCCGTTCGAGGGGCAGCACTTCCCTCGAGCGGGCTCCGCCTCGCTCGAGGGCTCGCTCCCCCTCGAGCGGAGTTCCGCCTCGCTCGAGGGTACGCCCCGCCCTCGGCCGGGGTCCGCCACGCTCGAGGGTGCCCCTCACGCGTGCGCCGGCCCCCGTACACGGGCATTTAACGCCTTGACGCCGGCGAGACGACGCCATCATGCGCCGGGGCTCGCCCCCGGTGCCGCCGCACCAACTCCCCGGGGAGGAGCCCATCCCCATCACCGTGGGGAGGGACCGTGCGGCGCGGCCGGTGTCGTCCCGTGACGCCGTGCGCCGCTCCAAGACGGCTAACGTGCCGAGCCCTCGAAGGGGGCCGGACGCACCCTCGATTCACTTTCTTGTGACCCTACAGGGTTAGGTGGAGGCGCTAGGCCGGTGGAATACCATCCCTGCCACTGTAACAGCGTGGCCGCCATCCCCGCGCGTGCAGGCGCACGCAGGACGCTGTAGCAACCACTCCGGCACTGCGGAACGCGTTAGGAAGGAACGCCGTTCTACCTACTCCTGTACTCCGTACGGGCCGACGTCAGCACCTCCCTCGAGCCTATCAGAGGACTTCGCCACCATCCGCCACCCTCCTACCCTCGAACCACCACTGTTCGGGTACAAGGTAGGCCATGATGGCCAGATCGCCACAGGGATCGTCCGGACGGCCGCCCACTCTACAGCATAGCACGAAGCACTTCCCCACGTAGCTAGATAGCGCGGCACGCATGTAATTCGCCTCCCCCTTGATCTATAAAAGGGGGGCGAATCCCCCAGCCGCAGGGGACAGAGGAGGACGACGAACAGACACAGAACGCACCACACACTCATTCTCCAATTCTCCCACAATATTTTCAGCCACTCCACCAGGGACTTGGAAGCCACGCTTCCTCTCCCGCCTTGCTTGTAGCAGCCCCACTACAGGCACCCCCGGTGCTGAGCAATATAGTGCCTTGAGCACACCACTGCTGGACGTACGTCCCCCTCGGCCGGAACCAGGATGAACCCCGTGTCTCTTTTTGCTTAGCATTGACCATTGAGGGATAGACCTCGGCGCTATCTACTGGTTAGTGTCGGGACCATATTCCGCACCGACACCACTCCTCTTTTCTCTCTCTTCTTTTTCTTTCATTCTTTCATTCTCATATTTTTCTCTTTCTTTACTTTTCTATATTTTTTCTTTCTTTCTTTCTTTTCCATACTCATACTTTTCTCTTTATTTTTCCCTCTCTTGACATCTTTTCAAAGCTCTCAACTCTTCTCTTTCTTGCATGCATACAATCTGAAATTTTAAATAAACCATTCTAGAGATGAGACGAAACTTTGAAAGTAGGTTGTGTTCAAGCAATGCGATGTACAAAAGAGATGTATAGGGTTGGGTATGGAATTCGGCGATGTGAAAGTCACGTTACCGAATGCATGACGAGGCTAGCAACAAAAGATAAGCACAAGGACATGATCATTGCTCGAAATTAAAACTCCCAAGAGAGAAAGGTCCTAGCCCAACTCATCGTGCTAATCACACTTATGGTGGAGCAAAAAATAAATTGGCTTTGTATAGGATTTTTTTCTTACTCTCAACTTGGAAAAGGAGGTTTTGCTAACCTTTATTACATGGTTTTTTAGATAATTTTCAGAACTGAATTCCTCCAACTTTTAGCATTGAACATAGCACAACTAACATGTGAAGCTCAAGATCGAAGTGTGGTATGGGTACTCTTAGTAGTAGCAATTCCACTAAGCACCACAGTAAACGTTTTTCAAACCACACACTTATGTTCATATATCAAGAATCAAAGATAAACAAACAAGTGAATGAAGATAAGCATCACACAAGACACAAAATATAAAAGACTCTTTTTATTTGATTTTCTTTGACTCAACACTAATTTAAGACACTTCAAACTTGCAAAAATTTTAAAACACGCTAAAAAACTAAAGACTCTTTAAACTCTAAGACTCTCTTGAAGATTAAACCGAACCTAAACTTGAAGCTCAAAAGCTAAGGTTAGCTAGCTAGCTCTCCCCCACGCTAAAAACATACGACGTCCTTATCGTATCTTACAAAATTCCTAAGGGGAAAACTAAACCTAGTGGTACTTCTCGCAACTATTGCACCACTTGCCTCTCATGTTCCCGACCATGCCAAAAAGTTTGCGCACGTTACGGTTTAGGAACTTGTAGTTGTCCTCGACCACGCGCTCCAAATCCTCCATACGCTGCCTTATTGCCTCCATGGCTTGGAAACATTCGTCGACCGTTGCGTAGAGATCCGCGATGGAGTGACGGCAAGCCTTACAACACATCGAATGCAACCCGAAAGGGTCGTCATTGCCAGGGTCTCCGCCGTCATCGCCGCCGTTGTCGCCACCACTGTTGTCATCGCTGCCGTCGTCGCCACCGTCGTTGGGGCCTTCGGGAGTCTTCTCCTTGGGCACCTCATCCCAAATGTAAAGATCGTTATCATCTCTTCCGGCGGCCGCCCACGAGCTCGGGCTACGATCGTCAGAGTAGTTGCTATCCCCATAGTCCTTAGGCTCAGGTGACACCTCCTTGTAGTCCTTCCGCTTCATGCCTCGGATGCGCGCCGACCTTCGAATGGGAGTAGGGACGTTCTCCTTCTTGACGGGGTTGCGAGATGCGATAGCTCCGGTCGGGACACGCCCTCCGCAACGGATGCGGGCGGTCCTCTTGATCTCGACGGGTAGCTTGAGCTCGCATCGCTTCGCCTCCTCCATCGATGGCTCCTTGGCTTCTTGCTTCAACTCTAAGCTCCTCGGGGGCACAATGGCTAGGCGTGGGCGTTCGGTTCTAACCGAACCGATCGGTTCGGTTCTTCGGTTCCCTACAAACTTCGGTTCCCAGAAAGTCAGAACCGAAGAAAGAACCGTTCGGTTCGGTTCTGTAACACCCTAACTTTACTAAAAATTTGGCTTTATTAAAATTTGCTAGAAACCTTTAATTGCTTAAGGAATATAAGGTTGCTTTATTTATTTTTAGGCATTTAAAACTTTTCTAATATAAAGTCAATAAAATATAGGAGTTAATTATGGCATTCATGCTGGTGCATTTCTTTTGTTTGCTGGAATTCAAATTCAGGTTTGGATTCTATTTTGGTTTGAAGCCTTTTCCAAAACCCAAACCTAAATCCCTAAACCTTCTTCCCTCCCTACCCCGTCTAGCCCGGCAGTCCCGGCCCAAAGAACCCGGCGCAGCCGCCGCGGCCCAGCCGCCCCCGCCATGCGCGCGCGCCCCCGACAGGCCGCCGGCCCAACTAACCCGCCGCGAGGCCCAGCCGCGCCGCCCGTTTCCCGCCTCCCACGCCCGGGTCGCCCGACCCGTGGGTCCCGCCCGTCATCCCCTCCGCGGCGTCGTCCCCGCTTCGGACTCCGCCGCCGCCGCCGCCCGAGTCCGGCCGGAGCACGACATCCCCGCGTGGCCCGCACGCCAAGGAGACCGCCCGGGCCTTTATAAGCAGCGCCGCCTCCGGGACGCCCCTCACCCGAGCCGCCTTGCCCGTGCGCAGCCGCCACCAGAGCCCTAACCCTAGGTCTAGCGCCACCGCCGTTGGTTTCTCGTCACCGCCGTCGCTCCGTCGCCGTGAAGTCGCCAAGGAGCCGCGCAAGGAGGTGAGCATCGCGCCCGCGCCGCAAGTCGTCGAGTCTGTGCTCTGTAGGGACCGGGAGACCTCGCCGGGGGTTCACCGCCGCTCCGAGCCCGCGCCGCCACGTCGACCGGCCCCCTCGCCGCCTCTCCGCCGTAGTCGCCGCCCCCGCCCGCCTCGCCGGTTCGCGCGCGTCGCGTAGGTGCCCTCCGCGTCCTAGCTCCGTGGGCCGGAAACCCTAGATTAGGGGGTCCCCGCCGGCGAGCCCGCCGCCGCTCGTCGCCGCCGGTCACCGCGTTTGCCGCCCGCTCCACCGCTTAGCGCACGCACGCGTCCGTGGCCGCCGGATCGAAATCCAGTGGCCAGATCTAATCCAGCCGCCCCGCGTTGATCGCAGCCGTTAGATTTAGATCCAATGGATCTAAAGCACCCGACCCGGTCAACTAGGTCAACCCCACCACCGGCCCTGGAAGTTTTACGGAAACCCCCCAATTTTTCCGGAATTCACAGATATACCCTTCCACCTTAGAAGTTTCCTTGCAGTTTAGTCCTTTTTCTTTATTTTAGCCCAGAACCTTTTCAAATCTTTACAGTTTAGTCCCTACACCTTCCCTAAGCCATAACTTAGTCGTTTTAGCTCCGATTTTAGCGTTCTTTATGTCCACGCGTTCGTCTCGAAGCGTAGATTAGTTTTATGCTACTGTTTAGATCTGTTTGATCTGTTTGGTGACTTTTTCTTATTTATTCTTATTGTATGCTTGTATGTGATGATTGTGGACCGTAGAGAGGGACTCGTTTGAGGGATTTGAAGATCAAGTCGTGCAAGAGTTTGAGTAGCAAGGCTTTGTTGAAGGCAAGTATTCCTTGATGCATACCCGCTTGTCCTACATAACATGCATTTAAATTCACTGTCTTTACTTTTACGCTTGCATTAATTTGATGGGAACCTATTAAGGATCATGCCTAGATTTTTACTACCTTTACCTTGATACCGGGTTTATCAAATTAATCTTGTGGTAGCTATTGTTTAGCATGCTCAACTGGGAATTGGTATTAATCAAACTTGGTTACTTTTATTATTCTATGTTCCATTTATGATCTTTACTTTACAAGACCACTTTAATATGTTAATCGGAACATGGAGAACCACCCAGGAAAACAGTACAACCACAAGAACTAATGGGCAATGGTCTTGGCTGAATAATTAGGAACTTTAGCTTGGGATGGTCTTACCTGATAAGGACAAGGGATCGACGGTACTGCGGGGTATAGACTCGCTCTAGCAAGGGGTTGGGTGAGTTATTCTTTTTATGGTGGGGTATCGACCTGCTAGGGGACTTTATACCTTGCTAACTGATCTGGACCTTGTGGGTCATAACTTGCTAGGGAACCTTTGTAAAGGCCATGTAGCGTCCCTATGCAATCACACCTCGGTAGTGTGGTATGGTGCCTTGCAAACACCGCATGGTTTGGTCTAAAGTTCTTCGGAGCTTTTACGCTGCTTATGGGTAAAGATGTACAACCTCTACAGAGTGTTAAACTAATCGATTAGCCGTGCTCACGGTCAAGAGCGACCTGGACACTCACATGATTAAATTATGGAACTCTAATGCTTAATTGCTGTTTTGTTCTTTATTTATGAAGCTTATATCTTATTAGTTGGGTTGGTATGAACTTACGCTCTTTAGTAATCAGGTTGCTAATAAAACTTGATCCACTAAAATGCTTAACTGCTTGAACCTTAGCCATCCACCATATGGCCTTGCATGTTATGTTGTTCTCTCTTGCTGAGTACGTCATGTGCTCACGCTTGTTTATTCTCTTGCATCTACAATACCCGAATTTGCTCGGGGACCGGGAGAACTTTGAAGATATTCCAAGAGATTTCCAGGAGTTCTAGGTGTGCGTAGTCTTCGGTCGGTACCGTGGAGGCATTTTGTCCGCTGCGAGAACTCGTTGTTTAAGATTCGTTTAAGACTATGGTTTGTAATAACTCTTTATTCGTGTGGCACTGATTTTGGTATTCATAATGTCTAAGCGTGTGTGCAACTTGATCCTGGCGCACACGTGATCAATGCATTCAGTTTTACCTTTAAAACTGGGCGTGACAGGTTCTTTTCGGTTCGGTTCCGGTTCTAACCGAGGGAACTGAGCTATAATTCATAGAATCACAGAATCATGAATTTAGTGAGAAATTTGAGCACAAATCGACATCACGACACACATATCAACACAAAAAAAATCAAAACAGAGCCTCCAAATCGATGAGATTGAAGAAATGAAGAGGAAGAGAAGAGGAATAGATGGACGGCGGGCCGGGGGCGTCGGTCGACCGGAGGAGGTAGGTCGTGTGTGAATGGCCTCGTCCTCGTGGCCATGGCCGGCCGGCCTAGGGCACTGGCCGCGCGAGTGCAAGACGGCGGGGGCCGGGTGCGGGCGGAGCGGGCGGCGCGGGCGGAGGCACGGGTGGAGCGGCGCGGGCGGAGGGGGAGGGGCGGAGCGGCGCGGGCAAAGGCGGAGGCGGAGTGGCGCCGGGGCGGGGTGGAGGCGGAGCGACGTCGGTGCACGGTGGAGGCGGAGGCGGAGCGGCGCCGGCGCGGACGGAGGCGGAGCGGAGCCGGCGCCGGCGCCGACGGGGAGCATCGGTGGCTGGTGGGGTGGGATTGGAGTTAGGGTTTTTTGTTTTTATTAGGCTTTTGGATGTTGGGCCGGTGGATTACTGGGCTCAAAATGCTTTGATGGGCTGTTCGTTGGTTGTTCGGTTAACTGAGGAACCGAACCGAAGAACCTGGGAATTTCGGTTCCAGAGAATCAGGAACCGAACAAGAACCGATTTTCTCAGTTCCGGTTCTTTTGATTCCGGTTCCCGATTCTTTCGGTTCGATTATCGGTTCTAGGTTTTTCGTGCCCAGGCCTAACAATGGCTGCTGCATGGGTGCAAAATATTGCTCGATGGGATTGATTCCTGAGTGTCGTATGGACCTCCCTGGGCCCACTACCTCGGTGGGTACCAGGACCGACTACTCGGTGGGCCCCTGAGACTACCCGGCTTGTGCCACACGACACCTGATGGCGTGAGGCGCAAGGACTATGGTGGAGAAGTACTCAGATAGAAAGCCATACATACCTTGTACTGTGTAGGGGACACCTAGACGTACACGACTAGTACTCTCTCCCTAAACCGACCTGTAACTCTGCCTCCCGGACTATATAAGGCAAGGTAGGGACCCTTCTCTCTCATTACGCATCATCTTTTAATCACATCCAGTCAATCCAGAGCTACGCAGCATACAGGTAATAGGGTATTACGCACCTCGCGGCCCGAACCTGTATAAATTGTGTGCCACGTGTCTCTTCCTTTGAGTTACCGATCTCGGCGAGGCCACATTCATCTACCTCGGGTACTCCCCTTGGTAGGTTGCCGGTCTAAAACACCGACAGCTGGCGCGCCAGGTAGGGGTGATCATCACCACCGGACGAATTCGAAGGACCTCTCGTCATCAAAATCAATTTATACGGCCATCAGCACCACAAGTGACGATCAAGCACTTTGTTCCAAGGCGAAATTCTCTGTCACCTCGCAACTCCTCGGCTCAGCGAAATTTTGATGCAAGTCCAAGACCGACACGGAAATCAATTTCTTGTCACCTCATCTTCAAATCGATCTACTGGAGCACGTAGTTGCTGAACGTTGTCGACTCCAACTCATCGGAATCAATTTCAGGACCCTGTTCACATGCAGGAAGTCACCGAGTCTGAGGGCAGTCCGGCCACCAAGTCTGCATGAAAACCGCAACTTCACTGGGCCTGTGGTCATGTCCTACTCCATCAAGTACAGGTCGGAGCACATGTCAGGTAGAAGCACAAGGCAAAGTCTCTCTATCGAGTATTGTGAAGCACCTGAAAACAAAACAGAGCATATATTTTGTACGGCTAGGAATTAAATTCAGCTACATGCACACGGAGAAGCTCCCACAAGACAAGTTTATTTGCTTGACATACATGAAAGGCCACCAGCTAGTTTCAAGACCTTCGCTTGGCTCACACCGGAGATGTACACGAGTACGGCTACGTCGCCGTCAGCAACATAGGCTCTTCGTCAACTACTCCGTGCGCCGCGAGTACTCGTCTCCCGGTCGCACCGACTTTACTTCAGCTACGCCATGCGCCGCGACTACTTGCCGTCCGGATTGCACCGGCTCTACTGCGCTTATGCCGTGCATCCGGACGCGCTGTCTCGCCACTCAACTTCTCGTTGATTGGTTGCGCTAGCCCTCACTGTGCGCCCGGTCACAACGTCTCGTGGTGTGACTATTGCAATGGCTCTACTGCGCCTATGTCGTGCATCCGGATGCGCCGTCTCGCCGCTTGACTTCTCGTCGGTCGGTCACACTGGCTCTTGCCGTGCGTCCGGTCACTGCGTCTTGTGGCACGACTTCTCGTCGTCCGGATTGCACTAGCTCTACTGCGCCTATGCCGTGCATCTGGACGCGCCGTCTCGACGCTCGACTTCTTCTAGGTCGGTCGCACTGGCTCTCGTCGTGCGCCTGGCCATTGCTTCTCGCGGCGCGACTTCTCGTCGTCCGGATTGCACCAGCTCTATTGCGCCTATGCTGTGCATCCGGACTCGCCGTTTCGACGCTCGACTTCTTCTCGGTCGGTCGCACTGGCTCTTGTTGTGCGCCTGGTCATTGCATCTCGCGACGCGACTTCTCGTTGTCCGGATTGCACCAGCTCTACTGCGCCTATCCCGTGCATCTGGACGCGCCGTCTCGCCGCTCTACTTCTCGTCGGTCGGTCGCCCTGGCTCTCGCCGTGCATCCGGTCACTGCGTCTCGCAGAGCGACTACTCATCGTCCGGATTGCACCGGCTCTATTGCGCCTATGTCGTGCATCCGGACGCGCCGTCTCGACGCTCGACTTCTTCTCGGTCGGCCGCACTGGCCTCGTCGTGCGCCTGGTCACTGCGTCTCGCGGCACGACTTTTCGTCATCCGGATTGCACCAGCTCTACTGCGCCTATCCCGTGCATCTGGACGCGCCGTCTCGCCGCTCGACTTCTCATCGGTTGGTCGCCCTGGCTCTCGTCGTGCATCCGGACGCGCCGTCTCGCCGCTCGACTTCTCGTCGGTCGGTCGCACTGGCTCTCGCCGTGTGTCCGGTCACTGCATCTCGCGGCGCGACTACTCGTCATCCGGATTGCACTAGCTCTACTGCGCCTATGTCGTGCATCCGGACGTGCCGTCTCGACACTCTACTTCTCGTCAGTCGGTCGCACTGGCTCTTTCCGTGTGCCCGGTCATTCCGTTGTGCGTCGTGGCTACCCGTCTCGTGGCTGCAACCTACGCTGCGCGTCCGGGTGCCTCAGCACCTCACGCGGCACGTCGCGCGGCTCGTCACGCACCTCGTCGCGCCGCTCGTCGTCAACTACTTCACCTCGCGCAGGCTCGTCATCGACTACTTCGCCTATGCCGCGCGTCCGGGTGCCTCAGCACGTCGCGCGGCTCGTCACATGGCTTCTCACATCGCTCGTCGTCGACTACTTCGCCTCGCGCAGGCTCGTCGTTGACTACTTCGCTTATGTCGCGCGTCCGGATGCCTCGGCACGCCGCGCGTCCGGGTGCCTCGGCACGTCGAGCGGCTCGTCATCGACTACTTTGCCTCGCGCAGGCTCATCGTCGACTACTTCGCCTATGCCGCACGTCCGGTTGCCTCGGCACGTCTCGCAGCTCGTCACGCGGCTCGTCGTCGACTACTTCGCCTCGCGCAGGCTCGTTGTCGACTACTTCGACTACGCCGCCCGTCCGGTTGCTTCGGCACGTCACGCGGCACGTCGCGCGGCTCGTCACGCCACTCGTCGTCGACTACTTCACCTCGCGCAGGCTCGTCGTCGACTACTTCACCTACGCCACGCGTCCGGGTGCCTCGGCACGTCGCGCGGCTCGTCTCGCCGCTCGCCGCCGACTACTTCGCCTACGCCGCGCGTCCGGGTGCCTCCGCACGTCGCGCGGCTCGTCACACGGCTCGTCATTGACTACTCCGTGCACTGCGACTTCGTCTTGCGGCCACACTGGCTCTACTTCAGCCACGTCGTGCGTCGCGGCTACTTGTTTCGTGGCAACACTGGCTCTACTTCGAGTACGCCGCGCGTCGCCGCAATGTCGTCTTCCGGTCGCATCACGTCGACCATTCATCTCGACTAGTTTTCCAAACTAGTCAAGAACGGCAGTCACGCCCCCAACAACTAGTCAGAATCAACTCTGACTAGTCAACTTCAGCAACAACCGTCGCGGCTCCATCACCGACCGCCATGGCTTCATCAACAGTCTGCCCAGGCAGCAACAGCTAAGTCATTTATTTAAATGATTACTGTTTTCTTTTCTTGGCTTGTTCTCCTCATCATGTAGGACTACTTGCCGACTACTCATTTGTGTATGCTTCTCGACAGGTTTTCACGGGAGCTACACTCTGCTGACTACTCTTGGGGTATATCAATCAAGTCACCACGAGCCTACTTCATCAACTCGGGGGCTATCCCAAGGAGGCAGCATTCTAAAGTCCGCTCCGTGTGGCAACTTAAAGTCGACTCCGGTCGCATCTTCACCTGCTTCGGTGGCATACTACATGTGTAAGCTTCGATGGAACCTAGCTGTAAGTGGCCCTCGAGTCCTGGTGACGATGGAACCTAGCTGCACGTGGTCTTCACGCTCTATACCATGGGTCCAAGTACCCTAAGTACTCGCGCTCCGTACCTTGGGTCTGAAATCCATGGCCCAGGTAAGCAAGTCGACTCCGGTCGCACCTCCAAGTCCACTACTGTGGCAACCGTACCTTGGGTCTGAAATCCATGGCCCAGGTACACAAGTCGACTTCGGTCGCACTTTCAAGCCCGCTCCGGTGGCAACTGTACCTTGGGTCTGAAATCCATGGCTCAGGTACTTAAGCCCACTCCGGTGGCACAAGTCGACACTAACGGTCGCACCCAAGCCCACTCCGGTGGCACAACCCAACTTCGGTCGCAACCTTAAGCCCGCTCCGGTGGCAAAACTACTCGTTTTCTCTGATTTTTTTGCTTTTGCTTACCGGAAAATGCTTTTCGTTTTTTGCATCTTAAGTCCACTCCGTGTGGTACAAAGTCGACTTCGGTTTTTATGTCGCATTCTAAAGTCCGCACTGCCGGCATCTAAAGTCGACAACCTCCCAATTCGGCCAAATAAATAGTCCAAAGAGGAAAACCCTAGGAACCTCATTTTCCTTATTCAAACTTCCCTTAAAATTTTCTGACCGAAGAAGGAAGTCGAAAAGGAGCAATTCGGGCAAAAACCGGGATCGACCGTCGCCGGGACCCACCTGGGCCGGTCGGACTAGGCCGTCCGGCCCACTCTGCCTCGGGGCCCGGGCCGGTCCGGTTTTTCGTGCACCACCCTTTTTTCGTCTTCTTAGCCAATGGGAACAAGTTGGCCCAGTAAATCTTCACGAGAAACTCCAGAAAATTAAAAGAAAAACTATTTACAAAAATCCATGCCTTGTTTTTCGTCCTAGGCGGGACGTTCGGGCTCTTCTTCCATGGTGAAGGGGCACAACGTCGGGTTCGTAGTAAACCTTAAGTCGTTGACCATTCACCATAAATTGATCGCCTTTTATATCCATAATGGTTACCGCTCCGTTGGAGAGCACCGAATGCACAACATAAGGTCCGTCCCACTTGCTTTGCAACTTCCCCTTTCTGAAGGTTTTAAACCTCGAATTGTAGAGGAGGATCTTATCTCCTTTTTTAAACTCTTTCTTTTTCAACCTTTTATCATACCACCTTTTGATTCTCTCCTTGTATATGCTTGCATTTTCATATGCTTTCAACCTCATCTCCTCTAGCTCGCTTATTTGGATTCTTCGTTTCACCACCGCGGCATCGAGATCAAGGTTCAACTCTTGACCAATCCTTGCCTCCCTTCTCTATGGTTTTGTTGAGGATGCTTTTTAATTGCCTATTTGACATTTCTGCTTGTCCGTTGGTTTGTGGGTAATAGGCTGTAGAGACCCTATGCTCAATTCCCAACTTAGACAAGCACTTTTTGAAATTCTTCCCGGTGAAGTGAGTTCCTCCATCGCTTATCAAGATTCTCGGTGTACCGAAACGAGGAAAAATCACGTTCTTGATCATAGTAATGGACTCCTCCGTGGAAGCTTTACGACATGGCATAGCCTCTACCCATTTGGATACATAATCAACCATGACTAGAATATACTCATATCCGCATGAGTTTTTGAAAGGCCCCATGAAGTCTATACCCCATACATCGAATAAATCGATTTGTAGATTGTAATTCAAAGGCATAGAATTTCTTTGAGAGATGTTTCCGGTTTTTTGGCATTCGGGGCATGATGCAACATATCTTTTAGTATCTTCATGCATCTCCAGCCAACAGAATCTGCTCGACCATACTTTTGCTTGGGTTCAAAAATGGCTATAGTGTCCACCGTACTCCGCCGAGTGGCACTTCCTCAGAATTTCTACCCTCTCTTCTCTTGGCACACATCTTCTCATGACTCCATCATTGCCAAGTTTGAGAGGTATGGTGCATCCCAAAAGTACTTCCTACGTTTGAAAATTATCTTCTTTGGGAGTTTTTATCTAGATGATCGAGAGGCATCTTCCGAATCGCTCGAATGATATCAATCATCCAAGTGTCTTTATCGAGCACTCGATAGAGGTGGTCATCTCTCATCTTATCTTCTATGGGCTCTTTATCATCTTGTCCACGATTCATCCTAGACAAATGATCGGCCACAACATTCTTCACCCCCTATTTATCCCGAATTTCAACATCAAATTTTTGAAGAAGAAGGATCCAACGAATCAAACATGGTTTAGCTTCCTTCTTAGCCAAGAGATACTTGATGGCTGCGTGATCGGTGTAAACAATGACCTTCGAGTTCACGATGTAAGATCTGAATTTTTCGAAAGCAAACACCACCGCTAGTAACTCCTTTTCCGTAGTGGCATAATTTAATTGTGCCCCCATTAAGAGTTTTGCTAGCGTAGTAAACGGCGTGAACTCGGCCTTACTTTCTTTGACCCAAAACCGCGCCTACAATGTAGTCACTTGCGTCACACATGATCTCGAAAGGTTGGCTCCAATCCGGAGGTTGAATAATGGGAGCACTCACCAATGCACTTTTCAAGGTCCGGAATGCCGCTAGGCACTTCTCATCAAAGTTAAAAGCCACATCCTTTTGAAGGAGATGCGTTAAAGGCTTAGTGATCTTTGAGAAGTCCTTAATAAATCTTCGTAAAATCCAAAGATGGCCTAGAAAGCTCCTTAAGGACTTAACATCCGTCGGAGGTGGTAGTTGCTCAACCGTCTCTACCTTAGCCTTGTCCACTTCAATGCCTCTCTCGGATATAACATGTCCAAGCACTATACCTTGCTTAACCATGAAGTGGCACTTTTCCCTATTTAACACCAAGTCTACCTCCGCACACCTCGTGAGGACATTATCCAAGTTTGCCAAGCAATCCATGAACGTCTTCCCGTAAACGGAAAAATCATCCATGAACACCTCGACAATTTCTTCGATGAATTCCGAGAATACGGCCATCATGCAACGTTGAAAAGAGGCCGGAGCGTTGCATAGACCGAAGGGCATCCTTCTATATGCAAACGCTCCATAAGGGCATGTAAGTGTTGTTTTGTGTTGATCGTCCGGGTGAATGGGAATTTGCATGAACCCCGAGTACCCATCAAGAAAGCAAAAATAAGTGTGGTTTGCTAATCTCTCGAGCATCTCGTCAATGAACGGTAGGGGGAAGTGATCTTTCTTCGTCGCTTTGTTAAGCTTACGATAATCGATACACATCCGCCACCCGGTCACGGTTCTTTGTGGTATCAATTCATTCTTCTCATTCTTCACCACAGTTAAACCTCCTTTCTTTGGTACACAATGTTCCGGGCTCACCCATTCGCTATGCGGAACCGGGTAGATGATTCCGGCATCAAGTAACTTGATGACCTCTTTCTTTAATACCTCTCGCATGGCATGAGTTAGCCTCCTTTGGTGGTCTACTACGGGCTTACATTGGTCTTCCATTGGTATACGATGAGTGCAAAAGGCTGGGCTAATACCTTTGAGATCATTAATCGAATATCCAATCACCTTCCTATGTTTTTTCAATAAAATCAGCAACTTCTCATTTACTTCGGGACTCAACTCTTCACTCACGATGGCTGGATAAGTCTTGTTTGGGCCCAAAAATTCATACTTTAATCCTTTGGGCAAAGGTTTAAGGTCTACCTCGGGCACTTGTGGCTCCTCGGGTTTAATTTCTCCTATGTCCTCGAATTTTTTTTCCTCCGCGCTTCCATCATGTGGTTCTAAGCCTTTTGTTGCTTCTTCTAGTTCTTCATCTTGTTGGTTACTAATTTGATTTTCCATAGCTCTTTGCAGCGAGTCTCTAAGGGTTTCAACAAAACAAAGACTATCTACCTCCTCTACTTCTTCTTCGGGAGGAAAGGGTGTAGGGTGTTTAGATACGCGAAGAAACTTATATGTGTACTTTGTTCCATTAAGGTTCATTGTTACTTTGCCTTCTCCGGCATCCAACACGGCATCAACCAACTTAAGAAAAGGCCTACCTAGGATTATGCGATCATGATTACTATGGTAAGCATCAATAACAAAGAAATCGGTTGGTTTACATTTTCCAGAGATTTTTAATTTCATGTTGCAAGCAATACCTAGAGGTTTAATAGTTCTACCATCTCCCATAATTAATTTTGTTGATGTTGGAGCTAAGTCTAGGTTGTGGTCTTGAACTTTATCGTAAATTTTAGAAGATGGGACACTTACTTGGGCTCCGATGTCGCATAAAGCTTTGTATTGAACTCCGTTGATCTTGCAACTCAAGTGTGGTGCCATCTTCTCTTCTTCTTCGGATCATATCATGTAAACTTCGGCGAGGCGAGCGTATGGTGATGCTTCGGGCTTGATCCCCATGATTCTCTTCACCTCGGCTATGTTTTCTGGATCCACTTCATCATCTCCAAAGATTTTTGAAAGATCTCACCGGTGGTTTCAAGGTTGTATGAATCTTCCACTTTCTTTTCCGGTGGGAAATTCACTTCCAATGCTCTTGCCATCCCCTTTTGATTAGGGAACGGTCTTCTCTTGTCAAATACTTCTCCGTAATCGATAGGAACCCAATCCATTGGTTCGAACTTCCTTAGTGTCTTTGCGCTTGACATGCTTCTCTTGTTTGTCCCATTTGATGCGGCGAAGTCAACGCTCGGGGTAGTTCTTGACTTGATGTGTTCTTGTTCAAACTTTTCCGGGATTGGCTCCTCTTTTGTGACTTCCGGGGTTGCCTCTTTAGAAAATTCAGCACACTTCTTCCTTGAATTATATTCCGGCTCTTCCGCAAGTCTTGTTTCCCAATCTCTTCGCATGGCAGCCGCTTTACTAATTTTTTGTAGAAGTTGAGCGGCTTCCGTGAGTGTTTTCTCCATGAGATCCCCACCTGCACACATTTGGACGTGTTGCATGCAACTAGGGGTTAGGGAAAAGAAAAATGTATGCAAAAGTACGTCACCGGAGAAGCCGAGTCTTGGTCCTTGTTCGATCAACTCATTAAACCTATTCCAAGATTGGCCTATCCCTTCCTCTTCTCCTTGCATGAAAGTGATCACTTGCCTCCTTAGATGTTGAACCTTGCTAATTGGAAAGAACTTCTCGCAAAACTTCTTTGTCAAATTGTTCCAATTGCCTTCAACTTCAAAGGACGAAAACGAGTACCATGTCGTTGCATTACCGGCAAGTGAGTAGGGAAAGAGATTCCATTTGAACCATTCATCGAGAACTCCTTCTTGACGCATCGTGTTGCATAGCGTCGTGACATGCCTTTATATGGGTTCTCCGTAACCATCCCTTCAAACGGGTTTGCCGCCACCATCTCGATGATCTTGGATTTAATTTCATACTTGGTCGCTTCGAGCTTCGAATCCGACTCTTGTACTTTTATGTCTTCACATCGAGGGCTAGCGTAATCTCTGAGTGATTTCTCCGGTTCTTCCACGGGTTGATTGACGAACGCCATCTAGACAATAAGATAAAAACAAAAAACAAAAACAAACAAAGTGGTTTTCTAGATCATATGTGTTAGATATTACAAATAAAAGGTAAACTAAATATAAAACTAAGTTAAATGCAAACCAAACGATGTAAACTAGCTTGCTCCCCGGCAACGGCGCTAGAAAAAGGGGCTTGTTGACGGATAAAAGACGTATCCCTCTATGATCCGCAAGCGTACGGACCCCACACCTTTTTCACCACGGGATTGCCAAGGGGTTCTTGTCAATCCGTGGAGCAAGGGGATTGCAAGCGTTCGATCTACCTTCACACTTTAGCTACTCAAACCCTAACTAAGATTAAACTAGAAAACAACTAAACTACACTAGAGAGAATGATTAAGCTATCAAGATAAAAGACACTCGCCCATGGGTCTACGATACTAGAGCATGCAATCGCTTTAAACAAGAAAACCAATCTAATCTATCGGGGGTTGTGACCACGGTTTCGCCCTTTCCCTCCTCTCGTACTGTCACTACGCGAAGGTATTCGTGACTAGACCTATGATGGACACGGCGTATCGAATGGATCCAAGGAAGCATTGGAGCTCTACTCCCTTTACGGCATGGTAGCTAACCTTAAGCATTAAATTATATTCAACACAAGATGATAGATAGATAATCCGACAAAGTACGATTACATCTCAAGATCGATTACAACCCATGGACGAATAAGAAGATTACCCCATCAAGGTGCTAGACATAGGACCGTTGATCATGGTTTCCCTTCCGATGGTGTCTTCCTTCTTCTCCACTTGTGGGTGCTTCCTTCGAGATGGTTGATCTCCCTCCGGAGATCTCCCTTCTCTCTCTCTCTAGCTTGTGGATGGCCTCTTGGTGTGAATGGCTCTCTCCTTGTCGAATGGCGCGCCTCCAAGGTTTTAGGGTTGAAGATCCTTCGGGTGCAAGGAAAGGGGGGCCAAACCGACCCCCGGAGTGGGCTGGGCCGGCCGGCCTGGGCCGACCGGCCCAGGTCTATCTCGGCCCAGTTCGGTCGCCCCTTCGCTCCCGTGGGTACTCAGGTGATTATGCACTTTGCCCCCTCCACTTGCATGATTTTGACGATGTCATCCTCGCGTCCAAGATGGAGGTTCTCCGCGCATGAAGTTCAGTCTATTACGCTTCAATCCCCGGGGGTGTTCCTTCATAGCACTTCGGTCCTTGCTACCATTGGAAGTGATTTCATCAAGCTCATGAACACGAACAAGACTCCGTAAATGCTCCTTTGAACTTGTTGCGAATCCTTCCTTTATGTCCATGTTTTCCTACATAAACACAACACTTCCAAATGCATGCACATAGATGAACTTGTTATATGATTAGTGTGCCTAGTGGCGGGTTAGTTGCATAATCAAATCCAAACCAAAATGTAATGAACATGTTTGGTGTACCAAAATACACCGTCAACAGACTCTCACGGGAGTGACGGTAGACCGTGCCATGCTTGCGCTTGCCATTAATGGGATGTGATGAGGCCGGGGCAGGGCGACACTCGGTACGACACCATCTCTCTCCTTGGCACTGCAAATCCCTGTATCTTCCGTCCCAGTTGCGCAGTGGAGCGAGCATTGTAGCGAGCACAACCTCATGTGTCTTGTGAGGTGTGAGGCTGCTGGGACTAGGATGAGGACCATGTGTGGTTCGAGGACCGGTGGATGGTCGCTTCCTTGTGTGATGAGTGATTGACAACGTTGTGTGGACTGATTCTTGGCTAAGTATTGCAGGTGCAGGTTGCGGCTTGACTCGTGTTGGTGCAGGTGAAGAACAAGCGTGAAAGGTCGTCGCCGGTGAGGCCTCCAGGTGTGGAGAAGACAAGTAGGCTTCGTTAGAGGGACCCGGTGGCCAGCGGGGTCAAGTGCGGGCCGCATGGTGGCATGAACAGCAAGATGAAGTCGTGGACGGTTTCTTGGTTGAACCTCAAAACCAAGGTCGAGCCGGGACTACGTGGGAGCCGAGTCATGAGTGGAGATTGGCGGAGGCTACACCGAGTTCGCGGGGTTTCCGGTGGTTCACCAGAAAACCACTGGGTTCCTTGGTTGATCCACAAAGCCAAGACCGGAGAACCGAAGACGGAGGTGCAGCAGCACCAGACCGGTCTGACCGGTCTGACCGGTGGGGACCGGTCTGACCGGTGAGGAGCACCGGTCTGACCGGTGTGCGATGACGCAGTCCGGAATCTTCGAAGCGGAGGACACGCGTCGGGATCGCATGGCTTGCGTCGAGGCTACGCAGGGTGCGGTCGCCGGGCATCCGTCCGATGGTGAAGACATCAAGAATTCCAAATCCGCCCTTGAGGGGCTTGTATCCCTAGTTAGTAGAGAAGGGCATTTTAGACATTCGGTTGCCTCCATATAACCCAAGAGGTGAGAGGATGGCAGCTAACGCTTGGAACCCTAGCTCATTAGTTTTCCTATTTTCCACCTATTTTCCTTAGGTTTTCTCTAGGACTAGCAAGAGAGCTTCACGGAGAGATCTTGTAGAGAGGGATGGATGATCGGGCGGCTTGCTAGACCTTGTACGAACCTTTGTTTCATGTATAGATGATTCGGCGTGGTTCCTCAAGGTTTGGATGTGTTTTCCCCGGTTGTTCTTGGTGGTGATTTTCGGAGCCCTCTCTCGTTGATTTCTTTGGGGTGTTTTCGGGGCCTTTCTCTTGGGGATTTGATGGGGGAAATTTGTGGGAACCCTTCGTGGTTCTTTAGGGCCGTGATTCCCCTCCCAAATCCGTGAGTAAAGGTGCTCGATTTTGGGGTTTCTTGAGTTCTTGGGTTGGAAGTGCTTTCGGCGGGATTTCTTCGATTCCTCCTTTTTGGACGAGTTTTGGTGGGATTAAACTTGGCTATGGACTCCTCATGAGGTGTTCCTGATATCCCCAAAGTCTTGTTCAAGTCCGTGGAGTGATTCGGGAGATCGAGATTTGGATTTGGGGAAGTTGACCCGCGGGTGCTGTTCATCCCGAGCTGCCCAGGCTACACCGGTCTGACCGGTGCCCTTGACCGGTCTGACCGGTGCGAGCCCTTGTGGGATTTTGCTCGGGTGAACGTCTTGGTGTGTTCGTTGTTGTCCCGTGGTGCTGCTGTTTCGAGTTTGGGTCTGTTTGGTGGTCGGTTGGCCTATTTGGTGTCTTGGGGGCTTTCAGGCTGCCATTGGTCTGACCGGTGTGTCTCACCGGTCTGACCGGTGTAGAGCCACTTAGTGGAAGTTGCTCAGTTTCACCAGCAGGGACCGGTCTGACCGGTGGTGCTCACCGGTCTGACCGGTGTGGGTCTGTAGACTCGAGGTTTGGTTTTTCCGCTGCGTTTCTCGGGTCGGAAGGTGGTGTGTTGGTTCCTAGGTCCGGTGACACTCCGGTGGCTACGTGGGCTTGACCAACCTTGGTAGTGAGTCGGAGACGTGTGTTGGAAGCCGTGTTCATCTTGTTGGAGTTTCGATCTCCTTCGAGAAGAATTTTTATCGGCTCCCATTCACCGCCCCCTCTGCGGTTCGCCGTATCGGTCCGTCAAGTGGTATCGAGCCGGTTCGGGTCTTTGTTGACTCTAACCGTCTAAGATCCAAGGATGGCGTACCGGGAACGGGGTTCGGTGTCCTCCACACTTCGATGGCAAGAACTACCGGATGTGGAGCAAGCGGATGGGTGTGTTCCTCCGCGGAAAGGGTCGACTGCGTGGGATGTCACGGTGGACACAAAGCTATGTCCAGCCGATGGACTTTCTCGCTCCAGGGTCGAGGGACAGATTCGACGCCAACAATAAGGCGGTCGACTACTTGTTTCGTGCTTTGTGTCGGCTGAGTTCGATCGGGTGCACACCGAGCACTTGGCTTGTAGGATTTGGGCGGTGTTGAAGGAGGCTCATGTTGGGAACGCCCAGGTGCAGGCACGGATGTATGCGACCTACCGGAGAGAGTACGAGAACTTCACTCATCTCCCCGGTGAGTCCATCGATGCCTTGTTTCAGAGGTTCACGGTGGTTGTGAACAACATGAGGGCCAATGTGGACGTGCTCCCGTACGATGATCATGATAGAGCGGCCAAGCTCTTACACTCTTTGAATCGTACGATTTGGGGCGGAAAGTTCGAGGCCATTGTGGAGTCGGAGAAGTATGACACTCTAACGGTGAACGAGCTGTTCTCGAAGCTCAAGTCGGCTGAGGTGGATAGGGGCATGACTGCCAAGCTCGAGGGACCGACTGATTCCCATAGTCTTGCCCTCGTTGGTGGTTCCAAAGGAAAGACTAACTCTAACACATCCACCAGGATGTTCTCCTTTTCCTCTTTGATGTCTATGCCAGATGAGGAGTTTGATGACCTTGGAGAGGACGAGCTGGCGCTGTTGACGAGGCGGTTCGAGAGGCTGCACGAGAACCGCGTGAACATGAGGAGGAACACAAGGACTTGCTTCTAGTGCGGCAAGCCGGGACACTTCGTCGCCGACTGCCCGGAGAAGGCCGAGAACAAGGACAACTACAAGCACAAGCCGAGGATGGACGGCAAGTACCGTTCGAGGCGCGACCACAAGAGCAAGCACAAGAACAAGTACAAGGACGAGCGACGATCGAGGAAGAAGGAGAGCCGAGGCAAGGCCCGAGCGATGGTTGGAGCGAGCGACGTCGACTCCAGTTCCGCGTACTCCACCTCGAGCTCGAGCAGCAGTGAAGACGAGGGAGATCGCCGCAAGAACAAGAAGTCGACCAAGAACCTGAGCGGGCTGAGCTGCTTCGCGAGAGATGGCTTCTGCACCATGGCGCTGAGCTCCGGCAGCAAGAAGAGAACACAGAGCGACTCGGACTCTGAGTCCGACGACGAGGTGCGTGATGAACTTCCCTTCTTGCGCCAGGAGAATGAGAGGCTTGGCTCTTTGCTTGATAACCGTGATGACATGCTTAGAGAGGCCAAGAAAATGAGGAAAGAGCTTAGGGCTTCACTCGAGGATGCTAGGACTAGAGTGGCTGAGCTAGAGACACAGGTGCTTGATAGAAAGCTTGAGATTGATTCACTTAAGGCTAGCCCTGTCGTTTCAGATGAGAATGATTGTGCTGATTGCTCCATATTCCTTGCTGATCTTGCTTTGTTTAAGGAGAAGCATGCCTCCAAGTTTGAGGAACTAGATGTGCTTAGGGTTGAAGTGGCTGAGCTTAAGTCTAGACCTGCTTTGCTAGGTGCTTGCACTTCTTGCCCTGTTTTGCATGCTAAGATTGATGAGATGCATGCTTACACTAGTTCACTCGAGGCTAAATTGAAGGAACCCATGCCTACATCTTGCTCTACCTGTGAATTGCATGCTTTGAAAAATTTGGAGCTTGCACATTATGTTGATCGTTTGCAGGATGAGAATGATGACTTGAGGAAGTTGATGGGTTGGTTGTCCGGTCATGAGCCTCAGTTGAGGATGATGATCGAGGCCTTCAAGAGGCAAGATGGTGAGGGGCATGGGGCAAACAAGATTTTTGAGGGAAGTGGAGAGAATATCCCGGAGCCACCAAAAACCCACCACAAAAATGATTTCCCCCCAAAACCTAACCATCTTAGGAACCGACTAGACACAACCCCAGCTCCACCCGTGTTTCCTACACCCACAAATGACCTACAAAAGCCTATCAAGTTTGTGAGCACTTCGGGGAAAGTGTTCTTTGGAAAGGAGAGTGAGAAGGCTAGTGGTGAGAAACCGGTGGAGGGTTTGAGTGGAGAGAAACCAAGTGAGCAGTCACATCCCGAGCCTAAGCCTAAGCTTGTGAGGTTCCATTGTGGCTATTGTGGGAGAGATGGCCATAAGGAGGAGTTTTGCTTCAAGAGGAAGCGAGAGGAGAGAATGGCAAAGGAGTGGGCTAACAAGGACAAGTACCACCCTTCTGATGGTGTACTTGAGCCTCGTATGCAGATGCCCAGGGGCAAGGCGAGTGTGAGGACAGTTCGGGCTTGGGGAGAGAAGAAGGCTGCAGGTGGTGCTGCTGCCCAGGTCACACCGGTCAGACCGGTGTGGGGCACCGGTCAGACCGGTGCAGGCCTGGACAGACAGCTGTTTGGGTTTCGAGCTCGTACAGGTGCGAGGGTTGTTTCTGGTGGTCGTGGTTCTGGTGGTTGGGCTGGAAAGGGTGCAGGTGGTCAGTTTGCTAGGCGTTCTCCCCCTCGAGTTCACTACGGGGATGGGAGGAGTCGTAGCTTTGAGTTGGAGAGGAAGGACGTTCCACGGGCTTTCTTGCGTGGATTTGGTCCTCCTCCGGGCGAGAGAGGGGTGGTTCCCTCAGGATGGTTACCGTGGTGGTGTTCGTGGAGGTAGTTTTGGTAGGAGAGATGCTTTGGTTGGTGCTAACCCCACTTTCGAGCAAATGGCTCGCACTCGGTTTTCCTCCTTTGGTACTAACCCCAGTGCTGAGTCGTTTGTTCGCTCACGTGCCTATTTTTGAATTTCAGGTGGGAGACTTGAAGAACATTTGGTTGATTGACTCCGGTTGTTCGAGGCATATGACCGGAGACAGGGGGTGGTTCTCAAGTCTCGTCCCGGTGGTGACAAAGAGGTACATCACCTTTGGGGACAATGGGCGTGGGCGTGTGCTTTCAGAAGGTGAGATCAAAGTGAGTGACAAGATCACTCTGAGGCATGTTGCTCTTGTTCAATCGCTGGGGTACAATTTTCTTTCTGTGTCCCAGTTGTTGGATGAGGGCTTTGAGGTGTTGTTTCGGCCAGGTGGTTCTTGGATTGTGGACTCTCGAGGGTCAGGTGTTTCGTGCTGATGTTTCTCAGTCTTCGGGTGTGGAGCGTTGTTTCTTGGCTGGTTCTTCGAGTGAGTTGTGGAAGTGGCATAGGAAGTTGGGTCACTTGAGCTTTGACCTTTTGTCTCGCTTGAGTAAACTCAATTTGGTCCGAGGATTGCCACGGTTGAGGCTTGAGAAAGAGTTGGTTTGTGCTCCGTGTAGGCATGCCAAGATGGTGGCCTCCTCTCACCCGCCTCTCACCGATGTGATGACTGAGCGTCCATGCGAGCTGCTCCATATGGACCTTGTTGGCCCAGCTCGTGTGCGATCTGCGGGTGGGAAGTGGTATGTTCTTGTTGTGGTGGACGACTATTCTCGGTATGCTTGGGTGTTCTTTCTTGAGGAGAAGGGGGAGACGTTTGGTTTTGTTCGAGATCTAGTCTTGAGGTTGAGGAACAAGAGGCACGGAGATGCCATACGAGCTATCCGCAGTGATAATGGCTCGGAATTCAGGAACTCTCGTGTTGAAACCTTTTGCCATGACTTGGGTCTTGAGCACCGCGTTTTCGAGTCCGTATACGCCTCCCCGTAATGGTGTTGTGGAAAGGAAGAACAAGACCTTGTGCGAGATGGCTCGGACGATGCTTGATGAGCATAGGACTCCGAGGAGGTATTGGGCCGAGGCGGTGAATACCGCGTGCTATGTGTCGAACAGATATACCCCGAGTGCACAAGAAGAAGACATGCTATGAGTTGATGCATGGTCGCACACCCAAGGTGAGTCACTTCCATGTCTTTGGTTGTAAGTGTTTCATTCTGAAGAAAGGCAGGAAGTTGGATAAGTTTGAGGCTAGGTCTGTCGATGGTATTTTCTTTGGTTATGCATCTCATTCTAGAGCATATCGTGTGCTCAATCTTGAAACTAACCAAATCGTGGAGACTTGCGAGGTAACCTTCGACGAGACAGAGCCACGTAGTCGCCTTGTCTTTGAGTGTGCGGGTGATGATGAGCTTGGCGAGGAGATCTTTCGGAGAGGAGGAGCATGAACATGGTGATGATGAAGATGGTGGTGCGGTGCCCCCGCCGAACATGTACCCACTACTTCGACTACGATGATGGATGGACCTTCTGCTACACCTACGACGACAAACCAAGAACAAGGAGAAGCTGATGTTGAGGGGGAGGTAGCTTCGAGGCGAGAACCTCCCCGGCGAGTTCAAGTGGATCACCCAGCTTCGAGGATCATTGGCGACATGAATGAACGCACTACACGGTCGAGGGTTCGAAACAATTCCCATTTCGCTCATGCTGTGTTTGTTGCTTCTTTTGAGCCCAAAGACATTGGACATGCACTATCTGATCACAATTGGGTTAATTCGATGCATGAGGAATTGGAGAACTTTGAGACGAATCAGGTGTGGGAGTTGGTTGACCCTCCCCTAGGGTGTAAGCCGATTGGTACAAAGTGGGTGTGGAAAAACAAAGAGGGGGAGAAGGGTGAGGTTGTGAGGAACAAGTCGAGACTTGTTGCTCAGGGGTTCAGTCAGAAGGAGGGGATCGACTACGAGGAGACCTTTGCTCCCGTAGCCTGTTTGGAGGCGATTAGGATCCTTCTAGCTTTTTCTGTGGCTAAAGGGTTCAAGTTGCACCAAATGGATGTGAAGAGTGCTTTTCTGAATGGTGTGTTGGAGGAAGAAGTGTATGTGAGGCGCCCTCGGGGTTTGAGAGTGAGAAGTACCCCCACCGGGTGTACAAGTTGAGGAAGGCGCTGTATGGGCTGAAGCAGGCGCCTAGAGCTTGGTATGGTAGGTTGAGGGGGTTCTTGTTCGAGAGAGGATTTGAGATGGGGAAGGTCGATCAGACCATGTTTTTGCTGCGACAGGGCAGAGATGTCCTGATTGTGCAGGTATACGTGGATGATATTGTCTTTGGTGGCTCGTCTAACTCTCTTGTTGCGAGGTTTGCAGATGATATGAGCAGGGAGTTTGAGATGAGCATGATGGGCGAGTTGCAGTTCTTCCTCGGGCTACAAATCAAGCAATCAAAGGAAGGAACATTTGTGCACCAGGCTAAGTACACCAAGGACATTGTGCACCAGGCTATGACGACGCCGATGAGTACGACTACAGCTCTTGATGCGGACGAGGAAGGTGAACATGTGGACCAGAAGGAGTACCGGAGCATGATCGGGTCACTCCTCTACTTGACGGCGACGAGGCCGGACATACAATTCTCGGTGTGTCTGTGCGCTCGTTTTCAAGCGTCACCGAGGACTTCGCATCGGCAAGCGGTGAAGCGAATTTTCAGGTACTTGCGTCACACTCCCGACTTCGGCCTTTGGTACTCCGCGTCCTCTTCTTTGGCGCTTCATGGCTTTTCAGACGCGGATTTCGCCGGGTGTCGGTTGGATAGGAAGTCCACTTCTGGGACTTGCCAGTTTTTGGGTTCTTCTTTGGTGTCTTGGTCTTCCCGTAAGCAGTCGAGTGTTGCTCAATCCACGACAGAGGCCGAGTATGTTGCCGCTGCTAGTTGTTGCTCTCAGCTCCTGTGGATCACCTACACCATGAGTGACTTTGGTGAGGAGTATACTCATGTCCCACTTCAATGTGATAGCACCAGTGCCATAAGCGTTGCAAAGAACCCAGTGCTCCATTCCAAACCAAACACATAGAAGTGAGGTATCATTTTCTGAGAGACAATGTCGAGAAAGAGAAGATAGCTTTGATCTATGTACCCACACATGACCAACTAGCCGATATTTTCACCAAACCCCTAGATCAAGCAACTTTCACTCGTTTGCGGGGGGAACTTGGTGTGTGTTTGATTTCTTGAGTTGGGTGTGTGGGAGCTCTCTTTTGCCGGTGGTGTCGAGCCCGTTTTGCCTCCCCTCGAGGAGCCGGCGGTTTGTAGCATTTGTATAGCTTTCCTTTGTGCATTTCTTGCATTGTGCATGGCATATGTAATATGATGTATAGGCATCATTGTATCTTAGATTGCATGCATTTTGTATCATATGCATTGGTTAGGAAAAGCTTCTCTCATATACATTGTTCACCATGGAATGAGATATATGTCTTTGTGAGCTTGTTTGGTATGCTTCGGTTAGTTTGGCTTAGCTCTTGATGATCTTGATGAATAATCCATGGTTGATAGCTATGCTTTTGAAAAATGTCACATGTATGCTCTCTCATGTGTAAATGCCTTTACATGCTCTCAACATGTTTTTGTCGCCTTGCTATGCTTAATTTTTGGTTGGATAGCTAGTTTATTGATTATATGGGGCCAAACGCTCATTTGCCATCATGAATGTTTAGCCCTCTTGACTTATCTTGTGGAGGAGCATAAGTTCCTTTTTGTCGCAAAGACATTTCATGTACCATTTACAAATCTGAAAATGAAATGAAAAATGCTTGGAAATGTGCTCCCATGTCATATGTGCTGAATTTAATTTACTTTGGGTGCTAAACCGTTGCATGATGCCTACCAATGAGAAGTCTCATACATAGAAGTATGTCGTATGGACCTCCCTGGGCCCACTACCTCGGTGGGTACCAGGACCGACTACTCGGTGGGCCCCTGGGACTACCCGGCTTGCGCTACACGGCATCTGAAGGCGTGGAGCACAAGGACTACATAGGAGTAGTACTCGGTTAGGAAGCTGTGCATGTTCCGCACTGTACAGAGGACTCCTAGACGTACTCGACTAGTACTCTCTTCCTACTCCGACTTGTAACCCTGCCTCCCGGACTATATAAGGCGAGGCAGGGACCGATCCCCTCATCCAATCTCATCTCATACAACCCACGGCGCACTACTGCACCATCGTGTAATTGTGCCCTATCAATCCAGAGCTACGCAGCATACAGGACGTAGGGTATTACGCACCTCGCGGCCCGAACCTGTCTAAATTGTGTGCCACGTGTCTCTTCCTTCGAGTTACCGATCTCGGCGAGTCACATTCATCTACTTCGGGTACTCCCCGTAGTAGGTTGCCGGTCTAAAACACCGACAGCTGGCGCGCCAGGTAGGGGCTCTCGCTCGAGATCACATGGTGAACTCGACGGCTTCCGTTCACATCAAGCCAACCGTCGCCTTCAACCGCGGCGACACCTTCGTCTTCGGCGCCTGGGTCTGCACTGCTGATGGCGCGGGCTCCTTCCAGCGCCGCCTGACCATGCAGCCCAACCCGAGGACAGGCCTCGTGACGCTTCTCGAAGTTGTCACAGGCGAACTCGCCGGCAAGTTCGGCGAAATTTCGCTCTTCGACCACCACGCTGACTTCGAGCTCGAGTCCGTCTCCAACTCGAACCCGACGTCTCCATGGGCCATCGCATGCGAGCCGGCTGCTCAGCCATCGCAGGCGATCCCTTCACCACGCCAGCGCTCCGCGCGTGGCCCCCGCACCCCTAGCCGGGCCCGCACGGAGGCTCCTACTCCACGCCGGCCGGCAAGGAGCCCGTATCCGAGTGCAACTCGGACTCCGACGCCGTCCCCCGACCACATCTCGTACTCCAGCCCTCTCTCCGAGTTCTACTCGAACCCGGATTACGAGTTCGACTTCGAGTCGGACCCCGAGGAGCCCGAGTCCGAAGATGACTCCGCCGAGCTTCCCTTGTCGTGGCCGCCCTCTCGGGCCGGTTATAAGATCGACGCCGCCGGAAGATACGTCCACCGGCCGTACCGCAAGCCACCGAACCGACAAAGGAGGACTCACGCTACGTCGCCTACATCGACTCACTACCGTTCCGGGAGGGAACACCACTAGCCCAGTGCCGACTCAAACACACCAACCGAGGTGGCACCCTCTCGAGTCTAGCTTGGGTACCCCCGATCGCCAAGTCTTCATGGCCGCCGGCGACAACACCCCAGACCCTCGAGCACCCGCCGAAGACGGTAGCCGGAGGACATCTCCGCGTACGAGCCGTCCGCCAACGCACCCGCGAGACGAGACCGTCGCCAACCGGGGACGCTCGACGCGAACGCAACAGAAGCGTAGCGAACGGCGCCGGCGGCTCGGAGACAACCTTCCCATCCGCAACCTTGCGGAAGCTCTCGAGGCGGTCGAGAGCGAGTACACACCACCGCCGAGCAAAGTGCCTCATGTCGATCGCGCCGATCGCACGACAAGCTCGGGGCATACGCGCCGGAGAGGTCATCGCCAAGCTCGCTGAAGAAGCCTACTTCATGCGGGTCAACAACGAGAGTCGCCCAACCTCTCCCGCCTAAGCCCCGCGACAACGAAGCTACTAGTCGCGGCGCCGATCCCGGTCCCAACCGTACTCGAGCCGACCTCCCGCCTGATCCAAACCGCCGCCGCTCCAACGCCGGCGGACCTTCACGACAAGACCAAGGCAACCGAGAAGTCGTTCCCCACCGTGCTCCGCCGGTGGCGGCGGCAACGACCCCCCGACGGCCGCGGCAGCCGACGGCGGCGGCCTCCAACCACGGGCCAACGAGAAAGCCGGAGGCGGCGGCGCAGCCGTGGCCACGCGCATAGCCACGCCTCCGTGCCTCTCCACGGCGGGTACGATGCTCGCCGAGGATAGAGGAGTTGCGGCAGAAGAAGTCGACCACCGCCGCCGAAGGCGACGCGCTTCCCCGCCTTCTCACCCCGCTCGCAACCCTCGCTCCTCCCCGACAAGTTCAAGCCTTTGGGGATCACTAAGTACGACGCGAAGCAGAATCCCATCCAGTGGCTCCGATGCTACGCCCTCTCCATCGAGAACGCGCGGCGGCAACAGCGACACCAAGTGCCTCTACTTCCCCTTCTGTCTGGACCAAGCCCCACTCACATGGCTCGAGTCGCTGGACAAGCACTCGATCGACAAGTGGGACCGATCGAAGGAGCAGTTCACGAGCAACTTCGCGGGCGCCATGGGCCGCTCGGGTACTCGCATGGACCTTGCCATGATCAAGCGAGAACAAGGCGAGACCCTCCGCAAGTACATGCGCCGCTTCTTCGACAAGCGCGCTACCGTCGTCGACGCCACCGACAAGTAGGTCATCGACCTCTTCCGGGACGGCCTCTACCATCGCCGCACCTTCGAGGACTTCGGTCGTCGCCGCCCCAGTCCATTCCCCACCTCAAGGACATGATCACGTCCGGGCGGATGAAGAGGACAAGGCCAACGCCAAGTACGACGCCATCCGCGGCAAGTCCAAGCGAGAACCGGGCGGCGGCGGCAAGAAGAACAATGCAAACCAAGGCGGCCACAACAACAACAACAACAACAACAACAACAACAACAACAACAACAACAACAACAACAACAACAACAACAACTCGGGTTCCAACCGCAAGCGCAAGCCAGACAACACCGTCGCGGCTATCCAGCGCCCTCCGAAAGGGAACTCGAAGAAGAATTCTGGCGGGTTCAAGGACCTGCTGAAGGAGAAGTGCCCGTGGCATCCAAATGGCAACCACACTACCGAGCAGTGCTACCAGCTCAGGCATGCACTCAAGGATACGCCGGAGCCACCGCACCCTCACGACCAAAAGGGCAAGAAGAAAGACGGCGACGACAACGACTTCCAAGAACCCGAGAAGACCGTCAAAGTCCTCTTCTGCGGACTGCCCAGCAGGCGGGAGCAAAAGGCTACCCGTCGTGAAGTGATGTCCATTGAACCAGCGGTCCCGACCCCTCTCACGTGGTCGGAGGTACCCATCACCTTCTCCCGCGCGGACCAATGGACCAACTTCTCCGAACCAGGACGGTTCCCCCTCGTCCTGAAGCCAACAGTGGCGGGTTCCAAGCTCAACAAGGTGCTCATCGACGGTGGAAGCGGGCTCAACGTCCTCTTCACCAAGACCTTGAAGAAGATGAACCTCGACGTCACCCCCATGCTCACCAAGAGCAGGACGCCCTTCTACGGCATCGTCCCAGGCAACGCGGCTATCCCACTGGGCTCAGTGGTACTGCCAGTTACCTTCGGGGCGTCTCGGGATAACTACCGCACCGAGTACATCAAGTTCGAGGTCGCGGATTTCGAGACTTCCTACCACGCCATCCTCGGCACCGGCCATCGCCAAGTTCATGGCGGTGCCCCACTACACCTACTTGGTACTCAAAATGCCAAGTCCAGCTGGCGTACTCTCCCTCCAAGGGGACTTGAAGATCTCCCACGACTGCGATACAGAAGCCGTGGTGATCGCCTCCACGAACCAAGTACCCAATGCAATGATGGAGGTCTACGCCCCGTCGAAGAAGCTCGCCACGAGCGAACTCGACATCCCAGAGAAGTCTGACAGCACCAACAAGCCTCATCCACCTGAGGAGGTACTCGTCAGGACGATCGACCTTGGAACAGGCGACCCCAGCAAGACCACCACCATCGGGGCCGGCCTCGACCCCAAATAGGAAGACGCGCTCATCAGCTTCCTTCGGGCTAACCGCGACATCTTCGCGTGGAAGCCAGCGGACATGCCAGGAGTGCCCAGGGAGCTGATTGAGCACTGCCTCAACGTCGATCCAAAGGACACCCCCAAGCGACAACACCTCCGGCGCTTTGCCGACGACAGACGGGACGCCATCAAGAAGGAGCTCGCCAAGCTACTCTCAGCTGGCTTCATCCGAGAATTCTTCCATCCTGAGTGGCTCGCCAACCCCGTCCTCGTCCGCAAGAAGAACTCGAACGAGTGGAGGATGTGCGTCGACTACACCGACCTCAACAAGCACTGCCCCAAGGACCCCTTCGGGTTGCCGCGGATTGATCAAGTCATCGACTCCACGGCGGGGCTGCGACTCGCTCTGCTTCCTCGATCGCTACTCCGGTACCACCGGATCGCAATCAAGGAAGAAGACCGAGAGAAGACCGCGTTCATCACCCCGTTTGGCGCGTCTCGCTACACGACCATGTCATTCGGGTTGAAGAACGCCGGCGCTACCTATCGGCGGGCCATCCGGAGCTCGCTCAAGCGGCAACTCAACAAGAACGTCGAGGCTTACGTGGATGACGTGGTTGTCAAAACCAGGGACTCCGGTACCCTCATCGACGACCTTGAAGAGACCTTCGCATCGCTACGCGAGTACCGCCGGGAAGCTCAACCCGAACAAGTGCGTCTTCGGCGTCCCTTCGGGCAAACTACTCGGCTTCATCATCGCCCGGCGCGGCATCGAAGCCAACCCCGAGAAGATCTCCGCCATCACCGGCATGAAAGCTCCCCACGAGCATCAAGGACGTCCGAAGCCGACGGGGTGCATGGCGGCGTTGAACGATTCATCTCGAGGCTAGGAGAACGGGGCCTCCCCTTCTTCAAACTACTCAAGCACCACGAGAAGTTCGTGTGGACTACGAGAGGCGGATCAAGCCCTTGCCCGGCTCAAGGACTTCTGTCGAAGCCGCCAATCCTCACGGCTCCTCACAAGGGCGAGCGCCATCGCTCTACCTAGCCGCGACTACTCACGTGGTCGATCGCCATCGTTGCCGAGCGGCGGGAGAAGACGGCCACGCCTACCTGGGTCCGGGGGCGCCCGGTCTACTTCGTCGGCCGAGGTTCTATCGAGTCCAAGGCTCGCTACCGCCCGTACGTGAAGCTCCCGTACGCTCTACTCATCACCTCGCGAAAGCTACGACACTACTTCCGGGGAGTACTCGGTCTCCGTCGTCACCGACTACCCGCTCGGCGACATCTTGAGGAACCAAGACGCCACGGAAGAATCTCCAAGTGGGGCGTCGAGCTCGGCGCCCTCACCATCGACTTCAAGGCACGCACGCCCATCAAGTCGCAAGCACTAGTCGACTTCATGGCGAGTGGCGGGAGAACCGGCTACCCACTCCCACCGAGCGACCGAGCATTGGGTGATGTACTTTGATGGCTCACTCAACCTCGAGGGCGCGAGCGCGAGGGTACCCCCGATCTCTCCAACGGGCGAACAACTCAAGTACGTCCCGGATCTTCACGGAAGGTCTCAAACAACGAAGCCGAGTACGAAGCTCTCCTACACGGGCTCCGCCTCGCGGCTTCACTTGGCATCAAGCGGCTACTAGTCTACGGCGACTCCGCAGTGGTCATCAACCAAGTCAACAAGTCCTGGGACCGCAACAAGGAGAACATGGATGCCTACTGCCTAGAAGTCCGCAAGCTCAATAACAAATTCTATGGTCTCGAGTTCCATCACATCGTCCGCGACAACAACGTTGCAGCGGACGTCCTCTCGAAGCTCGGATCTACCCGCGCCCAAGTACCCGCGGGCGTCTTCGTCCATGAGCTTCACGCGCCATCCATCCCGGAGCCGGCGCCACCGACCACTGTACCAGCCCATCCACCGGCTGGGCAGGAGGTCATGATGATCGACGTGGACTGGAGGCAACCCTTCATCGACTACCTCAGCGAGCAGAAGGTCCCCTCCGACAAGAACGCAGCCGAACAACTCGTCCGCCGCGCCAAGTCTTACGTCCTCGTCGGAGACAAACTCTACAAGCGGGGCGCATCTTCTCGGAGTACTCATGAAGTGCGTTCCTCGCGAAGAAGGCAAGGACATCTTGGAGGAGATCCACAAGGGCATCTGCGGCAACCACGCGTCTTCACGCACGCTAGTCAGCAAGGCCTTCCGGCGAGCCTTCTGCGGCCCACGGCCACGGGCGATGCCGAAGAACTCGTCGGAAGGTGCCAAGGATGTCGGTTCTTTGCCAAGCGACAACACGTCCCGGCCTACAAGCTAGTCACCATACCGCCAACCCGGCCCTTTGCCCGCCGGGGGCTCGACATGATTGGGCCACCGCCAACCGCGCCGGGGAGGATTCAACGGGAGTACCGGTGGCTATCGACAAGTTCACCAAGTGGATCGAGGTCAAGCCGGTCACATGCCCCAAGGGCTGTCGAGTACTCGACTTCCTGGACGAACTCGTACACCGCCATGGGCTACCTCACCGCATCATCACAGACCTGGGGTCCAACTTCAACAACCACCAGTTCTGGGAGTACCGCGAGAACGAGGCGGGATCGACGTCAGATACGTCTCGGTCGCCCATCCACGGGCCAACGGACAAGTCGAGCGCGCCAATGGGATGGTGCTCGACGCCCTCAAGAAGCGGCTACACGACGCTGCTAACTCAAAAGGGGGCAAGTGGATCAAGGAACTACCCAACGCACTGCGGGGGCGCGGACTCCAACCATCCAAGCCAACGGGGGCAATCCCCCTACTTCTCGGTCTACGGCTGCGAAGCCATCCTCCCCGCCGACGTCATATGGAACTCGCCGGCAGGTGGAGCACTACGACGAAGGCGTCTCGGAAGACGACAGACGAGTTGATATCGACGACCTCGAAGAAGCTCGCCGCGCCGCCCTCGTCCAATCGGCAAGGTACCCGGAGGGTATCCGACGCTACCATGATCGCAACGTCAAGGAACGCTCCTTCAACGTTGGAGATCTCGTCCTCTCGCCGTATCCGAACACGGAAGGACTCCACAAGCTCGGCCTCCCCACGGGAAGGCCCCTTCACCGTGACTAAGGTGACCGGGCCGGGCTCCTACCGCCTCCAAACACTTGAAGGCGAAGAAGTCAACAACTCGTGGAACGTCGACCAACTCTCGTCGATTCTACGCCTAGTCTACACGACTACTCCGGGGTTCAAGTCTACACGACTACATCAACACCCCTTGCCGCAAGCGACCCTCGGGTCCCGGCTTCAAGTCTCCGGACTACTCTCCTCCGTGTCCGGCCCCGTGCGGCTACCTACGGACCCTGGGCTGCGACGAGCGTCAAGGACTCTAGCAGCGGTCTACCAAGAGACCACACTCCAAGATCCAGCCTGCTCGGCTACCTACGGATCTGCGATCCAGCCTACACGGCTACCTACGGATCACTCGATGCAAGCGGCTACCCGCTCCAGCACCACTTAGCTGTAAGCGGCCTCCGGGTCCAGGCGACCACTTGTAACTACGGCCCTGGCCACCCAGGTGTACTTCTTTAGTAATAAAGCTTGATTGTTCATCAACTTGTTTACTGTTCTGCTCCCTACGACGGGACTACTAAGCCGAGTACTACTACTCGCACCTACTCCACGATGGGCGCTCCGCACTCTGAGATCGCGGTTACGAGTACTCATTGATGGAAAATCTCATTTCATTGATACATGAATAGTTCATTACAAGCTGTTTCTGTACGGCCTATGGCTACTAGCTACCTATGCGGGACTACCGGAGGTTCAACTTCTCGGCTACCCCGCTTTCCGCTATGGGAGCCATCGCGCTCCCGACGGCTCGCGTCTTGCTCATCCGAGCGGTTGGCGGCTACCCCGCCGGCGACCACCTCCCCTGCGGGCCTTCGGGAAGTACGACTTCATGAAGGCCGGGACTTGCTTCGGGATCGACTTGGCCATGTGCTTGACATAGGCGGCCGGCCGGTTTGGCGCCTCACGAAGTCAATCCGCCGGAGGGGCGATCTTGGGGCCGCCGGGTGCGGCACCGAAGCCTCGCGATCGGGAGAGCAGACCTCTTCAAGGTCCTTCGGTGGGCCGGAGCGCCTCGCAATCTTCATTCAACTTCTGCAAAGATTTGTAGCAGTTGACGAGATCTCTGTCAGAGGCAATCCGCAGCTCCATGTGCTTCTTGCACTCGAAGGCGAGCTCCTTGTAGTCGAGCTCAAGTACCTGGCGGGCCTCCTGCTCCCGGTAGAAGAGGTTCTTCATGCTGACCTCCGAGGCCTTCAGCTGCTCCACCTGGCCCTCGAGTTCTGCAAACACAGCAACGGGTCAGAGGCTTGACGACTTCCAACAAGTACCCGACAAGTCAAGAGACGTACCTTTATTCTTGTTGCGGAGACCTTTGTTCTTCCGCACCAACTCGTCGCCCTTCGCCTGCAACTCAATCACGTCGTTGTGGTACTTGGCGAAGGCGGCATCGAGTTTCGACTGCATGGCAGCCGCGTGCTTCCGCGACTTCACGAGCTGCTCCTCCGGGGCCTCTCGCTCGGAGCACGGTGTCGCCGTAACCTTGCAGCAGATTCGACTTCTCGCGGGATCGCTCCGCGACGTCCTGCACAAGACAAGCTCAAGTCAAACGCAGTACTCAACGCAAAGGATTGACTACTCGGGAGGCTACGGCTACGTACCTTCATCCTTTGTTCGGCTCGCCGCATCGCCTCCGGTCTTTGCGCCAACATCGCCGGCTCGACGAGGTCGTCGGCCGAAGTTCAATCCCGCCGCGGCTACTCGACGTAGCCTCCGTCATCGGCGCAGACCGGATGGGCTCCGCGTCTTGGATCTCGGGGGAGCGGATAGCCACCTCCAGGGCAGCCCCTCGCGACGTGGTGACCGCCTCTCCCCCGGAGGACTTCTCGACGACTTCCCCCACGGGCTCGGGGGCTCCTTCCGCAGCCACCGGGGCCTCTCGTGTCAACTCCTGCATGGGCACCCCTGCAGGGATGTCACCTCCTTCAGCGCCTGCCAACACCCGACACGCGCATCAGTGCCTACGACTACTCATCCTGGAGTCCTACGGCTTCAAGACGGGAACTCACATTCGACTACGACCGCCTCTGGCAGCGGCGCTTCGCTAGCCGGGGGCTCGGTCGCGGCTTGGGCTTCGGGAGCGGCCTCCTCGACGGGCGGCGCGACTTCTTCTGCCTCCGCTGTCGAGGGCTCTTCCCCGTCCCAGCTCAGATCTGTGGATTTTCTGCGGAAGTGTTCACAGAGGGTCGTCAGACAAAACGACTACTGCAGCAAGTACTAGTCGTGAGGACGTGGTACTTACAAGCTCGACCGGACGATGGTCACGGCCGGAGCACCGAGGATGCTGGCAATGTCAACCAGTCCACCCTCGGCGGGCGTTTCTTCTTCCGCCTCTTCGGCTACTGCCTCCTCCACGATGGCGGCGGCCGGCGCAGACGTCTCCTGCGTTCCCGCGGCTTCCATCTCTCCAACGGCGGCGGCCGCGGGTACCCTGCTCTCTTCGGAGCGAGAGGGCGGCGCTCCGGTGCGCCGAAGTTCTTCGACGGGGGGGGGGGGCGGACTTCGGCTTCCAGCCGGTTCCCCCACCGTGGGCCACACGCCCTCGTCGCCCTCTTCGACGGGCTCCGCGGCGCGGCACCTCCCGCACACAAAGGAATACTACTCGTCAGCAATGTACTCGAACGGCGGGTACTCGACTACTCTGCTCAAGATGACTTACCTCCGGAGGCGTGGTCTGCGAGACCTTCATCTTCTTCGCCACCCGCTTCTTGGCGGGGGTTGCGCGGCTTCCTTGGCGGCGCAGCAAGGCTAGCCTCCAGGCTAGCCGGAGGGTCTTGTACAAGTGGCACATGAGGCAAGCCCGGACGGCTAAACCTCGACCGCAGCTGAAAGCGGTCCTGAAGAGTCTCTTCGTCTTCATCGTCGTCATCGGAGGTATCCTCCCCGATGATGGTGTCGTCGCCTTCTCCGACTTCGCGGCGCTCCTTCACCTTCCCCACCGCCGGGATCTCGATCCCGCTCGGTGGCGGCTGCGGCTCGGAGACGAACCGCTTCACATCATCCTGCGCAAAGACACAAGGCGTCAGAAACTTAACTACGAGTACTCACTACTCGACGAGGGGGTACGACTACTCACCTCGTTGGGCGGGCGCGCGGCGGAGTACTCCTCGGCCAGGACACGCCGTGTACGGCGGCATGTCCTTGAAGATCCTCGACAACCTCTCGACGATGTCGTTGTCGTCCAGCTCGCCCCCGGCATCCGCGACGTGTCGTTGTCGCCGGTGTACTCGAAGCCCATCGTATCCCGCGCCATCAGCGGTTGGATCCTGCGCTTCATGAAACTGAAGGCCACGTGCTCGGCCCTCAGTCCCGCATCCCTGAGAGTCTTGATGCGTGCCAGCAGCTCGGGGAGCTGGATACCCTCTTGCATGGTGGGCTCCGTGTTCCACCACTCTTGGTGCCTGGGCTGCCGTCCGCTCGGCTTCGGTAGCTCAGGATAGTGGTTCGTGATGTAGAACCATCTCGTCTTCCAGTCGGTGTTGGAGTCCACGAGCTTGTACGCCGAGTGCGCTCCGCGGCGTCCTCCCTCGGCCCGGATTCGGCCCCTCCCGACTACTCTAGGGTTGGAAGCGGGGCCGCGGCTTGACACGGAAGAACTTCGGAAGAGCACCCAGTGCGGCTTGATTCCCAAGAAGGCTTCGCGGGAAGTGTACGAAGACGGATGTATGGAAGATTCCGTTGGGGTTCGGATTGAGGTACTCGATGCCGTAGTACACGAGCGCCCCCTTGAAGAAGTCGCTTGCCGGGAGCGCAAGCCCGCGCTCCACGAAGCGCGAGAACATTGGGATCTCGTCTTCGGCTTTCTCCATCGGATAAGGATCTCCTGCGGCGGATCTCCACATGTCGATCTCCTTCTCCTTGATGAACCCGCTGTTCAACAGGGTCAGCAGGTCCTCCGTCTTGACCTTTGATTTCTTCCACTCGCGGCTTGGATCAGCGCGCGGTGGAGACAGAGGCGGCGCCGCACTAGTGGCGGCCGCGGCGGCCTCTGCACAGCCCCTCTTCTTCCCGCCGGTCTTCGACGTCTTTGACGGCGACGGCTTCATTCTCCAAGTACAAGGAGTTTTCACTCGCATCCGCTCGGGGGCTACCCTAAAGGCTTCGGGTGGCGATGCGCTAGGATCTACTACGGCGGCAGCAGGCGCTGGAGTGGATCTACTTCAAGATTCAAATGGAAATGACTGCGGCTCACATGGGTGAAAAACCCTAAGGGTTTTGGCTCTTATTTATAAGCCAAATCGCCTCCGTAATGGGCGGCTGGATAAGTCCACGCGCGGGCGACTCGGCGGCCGCGCGTGACTCTTCGTATTCTACTAGTCGACGCGCCTCACCTCGGGGGCTCGGCTACTTCTACTCGACTACCTGGGAAGCGGCTAGTCTCAAGAGCATCTCAGGACACATTCTCCAAGAAGACCCTTCAATTCGAGAGGAAGTACTCGACTCAAGGCTCGGGGGCTCCGTGCCACGTGTCCTTCGGTTTTTTCTCTCCGAATTTTTCGGGATTATCTTTCCAAGATTCCAGGTGGACCCTGAGCCAGAGCCCGCGGCTCGAGGCTCGGGGGCTACTTCATGTGGAGTACGGTTCTGCAAGTCGCACCTCCATGACGGCTCCGGCTTCAAGACAAGACTGGCATTTCTTGAGGACCTTCGAAGGCGGATTTCAAGGACGCTTGGGACTACTCGAGAAGACTTCAAGATTGCTCAAACATCACCGGAGTACATTCCGGCCTCGGGATGCTTCGACTACTCTTGAGGACTTTTGACTTGTAGCGCTCGGGGACGCTTGAGGACTACTCGTTAAGGTTTGTCAAGACTACTTGAAGCTATCCTTCTCGACTACAAAGTACTCGGGGGCTTGTCGTATGGACCTCCCCGGGCCCACTACCTCGGTGGGTACCGGGACCGACTACTCGGTGGGCCCACGGGACTACCGGCTTGCGCTACACGGCATGCGAAGGCGTGGAGCACAAGGACTACACGGGGAGTAGTACTCGGTTAGGAAGGCGTGCATGTTCCACAGCGTACGAGAGGACTCCTAGACGTACTCGACTAGTACTCTCTTCCTACTCCGACTTGTAACCCCGCCTCCTGGGACTATATAAGGCGAGCGAGGGACCGATCCCCTCATCCAATCTCATCTCATACAACCCACGGCGCACTACTGCACCATCGTGTAATTGTGCCCTATCAATCCAGAGCTACGCAGCATACAGGACGTAGAGTATTACGCACCTCGCGGCCCGAACCTGTCTAAATTGTGTGCCACGTGTCTCTTCCTTCGAGTTACCGATCTCGGCGAGTCACATTCATCTACTTCGGGTACTCCCCGTAGTAGGTTGCCGGTCTAAAACACCGACAAAGTAGGCACATGGCTCGGTGGCTTTGACATGACATGAGGTGCTTGTGGGTGTTTGTGCTGGTCTTATGATTAGAATGGCTGTCCTAGCAAGAAGTTTGTGTGGCTTTGCCATTTTGATATGCTTTGATCATGTTTAGGACTTTGCTCATGAGAGGCAAGTTTTTCGCAAAATTGCCAAAATCCTTCTTAGCTTCGTCCAATGGTTGTGAAACTTGGTGATCATGTAGTTGAGATCGATACGAAGCCGTAGAGTACCTAACTTGCTCATTTGGACATGTGTAGCATTGTTTGTTGAATTTTGTCTATTTGAGAAGCTTTAGGTTGAAAGTTTTGCATTTTTGGCTTGATTCATGCATTGCCAACAAGGGGGAGAAGTTTGAGCTTGAAATGGCTTGCTGGGCGCATTTAGAAGGTTTTCGAGTGGTTTCGAGCCATTTCGGGCTCTCGTTGTGCACGGGTCGACCGGTCGGGGTCACCGGTCCGGCCGGTGTGAGTGCTGGTTCCGTACACATGTTGCACACGGTCCGGCCGGTGGTGCGGACCGGTCGACCGGTCGGGGCTGTTTTGTTGCGTGCCCTGTTTCAAGTGGTGTCTTGCATGCATTCGTCCAGGGGGAGGTGCATTGGTTCAGGGGGAGCTTGCATGTGTGCAGGGGGAGCTCTTTGTGGTTTTTCGAGCTTTGATTCGGTGGTTTGCGCTCTTTGCTTGAGCTTTGCTTTGTCTCGGATGTGTCGAGCCGTTGCCCTTGCCTAAGGGGTCCGAGACTTGTCTTCTTCAAGTGATCTTGCTCTTTGCCTTTGTTTGGCTTTCGATCGCTTGTTGGAGTTTCTTTTTGTTCGTTTCTTTTCTTTTTCTTTTCTCTCTTGTTACTTTCGTGTGGGTGTTGTCAATGCACTCATCAAGGGGGAGATTGAGGACCATGTGTGGTTCGAGGACCGGTGGATGGTCGCTTCCTTGTGTGATGAGTGATTGACAACGTTGTGTGGACTGATTCTTGGCTAAGTATTGCGGGTGCGGGGTTGCGGCTTGACTCGTGTTGGTGCAGGTGAAGAACAAGCGTGAAAGGTCGTCGCCGGTGAGGCCTCCAGGTGTGGAGAAGACAAGTAGGCTTCGTTCGAGGGACCCGATGGCCGGCGGGGGTCAAGTGCGGCCGCATGGTGGCATGAACGAGCAAGATGAAGTCGTGGACGGTTTCTTGGTTGAACCTCAAAACCAAGGTCGGCCGGGACTACGTGGGAGCCGAGTCATGAGTGGAGATTGGCGGAGGCTACACCGAGTTCGCGGGGTTTCCGGTGGTTCACCGAGAAAACCACCGGGTTCCTTGGTTGATCCACAAAGCCAAGACCGGAGAACCGAAGACGAAGGTGCGGCGGCACCGGACCGGTCCCCGGCGGGTGGGTCGACCGGTCGGCCGGTGGGGACCGGTCGGCCGGTGAGGAGCACCGGTCGACCGGTGTGCGACGACGCGGTCCGAAATCTTCGAAGCGGAGGTAACGCGTTGGGATCGCATGGCTTGCGTCGAGGCTACACGGGGTGCGGTCGCGGGCATCCGTCCGATGGTGAAGACATCAAGAATTCCAAATCCGCCCTTGAGGGGCTTGTATCCCTAGTTAGTAGAGAAGGGCATTTTAGACATTCAGTTGCCTCCATATAACCCAAGAGGTGAGAGGATGGCAGCTAACGCTTGGAACCCTAGCTCATTAGTTTTCCTATTTTCCACCTATTTTCCTTAGGTTTTCTCTAGGACTAGCAAGAGAGCTTCACGGAGAGATCTTGTAGAGAGGGATGGATGATCGGGCGGCTTGCTAGACCTTGTACGAACCTTTGTTTCATGTATAGATGATTCGGCGTGGTTCCTCAAGGTTTGGATGTGTTTTCCCCGGTTGTTCTTGGTGGTGATTTTCGGAGCCCTCTCTCGGTGATTTCTTTGGGGTGTTTTCGGGGCCTTTCTCTTGGGGATTTGATGGGGGAAATTTGTGGGAACCCTTCGTGGTTCTTTGGGCTGTGATTCCCCTCCCAAATCCGTGAGTAAAGGTGCTCGATTTTGGGGTTTCTTGAGTTCTTGGGTTGGAAGTGCTTTCGGCGGGATTTCTTCAATTCCTCCTTTTTGGACGAGTTTTGGTGGGATTAAACTTGGCTATGGACTCCTCATGAGGTGTTCTCGATATCCCCAAAGTCTTGTTCAAGTCCGTGGAGTGATTCGGGAGATCGAGATTTGGATTTGGGGAAGTTGACCCGCGGGTCTTTGTTCATCCCGAGCCGGCCGGGCTACGGCGGTCCGTAGGTGCCCTTGACCGGTCTGACCGGTGCGAGCCCTTGTGGGATTTTGCTCGGATGAACGTCTTGGTGTGTTCGTTGTTGTCCCGTGGTGCTGCTGTTTCGAGTTTGGGTCCGTTTGGTGGTCGGTTGGCCTGTTTGGTGTCTTGGGGGCTTTCATGATGCCATCGATCTGACCGGTGTGTCTCACCGGTCTGACCGGTGTAGAGCCACTTAGTGGAAGTTGCTCAGTTTCACTAGCAGGGACCGGTCTGATTGGTGGTGCTCACCGGTCTGACCGGTGTGGGTCTGTAGACTCGAGGTTTGGTTTTTCCGCTGCGTTTCTCGGGTCGGAAGGTGGTGTGTTGGTTCCTAGGTCCAGTGACACTCCAGTGGCTACGTGGGCTTGACCAACCTTGGTAGTGAGTCGGAGACGTGTGTTGGAAGCCGTGTTCATCTTGTTGGAGTTTCGATCTCCTTCGAGAAGAATTTTTATCGGCTCCCATTCACTCCCCCCCTCTCTGGTTCGCCGTATCGGTCCTTCATAGGAGCACCCCGTGGCCACTGTAGCCATGACCCGTCGAACGCCGGGGTCTGAGTATCCAATCCCACAGCAATTTTGAGAAATGGGGTCCACCACGCCTACCTCTGTATATATGAGGGGGGTAGCCTCCACTCATCACTCACCTCCAATCCTCACAGGCAACCTCCACTCCTACCTCACCTCCATTCCTCCAGTCGTTTGAGAGTGTTGGTAGGAAAAACAACCCCAAAATCCGAGATGGCAAGAGGGTTTATGGATGTGAGGAGGGCCATGGAAGCCATGGAGGGGGCACACCCAAATGATCCCAATAGATCCATACTCAGTTTGAACAAGCGGCCAAAGGGCGAGATCCCCCAGAGTGCCATTGTGGCATGAATGTGAAATGCAAGGTCTCTCGTGAAGATGAAACGTATGGCAGGCGTTTCTGGTGCTATCAAAACATCGATCAAGCTAAAAAGGAGCTTGCGGCATTAGCAGTAAGTGATACTGTTAAGTAGCATTGTAGCAACTTCGTCGTGTTCAGTTCTGACTTTGTATCTACATGGCCTATATTGAAGGGGAGCAGTAGATCTGTTGCTCCAAAGGTGACGAGGGCGTGCCACTTTGAGCGGTGGATTGACGACTTCATCAGTGGTCTAGATGCCATGTTTTTGGCGAGGGGGTAGAAAATTTATGGAGACCCCAGCACTGAAGCTCTTGTGAAGAAGGAGCTTGAGGACTTCGAGAAGTGGAGCAATGACTTCATCAGTGGTGCATTATTGTTGTTATGTATAACACGTGCCATTGCTTGTGTGATTTAAATTACCTAAGGCGTGCTAGGATTAGTATTGGCACATGTGCCATGCATGCCATTGCAAACTCATGTGATTTAAATTACCTAAGGCGTGCTAGGATTAGTATTGGCATATGTGCCATGCATGCCACTACAAACTTGTGTGATTTACATTCCCTAAGGCATGGTAGGATTAGTTATGGCACATGTGCCATGCATGCCACTGCAAACTTGTTATGTAAGTGAAATGAGTAATGAAATAGCAATGGCAACAGTGTTGACAAAACAATTTGTAGTTCCGTAGACTTTTCAGTTTTTGCAGTTGAAATGATGCCTCACTGAAAAGGCTAGAGATTCCAAGGACCCTATGGTTTCATGAGTGCATAGGTTTTTTCAGGGTGTTGTCAAATCAAATGTTGTACATGACATGTTGGCTCCCTGAAAAGGCTAGGGATTCCAAGTAGGCTACTGTTTCTTGACTGGAGAGGCTTTTTTCAGGGTGTTGTCAATTCAAATTTTAAAGCACACGTACATGACATATCATGTCCATCACTCAGTAGGTTAGGGATTCCAAGCAGGTTTGGGTTTCACGATGGGGTTCTCAATTCAAAGCTGCTAATGGCATAGGGAAGTTTAAAAACGAATTACAACACTAATAATCTACTGGTACGAGAACTGTTCGGATAACATAGACCCAAACCCACTGGATTCTTGCGAAGGCATGTAGTAGTTCCCAAATGGGGGAGGAGGTGGCGGGGATGGACTTGACGGTGGAGTGTTCTTCCTGTGACATCTGCAGATGCATAGCGCGTCGTCGCTAGATGGTGGATTGGGAGGAGTCAGTGCCTCCGCGAGCTCATGCTTCAGCTTCTCAATGCGTCCTTCTAGGTACGTGATGTACTCTTCATATGGATGAATAGCTAGCGGATCGACCCATGCCGCAAAACCGCAGTTGTTAGGGTCATACGAGTACTGCAAATACCAATAGTATGTTACTTATCAAAATAAACACTCGTGGTAGTGTTGCTTACCCACGCACGTGGACAGTGCCAAAAGCGATGACCGGAGTAGTAAAGTCCAACTCCCTCATAAACTTGCATTACACACAACTCATTGTGCATGCTTCTTGGCCACTTCACTGGTTTCTTCGAATCGTAAGGTATAACATCACGCGAAGATCGGAAGTAACTCTTCTCTCTTGGTGGGAAGTACTCCTTACACTCGGGGTCCTGTTCTGTCCACAAGTCAGGACCGAGAGAACTATCCTCATCTGACAAGGGATCCATTGCTGGTTATTGTGAACAATAATGGTTAATTGAAGGCTGACATATATAGGGAAAGAGAAGAAGTGGTGGGTCATTCGATCCGTGGGAGAAAACACACCCTACCCCCTACCCTACTACATGTGAGTGAGTACAAGAAAACACACCCTACACCCTGACGCGCCTATATAAAGGGCGACGGCGACCGCAGTACTGCCACACCCTACAGCCTCCTCCCTCTCCCCACGGGCTCATCTTCCATCTTAGGTATGTTTCCTCTCTTTATTAATTTAATGTAATTAGTTTAACTAGTTCACAATAATGTCATTAGTTTGGGATTTTAGCAAGAAATTTTTAATTTCTTTCTAAAATACTTTTAAATGGAGTTTACTTAGTTTATTTAATTTAGAATCATTATGTTGTGTTACAACGTATCCATGATATCATTATGGTCTTGTTAACACCAAAAAAATGGTACAGGAAAGAGGCTGACTTGTGGGCCGAGCTTGGTGATGAAATACCATTCGGCTAGGAAAAATCTTCTCAGGGTATTCGGTAAAAAACGCTTGCGAACGGCAATGCGCTGTCGTTCGTCAAAGGGACTGTTTGCGCTTTTGAAGGGAAGTTTTCGGGAATGCATGATGGCATGGCCCGATATAAGGAAGGAACGAGTTGATAGCGTATACGAGATGGACATTAGCGTTGAAGCTTTAACTTAGACATTAAATGTTGTACTCGTAGTCGACCAGGAGTCATGTTAGGACAAGGGTATAAATATAAACCCTTGATGTTTGTAATAGGAATCGAACATCTTCACAACAAAACCGGCCCCGTGCCAAAATCGAGTCCTTTAGTCGAGTCGTCGAGTTCTTCGAGAGGAATCATCGATCCGTCGACCTCCGTAAGTGCCGGCAACCTTGTATCATGTCTAGTATCATGCGGTGGATTTAGACCGTGATGCAAGAAGTCTTGTTACCATGCTTAGTATCATGCGGTGGATTTAAGCTTGGTTCAAGAGGGTTTCTTGTTAGATCATGAGCCATGCGGTAGGCTAAGATCTTGCTTGGAGCTAGTTATCGGCTCTATTAGATTTGGCAAGATCTAATAGATTCATTAAGTTACCATGTGCTGCTTCGAGTTTTTACTTTATGTTTAAATTCATGTAACACTCTTTTGCCCAATTTAGATTGATTAGAATCGGCTTTATCTTTGCTTGTGATCCTTATGTTACATGTTCATACCTTTAGCGCAATACGGCACATGGATCACGTGTTCCCAAATAGCCGAACCCGAATCAATCTAGGTTGTCACGTGTGGCGGGTTCAAGCTTGTTGATCTTGTATGAATCTTGAAAGAACCGAGTATCATGTGGTAGATGCAGGTTTTTGGGTTGTTTTAGATCTAATCATCCGGTGTATAGATTTCGATTCAATCTGATAGGTTTATCATCCTTGGCAATGTTTGTTCCTTCTCCACGGAACCCGATTCGGCTGTACAGCTGTATTCGGTTATGCTTTCATGAGCAAAACATGTTCATAGGTTTGTTTTAAATAATGCATGCTTTTAGCCTTCCATATTTAGATTGTATCATGTGGTGGATTAATCTCTTTGTGGTTGGTGGTGTGATTTCAAACAAGTTGTATCATGCGGTGGATTAACTTGTTTGACATCATGCTTGACGGGTTGGAAAGCACCTAGACATGCGGTAGACTAGTGCTTTTGGCCTATGCATGTTTGTTTATTTCATATTTATAATCATGCTTTTACTTCATTTATTTAAATTGTTATTTATCCTCGAGAATCGGTCATGATCATGTACAAGCAACACCATTTAAACAAAGACTGATCCTTCGTCATGCTTACGTCATCTATTCAGCTATATCATGTTTTCATGTTTAACAGCTTCCGAATCATATTTGAACTGCTGATAAATAGCTTGTTGTAGCTATATATCATTTTAATTGGATTTCTAGCCGTAAATACGGAACTGTCTGGTACCACCCAGCAAGTTCCAAGTTTTATCTAACTATTTTTATTCTTTTGTCAGTTTCAGGAAAATTGACTGGCACGCTTTCAGGATTCATCGCGCGTGTTAAGCCAGCTTCTTTCGGCTTGCTGTGTGCTTGGCGCGAGGCGCTGATTTTGCGTCAACATGTCTGTCATGTTCTTTTTTTAACAATAATTAGAGATGTCTACTGCTGCTGCCGGAGGGGGGAGGATGGTAATGGTGGTGGTGATCCGAAGGGGAAAACACAAATACAGCACCTGACCAAAGAAAATGAGCACTTTTGACAGAGGCATGTTTCGTTATATGCAAGGAATAACTACAGATGCCATTGCAAGAGGAGAGGACCCCCCCATGCAATGGTCTTTATGCTCCACCAGATATGCATCATTATTTGCGACGTAATACTGCAGATGCCATTGCAAGAGGAGAGGAACCTCCTTATGGTGGTCTTTATGCTCCGGGAGGTCTTTACGGTCCTTCAGCAAACCCGTCTGTTGCTAATCCACCAACTAAAAAAGTACCAAGAAAGATAAACCTTCGTCATCACATCACAAGGATCGCTAAATATTGGCACTTTGTATGAGGTCGTTGTCTTTGACCATGCGGTGTTGTAATATTTGAACTACTATTTCGTTTGCATCATGGTAATGTAATATTGTTCTATAAAAACTAGATCCTGATTGTGTTGTAATAATAGAACTAATATTCCTAAATTTGTTGATTTTCTAATCTCCTACTCCATTGTTAAAATTTCTTTGTATTATAATTTTCTACTCGTCCTCCTTTGTATTATAAAAATTCATGCAGAACTACATCACATGACAAAGTGTTCACATCATCACATAACAAATTCATGCAGAACTACATCACATAACAAAGTGTTCACTTCATACAACACAAGAAAACACACTTGTTCATTGAAAAAATAGTCCACTACAACACATACAATTGACACTTGAGGACCATTCTGTCGGTGTTTAAACCTGTCGACCTCCATAGGAGGTACCCGCAGCAAGGTATAAGGTAGGGATCGCCATGATCTGGAACCCGAAGGTGTGCGCAAGGACACAAGACACAAGATTTATACAGGTTCAGGTAGCCAGAGTAGCGTACCCTACGTCCTGTTTGGAGTAGTATTGCGCCATGCGCTTGGTGTTGTTCAGGTGCCCGGCTAGGTACCCGGCCCTCCTTTATATATTCCAGGGGGCGGGTTCCTAGTCGGTTACAAGGCAGGAGTCCTAGTAGGATTACACGGAACGAGTCCTAGTAGGATTACAGGGGAATTCTAGTAGGAGACCGTCTTCATCCTTCCTCGCATGGGTACCCGGGGAGTATGCCCGACAAGCCCCCGAGCACATTGTAGTCGAGAGTAGCAGTTCGAGTAGTTTTGAAGCCTCTTCGAGTAGTTCCTGAGCGTCCTCAAGTACTGCTTGGAGAAGTCTTCAATAGTACTTGAACTGTCACGAGGCTGGAAGGTGGTCCAGCTCATCAGTCTTGAAGTCGAGATTATATGGAAGTGCGATTGCAAAATCGCACTCCATATGGAGTAGCCCCCGAGCCTTAGTTTGAGTCGCGGACTCTAGCTGAGGGTCAATCTTGATTTCGAATCTTCCGTCTTGAAAAAATTGAATGATGGGTGTAGCATAGCAGCCCCCGAGCCTTGAAATGATTAGGTAATCAATCCAAGGGTCCTCAGTGTTTGCAAAAGCCATCATCTGAGTACTCTTGCAGCGTGTAGCCCACGAGATAAGAGAGACATATGAGCCACGTCGAGTAGTTGTTGGTGCGGAGCCCCCGAGCTTGAGAGCGAGCGAAGCGTGCTGAAGTTATCCTCGAGTAGTAATTTGAGTGCAGCCCCTGAGCTGGAGAGATTCCAAATAGTAGTTTGGCGTCGAGCCGTGGAGCTTGAGAAGTAGTCATGCCGTCAGAACGGACTTTAGATGCGACCGAAGTCGACTTTAAATGCTGACAGAACGGACTTTAGAATGTGACTTGAAAACAGAAGTCGACTTTGTGCCGCGTGGAGCGGACTTTGAGATGCGACTTGAAAACCGAAGTCGACTTTAGGATGCCGCGTGGAGCGGACTTTGATATGCGACATGAAAACCGGAGTCGACTTTAGATTGCCGCGTAGAGCGGACTTTGAGATGCGACTACAGTAGTCGACTTTGTGCCACGCGGGGTGGACGTAAGATAAAAAATGAAATGCACTTTTCGGAAAGCCAAAGCGAATGAAAAATCAGAGAAAACAAGTAGTTTTGCCGCTGGAGCGGGCTTAAGATTGTGACTGAAGTTGGCTTGTGCCACCGGAGTGGGCTTGGGTGCGACTATTAGTGTCGACTTGTGCCACCGGAGTGGGCTTGAGTACCTGAGCCATGGATTTCAGACACAACGTACGATTGCCGCCAGAGCAGGCTTGAAGGTGCGACCGGAGTCGACCTGTGTACCTGGGCCATGGATTTCAGACCTAAGGTACGAAGCTCGAGTACTTAGGGTACTTGGACCCATGGTACAGAGCGTGAAGACCACGTGCAGCTAGGTTCCATCGTCGCCAGGACCCGAGGGCCACTTACAGCTAGGTTCCATCAAAGCTTACACGTAGTATGCCACCGAAGCAGGCGAAGATGTGACCGGAGTCGACTTTAGAAGCTACCTCCTTGAGATAGCCCCCGAGTTGATGAAGTTGGCTCGTGGTGACTTGATTGATATAACCCAAGAGCAGTCAGCAGAATGTAGCCCCCGTGAAAACCCGCCGAGAAGCGTACACAAATGAGTAGTCGGCAAGTAGTCCTACATGATGAGGAGAACAAGCCAAGAAAAGAAAACAGTAATCATTTAAGTAAATGACTTAGCTGTTGCTGCCTGGGCAGACTGTTGATGAAGTCGTGGCGGTCCGCGATAGAGCTGCGACGGTTGTTGCCGAAGTTGACTAGTCAGAGTTGATTCCAACTAGTTGTCGACGCGATGCACCGGAAGACGATGTCGCAGCGGTGCGCGGTGTACTCGAAGTAGAGCCAGTGTTGCCGCGAGACAATTAGTCACGACGCACGGCGTGGCTGAAGTAGAGCCAGTGTGGCCGCAAGATGAAGTCACGGCGCACGGAGCAGTCGACGACGGGCCGCATGACGAGCCGCGCGACGTGCCGAGGCACCGGACGCGCGACGTAGGCGAAGAAGTCGACAACGAGCTGCGAGACGTGCTGAGGCACCCGGACGCACGACGTAGGCGAAGTAGTCGACTACAAGCGGCGCGACGAGCCATGCGTGCTGAGGCACCTGGATGCGTGGCGTAGGCGAAGTTGACGACGAACGGCGCGACGAGCCGCGCGACGTGCCGAGGCACCCGGACGAGCGGCATAGTCGAAGTAGTCAACGACGAGCCACGTGACGAGCCGCTCGACGTGCCGAGGCACCCGGACGCGCGGCGTAGGCGAAGTAGTCGACGACGAGCGGCGCGACGAGCCGCGTGACGAACCGCGCCACGTGCCGAGGCACCCGGACACACGGCGTAGGCGAAGTAGTTGACGACGAGCCTGTGGGAGGCGAAATAGTAGACGACGAGCCGAGCGACGTGCCGAGGCACCCGAACGCGCGGTGTAGGCGAAGTAGTCAACGACGAGCCTGCGCGAGGCGAAGTAGTCGACGACGCACTGCGCGACGAGCCGAGGCACCCGGACGCGCGGTGTAGGCGAAGTAGTCGACGATGAGCCTGCGTGAGGTGAGGTAGTCAACGACGAGCGACGCGACGAGCCACGTGACGAGCCGCGGCACCCGGGCGTGCGGTGTAGGTGAAGTAGTCGACGACGAGCCGCGCTACGTGCCGAGGCACCCTGACGCACGGCGTAGGCGAAGTAGTCGACGGCGAGTGGTGAGACGAGCCACGCGACAAGCCGCCCGACGTGCCGAGGCACCCGAACGCGCGACATAGGCAAAGTAGTCGACGACGAGCCTGCGCGAGGTGAAGTAGTCGACGACGAGCCACGCAACGTGCCGGGGCACCCGGACACGCGACGTAGGTGAAGAAGTCGACAACGAGTGGCGCGATGAGCCGCGCGACGTGCCGAGGCACCCGGATGCGCGGCGTAGTCGAACTAGTCAACGACGAGCCGTGTGACGAGCTGCGCGACGTGTCGAGGCATCCGGACGCGCGGCATAGGCGAAGAAGTCGACAACGAGCCGCGCGACGTGCCGAGGCACCTGGACGCGCGGTGTAGGCGAAGTAGTCGACGATGAGCCCGCGCGAGGCGAAGTAGTCGGCGACGAGCGGCGCGACGAGCCACGTGACGAGCCGTGGCACCCCGGGCGCGCGGTGTTGGTGAAGTAGTCGACGACAAGCCGCGCGACGTGCCGAGGCACCCCGGACGCGCGGCGTAGGCGAAGTAGTCGACGACGAGCGGCGAGACGAGCCACGCGACGAGCCACGCGACGTGCCGAGGCACCCGACGCGTGGCGTAGGCGAAGTAGTCGACGACGAGCCTGCGCGAGGCGAAGTAGTCGATGACGAGCCACGCGACGTGCCGGGGCACCCGGACCCGTGACGTAGGCGAAGAAGTCGACGACGAGCCGCGCGACGTGCCGAGGCACCTGGACGCGCGGTGTAGGCGAAGTAGTCGACGATGAGCCCGCACGAGGCGAAGTAGTCGGCCGACGAGCGGCGCGACGAGCCACGTGACGAGCCGCGCCACCCGGCGCGCGGTGTTGGTGAAGTAGTCGACGACGAGCCGCGCGACGTGCCGAGGCACCCGGACGCGCGGCGTACGCGAAGTAGTCGACGACGAGCCGCGCGACGTGCCGAGGCACCCGGTCGCGCGGCGTAGGCGAAGTATATCCGTTGCGGCCGCGAGACGGGTAGTTACGACGCACAGCGGAATGACCGGGCACACGGCGAGAGCCAGTGCGACCGACTGACGAGAAGTCGAGCGTCGAGACGACGCGTCCGGATGCACGGCATAGGCGCAGTGGAGCCGGTGCGGCCGAGAGATGAGTAGTCGCGGCGCACAACGTTATTGATGTAGAGCCCGTGCGGCTGAGAGACAAGTAGTTGCAGCGCGTGTAGTCTTCCGTGTGCACCAAGCAAATTGGTCTTGAGTTATCTGGTAACCTTGCGTGTGAACGTAGCCAAGAGCCAAATGCTTGCATGGTCCTCACGTGCATGTAGTTGCCAGCCAATAGATGTACTGCCCCAAATTAGTTTTTTTCTACCACCGGTGTGAGGCGTTGATGAGGGACTTGTATACGGACTTGTATACGAGTCATATGGGGCAACGACGGTGAAAACCACCTCAATCTCGGACGTGTCTTGAATAGGAGTCTAGAAACTTCGAATACTCGATGAGACTGAGTACGAATCTGCTAGAATTCACATCACCGCCTTGGTCTTTTTTCCGATCTTATCTGATACGTGCAGTCTTGATTTTATGAGTAGCAGCGTATACAATCTGAACTTGATGCACGTAGGAAGCCACTAGTGATCCAAGGGAATTCAGCGACTTCGAGGCGGATTGAAGCAATCTGCCATCGTCGGGCTGTTTTCGGACTCCGCGTCTTCCTGTCGTGCGAACTGGGTCACGGAACAAATTCCCTACTTGAAGTAGACACGACGGATCGCTGAATCGAATCAAAGTGATGATCACGCGCGCTCGAGTAGATGGATTTGTTGCTTGAGGTCCTTCGAGTGATCATGACGGTGGCCCCACGGTGGGCAAGTTCTTAGAACGGGGGATACGTCCGTTGACTGCAGAGGAGAAGAGTGAGAAGAGGAGGAAAAGGGAAGAGGAGTGGAAGGCATTGACGGAGAGGTCCAGGGATGGGTCGAGGGATGAAGCGGCTAGAAAGGTAGAGGCCGACAGAAAAGGTAAGAGGATTGTGGGAGGATGATGAATGTGTCGGGCATACTCCCCGGGTACCCTGCGAGGGAGGATGAAGACGGACTCCTACTAGAATTCCCCTGTAATCCTATTAAGACTTGTTCCGTGTAATCCTAATAGGACTCCTGCCTTGTAACCGACTAGGAACCCGCCACTGGACTATATAAAGGAGGGTCGGGTACCTAGCCGGGCACCTGAACAACACCAAGCGCAGGGCACAATACTACTCCAAACAGGACGTAGGGTACGCTACTCTGGCTACCTGAACCTGTATAAATCTTGTGTCTTGTGTCCTTGCGCACACCTTCGGGTTCCAAATCATGGCGATCCCCACCTTCTACCTTGCTGCGGGTACCTCCTATGGAGGTCAACAGGTTTAAACACCGACATCCTGCGGAACCATACGCACGCACTCCACAATCACACAATGGAGGGTTGTTAACTCGCTCAATGGCGGCCAACTGCTTCTCCTCATAGGTCATCGGTGGAGGATTTGGTGGAGGAGGAACCCATCGTTGAAACTCATCATATGGCTTCAAGACATGACTCGCATACGGGGAGAGACGTATCCTAGGATCAAACTTGTCCGGCCCGTCTATCCACTGCAAGAAATAACAAGGAGCTGCCAGGGGTGGTGCTTCCCTAATCCAACAACAGTAGAAGGCTCTACCAGCAGTCCTAGCACACCTAGACTGTTTCACATAAGCCGTCACACCACATAAACAATTGGGTACAGGGAGAGCTCGAGGCACAGGAGCGTCTTCACCCACTCTTCGGGAAACCTTCCTTTACCCCTAAAATGGCACAATAACATGGATTTTGGTGGCTCATGTCTACTAATCCTACAACCAATGTTATTGAAATGAACAATTTCAAATACGGTACAACAACATATGTAACATTAACAATATTTGATAATCAAACCTACACTAAATCATGTAGTAAAGCAACGTATTTTCAACATAACAATAGACGACAAAATACTAATAACTACCCGAAACATCACTTTCAACACATCCAACATCAAACACATCACAATTTCAAATTATTGCCAAACCCTAGCTCACCTATCCATGCAAAATCCGGCAAAAATAAGTGCTAAAACTGAGATTAAATAAGGGCAATACCTTCCCAAGGATACGGGGATCGATTTTCCATACTTTCCCCACCACAAATCGCCGGATTTGGGGGTGTGCCGGCCGGCGGCGGCGTCACCGCCTGATGCAGGCGGGCTCGGGCAGAAGAAGAAAGGGAGGAGGAAGAAGAAAGGGGGCCGCGCGGGCCCTGTTGGCTCGGCGGCCGCCGCGCCGGCGGGGTGGCGCGGGGCCCGGACCCACGCCTGCCCCGCGCGCCGCGCCCGGTCGGCGTGGCACCCCGCCGCGCCGCTGCATGTGGCGCGGCAAAGGAGGCCTGCCACGCCACGGCGCCAGGCGCGGTCAAAGAGGTCACCGGGTGAAAAAATGTTTTCTAAGGGTTAATTTTAAAATTAATTAAAAAACTTAAAATTATAAAAATGTCACACTACCCTCAAGATCAGCGGTCAGGTTTATTCTCCATTCCAAGTCGTCAAACAAAACACCGCAAGAAGGTTTTCTGCAAAATTTAGGCGACAGATTTCTCACCGGAACGGACAACGAAGAGCACTTTGCCAAATTTGGCTCGCGCCCTCCAACCTCACCCTCCAGGAAAAGAACGAAGATGCACGATTCCCGTCCACTGATTCCGGCCCCGGTCGGTGTAGAAGTATGCCCAAGAAATCCGGCCACCCTCCCCGCGCGGATCGACCCGAGGGTGCCCCCACCCTCCCGCGTCGATCCCGCTATGGGTATGCTCTCGACGGCCACGAAGAGATGCAGCAACGGCAAGAACCTCCTCCTCAGCGCGGGCGCGTGCTGCGGCACGTTGTCCGCCTCCGGCCCCGCGTGTAGTGTCCGTGGCAACGAGGAGACGTCAACGTCCGCGCCTTCGTCGACCTCTTCCGCGCCGGATAGCAAGAAGAAGAGGTGGAGGAAACGGAGGTTCTGGAGGAAGAGGAAGCCGAAGACGAAGGAGGGCGGCGACGGCGGCGAGCTCGCGGACCTCGTGAACAACATCTCGGCCAAGTCGGGTAAGGCGATCGATCGACAATTTAGCTTTGCAATGTGGTAGGTCAGCCTGCCACACGCAGCGCAGGGACGTCACGATGGCTAACGCGCCGTTAATTGCTGTGCTGCAGACGTTTCCAAGAACGTGAACGCGGCGGAGGAGATCCTCCGGGGCGGCAACCAGAACATGCCCAGCCAGGCGCTGACGTTCAGCCAGCTGGACGCCGCGACCGGCGGGTTCAGCGAGAAGAACCTGCTCGGAGAGGGCGGCTTTGGCCGGGTGTACAAGGGCCGGCTCGAGGACACCAAGGAGGTCATCGCCGTGAAGCAGCTGGACAGGGACGGGTTCCAGGGCAACCGCGAGTTCCTGGTGGAGGTGCTGATGCTGAGCCTCCTGCACCACCCCAACCTCGTGAAGCTGCTCGGCTACTGCACCGACTCCGACCAGCGGATCCTGGTGTACGAGTACATGCCCAAGGGGTCCCTGGAGGACCACCTCCTGGACCTGCCCCCGAACTGGAAGCCTCTGCCATGGCACACGCGGATGCAGATCGCCGTCGGCGCCGCCAAGGGCATCGAGTACCTGCACGAGGTGGCCAACCCGCCGGTGATCTACCGCGACCTCAAGGCCTCCAACATCCTCCTGGACAGGGACTTCAACGCCAAGCTCTCCGACTTCGGGCTCGCCAAGCTGGGCCCCATGGGCGACCAGAGCCACGTCAGCACCAGGGTCATGGGCACGTACGGCTACTGCGCCCCCGAGTACGCCATGACCGGCAAGCTCACCAAGATGTCCGACATCTACAGCTTCGGCGTGGTGCTGCTCGAGCTCATCACCGGCCGCCGCGCCATCGACGTCAACAGGCCGTCCGAGGAGCAGGTCCTCGTTCACTGGGTGAGAGCTCCTCATTCGATCCCCGGCCTTGTTGTGCGTTGCCAAGATCGAACGCCTTGATTGACGGTTTCTTTCCGTGGTGAACGTGCAGGCGTCGCCTCTGTTGAGAGACAAGAAGAGGTTCATGAAGCTGGCCGACCCGCTGCTGGGCAGGAGGTACCCCGTGAAGGGGCTGTACCAGGCGCTCGCCGTGGCGGCCATGTGCTTGCAGGAAGACGCGGTCAGCCGGCCGGGGATCAGCGACGTGGTCGCGGCGCTCTCGTTCCTCGCCGACCCGGCATACTATCCTCCGGAAGGTATGCTAGCCGAGCAGCCGAGAGAGAATAGCAGCAGCCCTCCCCCTGTCGCAAGCGTGGTCCGCGCGGCTTCTGAGGTACTAAGGGCAGACGACGGAACGAAGGAGAGGTGACCGTAGGATCTTCTTTTTGTAGAGCGAAATGCTGTCTCGAGCTTCTTTTGTAACGAACACCACGTAGGCGCAGGATGTAAATCGTTCAAGGAGTTATCTTGACTGATGATGCTGATTTTCAGCAGCAATGCTAGCTGTGCAAAGTTGAATTTGCTGTCGCCACGAATCACTCAGCAATGATGCAATGTTAGTGCCATTAGCCATCATATTCAAGAAGGATAATCTGTGTGTGAATTGTGATGCTGTAGACCTGTAGTCCTTCCTAATCTTGCTCAAGAAGTCATGGTGCAGTAATTTTTGGGCACAACACTACAAGTAGTATTCCAGAGAGAAATAAGGCAAGGTCTAGGAAGTAGGAACTCGTTCTGTTTCTCAGCATTCCAAATCCCCAACCATGGATGAACATCAATTGTCAACTTCAACGCCAATCCACTTTCTATTTGACTATCTTACTATTACTAATTAGAGGCTCCTTTCGAAGCCTCCAGGTGATGACACCTATGATCCTATGTAGGCAGCCTAAAAAAATAGAGAAATCCTTTAAATTCTCACCAAAAACAAAAACATCCGGCTATCAATTCAACATCTCTAATCATAATAGTCATTGGATCTGTTATCTTTCTAACAAATTACACACCTCTGTCATTATGAAAATAGACCAATGTAACCCCTAAATATGTATCTAAATTACCCACATATGCCATTATAAAAACTAATGTAAATTAACTCTTAATTTTCCTGTAAATTACCCACTTATGCTACTATAAAAATAATATCAAATAACCCCTAAATTTACATATAAATTACCCACTTATGTCCTTATTAAATTTAAAGTAACCCCTGTCGGTGCGGAAAGTAGCCCCGACACTAACTAGTAATGAGCGCTGAGATCTGCCTCTCGATGGGCCGGTGCTAGCAACTAATGACACTGGGTTTATCCTGGTTCCGGCCGGGGCCGTACGTCCAGCAGTGGTGTGCTCGGGGCACTGTATTGCTTCGCACCGTGGTGCTCGTAGAGGGGGGCTACAAGCGTGGTGGGAGAGGAGGCCTGGCCTCCAAGTCCCAGAGGTATTGATTGAGGCAAGTGCCAATATCGTGAGGAAGGCGGAGAGCGTGAGGGTGATCATTGTCCGTCGTCCCGTCTCCCCTGCGGCTGGGGGACTGCCCCTCCTTTTATAGGCCATGGAGGGAGCAGTTTACATGCGTGCCGCACTATTTCCCTACGTGTGGAGATATGGCGAGCAGTGCCACGGAGCTGACGGCCGTCCTGGCGAATCCTGCTCCAGTCGAGGCGTCGTGGCGCGTCCTGTGCTCGTACAGGAGCGGCTAAAAGGGTGGCGGCGTAGTGGTTAGTCGTCTGGCTGCCGTCCGTGGGCCGATTCGAGGGTGCCGTTGACGGGGGGGCGTACGTGGCACAGTGGTAGTTGTGGCGACGTCTTGTCCCCGCGTGCCCCAACAGCGTCGGGATGTCGTCACAGTGCCCGGTGTGGTGCCGCAGTGGCGGGGATGGTCGCACAGGGTTCACAGCGAAGGGATGATCGATCCCGCCGGCCTGACGTCACGGCGTGGCCCTGCGTAACCACAGAAAAGACATTCGAGGGTGCTGCCCCCCCCCCTCGAGGGCTTGGCGCGTTAGCCGTACGGGGGTAGGCGGCACAGCGTCACGCGGAGCTGACACCGGCCTTACCGCACAGTGTTACACAGCGACGGGGATGGCCTCCCCCAGGGAGTTGGTGAAACAGCACCGGGACGCGATTCCCGGGCGTGCCAGGGTCGTGGCGTGCGTCCTGCGGTGTCAGAGCATTAAATGCACGTACACGGGGGCAGGAGCGGGGGCAACGTGCGTGCAGGTGCCCTCGAGCGAGGCGGACCCCGCCCGAGGGGGCGTTAAGGCCTCGAGCGAGGCCGACCTCGCCCGAGGGGACGTTAAGGCCCCGAGCGAGGCGAACCTCGCCCGAGGGGGCGTGTAGCCCTCGGCGATGCGGACCTTACTCGAGGGGCATTCCGCTGTGCCGCCCTGGCGGGCCGCGGGGGCCACCAGGGTCGTGGTCGTGTCCTGCATGTGCTTTAGGTGCGTGAGTTGATCCGTGATTCGCGTTTTTTGCAGGTTTTAAGCGGGTTTCCCCTGGTTATTTAGGGGACCCTTATGGCTGTCCCCGACAGTAGCCCCCGAGCATCTGCGGGTGTACCCGTCAGGGTCCCGCAGATGCTGACGCTTGCTGATGGGACATTCTTCCCTCCTGGTTGCCGATGTTGTTCCGTGGGGCCGCGTCAGCGGACCTGCGGGTCTAGCCCCCGAAGCCCTGCAGGAGCGTGAGTGCTCCTGCATGGGTTTTTTCTCAAGTTTTTACCAGTGTGCGGGGCATTTGTGTCGGGGACGGCCCTGAGGGTCCCTAAAAAACCGGGGGAATCCTGCTTAAAACCTGCAAAAAACAAAACAAAACACACCTCTAACCTAAGCACGCACACACAGCGCGGCCCACGCTGTGGTGGCCCGCGCGGCCCACCAGAGTGGCCCAATCAAGCGCCCCCTCGAGCAAGGTCCGCCTCGCTCGAGGGCTCACACCCCCTCGAGCGGGTTCCGCCTCGCTCGAGGGCTCACGCCCCCTCGAGCGGGTTCCGCCTCGCTCGAGGGTCCCCTCCTCCCTCGAGCGGGCTCCGCATCGCTCGAGGCTCCCTCACGAGCGCACCTGCTCCCACACGCGGGTACGAGTATTTAATGCTCTGACACGGCAGAGCCGCGCCATCACGCGCCTGGGAATCACGCCACGGCGCTATTCTGCCAACTCCCTAGGGGAAGCCCATCCCTGCCACTGTGAAGACTGTGCGACGAGGCCGGTGTCAGCTCCGTGACACTGTGCTGCCCACTCCTGTATGGCCAACGCACCGCGCCCTCGAAGGGGGGTCGGTCACACCCTCGAACCTTCTTCTCGTGACTCTGCAGGGTCAAACCGTGACGTCAGGCCGGCGGGAGCACCATCCCCATCGCTGTCAGTCCTGTGCGGCCATCCCCGCCCCTGCAGCGCCACGTCGTGCACTGCTGCAACCACCCCAACGCTGTTGGGCACGCAGGGACGGGACGCCGCCACGCCTGCCACTGTACCCCGTACGGATCACCGTCAACGGCTTCCTCGAGCCCGCCTAGAGACACCCCGGTCAACCACTACGCCTTCACCCTCGAAGCCACCCCTGTTCAAGTACAGGGCACGCCACGATGCCGAGACCGGAGCAAGGTTCGCCAGGACGACCGCCAACTCCCCGGCACTGTACGCCATACCTCCACACGTAGCTAAACAGTGCGGCGTGCCTGTAAATCAACCTCTCCTTGGTCTATAAAAGGAAGGTGACCCCCCTCACCGCGGGGAGAGAAGACATCAGATACGGGACCACGGGCTGCGATCGCTCACACGCTCTCCGTCTTCCCCACGATATTGGCACTCGCCTCAATCCTTCCACCTGGGACTTGGAGGCCACGCCTCCTCTCCCGCCTCGCTTGTAGCCGCCCCACTACAGGCACCCCGGTGCGAAGCAATACAGTGCCTCAAGCACGCCCCTGCTGGACGTACGGCCCCGGCCGGAACCAGGATAAACCAAGTGTCTTTAGTTGCTTAGCACCGACCATCGAGGGACAGATCTCAGCGCTTATTACTAGTTAATGTCGGGACTACATTCCGCACCGACAGTTGGCGCCCACCGTGGGGCTCGGCGCGCTGAAGGTTAACCCGTCATCAGCTGTCCCGATGGTGATTCGCACCGAGTACCGCGGTCAGTGTTACTCCATGGGCAGCTCGAACCCCCTCCCCGTCGGATTCGAAATCCGGTTCGGGGGCCTGAACTTTCAGGCCACGGGGAACAGCTATCTGATGCGCCTCACTAACTGTGAGGAACTCCGCGCGCGACGCCAAGCCGGGTCCGCCCCGGTCGCCGCCGCACGCGTCGCCGCGACACCAACACCCGCCGACACGGACGCCGCGGGTCCATCGGTGCCACGGCGCCGCGCGTCGCTCCGGCCGGCGCTCGCGTCAAGCACGGTCGAGCGCCGACATGCCGCGCGCGTCGCCTCGCAACGTGACGCGCCCGCCAGCACGACAACAGCCGCCCCGGCAAAGGAGCGCTCGGTCTCTGGACCGCGCTTCCCTATCGGTCTGCGCGGCGCCACGGCGGCCTACGTCGCCAACACCAGCGTCAACACAACGATGCGCAGGGTTCCCCCTGGCCGCCACATCTTGGTCGCTAGGGACCCTAGCGCCTCCGCCGGCGACGAGTCATCCCTAGGCTCCGTCGACGCACTGGCACCCGCCACCTCGCATGGATACGCGGAGTGGGACTTCTCCCGGCGTGCGGACCCAAAGGATGTTCGGGGGGGTTCCTCGACACCGCGAACTACTGGTTCGGCTACTCCGACGACTCCAGCGCTGGGAGCTACGACCCCGCGCGGGAGTGCTGCGTCATCATCGCCAACGACCCAGCAAACGTCGCCGACGTGGCGGGCGCCGACGAAAGAGAGGTTCCTCCTGCTCTGGGGGCTGGATCGCGCCTGGCTGCAGGGCCAAGCGCCCCTCCTCCCTCACCGCCGAGGGGGGCCGACATCAACGCGCAGCTGGCCCAGGCACGCGAGCTTGAGGCCAAGCTAGCGGAAGAATACCGCACGGTGCGGTTGCTTCGCGCCTCTATCGCAGGGGAAGCCTCCGCGCGCGGCGAATGCGCGCGTGAGCTGGGCAGACAAGCCCGCGATCGCATCAATGCCGACTTTAATGTCGACAATCCGGATACGCCCCCGCAAGCGAGCCAAAAGCCCATCGCCGCCAAAACACTGCTGCGGGCCATGCCCGCCCCTTCGACGCCCGAGGCGTGGAACCTGCACCGCGAGGCGCAGGCGCTCATCGCAAGCGGCCGTCCAACAGGCCGAAAGCTCGGCGTCCCGCATCCGCCAACAGGGGGAGCGCGCGGGATGAAGGGGGTGCGCGGGGGCCTCGAGCCCTCGGTACACGCGGGCGGCGCGGCCGAGCGCCCCGCTAACCCGGGGCGCACGCCGGCTAAGGAACGGCTCCTCGACACGCGCGGGCAAGCCCGGGATGGCGACACCCGCAACGTCATCAACGCCCGACGGACGAACAAAGTAGAGGCACGGGCGGCAGCAGGTTACCACCCTCGACGGGGTGGACGTTACGACAGTGATGAGGACCTCTCACCGACGCCGAAGCCCCCGGGAACCCACGTGTTCAGCCGGGAGATCCGCATGGCGACCTTCCCCCAGCGCTTCCGCCAGCCCAAGACGATCGTCAAGTACAACGGGGAGACGGACCCCGTGTGTGGCTCAACGACTACCGCCTGGTGTGTCAGCTGGGCGGAGCCACCAGCGACGAGGATATCATCCGCAACCTCCCCCTGCACCTCGCCGACTCGGCACGGACGTGGCTCGAGCACGCGCGCCGCCGCTAGATCCACACCCGGGACGACTCCGGTCCGCACGTTCGTGGGAAATTTCCAGGGCACGTACGTGCGCCCTGGGAACTCCTGGGACCTGCGCTCTTGCACCCAGAAGCCCGGCGAATCGCTTCGGGACTTCATACGACGTTTCTCCAAGCGTTGTACGGAGCTCCCGAGCGTGGCACAGTCAGAGATCGTGCACACCTTCCTCGAAGGCACCACATGTCGGGACCTCGTGCGCGAGCTTGGGCGCAGCCCGCCGGTCGACTCCAACGAGCTGTTCGACATCGCCACCAGCTTTGCCTCGGGCGAAGAGGCGGTGAGGGCGATCTTGGACGGCAAGAAGGGCAAGCGTGCGAACGACACGCCCACGGAGGGCAGCAAGTCCAAGGAGCTCCGCTAGAAGAACAAGCGGGGCAAGAAGGGAAAGAAGCCGCGCCACAAGGCGCGCGAGCAGGGGCGCGGCGACGACAACGGCGAAGCTCTTGCTGTTGACCCGGCCCGGCGGGGCCCTCGAGCGGCCCCTCGAAGCCCGGGAGTGTTTGACGACATGCTGAAGAAGCCGTGTCCCTACCATAAAACGCCGGTCAACCACACCCTCAAGCAGTGCGACATGCTCAAGCGGTTCTACGGCCGCGCCGCCATGAAGGACGACGAGGCCAAGAAGGACGGGGGTGATGGCGACGCCGGCGGCTTCCCCGCCGTGGAGAACGTCTTCCTCATCTTCGGCGGGCCGACCATCGACATGTCCAGCCGCCAGCGCAAGCGGGAGCGGCACGAGGTTCTCGCCGCAGAGAAGGCGCCTCCCTCCTTCCCGACTGGTCGGAGGACGCCATCACGTTCAGCCGCGAGGATCACCCGAACCGCATCCCCAACCCGGTCGATGCCGCTGGTGGTCGACCCAGTCATCGGGAACGCGCGGTTCTCGAAGGTCCTGATGGACGGAAGCAGCAGCCTCAACATCCTCTACATGCACACGCTGCGCCTGCTGGGGATCGGGTTGGTCCAGCTACGGCCCAGCACGACGCCGTTCCATGGCGTCGCGCCGGGCAAGCGCGTCCAGCCCCTCGGGCAGATCGACCTGCCTGTCTGGTTCGGCACGCCGGACAACTTTCGCAAGGAGACACTCACCTTCGAGGTGGTGGGGTTCAGGGGTGCGTACCACGCCATACTTGGGCGGACTTGCTACGCCAAGTTCATGGCGGTCCCCAACTACACCTACCTCAAGATGAAGATGTCGGGGCCCAACGGCGTCATCACCGTGGGCTCATCCATCGAGCACACCTTCGACTGCGACGTCGAGTGCGTGGAACACGCCGAGGCCCTAGCGCTGGACGAAGCGCTGGTGGCCAACATGGAGAAGATGGTCAACGAGGACCTCGACTCCACCGCCAAGCATGCCGGCATCTTCGAGGCTGCTGAGCAGACCAAGGAGGTGCCCCTCGACCCTGCTACCCCCGAGGGCAAGGCGTTGAGGGTCAGTTCTACCCTCGACCCGAAATAGGAAGTGGTGCTCGTCGACTTTCTCCACGCCAACGCCGACATCTTCGCGTGGAGCCCCTCGGACATGCCAGGCATCCCAAGGGAAGTCGTCGAGCACTCCCTTGACGTCCTACCTCACTCCCGTGCTGTGCAACAACGGCTGCGCCGCTTTGACGAGGAGCGGCGTCGGGCAATCGGAGCGTAGCTGCGGAAGCTCCTAGAGGCTGGGTTCATCAAGGAAGTGTTCCACCCCACTTGGCTAGCTAATCCTGTATTAGTGAAGAAAAAGAATGGGAAGTGGCAGATGTGTGTAGACTACACTAGTCTTAATAAAGCATGTCCTAAAGTTTCTTTTCCTTTGCCGCGTATCGATCTGATTGTTGATTCGACCGCCAGGTGCGAACTGCTCTGTTTTCTTGATGCCTATTCCGGGTACCACCAAATAAAGATGAAGGAGTTCGACCAGCTCGCGACTTCATTGATCACGCCGTTCGGGATGTACTGCTACATCACGATGCCGTTCGGCCTCCGAAACGCGGGTGCGACGTACCAACGGTGTATGCAGCACGTCTTCGGAGACCACATCGGGCGAACCGTTGAGGCGTACGTAGACGATATAGTCGTAAAAACCAGGAAGGCGGATGACCTGGTGAACGACCTCAACATCGCGTTTGGCTACCTACGGGCCAATGGGGTTAAGTTAAACCTAGAAAAATGTGTCTTTGGCGTGCCGCGGGGTATGCTTTTAGGATACATCATCTCCCAGCGAGGCATCGAGGCCAACCCCGAAAAGGTTGCAGCCCTCGAGCAGATGGGTCCGATTCAGGACCTTAAGGGGGTCCAAAGGGTGCTGGGGTGCCTTGCCGCCTTGAGCCGCTTCATCTCGCGGCTCGGCGAGAAGGGCTTGCCCCTCTACCGGCTCCTCAAGAAGCATGAGCGCTTCTCCTGGACCACCGAGGCCCAGGAGGCGCTTGATAAGTTGAAGGCGTCCCTTACCCACGCCCCGATCCTCACACCGCCGCAAGACAGCGAGCCTCTGTACCTCTACGTGGCTGCGACCACCCAGGTGGTCAGTGTTGACGCAAAAAGTGCACCTAGCGCCAAACACACAGCAAGCCGAACAAGCTGGCTTCACACGCGCAACGAGTAACGATGACGTGCCAGTCAATTTTTCCTGAAAATTAACAAAAGATAAAGCAGTTAAATACCAAAGCTTGGAACTTGCCGGGTGGTACCGGACAGTTACATATTTACGGCTAAGAAGCCACATGAGATGACACATAGCTATGTAAAAGCTATTTGCCAATGGACTGAAACCATTCGGGAACTTATAAAAGGAAGAAACAATACTGCCGAATGAATGACGTAAGCATGACGGCAATCGGTCTTTGTTTGGTCAAAAACGCATAAACACGATATTATGACCGATCCCCACGATAACCAACATTAAATAAATGAATAAAGTAAAGCGCGAACGTAATCATGTAATAAACAAGCATGCATAGATCCAAAGCACTAGTCTACCGCATGTCTAGGTACTCTAAAACCCGTCAGGTACGATATCAAACAAATCTATCCACCGCATGATACAATTTGCATGAAGACCGCACCACTTTCCACAAATAGATCTATCCACCGCATGATACAATCTAAATATGGAAAGCTAAAAGCACGCATTATTTAAAGCATGAATTACGCACGTGTTCTACTCGTGATGAAACATAACCTAATACAGCAAGACAGCCGATTCGGGGTCCATGAAGAAGGAACGAACATTACCAAGCGAATAAATCTATCAGGTTGATTCGAAATCTAATCCACCGGATGACTAGCTCTAAAGCAACCCAAAACCTCGCATCTACCGCATGATACTCAGTTCTTTCAAGATTTATACCGACATTGGCAAGCTTGAACCCACAACACGTAACAACCTAGATCGATTCGGTTTCGGCTATCGGAAAACAAAAGATCCACGTGTTAAAACATGAGATCCACTCGAATAAGGATCATAAAAGAGGTAAAGCTGATCCAAACCCATCTAGATTGGGCAAAGGTATTACATGAATCTAAACATAAAGTAAAAACTCAAAGTAACACAGGGTAACTTAATGAATCTATTGGATCTTGCCAAAATCCAATAGAGCCGATAACTAGCTTCAAGCTAGATCTTAGCCTACCGCATGACTCATGACCTAACAAGAAACCCTCTTGAACCAGGCTTGAATCTACCGCATGACACGAAGCATGGTAACAAGACTACTTGCATCAGATCTAAATCCACCGCATGATACTAGACATGATACAAGGTTGCCGGTACTCACGGAGGTCGATGGATCGATGAACCCTCTCGGAGAACTCGACAACACGACAAAAGGACTCTAGGGTTTGGCGTAAGGCCGGTGTGTTTTGAAGAATGACTGTGTTGCATTACATACATTCAGGGCTCATATTTATACCCTGCCAAGTACAATCTCGAATGGATTCGTTGCCTAACTTATCTCTAAGCTTGATCGCCTATCCATCCATTCGTCCTCCCTACTTGAGCCACGTCATCGTTCAATCCTGCAAAATCAGCTCTACTGTTCCTTTGCCGAACGGAAGCAGATAGCCGACCGCAGACTTCTTTGCCGAATACATCTGAAAAATCTTTCCCTTCCACGAGACGGACTCCTGACCGAGCTGGACCCACAGGTCAGACTCCTTACCAAATTTTGGTGTTAACATATGCCCCTTCAATTGCGGGATAAAAGTAATTTTGTTCCGCAATTGACTCCAGCCACGAATAGCTCAACTCAAATCTGTCAACACCTGTTCTTCTTCCTTCTCAATCCGTCGGAATCTTCGTCTAGATTTAAACCCTAGATCTCCTTGTCCTAAGCTCAAATCTTCAATGGCGACTCGAAACCAAGAGGCTCAGGTAAATCCTTCTCCCGTAAGCTTCATTCGGCATTTAGGTTTTCAGGGACTTGGGGATTCAAGTCCCCAACTCTGGCTCAGCTAATGGCCAGATTTGCTACAATCGATCCAAACCTCTCCAGCCTTGCTGCTGACAGGAGGCAAAGCTTGTCTCTGGTTGCTCCTCCAAATGCCAAGAGGAGGAGAACTGTCAAGAAAGTTCTTGTTAAGGTAAAATCTTTTGCTTTCTTGATCACAAGGGTACTCTAGTTCTGACAAATAATCTCTTGTGCATTTTCAGACTAGAGCCCAACAGCCTTCAGTATCAGAAACTGCCAATGCCCCATCCACTGGTATGACCTCTACTGTCTTCTCTTAAGGATGAACACTGGCATTTACCCTTTTAATTTGACACTTGCAGAAGAAACAATGGAAGAACAACTGGTGGATGTCCCAGTGGCTCAACAAGCAAGTCCACCTAGGGTTGAATTACCTATCCCAGTGGAGATCTCATCTTCCTCACCTTCTGCAGAAGCAATGAATTCTCCAGAGATGAGTCTCCCGATCCAGCCGGAGTCACCAAGTCCTCCACGGGCACAACCACCTGTTGGTCATGCAGAGACACTAATCCCAACAGAGGTGGATCCAACTCCCCTTCAGCCAGAAGTCCACGAGTTACCAGCGACTGCATCAACACCTTCTGACTTGGAAGCTTCAGCTTTACCTGGAGCATCTTCCTCACCTGCGACTACCCCTGCTCAAGAAATTAGCCGTGAGGTACTCATTTGTACTTAACTCTGCTACCTTTACGTTTAGCACCCTTAACTCGGCAATATTGCTTCTTAGGATCAGGCTCCATCGTCACCAAACCTGTCATCGGAGACCAATCCAACTGCCGAGTCAATGGAAGGAGTGCACCATCCTCTGTCAGATGAGGTGTTATCAAAGCTTAGAGAAATCGTTGCCTGGCTAGAAAGGGATGCGCGAGATCAATTCAAGGATCTTGATCACTTCGAAGAGATGCTAGAATCTATCAGCCAAGAACTTCCTGAAGACGTCAGAGCTTCTCTAGTATCCATCTGTGGCTTGGACATCCTTTATGCGCCCATAAGGCACGCTTTGAGGAAATTGCGCTCCCGCCCGGCTATCGAAAAGAAGAAAGCTGATGCTGAACATGCCATGAACGGGGCACAATCCCAAGCAGAGAGCCACAAAGATACATTGGCTAGTCTGCAGGCTTCTTATGATCTGAAAATTGCCAGGAAAGCCGCTCTAGAAGCAGAACTGAGAAGCCTGTCAGCTGAGATAGAGGCTGATAAAGAGAAAATAGCCGAGCTCCCTGGATTGATAGAAAAGACCCAAGCAGAAGAAAAATCGGCTATCACCAAGATAGAGCAATGCGATGCAGAACTCACCAACCTGTCTGGTGCTCAAAAAGATTGCCAGGAACTATTGGACAGCTTCCACCAAGCGACATCCAATGCTCGTGATGTGATTACGAAACATTTGAACATTTGAATACCCACATTGATGTATAACCGAACTGATCGCTCTTGTAATACTTATCCTTGCATTTAATTTCCTTTTTCTTTCGCATACCTCTAAGTGTAAACGCTGAACGATCCATTCGGCAAGGAAATACCAACACCCGAATGGCACTTTGATCCCCTTCAGCCGAGCCAATCAACTGAATGTGACTCAGCCTAGAACTCCAAGCGACCCGCCGGCGGGCTGGCCAAGGAAACTTTTCCACCTTCCGATTTTATTGGGATATGCGCCACGATCCAGAGCCACGACTCGAAGCCACGATTCAACTTGTCAGGCCTATAAATGTAACTGTAGGTGCCCCTAGCTCTCCACCAAGCCTTTTAGCTCTCGAATCTTTGCCAATCTCAGCTCTTCCTCTCTTCAAACAGTGCACATCCCAAACCACCATGGTGCGCCGCCTCAACCGCCGCCGCGCCTCCGACGAGGCAGAGGGGAGCAGCGCCAACGTGCGCCGGAGGCAATGATCGTCGATTCCTCTTCTTTGCTTCAACTTTTGATCTTTCCTTGTTTTGACGATCATCTCCCTTTCAGGTTGATTCAGTGGAATCCGTCCCCCGCGCCGGCCAATCAACCTCTTCCAGACGACTCCTCGGAGTCCGACGGCCACTCCCCCGTACCCTACGGGGAAGAAGACGCTCTCCGCTTCAGGGAGGAGCTGGAGACGGCCCGACGCGAGCTGGAGGACGTCTCCAAGAAAGCGGGCATAGCCGAGCTTGAGTGGGAGGACCAGCGCAGACAGCTGCTGGAAACCATCGATGGTACGGCTCTGAAATCAAATCTTGATCCCACCCAGCTTTTTGATGCTAATCTCCTTTCTCCTTGCTTCTTCCAGCCCGTGATGCCGAGCTCAACCAGTTGAAGGCGCTGGTGGAGCAGCTGGCCGATAAGGTGAATGCCCGCGGCGACACGCCGGCGGAGCGCCTTGCCGCGGTGGAGCACCGCGTCGACGAGGTGGCGACCCATGGCGTTCGTTTGGGCACCACCTTGGGCCTGGCTGCTATGGCGACGCATACGGACGCCGACTACTCCACCAGGCCGTGCGGCTTCCGGGGCGGCGCGCCGGAGGACATCGACGAGATTGAGCTCATCCTGGAGCGCCTCGATGGCCACGGCGACGCCATTGCCGAAATCACTCATCCCCAATCTGTACTGAACAGGCTTTTCGACTAGATTGTATTAGGGATGTTTGATCATCGGCAATAAACAAGAACTTTTGAATTCAGTGTTTGTGCTGTTATGAATTTGCCTCGCATTTGCATCCATGGTTCTTATTCTTCCCTGAATGCACCTGGGAACTATCTTGAGCCGAACGCGCGAGAACATCTGCCCCTTGGCGCAAAATCCACAGAAGATCCCGATTCGGCAATCCACGAGCACTGTTCAAGCAAAAACCCTTTGTACTTGGAGAGAAAAACCCTGTCGTTTGGTATTCCAACAGTGCGTACTGGCCGGTCATCACTCCCAATGCACCCCTTCGGTCAATAAAAGAGCCTGCTGAGATGCCCTGCAAATCCACTCGCACACTCATCCATCATTTCTCATTTCTTCCCCTGTCTCTAGAGGAGAAAACCCCAAGGCCATGGACAAGGGCAAGCAACCCCAGGAGAGCAGCTCATCAAAGAAGCGTACGATTCGAAGGTGAGTTCTTTCTTGATTTATTCCTCGTTCTCCATATGATCTCGTGCTTCATGTTTTCTTCTCTTCTTCTTTCAGCCTTGATCTGCTCCCTGAAGAAATCATCGGGACTGAAGATGTGCCTGAGTACATCTCCTCCGATTCCTCCCTCGAAGCAGAGGATGCCACGCCTGAGCAGAAGACCAGCCATCAACTGCGCCGCCGCATTCGGCACCTGGAGCACGGCCTCAGGGACATCACCGCCCGTTGCCAAGCCGAACGCGAGCGCCGCATGACTCTGGAGGCACTAGTAGGGGGTAAATGTTCCTGACCTGTTCTTGACCTCATGCCTGCATTCGGATTTCTTGCCCCTAACATCGATTCCTCTGTTTTCAGATGTCTCTGACAGGTACAACAACCTGAAAACGGCCTGGGAGAGCTTGGTGGAGGCCGCGAACCATGGTCACCCTCATGCGTTCCAAGTTGCCGTCACGGTGGTCCTGGAACAGCTGAAGAGGGAGCAGCAGAAGAAGCAAAGAAAAGATTGAATCATACTTTCGCTTCTTCCTCCACGCCTTCTGCTTCCCACCTCCTTGAAGACCTGACCACCAGGGTTGTTAGATGTAAACCTGCAAGAAGCAGTTGTAATATGATTTTTGTGCTAAGGGCAATGCATCTAGGCACTGGACATATCTTCTGTTTATGGATTTTTTTGTTCTGAAGGCGGCCTCGTTCTTGAGCGCCGGCTGTCTCTGTGTTAGATGTGTGCAATCATCGATCGATCTCGATGCTAGGATAATACTTCTTCAGATATCTTCCATTTATTGCAGCAGAAAATTCTTCTCCTAGCAAAGTTTTCAATATATATGCATTACCAGGGACGCATCTGACCACACGAAAAGGTCCTTCCCAGTTAGGAGACCATTTGCCGAATTCACTGTATTTAGTTCCAATCGGCAGTAGCGCTTTCCAAACCAAATCGCCTTCTACGAATTGCCTGACTTTTACCTTCTTGTTATAGTACTTGGCAACCCGCAACTTGTTTTTCTCGATGTTTTCCAAGGCTCTAAGACGGATCATGTGCAAATCCTCTAGTTCATCCATCATTAGGCCGCTGTAATCTTTGGAGCCCAAATCTTTCTGCAACACCACTCTCCTTGAATCTGATTGCATCTCCCAAGGTAAAACCGCGTGGTGCCCATAAACCAACTCGTAAGGAGAAGTTTTTGTAGCTCCATGGGGGGCCATTCGGTAAGCCCACAGTGCCTCACTGAGTACCGAATGCCACCTTCTTGGCTTCTGGTCGATCTTCTTTTGAATCAGCTTGATCATGATCTTGTTAGAAGCCTCTGCTTGACCATTAGCTTGGGCATAATAAGGAGAAGAGTTAAATAATTTAATCCCCATGCTTTCGGCAAACTCTCTGAACTCTAGTGACACGAATTGTGCCCCTTGATCAGTGGTGATAGTCTGAGGGATTCCAAACCGATAGATGATGTGTTCTTTGACAAATTCAACCATGTTTTCTGATGTCACCTTCTTCAGTGGGATCGCCTCAACCCATTTAGTAAAATAATCTGTAGCCAAAAGCACGAACTTATGCCCCTTGCTAGATGGTGGATTGATTTGGCCAATCAAGTCTATTCCCCAGCCCCTGAATGGTCATGGCTTGATGATGGGATTCAATGCTGACGCGGGGACCCTTTGAATATTCCCAAACCTTTGGCAATCCTGACATCCCTTGTAATACTCAAAGCAATCCTCTAATATCGTCGGCCAAAAGCATCCGGCTTGTCTGATAACCCATTTCATACGGTAGGCCGACTGGTGTGCTCCACATATCCCATCATGTACTTCGCTCATCATGTTCTTGGCCTCTTCTGGACCCAGGCATCGTAGCAATACCCCATCTAATGATTTGTAGAATAAGTTATTATCCAGAAGAACGAACTTTATGGCCTTGTACCTGAGCTTCCTAGAGACCTTGCGGGATGGATCCTTCAGGTAATCAACGATCTCTTTCCTCCAATCATCTTCTGCAAGATCCGTCCCCAGTGTACACACCTCTGCAGCAAACGCTTCTTGGCTCTCTTTGTAACCAGAGGCGCTTTGAGCCAGCTTGTTTGCTTCTTCGTTATGTTCCCTAGGAATATGCTGTAGAGTCACCAATGGGAAGCTCTTCAAGATTTCTCTGCATTCTTCGTAGTAACTCCTCAGCGCTTCACTTTTGCATTCGTATTGGCTGTTGAATTGCTTGATCACCAGTTCTGAATCTCCATAAACTTCGACTGAAACGGCCCCGGCTTCCCTCAAATATTGAAGCCCTCGAAGCAATGCTTCGTATCAAGCCTGGTTATTTGTGACAGTGGGTTGTATAGGGATGGCAAATTCAAACATCTCACCTCTAGGCGAAATCAGTAGGATCCCTACTCCCCCACCTTTACCGCATGATGATCCATCAAAAAATAAAGCCCAGGGGGTAATTTCAAGTAAATTAATTGACGGATCGTGATGTTCAGTTATAAAATCGGCAATGATCTGACCTTTGATAGCTTTTGCCGACTCGAACTTCAACTCGAACTCCGATAAAGCCAAAATCCACTTGCCAATCCTGCCGTTCAAAATTGGCATAGATAACATATGTTTTATCACATCAAACTTGGAATACACGGTGCATTCGGCATTCAACAGGTAGTGCCGAAACTTTGTACACGAGTAGTACATGCAAAGACACAGTTTCTCTACAGCCGAATACCTGGTTTCAGGATCAAGTAATTTTCGGCTAAGATATGCTACTACCCTCTCCTTTCCTTCAAATTCTTGAATAATGGCCGATCTAATGGTTTGGGTATCGGCCGCCACGTACAACTTGAAAGGCTTGTCCAGCTGAGGAGGGACCAGCACCGGTGGTTCCTTCATGTATTGCTTGATCTCATCGAAAGCCTTTTGTTGTTCGTCGCCCCAGGTGAACTTCTGATCTTTCTTTAACTTCAACAGCGGAGAGAACAGCAAGACCTTTTGTGACAAATTTGATATGAACCTTCTTACGAAATTAATCTTGCCGAGCAGTGATTGCAACTCCTTGAGGTTAGTTGGAGGAACGACTTCATCAATGGCCTTCATGCTCTTTTTGCCAACTTCAATTCCTCCTTCGTGGACCAAAAACCCCAAGAATTCTCCAGCTGATACTCCAAAAGCGCACTTGTTTGGATTCATCTTTAATTCGTGCTTCCGGGTGCACTCCAAGGTCCTCTTCACATCTTCCAAATGCGTGTCATGACTCAGGGACTTGATTACCACATCATCAATGTAGATTTCCACAACTTCGCTGATCAACTCGTGAAATATATAATTCATGGCTCGTTGATAAGTTGCACCGGCATTCTTCAACCCGAACGTCATGACTATCCATTCAAACAGGCCTATATGACCAGGACATCTAAAGGCCGTCTTTGATATGTCCTCTATTGCCATGAAGATTTGGTTGTAACCCGCATTACCATCCATGAAACTGATGACTTTGTGTCCAGCTGCGGCGTCAATCAACAAATCGGCAATAGGCATTGGGTAACCATCCATCGGAGTGGCTCTGTTCAGGTCCCTGAAATCTATGCAGACCCTCATTTTTCCATTCTTCTTGTACACAGGGACAATGTTGGAGATCCACTCCGCGTATCTGCATGGCCGAACGAAGTTTGCATCAAGTAATCTTTCAATTTCCTTCTTCACATCGGCCAATACTTCATCCTTGTAGATCTTCCGGGGTGGTTGCTTGTATGGTTTGAAACCAGATTTGATTGGCAACCGATGCTCGACGATAGAACGATCTAATCCAGGCATCTCCGAATAATCCCAGGCGAAGCAATCCTTGTATTCCTTGAGAAGCTTAATTAATTCTCCCCTGAAGTCTGGCTGCAAGTCTGCGCTGATGAATGTCGGCCTTGGCTTGTCACCATTTCCAATGTCAACCTCCTCTAATTTATCAGCCGACATGAATCCTCGCCCCAACTTGCCATCGGTGCCGTCTACGGGGTTCTCCATTAAAAATTGTTATAAGAGCCGACTGCTTGAATCGGCCGTTGATCACCGCCGACGGAGCTCAACAGACCTTCTCCCCGTCTTTCCCCGAAAAGCAATCAATACCTTGGTACTCCCGAAAGCCGGTTCCATGTTCGCCACGCTCACGGGGTCATCCGCTCGAACGACCTCAATCTCATCGTCCACCCACCGGATAAGTCGTTGATGCATGGTGGACGGACACAACAGTTGGCATGAATCTAGTCCCGCCCAAGCAGCAGGCTGTAGGCCCCCTTGCCTTCGATGACAAAGAAGGTAGTGAGCAGCGTCTTGGATCCGATCATCAAATCCACGTGCGCGCATCCCTTGGTATCTGATGGGTTCCCAGCGAAGTCATTCAGGATTATGCTTGTAGGCGTCAGATCGCTCGGGGCCATGCCAAGTTTCCTGAAGGTGGTGTACGGCATCACGTTGACTGCCGCTCCACCGTCGACGAACATCTTTGCCAATGGATTGCCATTAACGTATCCTCTCAAGTACAGCGGCCTCATATGTCGATTTTTGGCCGGTTTGTCGAAGAGCCGCTCGCTGGCCGCACCCGCCTGTGCCATCATCCCCTCGGCTCCGTTCATCATCTATGGCCGCTTCCTCCCGCACAACTCCGGTTAGCGGGAGCCATGAACTCGTTCGGCGGAAAGTATACCATGCATGTTCGAGCCGAACGCTTTGATCCTTCAGGGTTGATCTTTGGGGCGCCACACCCGCCTCGTCCGGATCCCGCCCGCCTCGCCCGCGGCTCCTCAAGCGCCGGGACCCGTCTCTTCCGGCTTCTCCTCGACCGGCGGGCACCATTGCCCCTTCTCGCGGACGTAGTCATCTTCATCCTCCTCTTGATCGCCCCACCCGAGGTCGGCCCTCGCCGCTTCCTAGGATGATCAATGACTTCAATTTTTTGGCGCCGATCCCCATTAGGGTGGATCCTTCCAATTCTCTCGTGGACGGATCGGCGATTGGCGCTCTCGCCCGTACTCAAAATACCCGTCACCGCATTCGGGACGTTCTTCAACGTGGGCGCTTCAAACCCTCATTCCAAAGAATGCCTGAAGAAGGCACATCCCCAGTGCGCGCGCTCTTGCTCGCGCGTGTATTGCTCCTGGTCCCTTCTGCGCGCTTCTTCTTCAGCTCTATGCCTCTCCTCCTCAGCTCTGCGCTTCTGGTAGCGCTCCTTTTCCATCTGGCGTTGCCACTTGTTTAGGAGGATGCGCGCGGTTACCCTGGGCTTAGCTCTAGATGACTCCCCGCTTTCTATGTGACTCCTGAGAATGCGGGGAGCCTCACCACGCACCTGTTCCAGAGTCACTTGGCGTTCTGGGTCTACCGCTCCATCTTGTCTAGCCCTGGCTGAGGTCAAGACCTTGACTTTCCCCTTCTCCTTGGCTGTTATCATGTTAACAGAAAGCCCACCATGTTCTGAGGGAAGGGGTGGCCATCCAGCTTCATTTTGTTGTCGAACTTGAGGTGACCCTCCTGGATGGCCTTCTGGATCTTCATCTTGAAGACCCTGCAATCATTGATGGAGTGTGAATCCCTGTCGTGGAAGCCACAGTAACGTTTTCCTTTAACTCCATCGGGCCGAAGCATGGAATGCCCCTCGGGCGCCTTGATTCGGCCTTCCTTTACTAGGAGCTCAAACAATTTGTCACCTTTGTGATATCAAAATCGTAGGTGCCCTTGGTCGCTTGACCCAAGGTCGATTCATCGTCAAAGGCTCCTTTCCCCACATGATCTCTGCCGCGGCCACATCCAGTTCGTCATCAGAGTCTTCGACCAGGTCAGCTTTGTCTAAGAACTGGTTGTAGATGTCAGCCACATCATGCTGCTTGCCAAACTTGGCATCCTTCTTGAAGCCGTACGCCTGGTTGCTCATCAGTGATAGCTTCTGTGATAACTGGCCCAGGTTCTCGAACTCCATCCCGAACAATTTCTCGCGTACGGCCGGCAGCATCCCGGCGACGGCCATGTCAGCCAACTGGTCATCTGGCAAGTTAAGCGAGAAGCACATGCCTTTAACCTCCCTGAATCTTCTGAGAAATTCCAGCGGCGTCTCGCTATGCCTCTGCTTCATGGTAGCAAGGTCGATCAGCTTCTTCTCCGAGCTGGCGCTGAAATAGTGAGCGTGAAACTTCCGCTCCAGGTCCTTCCATCTGCTAACTGACTCAGGGGGCAGGGACGAGAACCACTAGAATGCTGGACCTGTCAGCGACGCGGGGAAGTAGCGGACCCTGAATGCTTCCTCAGCTGAGCATTCCCCGAGCTGCATGAGGTAACGAGCGATGTGCTCAACTGTGCTTGTGTCGTCCTGCCCTGAAAATTTCGTGAACTCCGTCGGCGGCTTCACTCTTGGCGGAAGGAGCACGTTGTAGTACCACTCTGGGAACGGTGGCTTATAGGCGGGTCCCTGCATTTTTGGCTTGAGGCCGAACTGATTCTGCATCAATTCGGCCATCTTCCGCGCCAGGGCGTCGTCTTCTTGCGCGCCTGCAGCTGGCGCGTATCCTGGGTGTGGGAAAGCGTCAAATGCCCCATAGTTTCCCACCTCATGGTAGCCCCCGCCGTACGTGTTTCTTCGCAACCGCTTGTTCGCCGGAGCAATCCTCTGACCGGAAGCGAACGGGGCCCCAAGCGAGCCGAATGCCATATCCCCGTACGTGGGCTGGTACGGATTCGGCTGTTGCACAGGTTGACCTGTGCTGCCCTGCGGTGGTAGCTGGACTAGCTGTCCCCCTGAGGCCTGCAGTGGAGGTTGAACCGGCTGTTTCCCAGCGGCCTGTGGAGGAGGCTGGAACGCTTGACTTCCAGCGCTCTGAGGAGGAGGCTGCACTGGCTGGCTCCGTAGTGGCGGCTGAGAGCTTGATTCACCCAGCTCCACAGTGCCCCCCTGGACGGGCGCCTTGCTAAATGCTTGTTCCATGCCTGGGCCAAAGACGGCCACCATCATCTGCTGGAGCGCACCGAGGAAAGCTTTGTTGTGCTTTCTCAACATGTAGTCTGCAGATTCTTGGAATACCCGCATGCACTCTTCTTTCTCCTGCTGAATCGTGGCATCGCTCTCCCCCCCGGCGCAACACCCCTGGGCATCTCGTTCTTCAGGTACGGGACGCCGCTTCTATTCTTCTTGAAAGACAGCAGACATTTCTGCTGAAACTGGTCCATGGCGTCCTGGAGTTGCTGCCGCTGCTCGGGAGATAGGTCCTCAAGGTTGACGTCCATGATGTCAGCGATCTCGGGCATCTTGATCTATTCGGCTGTGGTCCCACTGGGCGTGCCAAAAAGTGTGTTGACGCAAAAAGTGCACCTAGCACCAAACACACAGCAAGCCGAACAAGCTGGCTTCACACGCGCAACGAGTAACGATGACGTGCCAGTCAATTTTTCCTGAAAATTAACAAAAGATAAAGCAGTTAAATACCAAAGCTTGGAACTTGCCAGGTGGTACCGGACAGTTCCATATTTACGGCTAAGAAGCCACATGAGATGACACATAGCTATGTAAAAGCTGTTTGCCAATGGACTGAAACCATTCGGGAACTTATAAAAGGAAGAAACAATACTGCCGAATGAATGACGTAAGCATGACGGCAATCGGTCTTTGTTTGGTCAAAAACGCATAAACACGATATTATGACCGATCCCCACGATAACTAACATTAAATAAATGAATAAAGTAAAGCGCGAACATAATCATGTAATAAACAAGCATGCATAGATCCAAAGCACTAGTCTACCGCATGTCTAGGTACTCTAAAACCCGTCGGGTACGATATCAAACAAATCTATCCACCGCATGATACAATTTGCATGAAGACCGCACCACTTTCCACAAATAGATCTATCCACCGCATGATACAATCTAAATATGGAAAGCTAAAAGCACGCATTATTTAAAGCATGAATTACGCACGTGTTCTACTCGTGATGAAACATAACCGAATACAGCAAGACAGCCGATTCGGGGTCCATGAAGAAGGAACGAACATTACCAAGCGAATAAATCTATCAGGTTGATTCGAAATCTAATCCACCGGATGACTAGCTCTAAAGCAACCCAAAAACCTGCATCTACCGCATGATACTCAGTTCTTTCAAGATTTATACCGACATTGGCAAGCTTGAACCCACAACACGTAACAACCTAGATCGATTCGGTTTCGGCTATCGGAAAACAAAAGATCCACGTGTTAAAACATGAGATCCACTCGAATAAGGATCATAAAAGAGGTAAAGCCGATCCAAACCCATCTAGATTGGGCAAAGGTATTACATGAATCTAAACATAAAGTAAAAACTCAAAGTAACACAGGGTAACTTAATGAATCTATTGGATCTTGCCAAAATCCAATAGAGCCGATAACTAGCTTCAAGCTAGATCTTAGCCTACCGCATGGCTCATGACCTAACAAGAAACCCTCTTGAACCAGGCTTGAATCTACCGCATGACACGAAGCATGGTAACAAGACTACTTGCATCAGATCTAAATCCACCGCATGATACTAGACATGATACAAGGTTGCCGGTACTCACGGAGGTCGACGAATCGATGAACCCTCTCGAAGAACTCGACGACACGACAAAAGGACTCTAGGGTTTGGCGTAAGGCCGGTGTGTTTTGAAGAATGATTGTGTTGCATTACATACATTCAGGGCTCATATTTATACCCTGCCAAGTACAATCTCGAATGGATTCTTTGCCTAACTTATCTCTAAGCTTGATCGCCTATCCATCCATTCGTCCTCCCTAATTGAGCCACGTCATCGTTCAATCCCGCAAAATCAGCTCTACTGTTCCTTTGCCGAACGGAAGCAGATAGCCGACCGCAGACTTCTTTGCCGAATACATCTGAAAAATCTTTCCCTTCCACGAGACGGACTCCTGACCGAGCTGGACCCACAGGTCAGACTCCTTACCAAATTTTGGTGTTAACAGTCAGCGTCGTGATCGTGGTGGAGCGCACGGAGGAGGGTCACGCCTTGCCGGTTCAGCGGCCGGTGTACTACATCAGTGAAGTCTTGTCCGACACCAAGACGCGCTACCCACAAGTCCAGAAGTTGCTCTACGCAGTGGTTCTCGCGCGGCGCAAACTCCGCCACTACTTCGAGGCTCACCCCGCCACGGTGGTCTCCTCCTTTCCATTAGGAGAAATCATCCGTAATCCGGATGCAGCGAGCAGAATTGCCAAGTGGTCGGTGGAGCTGATGGGCGAAACGCTCGCCTACGCCCCGCGCAAAGCCATCAAGTCCCAAATCTTGGTGGATTTCGTCGCCGAGTGGACGGACACGCAATTGCCGCCGCCACAGATCCAGGCGGAGTGCTGGACCCTATACTTCGACGGCTCGGTGATGAAGATAGGGGCGGGCGCGGGCCTGCTTTTCGTCTCGCCCCTCGGGGAGCACATGCGGTACGCCATTCGCCTTCACTTCCCCGCATCAAACAACATGGCGAGTACGAAGCCCTACTTTGCGGCCTCAAGATCACCATCGAGATAGGCGTCAAACGCCTCGACGTGCGGGGGGATTCGCAGCTCGTGATCGACCAGGTCATGAAAAACGCGAGCTGCCACGACGATAAGATGGAGGCATACTGCAAGGCCGTGCGGGCCCTCGAGGACAAGTTCTACGGCATCAAGCTCAACCACGTGCCCCGCCGGTATAACGAGGAGGCGGACGAGCTCGCCAAGATCGCGTCAGGGCGGGTCACGGTGCCCCTGAACGTCTTCGCTCGGCACGTCGCCCAACCATCTGTCACCCTCGAGCCGCAACCCTCGAACTGCACAGAACCCTCGGGGGCTCCCTCGAATCCAGCGGGCGCAGAGCCCATGGACGAGGGCCCCTCGAGCGAGGCGTTCGTGCTCTCCCTCCTCGAGGGGTGCGGCGCCGATGAGGCCGAAGCCATGGACGTCGAGCCAGTCCCCAGCGAGGTGGATTGGCGCGACAAATATATCGCTTGGATGGACCGAGGGGAACTCCCCTCGGACCGGTCCAAGGCCAGGCGCATCGCCAGGATGGCCAAGTCCTTCGCCCTCGTCGACGGCGAGCTGTACAAGCGCGCCGGCTCCAGCATTCTGCAGCGATGCATGCCTATCCCCCAGGGCGCGAGCTCCTCCGGGACATACACGCGAGCGTGTGCGGCCATCATGCCGCGCCCCGCACCCTCGTGGGCAACGCGTTCCGTCAGGGCTTTTACTGCCCCACCACGGTCGCCGACGCCAGCGAGATCGTGCGCACCTGCGAAGGGTGCCAGTTCTACGCTCGCAAGTCCAACCTTCCCGCGCACGTCCTGCAGACCATCCCCATCACGTGGCCCTTCGCCGTGTGGGGGCTGGACATCGTCGGGCCCTTGCGGAAGGCGCCCGGGGGCTACACCCAATTGTTGGTCGCAATCGACAAATTCTCCAAGTGGGTGGAGGTGCGCCCCATCACGAACCTCAGGGCGGAGCAGGCGGTGATGTTCTTCACCGACATTGTCTATCGCTTTGGAGTGTCGAACTCCATCATCACCGACAACGGGTCCCAATTCACAGGAAGAAAGTTCCTGGAGTTCTACGACAAGTTCCACATCCGCGTGGACTGGGCAGCTGTGGCACACCCACAGACCAACGGCCCAGTGGAGCGTGCCAACGGCATGATTCTACAAGGCCTCAAGCCCAGAATTTTTGACCAACTGAACAAGTCTGGTCAGAAATGGCTCCAGGAGCTGCCGGCGGTGTATGGAGCCTCAGGACCACCCCAAGCAGAGCCACCGGGTTCACCCCGTTTTTTCTGGTCCATGGCGCGGAGGCCGTCCTCCCCACGGACTTGGAATACGGATCGCCCAGAGTCCAGGGCTACGATGAAGATGCCAACCAGCGAGCCCGCGAAGACTCGCTGGACCAGTTGGATGAAGCACGCCTCGTGGCCCTAGTGCACTCCACAAGGTACCAGCAGTCTCTAAGGCGCTACCAAGCTCGGAAGGTGCGGCGGCGGGATTTCAGCGAAGGGGACTTGGTCCTAAGGCTACGCCAAGATAACCGAGGCCGTCACAAGCTAGCCAACGAGGACGGCAAGGAACTCACCAACACTTAGAACATCCAGCAGCTACGTCGCTTCTACCCTTAGCTAGGATTTCCAAGTCTTTTGTTGTAAATTACATACCCAACACCCCAGTTGGCAATACAAATGTAAATAGCAGCAAGTCAATAAAGTTAAAGGGCAACTCGGCTTTCCCCTGAAAACCAAGTCACCCTCGGGGAGCGCGGGGGCATCCCCCCCCCCCCCCCCCCAAAAAATGGTCCCATTTTTTCGCAAAAAATTTAACTCGTGAGCGCGCTAAGTATGTTTCGACCATAGCCTTGAGCAAACCAAGGCAGGGCGCGGGTGGCCAAACGGAAAGGACGCGCGAGTCAGAGATAGCCTACGCCTCCGCGAGGGTACGACCCTTCTCTCTTGCCTCCGACCCAGCGGACTACTCACGAAATCGAACTCCCCTAACCCGAATTCACTCAAGAAAAAAAACAGAACAGCGCGACAAATAAAAGGCACCACTTAAATTTACAAGTACTTAAACATTCCATAAGTTTCACTTGTTTATTTACACGACCACATGGCCCAGATACTAACATACAAACAAAAATTGGCCAAGCGCCCAGCGATCTTCAGGCCTGAGGCTCGTCGACGTCAGCGGCGTCCGGGAACAAGAACTCCGCGAAGGCCTCGGTGAGTGCCTCGGCAGCTGTTGACGGATAAAAGACGTATCCCTCTACGATCCGCAAGCGTACGGACCCCACACCTTCTTCACCACGGGATTCCCAAGGTTCTTGTCAATCCGCGGAGCAAGGGGATTACAAGCGTTCGATCAACAACGACACACTAGCTACTAAAACCCTAACTACTATTATACTAGAAAAACACTAAACTTCACTAGAGAGAATGATAAACGATCAAGAGAGAAGACACTCGCCCACGGGTCTACGATACTAGAGCATGCAATCGCTTAAAGACATGAAAAACCAATCTAATCTATCGGGGTTGTGACCACGGTTTCGCCCTTTCCCTCCTCTCGTACTGTCACTACGCGAAGGTAATCATGACTAGACCTTTGATGGCCACGGCGTATTGAATGGATCCAAGGAAGCATTGAGGCCTATACTCCCTTTACGGCACGGTAGCTAACCTTTAAGCATTAAAGTATATTCAACACAAGATGATAGACAGATAATCCGACAAAGTGCGATTACATCTCACGATCGATTACAACCCATGGACGAATGAGAAGATTACCCCATCAAGGTGCCGATCATGGCACCGTTGATCATGGTTTCCCTTCCGCCGTGTCTTCCTCCTTCTCCACGAGAGGGTGCTTCCTTCGAGGTGGTTGATCTCCGGCCCGAGATCCTCCTCCTCTCTCTCTAGCTTGTAGATGGCCTTCTCGGTGCGAATAAACTCCTCTCTCGTCCGTTGGCGGCGCGTCGGGGGTTTTAGGGTCGAAGATCCTTCGAGGGCAAGGAAGACGGGACCGAACCGGTGCCCGAAGTGGGCCGGGCCGATCCGACCGGGCCGGCCGGCCCAGTGCCCGCTTTCGGCCCGGTTCGGCCGCCCTTTTTGCTCCGTGGGTCCTCGTGCACTTATCTACTTCGCCCCCTCCACTTGGATGATTTTGACGCTGTTATCCTCGCGATCAAGATGGAGGCTCTCTTTGCATGTAGTTTGATCTTTTACGCTTCAATCCCCGGGGGTGTTCCTCGTAACACTTCGGTCCTCACCACCATTGGAAGTAATTTCAGCGAACTCAAGAACACGAACAAGACTCCATGAATGCTCCTTTGAACTTATTGTGAATCCGTCCTTTATGTCCATGTTTTCCTACATAACACAACACTTCCAAATGCATGCACAAAGATGAACTTGTTATATGATTAGTGTGCCTAGTGGCGGGTTAGTTCAATAATCAAATCCAAACCAAAGTGTAATGAACATGCTAGGTGCACCAAAATACACCGTCAACATCTCCCCCACACTTAGCTCTTGCTCGTCCTCGAGCAAGTACTCGTAAAAGAACTTCGTCCAAGGTGTGTAATCGTGTATCACTTATCCTTCTTCACAAATTAGTCAATCCCTTCATCTTTAATACATAAACACAAAGTAATGATAATCAAACATAAACATGGGCGTTTAGAATTTTTACCACGTCAAGATTCACCCCACAACTCAAACTCTTCACTCGAAGCTTTCAATTTCAGCCATACTTACTTCTTTGCTTCCATCGGAGGGTTTTTATGATTTTCAAAACAAAAATTCCCGCAACAAGTATTAGACAAAAACCTTTCTCCAAGCTCTCTCAAGTCACTCATATGAAGTGGCTATCCTAACCAAATTTTATAAAACTCTCACCTCCCATTAATCTCTCATATATTATGTAAAGTGGAGCTATAGGTAGGGCTAGCGCAATCAACACAAGTATTGTCAAACTAAGAACTTCCTCTAATGGTCGTCTACCTTTCAAAGCCAATGATCATGAGAATTAACCATATGTAGGGATATCAAGGATGAGAAGATTTAGAATGGTGGACATGTGCAAGGGCAAAAGAAAATTGTGACTTCAAGGCACCGATGATGTCCTCGTTGTCGGATTGCACATGGTTGGAAATAGAGTAAAAGTTTCGTCTCACAATCAACGTGACATCCTTTCTTACACTTTATTATTTTTCTTTTCTTTCACTTGATCCATCCCACTCATATCTTCATTGCTAACTCATCTTTCTCTCTTTATTTTTCTTCTTTCATATGATTTTTTTTTCTTTTTTTTTCTTTCTTTCTTTTCCATACACATACTTTTTCTCTTTATTTTTCTCTCTCTTGACAACTTTTCAAAGCTTTCAATTCTCCCTTTTCTCGCATGCACAATCTGAATTTTTTAAATAAATCATGCTAGAGACGAGACGAAACTTTGAAAATAGGTTGTGTTCAAGGAATACGATGTTCAAAAGAGATGTATAGGGTTGGGTATGGAATCCAAGGATATACATGACTTTCGTTATGAAAGTCATGAACTGAATAAATGACGAGGCTAGCAATAAAAGATAAGCACAAGGACATGATCATTGCTTAAAATTAAAACTCACCAAGAGAGAAGGGTCCTAGCCTAACTCATCGTGCTAATCACACTTATGGTGGAGCGAAAAAAACAAACTTGGCTTTGGATAGGAATTTTTTCATACTCTCAACTTGGAAAAAGAGATTTTGCTAACCTTTATTACAAGGGTTTTAATATAATTTTCAGAACTGAAATCCTCCAATTTTTAGCATCGAACATAGCACAACTAGCATGTGAAGCTCAAGATCGAAGTGCGGTATGGGTACTTTAAGTAGTAGCGATTCCACTAAGCACCACGGTAAACGATTTTCAAACCACATACTTGTGTTCATATATCAAGAATCGAAGATTAAACAAACAAGTAAATAAAGATAAACAATACAAAAAACACAAAGATATATATAAAGACTCTTTTTATTAGGTTTTCTTGACTCAACACTAATTTAAGACACTTGCAAAAATTTTAAAAACGGACTCGAAAACTAAAGACTCATTAAAACGCTAAGACTCTCACACGAAGATTAAACCGAACCTAAACTTGAAGTTCAAAAGCTAAGGCTATCGAGCTAGCTCTCCCCCACACTTAAAACATACGACGTCCTCGCCGTATCTTACAAAAACCAAAGGGGAAAACTAGATCTAATGGTACTTCGAGCAAGCTTTGCACCACTTGCCTCTCATGTTTCCAACCATGCCGAAAAGTTTGCGCACGTTACGGTTAAGGAACTTGTAGTCATCTTCAACTACGCGCTCCAAGTCCTCCATACGCCGCTTCATCGCTTCCATGGTTTGAAGACATTCGTCGGCCGACGAGTAGAGAGCCGCGATGGGATTGACGGCAAACTCGACAAAGACACCGGATGCAATCCGAAGGGGTCGTCGTTGCCATAATCTCCACCGTTGTCACCACCGTCGTCGCCACCTCCATTGTTGTCGCCTTCGCCACCGCCGTTGCCGTCGCCGTTGGGGCCCTCGGGAGTCCTTTCGTAGGGCTGCTCGCCCCAATCATCATCATCTCTACCGGCAGCCGCCCACGAGCTCGGGCTACGATCGTCGGAGTAGTCGCTATCCCCATAATCCTTAGGCTCCGGCGACACCTCCTTGTAATCCTTGCGCTTGATGCCTTGGAGACGTGCCGACCTTCGAACGGGTGTAGGGACCTTCTCTCCTTTCACGGGGTAGCGAGATTCAAGAGCTCCGGTCGGGACACGTCCTCCGCAACGGATACGTGCGGTCCTCTTGACGGGTAGCTTGACCTCGCATCGCATCGCCTCCTCCATCGATGGCTTCTTGGCTTCTACCTTCAACTCTAAGCTTTTTGGAGGCTCAATGGTCGCTACAAGGGTGCAACACATTGCTTGAAAGGATTGATTCTCGAGCTCCCAATTCGGCCAAATATAAAGTCCTGAGAGAAAAGCCTGGGAACCTTATTTTCCTTTTTTTACACTTCCCTTAAAATTTTCCGACCAAACGAGGAAGTCAAAAAGGAGCAATTCGGGCGAAATTCGGGGACGTCGGGCGTCGGGCCCCCCTTGGGCCGATCCGACTGGGCCGGCCGGCCCACCCCGCCGGGGCCGGCCGGTCCGGGCTTTTTGCACACCGCCCTATTTTTTTCGTCCTCGGCCCCATGGGAAAAAGTTGGCCCAGTTAATCTTCGCGAAAAACTCCCGTAAAAGCTAAAAGAAAGAATTATTTACGAAGTTGGTGCCTTGTTTTTCGTCCTAGGCGGGACGTTCGGCTCTTCCTCCATGGTAAAGACGTCAACATGATGAACGGGCACGACATCGGGTTCGTAGTAAACCTTAAGCCGCTGTCCATTCACCACAAATTGATCGTCGTTTATATCCATAATGGTTACCGCTCCGTTGGAGAACACCGAATGCACAACATAAGGTCCGTCCCACTTGCTTTGCAATTTCCCCTTTCCGAAGGTTTTAAACCTCGAATTGTAGAGGAGGACCTTATCTCCTTCTTTGAATTCTTTTTTCTTCAATCTTTTATCATACCACCTTTTGATTCTCTCTTTGTATATGCTTGCGTTTTCATAAGCTTTCAACCTCAACTCCTCTAGCTCGCTTATTTGAATTCTCCGTTTCACCACCGCGGCATCGAGATCAAGGTTCATCTCTTTAATCGCCCAATAGGCTTTATGTTCTAACTCAACCGGAAGGTGGCAGGCTTTTCCATAGACGAATTGATAGGGGGTCATACCTATCGGTGTTTTGAACGCCGTTCGATAAGCCCATAAAGCTCCGTCTAATTTCTTTGACCAATCCTTGCCTCCCTTCTCTATGGTCTTGTTAAGTATGCTTTTTAATTGCCTATTTGACGTCTCCGCTTGTCCGTTGGTTTGTGGGTGATAGGCCGTGGAGACCCTATGCTCAATTCCCAACTTGGACAAGCACTTTTTGAAGTTCTTCCCGGTGAAATGAGTTCCTCCATCACTTATCAAGATTCTCGGTGTACCGAAACGGGGAAAAATCACGTTCTTGATCATAGTGATGGACTCCTCCGTGGAAGCTTTACGACATGGTATAGCCTCTACCCACTTGGATACATAATCAACCATAACAAGTATATACTCGAATCCAAATGAGTTTTTAAAAGGCCCCATGAAGTCTATGCCCCATACATCGAATATGTCGACTTGCAAGTTGTATTTCAAAGGCATAGAATTTCTTTGAGAGATGTTTCCGGTTCTTTGGCATTCGGGGCATGACGCAACATATCTTTTAGTATCTTCATGCATCTCCGGCCAATAGAATCCGCTCGACCATACTTTGGCTTCGGTTCGAAAATGGCTATAGTGCCCACCGTACTCCACGGTGGCACTTCCTTAGAATCTCAAGCCTCTCTTCTCTTGGCACACATCTTCTCATTACTCCATCATTGCCAAGCTTGAAGAGGTATGGTGCATCCCAAAAATATTTCTTGCTTTCGTAAATTATCTTCCTTTGGGTGTTTTTGTCTAGATGATCGAGGGGCATCTTTCGAATTGCTCGAATGATGTCGATCATCCAAGTATCTTTATCAAGCACTCTATAGAGGTGGTCATCTCTCATCTTATCTTCTATGGGCTCTTTATCATCTTGCCCACGATTCATCCTAGACAAATGATCGGCCACAACATTTTCCACCCCCTTTTTATCACGAATTTCAACATCGAACTCTTGGAGAAGAAGGATCCAACGAATCAAATGTGGTTTAGCTTCCTTCTTAGCCAAGAGATACTTTATGGCTGCGTGATCGGTGTAAACAATGACTTTCGAGTTCACGATGTAAGATCTAAATTTTTCGAAAGCGAATACCACCGCTAGCAATTCTTTTTCCGTAGTAGCGTAATTTAATTGTGCCCCACTAAGAGTTTTGCTAGCGTAGTAAACGGCGTGAACTCGGCCTTCCTTTCTTTGTCCCAAGACCGCGCCTACGGCGTAGTCACTTGCGTCACACATGATCTCGAAAGGTTGGCTCCAATCCGGAGGTTGGATGATGGGAGCACTCACCAACGCATTTTTCAAGGTCCGAATGCCTCTAGACACTTCTCATCAAAGTCGAAAGCCACATCTTTTTGAAGAAGGTGCGTTAAAGGCTTAGTGATCTTCGAGAAGTCCTTTATAAATCTTCTATAGAATCCGCATGGCCTAGAAAGCTCCTTAAGGACTTAACATCCGTAGGAGGTGGGAGTTGCTCAACCGTCTCTACCTTAGCCTTGTCCACTTCAATTCCTCTCTCGGATATAACATGTCCGAGCACTATGCCTTGCTTAACCATGAAGTGGCACTTTTCCCAATTTAAAACCAAATCTACCTCCGCACACCTTGTAAGGACCTTTTCTAAGTTTGCTAAGCAATCCATGAACGTCTTCCCGTAAACGGAAAAATCATCCATAAATACTTCAACAATTTCTTCGATGAATTCCGAAAACACGGCCATCATGCAACGTTGAAAAGAGGCCGAGCGTTGCATAGGCCGAAGGGCATCCTCCTATATGCAAACGTTCCGTAAGGACACGTAAATGTTGTCTTATGTTGATCTTCCGGTGAATGGGAATTTGCATGAACCCCGAGTATCCATCGAGAAAGCAAAAATAAGCGTGGTTTGCTAACCTCTCGAGCATCTCATCTATGAACGGTAGGGGGAAGTGATCTTTCTTCGTCGCTTTGTTAAGCTTACGGTAATCAATACACATCCGCCACCCGGTCACGGTTCTTTGCGGTATCAACTCGTTCTTCTCATTCTTCACCACGGTTAAACCTCCTTTCTTCGGCACACAATGTACCGGCTCACCCATTCGCTATGCGGAACCGGTAGATGATTCCGCATCAAGTAACTTGATAACCTCCTTCTTTACTACCTCTCGCATGGCATGGGTTAGCCTCCTTTGGTGGTCCACTACAAGGCTTACATTGGTCTTCCATTGGTATACGATGAGTGCAAAAGGCTGGGCTAATACCTTTGAGATCGTTAATTGAATATCCAATCACCTTCCTATGTTTTTTTAATAAAATCAGCAACGCTTCTTTTTCTTCGGGACTCAACTCGTCGCTCACAATGACCGGATAAGTTTTGTCCGGCCCCAAAAATTCATATTTTAATCCCTTGGGCAAAGGTTTAAGGTCTACTTCGGCACTTGTGGCTCTTCGGCTTGATTTCTCCTATGTCTTCGAACTTCTCTTCCTCCATGCCGCCATCATGCGGCTCTAAGCCTTTTGTTGCTTCCTCTAGTTCTTCATCTTGTTGATTACTAATTTGATTTTCCATCGCTCTTTGCAGCGGGTCTCTAAGGGTTTCAACAAAACAAAGACTATCTATCTCTTCTATTTCTTCATCTTCGGGAGGAAAAGGAGTAAGGTGTTTAGAAGCACGAAGAAAGTTATATGTGTACTTTGTTCCATTAAGGTTCATTGTTACTTTGCCTTCTCCGCATCTAACACGGCATCAACCAACTTAAGAAAAGGCCTATCTAAGATTATATGATCAGAATTACCATGGTAAGCATCAATAACAAAGAAATCGGTTGGTATATAATTTCTGGAGATTTTTACTTTCATGTTGCAAGCAATACCTAGAGGTTTGATAGTTCTACCATCTCCCATAATTAATTTCGTTGATGTTGGAGCTAAGTCTAGGTTGTGGTATTGAACTTTATCGTAAATTTTAGAAGATAGAACACTTACTTGGGCTCCGATGTCGCATAAAGCTTTGCATTGAACTCTGTTGATCTCGCAACTCAAGTGCGGCGTCATCTTCTCTTCTTCTTCGGATCCGATCGAATAAATTTCAGCAAGGCGAGCGTATGGTGATGCTTCGGGCTTGATCCCCCATGATCCTCTTCACCTCGGCAATATGTTCCGGATCCACCACATCATCTCCAAAGAGCTTTTCAAAAATTTCACCGGTGGTTTCAAGGTCGTATGAATTTTCAGCTTTCCTCTCCGGTGGGAAATCGACTTCCAATGCTCTTGCCATTCCCTTTTGATTAGGGAACGGTCTTCTCTTGTCGAATACTTCTCCGTAATCAATAGGAATCCAATCCATTGGTTCGAACTCCCTTAGTGGCTTCGCGCTTGACATGCTTCTCTTGTTCGTCTCATTTGGTGCGACGAAGTCGACGTTTGGTGTAGTTCTTGACTTGATGTGTTCTTGTTCAAGCTTTTCCATGATCAGCTCCTCTTTTGTGACTTCCGGGGTTGCCTCTTTAGAAAAATCAGCAAGCTTCTTCTTCCTTGAATTGAATTCCGGCTCTTCTGCAAGTCTTGTTTCCCAATCTCTTCGCATGGCAGCCGCTTTGCTAACTTTTTGTAGAAGTTGGGCGGCTTCCGTGAGTGTTTTCTCCATGAGATCCCCACCGCACACATTTCGACGTGTCGCATGCAACTAGGGGTTAGGGAAAAGAAAAATGTATGCAAGAGTACGTCACCGGTGAAGCCGAGTTTTGGTCCTTGTTCGATTAATTCATTAAACCTTTCCCGTGCTTGGTCTATCCCTTCCTCTTCTCCTTGCATGAAATTGATCACTTGCCTCCTTAGATGTTGAAGCTTGCTCATTGGAAAGAACTTCTCGCAAAACTTCTTTGTCAACTTGTTCCAATTGCCTTCAACTTCAAAGGACGCAACCGAATACCATGTCTTTGCTTTAGGCAAGTGAGTAGGGAAAGAGATTCCATTTGAACCATTCATCGGGAACTCCTTCTTGACGCACCGTGTTGCATATTGTCGTGAAATCCCTTATGTGTCTATATGGGTTCTCCTCAACCATCCCTTCAAATGGGTTTTCCGCCACCATCTTCATGATCTTGGATTTAATTTCATACTTGGTCGCTTCGAGCTTCGAATCCGACTCTTGTACCTTTATGTCTTCACATCGAGGGCTAGCGTAATCCCTTAATGATTTCTCCGGTTCTTCCACGGGTTGATTAACGAACTCCATCTAGACAATAAGATAAAAACAAAAACAAAAAAAGAAACAAGTGTTTTTCCGATAATATATGTTAGATAAAGCAAATAAAAGATAAACTAAAATATAAAACTAAGTTAGATGCAAATCAAACGATGTAAACTAACTTGCTCCCCGGCAACGGCGCCGTAAAAAGGGGCTTGTTGACGGATAAAAGACGTATCCCTCTATGATCCGCAAGCGTACGGACCCCACACCTTCTTCACCACGGGATTCCCAAGGTTCTTGTCAATCCGCGGAGCAAGGGGATTACAAGCGTTCGATCAACAACGACACACTAGCTACTAAAACCCTAACTACTATTATACTAGAAAAACACTAAACTTCACTAGAGAGAATGATAAACGATCAAGAGAGAAGACACTCGCCCACGGGTCTACGATACTAGAGCATGCAATCGCTTAAAGACATGAAAAACCAATCTAATCTATCGGGGTTGTGACCACGGTTTCGCCCTTTCCCTCCTCTCGTACCGTCACTACGCGAAGGTAATCATGACTAGACCTTTGATGGCCACGGCGTATTGAATGGATCCAAGGAAGCATTGAGGCCTATACTCCCTTTACGGCACGGTAGCTAACCTTTAAGCATTAAAGTATATTCAACACAAGATGATAGACTGATAATCCGACAAAGTGCGATTACATCTCACGATCGATTACAACCCATGGACGAATGAGAAGATTACCCCATCAAGGTGCCGATCATGGCACCGTTGATCATGGTTTCCCCTTCCGCCGTGTCTTCCTCCTCCACGAGAGGGTGCTTCCTTCGAGGTGGTTGATCTCCGGCCCCCGAGATCCTCCTCCTCTCTCTCTAGCTTGTAGATGGCCTTCGGTGCGAATAAACTCCTCTCTCGTCCGTTGGCGGCGCGTCGGGGGTTTTAGGGTCGAAGATCCTTCGAGGGCAAGGAAGACGGGACCGAACCGGTGCCCGAAGTGGGCCGGGCCGATCCGACCGGGCCGGCCGGCCGGTGCCCGCTTCGGCCCGGCTCGGCCGCCCTTTTTGCTCCGTGGGTCCTCGTGCACTTATCTACTTCGCCCCCTCCACTTGGATGATTTTGACGCCGTTATCCTCGCGATCAAGATGGAGGCTCTCTTTGCATGTAGTTTGATCTTTTACACTTCAATCCCGGGGGTGTTCCTCGTAACACTTCGGTCCTCACCACCATTGGAAGTAATTTCGGCGAACTCAAGAACACGAACAAGACTCCATGAATGCTCCTTTGAACTTATTGTGAATCCGTCCTTTATGTCCATGTTTTCCTACATAAACACAACACTTCCAAATGCATGCACAAAGATGAACTTGTTATATGATTAGTGTGCCTAGTGGCGGGTTAGTTCAATAATCAAATCCAAACCAAAGTGTAATGAACATGCTAGGTGCACCAAAATACACCGTCAACAGCAGCATCAGCGGCAAGTGCGTCCGCTTGCTCCATCGCCGCCTCGTCCTCGACGCCCTCCGGGACGACGTAGCCCGACGCCACGGCCTCGAAGTTCACCTCGTAGTGGGACCGCACCACGCCAAAGGCCTTCTGGACGCCCAGGTGAAGCGCGCAATGCACGCGCCTCGAGACGTGCCCGCCAAGGGCGCGCAGACGGCTGGCCAGCGAGCTTCCGGCTTGTGCCTCGCCCTCTTTGACCGCCTGGCAGGTCTCGAGAGCTGCGGCACGCAGCTCCACCAACTCCCACTCGGAGGAGTCATAGGCGGCCTGCAGCGTCTCGGCCCGATTGGTCGCGTGCCCCAGCGCGGTGCGCAGGCCTGGATGTCATGAGCAAAAGAAATCAAGAGGGGAACGGACCCCCGAAGGGAAGATCAACAAAACACAAAACAAAGCGGCAACTTACCTTCGACCAGCTTCCTCTCCCCCTCGAGAGCCTGGCGTCCGCTCTCAACCGCCTGCTGCAAGCTGACGACCGTGGTGCTCTGCTCCTCGAGGGTCCGGACCTGGTCTGCGTTCGAGATGCTGAGGGCGATCAGCTCCCTGTCGAGCTTCGAAACCTCGGCCTCCCGCTCCTCCAGCGACGTCTGCGCTCTCTCGAGAGCGGCATGCTCCCGCTCGAGCACCGACTGGGTGTCAACGAGAGCGGCCCGCTCCTGCTGGAGCTGACCTTCGGCCTCCTGGTGGGCAGCACGCTCCTGCCGGAGCTGCTCCTCCGCCGCGGCAACCGCGGCGACCTTAGCGGTGAGGGCGGCCTTCAACTCTTCAGCTTCCTTGGCCCTCTGCTCGGCCTCCCGCGCCCTCTCCTCGGCCCGGCTCCGCTGGGACTGCACCTCCAGGAGCTCCGCGCGGACCTCCCGGTTCTGGGTCCGGATGGAGAACACCTCCGCCTCCCAGTCGGTCGCCACGGTGCGCGCCCTCTCCAGGTCCCCTCTCGCCTGCTGCAGCGCCTCATCCCGGTCCATGAGGGCCGTGCGAATCCGCTCGATGGCAGAGGGGCGCGCCGTGGATTGCCCCTCCCGCTCCAAAAGCTGGTCACGCAGGGCCTCCGCCCAATACGCCAGCCAGTCATCGTGGGTCCTCAGGGCCTCGGCGAGGGCATCGAGAGCGTCACACTGCTCCCGGAGCTAGCAGAGCTCAGCGCTCGTCTGGGCAAGAGCGTCGTACCTATCGCGGGCGCGGTGCTCCAGCTCTTGCCGCCAGCAAACGGAGACCAATAAGCGTCGAGAAACGAACACGAAGACGACAGAACAAGGAAAAAAGCAACAGCATCATACCTGGAAGACATGCCACGCAGGGCCGTCGTGGATCTGCAGTGCCTCGTTCAGCACTCGGTTGAGCGAAGCACCGTGGCCGTGCAGCTCCTCCCACAGCTGCTACTCCTCTTGGGCGTCGGCGAAGAGGGGGGATGGCGCGTTGACACGCTCCTGCCCCTGCCCCGGGTCCGCTGCTGGACCGCTCGAGCCAGGGGGCGGCGCGGGACGAAGAGGCCTCGACGTCGTGCCTCGAGCCCCCAGCCACCATGTGGCTGTCCCACCGTCTGACGAGTGCCCCCGCCTGAGGCTCGGGGGCTGGTGCGGGAAGGCTTCCCCACTGGTCCCACCCGGGCGGCGGGGTGTCATCGTCGGGAATCTCCACTACCGTCGCCTGGGAGCCGCCGGCGAGGGCGGGGTCCTGCGGCGGCACAACGACCTTCACTGCCGGTTGCGCTACCGCACCGCAGACTCCGGCCCACGCGCGGCGACCTCCGCCTCCGGAAGCACCTCGCCGGCCGCGGGCACCGACGCGCCTCCATGGCCGACGACGCCGGCAACGCCACTACGATTGGCGCCGCCGGCCGCGCCTCCGCCACCGCCCGCGCCTCGCCCACGGCCGGCTCTTGTCGCGCCCTCGCCGCCGCCTACCGCGGCTCCACGGTCGACGCCACCGCCGCGACCCCGAGGCCTCGCCGCGCCTCGTGAGGCCCCGCTCGCCGCCGCCGCCGTGCTTGCGCCGCCCGCGGCACCCTCGACGAGTGCCGCCTAGTAGGGACGGATGCGTCCGCCCTCAGCACCTTGGCCGGTGCGAGGGGGGCACGGTTGGCGCCACCCGGCAGACATGGAGACAAATCGTCAGACCCCCGCCTGTCGGGCACGCGACCCCTCGAAAGACAACCCCTAACCTCAAGGAGGAGAAGGCCCGCTTCCTTTTCCTCGAGGTCCCCGCCGACGTCGTGGGCGCGGCGCGCGGCCCGCGCCTCCAGCCACCTCCATCGCGTGCGCGAGCGCCTACTTGGCACGCGCTGGCGCCTCCGTGGCTCGTGCCGCCTCTATCGCAGACTGCATGGTGGTGGGCTCCTCTGCGCCCACCCCAGGCAATGGTTCTCCTGCCACCGGAGCCGGCTCTGGTGACGGGGGTGCAGGCTCCCACCTGTCGGGGAGAACCTGCCCCCTATCGTCTTCCTCCTCTTCCTCCTCTTTCTCGTCCGATGACGAGTACTCCTCTGTCCCTGGCGAGGAGAGTCCCTGCTGCTCGCGCAGTAGGAACTCCTCGTTCCTCCGCTCCCGGCGCTCCCGTCGCCGTGCGTCGCACTCCCTCTAGCGATCCACTCGCTCCCGCTCTCGCCGCTGTGCCGCGCGCGCAAGCGCGCGGGACCGAGGCGTGGGTGGCTTGGACTTCGCGGCGTTCACGCGCACCATCTGCAGGGGTTGAGCGAAGCCTTAAAACGCACCGGCAACCCAAAAAACCGGCAAAACAAGAAAGGAAGTCAAGAAATCTACTCACCAATTGGCCGACGGGGAGCATCTCGAGCGCCCACAGGGATGCGTCATCATAATGCCCCGGCCTGAGGTCGATGTCACGCTGCGCCCGGGTGGCCGCGTACGACCACGGGAAGGGGTCCCGCAGCAGTCGCGACTCCGCCAACGCGACGGTGTCCGCGTCCTCGCTCATCTCGAAGATGCGGAGCCGCCTCTCCATCAGGGGGCGATCCGCTGGTGGTGGAGGTTGGCGAGGACGCGTCCCGCGGTCACCCGCGGTCCGCCAGCTTCTTCAACGCGGCCACGAGCGAGTCCAGCCGCGCCTGGTGCGAGGGCGGAGACACCCCGTGGTACCAGGAGGCGGCCCTCTCTCCGGAGCACCTTGCGGTGTAGGGGGGGAGGCCGGGGTCGGCGTTGCGGAGGTAGAACCACCCCCGCTCCCAGTCCGCGTTGTTGGAGGTCATCGTGCAGGGGATGTATTCCTCCCTGCGCGAGCTCCGCACCGCGAGCGTCAAGCCGCCGGTGCGCGCCGCAAGGCGAGTCCTCGGCTCCGATGTCGGCAGCATATGCAGCTCCGCAAGGAAGAGGTGGACCCAGAGATCCCAATTCACTAGGATCCCCAGGAAACCTTCACAGACGCTGACGAACGTGGCCGCCTGCGAGATCGCGTTCGGCGTGAAGTTTTGCAGCTCCACGTCGTAGTGGTAGCACAGGCCCCACAGAAAGCGGCTCGCCGGCGCCGCGAAGCCGCGCTCGTGGAAGCGCATAAAGCTGATGATGTAGCCATACGGTGGGTTGGGAACTCGTTCCCTCTCCGACTGCACGATCCACTCCGCAGGCTGCCCATCCACATTTGCCGCCAGCTGGCCGCCGGACACCAGCAGATTCAGGGACAGTGTCGTCGCCGTCGAGCGCTCCCACGCCGGCGAGTCGATGATGGTGATGGGCTGCTAGGGAGCCATACGAATGGACGGGGGGACGAGGAACAGGAGGCAAGAACAGAGGCACAAAGGCAAAAAAGGCTCGAGGGCTAAAGTGCAAGTGGCAGGGATGTCAAATGCTAAGTGCAAAGGTAAAAAACCACCCCTCTTCCGCCTATCGGATTTATAGACCGCGGGGCGTGCTCTCCGGAGCGCACGCCCCGCGTGCATTAACTACAGGTGGAATAGTCCCTCACTGACGAGCGGGGCCCACCACAACCGCGGCGGCCGCACGACTGCACGCGCGCCATCATCACGACGCGGTAACCAGGGGGCCGTGGGAGCGGTCACATCCGCCCGCCCACCTCGCCCACGCCGTCAGCTATGCGCGCGACCGCGACGCCTGAAAGGGCGCGCCCGCGGCACATGGCTATAGCCGTGACTGCGGGCATTAAATGGCCCGGTCCCTTACCAAGTAAGGAGGACTCTCGAGCGGCTCGGGCCCCGAGCTCAAAATAAGTCCGACCCTCGAAGGGTGCGAACACCGACCAGTGGCCTCGAAGCCCGTTCGAAATAAATAGGCGCCATAGGTGCCCTCGATCTACAGAAATTACTGATCAGCAGTTCGAGGGCTGGCACGGCCAAGGACCCTCGAAACCTGCAGATGCGAAAGACGGGGGCACTCTGCTGCTACCCCGCACGGCCCTACTGATCAAGGGTTCGAAACCTGACCCTCGACGGGTTCGAACAGGAGCCCCAGGTCGCCAGAGTCAGGGACGACGAGGGCGCGAGCATTCGAGCCTTTCCTCGAGCCCACTGACTCGAGGGCGCCCCATATGTCGTGTTCGAGAGCCAGCGAGGGCAGCTAGCCGGGGGGATCCCACCGAGGGAGAGCTTCCGCGCCCTCGGTCCCTAGCGAATGGGACCGAGCCCCACCTAGCAAACACCCGCACGCGCTTTAATGGACGAGTCTCTGGACCATGAGCCTACCCTTATCAAACGGGGCATGGGCGTCCACTTGAACCGCTCGCTAACAGCTCAACGAGGAATCCGCAATCCGCGACCCGATCGATGGGGGTTGCAGAAACCTCACCCTCCGTCCCGCGGAGGGACGGCGAGGGCGCGTTTGAAACAAGATGAAGAGCTCGCCCCGATCGCCTCGAATGGGCCCAGGCTCAGGGGCTCGACGCATGGCTACAACTCCTGGGATGCACCGGACGCGAATGGCGCCAGTCGCGCGTGTGTCACCGAAGTCGGCTGAGACATTGCCGATGCCGGTTGGAACACGTACCACGCCCACTGACGAGATTCCGCGATAAAATCCCTGCAGGAGCACACACGCTCCTGCAGGGCTTCGGGGGCTAGACCCGCGGGTCCGCTGACACGGCCCCACGGAAGGCATTTGCAACCAGGGGGAAGAACATCCTATCAGTAGGTGTCAGCATCTGCGGGAGCCTGGCCGGCACACCCACAGATGCTCGGGGGCTACTGTCGGGGACGGCCCTGAGGGTCCCCTAAAAAATCGGGGAATCCTGCTTAAAACCTGCAAAAAACAAAACAAAACACACCTCTAACCTAAGCACGCACACACAGCGCGGCCCACGTTGTGGTGCCCCCGCGGCCCACCAGAGTGGCCCAATCAAGCGCCCCCTCGAGCAAGGTCAGCCTCGCTCGAGGGCTCACGCCCCTCGAGCGGGTTCCGCCTCGCTCGAGGGCTCACGCCCCCTCGAGCGGGTTCCGCCTCGCTCGAGGGTCCCCGCCTCCCTCGAGCGGGCTCCGCCTCGCCCGAGGCTCCCTCACGAGCGCACCTGCTCCCACACACGGGTACGAGCATTTAATGCTCTGACACGGCAGAGCCGCGCCATCACGCGCCTGGGAATCACGCCCCGGCGCTGTTCCGCCAACTCCCTAGGGGAAGCCCATCCCTGCCACTGTGAGGACTGTGCGACGAGGTCGGTGTCAGCTCCGTGACACTGTGCCGCCCACTCCTGTACGGCCAACGCACCGCGCCCTCGAAGGGGGGCCGGTCACACCCTCGAACCTCCTTCTCGTGACTCTGCAGGGTCAAACCGTGACGTCAGGCCGGCGGGAGCACCATCCCCATCGCCGCCGGCGCCCCGTGCGGCCATCCCCGCCCCTGCAGCGCCACGTCGTGCACTGCTGCAACCACTCCAACGCTGTTGGGCACGCGGGGACGGGACGCCGCCACGCCTGCCACTGTACCCCATACGGATCACCGTCAACGGCTTCCTCAAGCCCGCCTGGAGACGCCCCGGTCAACCACTACGCCTTCACCCTCGAAGCTTCCCCTGTTCAAGTACAGGGCATGCCACGACGCCGAGACCGGAGCAAGGTTCGCCAGGACGACCGCCAACTCCCCGGCATTGTACGCCATACCTCCACACGTAGCTAAACAGTGCGGCGTGCCTGTAAATCACCCTCTTCTTGGTCTATAAAAGGAAGGTGACCCCCCTCGTCGCGGGGAGAGAAGACATCAGATACGGGACCACGGGCTGTGATCGCTCACACGCTCCCCGTCTTCCCCACGATATTGGCACTCGCCTCAATCATTCCACCTGAGACTTGGAGGTCGCGCCTCATCTCCCGCCTCGCTTGTAGCCGCCCCACTACAGGTACCCCGGTGCGAAGCAATACAGTGCCTCGAGCACGCCCCTGCTGGACGTACGGCCCCGGCTGAAACCAGGATAAACCAAGTGTCTTTAGTTGCTTAGCACCGACCATCGAGGGACATATCTCAGCGCTTATTACTAGTTAGTGTCGGGACTACATTCCGCACCAACAATTTGTTTCAACTGGCATCGGCGATGTTCCAGCCGGCTTCGATCACACACGCATGACTGGTACTTCTTGCGTTCGGTGCACCCCGGGAGGTGTAGCCGTGCGTCGAGCCCCCGAGCCTGGGCCCATTCGAGGCGATCGGGGTGAGCTCTCCGTCTTGTTTCAAACGCGCCCTCGTCGTCCCTTCGCGGGGCGGAGGGTGAGGTTTCCACAACCCCCATCGATCGGGTCGCAGAATGTGGATTCCTCATTGAGCTACTATCGGGTGGTTCAAGTGGACGCCCATGCCCCGTTCGATAAGGGTTGTCTCGTGGTCTGGAGACTCGTCCATAAAAGCACTCGCGCGGGTTTGCTAGGTGGGGCTCGATCCCGTTCGCTAGGGACCAAGGGCGCGGAAGCTCTCCCTCGATGGGATCCCCCCGACTAACTGCCCTCGCTGGCTCTCGAACATGACATGTGGGGCGCCCTCGAGCCGGCGGGCTCGAGGATAGGCTCGAATGCGCGCACTCGTCGTCCCTAACTCTGGCAATTTGGGGCACCTGTTCGAACCCTTTGAGGGTCAGGTTTCGAACCCCTGATCAGTAGGGCCGTTGCGGGGCGGCAGTCAGTTGCCCCCGACTTTTGACATCTGCGGGTTTCGAGGGTTCGCGGCCGGACCTACCCTCAAACCGCTGATCAGTAATTCTCGTAGATCGAGGGCATCTGTGGTGCCCGTTCACGCTGAGCGAGTTTCGAGGCCACTGGTCGGTAATCGCACCCTTTGAGGGTCGGGTGTTTCGAGCCTTGTGCTCGGGTCACTCGAGGGTCGTCCTTACTTGGTAAGGGACCGGGCCATTTAATGCCCACAGTCGCGTCCACAGTTCTGCGCTGCGGGCACGTCTTTTCTGGCGCCGCGGCCGCGCGCGTAGTGGGCGACGTGGGGCGGACATGACGGCCCACCGCGGCTCTTCGGTTGCCGCGCCGTAATGATCGCGCGCGCGCGTGCGCCTGGCCACTCCAGTCGTGGTGGGTCCCATCCGTCAGTGACTGGGCCGTTCGCCTGCAGTTAATGCATGCAGAGCGTGCGATTCGGGGAGCGTGGCTCCATGGATCTATAAATCCGAGGGGGAGTGTGAGGTGAATCTTTACCTCAACACTTAGCGCATGTCATCCTCGTCCCTTCTGCTTTCGGCCCAGAGCTGCGCTCGCTCCTTCGCTATCGCATAGCACTCGCTTCGCGCTCCGCGCTCCTTCGCCAATCCGCATGGCTCCCCCGCAGTCCATCACCGTTATTGATCTGCTGCCGTGGCCGTGCTCGACGGCGATGAGGCTGGCCCTGAGCGAGTTGGTGACCGCCGGCCAGCTGGCAGCAAACGAGGACGGGCGCCCCGCGGCGTGGATTGACCCACCGGCGACGGACCGGAAGCCCAACCCGCCGCACGGGTACGTCGTCAGCTTCATCCGCTTTCACAAGCGCGGCTTCGCGATGCCGGCGAGCCGCTTCTTGCGCGGGTTGTGCTTCCACTACGGTGTGGAGCTGCACAACTTCGCGCCAAACGCGATCTCGCAGGCGGCCACATTCATCGGCGTCTGCGAGGGATTCCTGGGGATCCCAGTGAACTGGGATCTCTGGGTCCACCTCTTCCGCGTGGAGATGCACACCGCCACCACGCCGGAGCCGAAGATGCGCCGCGCGGTGCGGGCCGGCGGCGTGACGATCGCGGTGCGGGAGACGCGCAAGGAGCTCTACATCCCCTGCACGATGACCTCCAACAACACCGAGTGGGAGCAGGGGTGGTTCTACCTCCGCAACGACGAGCCTGGCCTGCCGCCTTGGACCGGCAAGGTCGTGAGGGAGAAGGCCGACTCCTGGAGGCACGGCCTGCCGCCTTCCTCTCGTCAAGACCGGCTGGACTCAGCCTTGAAGGCGCTGAAGGCTCTGGTGGACGTCGGGCTGACCGTGGCCTCGGTTCTTGCCAACCTCCACCACAGGCGGATCGTCCCTCTCATGGAGAGGCGGCTCCGCATTTTCGAGATGGAGGAGACGGCCGACCCCGTGGCGCTGGCGTAGTCGCGGCTGCTGCCAGATCTCTTCCCGCGGGAGTATGCCGCCACGAGGGCGAGGCGCGCCGTCAACCTCAAGGCCATGAGGGCCGACGACACCGCGCTTTAGGCGTTCACCATGCTCCCCGAGGGCCCGCTGGTGAGTAGGGTTCCCAGCCCTCTTTAGTCTATTGATTCGTGGAGCAGCGTCGCAGTTCTGGAGTTTCGCTCGCCCCTGCAGGTGATGGCCGTCAATGCTGCGCGGTCCGACCCGCCCACGCCCCGAGCCCGAGCGCACACGCGCTGCGCAGCGGCGGGAGCAAGAGCGGGCGGCGCGCAAGAAGGAGAAGAGGATCCGGCGATGGGAGCGCCGGGAACAGAGGAGTGAGAAGTTCCGGCTGCGCGAGCAGCAGGGGCTCTCCTCCCCCACGACTTCAGAGTACTCGTCGTCGGACGAGGAGGAGGAGGAGAGCGATGGGGGACGGGCTCCCCTCGAGAGATGGGAGCCTTCGCCCCCCTCGCCCAGAGCCGCGGAGGCGGCAGAGGAGACGACGCCCCGGGCGGCGAGGGAGCGCCCGCCGCCGGGCGCCCTACGAGAGAGGCGACGAGCGCCGCGAGGCACCGGCGCGCGCCGCCGGGACGACCGGGGGCGAGGCGGTGGCCACGCCGGCGGTGGCTACAGCGCCCGCCGAGCCCCTGAGGAAGAGGAAGCAGGGATTCTCCACCCTGAGGTAGGCGATCGCTCCCCCATAGACATGTCTTTTAGATCAGCGGAGCTCAACTTTCTTGTCTTCGCGTTCGCAGGGTGGCGCCCACCGTGATCCCTCTCGCACCTTCCAAGGTGCTGAGGTCAGACGCGGCCATCCCCACCAGGCGGCGCTCGTCGAGGGCTTCGCGGGCGACTGCGAGTACGACGACGGCGGCGAGCAAGGACTCGCGTGGGGTGGCTGCGGCCGCGGAGCCGTAGCTAGCGGCGACGACCACGGAGCCGCGACGGCCGCGGCGGCCGTGGAGGCACAGGCAGGCGGCGATGGTCGCGGAGCCGCGCGCAGCCGCCGACAAGCGCGGAGCCGCGGCAGCGGCGATGGCTATGGCGGCGACCATGGCCATGGTGGTTGTTGCGCCGTCGACGCCGCGGCGCCCCGTCGCCGGCAGCCCCGCAGTAGTGGTGGTGGAGATTCCAAATAACGATGTTCCTCCACCGGCCGGGATCGGTGGGCGAGCCCGCCGCGCCGCCCCCGAGGCCTCGGCGGGGGCGCTCGTGGCCGGGGGCGACGTCGACGCGGTGTTGGGGCGCCCGCCGGACGGCACCGGGCCTCATCGTCGCGCGTTGGACCCGCGGCGCACCCGGAGCAGGAGCGGGAGCACGCCAGCGCCCCGCCGGCCCACTTCGTCGACGCCCAGGCGGAGTAAGGATTGTGGCAGGAGCTCTGTGACCACAGCGCTTCGCTCAACCGGGCGTTGAACGAGGCGCTGCGGATCCAAATTGGTCCCGCGTGGCGTGTCTTCCAGGTAAGTTGGGTTTTGTCAAGTTTCGCAATTTCTCCTCCCACTCTCTTTCGCGTTCATGCTTTTCCTGACGCCGCTCTTCTCGCCTTGCTTGTTAGCGGCAGGAGCTGGAGCGTCGGGCCCGATAGAGATATGACGCCCTCGACCGCCTCGACGTCGACCTTCACTGGTACCAAGGGCAGTACGAGGCCCTGGACGCCCTCATCGAGGCCCTAAGGTCGCCGGACCGGTGGCTGGTGTACAGGGCTGAGGCCTTGCTGGACCTGCCTCCGTAGAAGGATGCCCAGGCCGCGGGAGGCGCCTCCGCGGTCGAGAGGGTGAGGACGGCGCTGGTGGAGCGGGACGACGTGTTGCGCAGGGCCCGCGAGGACTTGGCGGGGGCGCACTCCGCCGCGGCGGCGTGGGAGGCCGAGGTCGTCACCGCCCGCGCCCAGTTCCAACGGGATCGTGTGGCCCTCGAGGAGGCCAAGGGGCTGAAGACGGCCCTGGCGAACAAGGCTGCCGTGCTCGCCGCGACAGAGGAGCAACTCCGGCAGGAGCGAGTCACACGCCAAGAGGCGGAAGGCCAGCTTCAGCAGGAGCGGGCCTCTCTCGTCGAGGCTCGGACCGCGCTTGGCGCGGAAGGAGGCGCTGAGCCAGCTCCAGCAAGAGCGCGCCACGCTCGAGGGGGCGCAAGTGACCCTTAAGGAGCGAGAGGCTAAGGTGTCGAGGCTCAACAGGGAGCTGGTCCAGATCAGTATTTTGCACGAAGATCTGCGCCAGTCCCTCGAGCAGCAGGAGGCCACGATCCTTAACCTGCAGCGCCAGGCCGAGGAGGCGCGCCAGGCCGAGGAGGCGCGCCAGTCCCTCTAGGGGGAGAAGAAGCAGGTCGAAGGTGAGTTTACTTTCGTCCGCTTTTTTGCTTGTCGATTTGTTCTTTTGGGATTCACTCCCAACATTGTTTCTCTTTGTTTGTGGCTTTCAGGCCTGCGAACCGCCCTGGGGAATGTGACTACCCAGGCCGAGGCCGTGCAGACGACCTACAACTCCTCTCAACGGGAGTTTGAGGAGCTGCGGGCCGCCGCCCTCGAGACCTGCCAAGGGATCGAGGAGGGCGAGGCGCAGGTCGGGAGCTCGCTGGCGAGCCTTCTGCTCACCCTCGGGGGGCACGTCTCCCAGCGGATGCGTCGTGCCCTCCACCTTGGCGTCAGGAAGGCCCTCGGCGTGGTGGGGTCCCATTACTAGGTGGACTTCGAGGCTGTGTCCTCCGGCTACGTCATCTCGGTCGGCGTCAAGGATGAGGAGGCGATGAACCGCGCGGACGCGCTCGCCGCCCCTGCTGCTGACGCGCCTGCCGAGGACTTCATGGAGTTCTTGTTCCCAGATGCCCCCGGCGCCGACGATCCTCAAGCCTGAAGACCACCGGGCATCGAGCCCTTTTTGTTTAAGTGTTAGCGTTTGGGCCTCGTGGCCATGTAATGTACAATTACTTGATTGAGACATTTCTTGTGAATATAAGTAAAGTTTTTTATTTCGCTTGTCAAGCCGTTCCGCTGCTCTTTCCTTGACTTAGGCAAATCTGAGGTAGAGAATTTCGATTTCACGAGTGGCCCGCTGGCCAGAGGCGAGGGAGAAGGGCCGTATCCTGCTGGAGGCGTAGGCTATCTTCGACTAGCGCGTCTTTCCCGCTTGGCTATCCGCGCTCTATCTGAACTTGCCCGAGGCTTAGGTTGAGGCGTAGTTGGCAAACTTGCGAGTTTTTGCGAAAAAATGGGACCATTTTTTTGGGGGGGGGGATGCCCCCCGTAGTAGCCCCCGAGGGTGACTTGGTTTTCTGGGGAAAGCCAAGTTGCCCTTTAACTTTATTAACTTGCTGATATTTACATCTAAACTGCCAACTGGGGTTTTGGGCATGTAATTTGCAACAAAAAACTTGGAAATCCTCGCTAAGGGTAGAAGCGACGTAGCTGCTGGATGTTCCAAGCGTTGGTGAGTTCTTCTCCATCTTCGTTGGCCAGCTTGTATGTGTCGGGCTTGAGCACCTTCACCACGATGTAGGGTCCTTCCCACGGGGGCGACAACTTGTGGCGGACTCGATTGTCCTGGCGCAGCCTCAGGACCAGGTCCCCCTCGCTGAAGTCCCGGTGCCGTACCTTTCGAGCTTGGTAGCACCTTAGGACTTGCTGGTATCTTGCGGAGTGCATTAGGGCCACGGTGTGGGCCTCGTCCAGTTGGTCCAGCGAGTCCTCGCGAGCTCGTTGGTTGGTGCCTTCATCGTAGCCTCGAACCCTGGGCGACCCGTATTCCAAGTCTGTGGGGAGGACAGCTTCCGCGCCGTAGACCAGGAAGAACAGGGTGAACCCAGTGGCCCTGCTTGGGGTGGTCCTAAGGCTCCACACAACCGCTGGTAGCTCTTGGAGCCATTTTCGACCAGACTTGTTCAGTCGGTCGAAAATCCTGGGCTTGAGGCCTTGTAGGATCATGTCGTTGGCACGCTCCACCTGACCGTTGGTCTGTGGATGCGCCACGGCTGCCCAGTCCACGCGGATGTGCAATTTGTCGCAGAACTCTGAATTTTCTGCCCGTGAATTGGGACCTGTTGTCGGTGATGATGTAGTTGGGCACTCCAAAGCGGTAGACGATGTCGGTGAAGAACGTCACCGCCTGCTCCGCCCTGAGATTCGTGATGGGGCGCACCTCTACCGACTTGGAAAACTTGTCGATGGCGACCTGTAGGTGGGTGTAGCCCCAGGGCGCTTTTCGCAAGGGCCCGACGATGTCCGGCCCCCACACGGCGAAGGGCCATGTGACGGGGATGGTCTGCAGGATGTGCGCAAGGAGGTTGGACTTGCGGGCGTAGAACTGGCACCCTTCGCAGGTGTGCACGATCTCGCTGGCGTCGGCGACCACGGTGGGCCAGTAGAAGCCTTGGTGGAACGCGTTGCCCACAAGGGTGTGCGGCGCTGCGTGGTGGCCGCACACGCCCGCGTGTATGTCCCGAAGGAGCTCGCGCCCCTGAGGGATGGGTACGCGTCGCTACAGGACGCCGGACACGACGCGCTTGTACAGCTCGTCGTCGACGAGAGCGAACCACTTGGCCATCCTGGCGATGCGCCTAGCCTCGGATCGGTCCGAGGGGAGCTCCCCTCGATCCATCCAGGCAATGTACTTATCGCGCCAGTCCCCCTCGTTGGGGGCTAGCTCCGTATCCATGGCCTCGGCCTCATCGGTGTCGTACCCTTCGAGTAGGGAGAGCACATACGCCTCGTTTGAGGGGTCCTCGTCCATAGGCTCTGCGCCTGTTGGACTCGAGGGAGCCCCCGAGGGTTCTTCGCGGCTCGAGGGGCATGGCTTGATGTTGACGGACGGCTGGGCGACGTCCCACGCAAAAACATTCGAGGGAACGGTAATTCGTCCCGACGCGATTTTGGCGAGCTCGTCCGCCTCCTCGTTGTACCGGCGAGGCACGTGGTTGAGTTCTATGCCGTAGAACTTGTCTTCGAGGGCTCGCACGGCTTTGCAATATGCCTCCATCTTGTCGTCGTGACAGCTCGCATTCTTCATGACCTGGTCGCTCACGAGCTGCGAGTCTCCCCTCACGTTGAGGCGTTTTATGCCTATCTCAATGACGATTTTGAGGCCGCACAGGAGGGTCTCATACTCGGCCATGTTGTTTGACGTGGGGAAGTGGAGACGCACTGCGTATCTCATGTGCTCCCCGAGGGGTGAGACGAAAAGCAGGCCCGCGCCCGCGCCTGTCTTCATCACCGACCTGTCGAAGTAGAGGGTCCAGCACTCGGCCTGGATCTATGGCGGTGGCAACTGCGTGTCCGTCCATTCAGCGACGAAGTCCGCCAAGATCTGGGACTTGATCGCTTTGCGTGACGCGTAAGCTAGTGTCTCGCCCATCAGCTCTACCGACCACTTGGCAATCCTGCCTGCTGCATCCGGATTCCGGATGATCTCTCCCAACGGAAAGGAGACCACCGTGACCGGGTGAGCCCCGAAGTAGTGACGGAGCTTGCGCCGCGCGGGGACCACCGTGTAGAGCATCTTTTGGACCTGTGGATAACACGCCTTTGTCTTGGACAGAACCTCGCTGATGTAGTATACCGGCCATTGGACTGGCAGGGCGTGCCCCTCCTCCGTGCGCTCTACCACGATGACGGCGCTGACCACCTGGGTGGTCGCGGCGACATAGAGGTACAGAGGTTCGCCGTCCTGAGGGGGGATGAGAATCGAGGCGTGGGCGAGCGTCGCCTTCAACTTGTCAAGCGCCTCTTGGGCCTCGACGATCCAGGAGAACCGCTCGTGTTTTTTCAGGAGTCGGTAGAGGGGCAGGCCCTTCTCGCCGAGCCGCGAAATGAAGCGGCTCAAGGCGGCGAGGCACCCCAACACCTTTTGGACCCCCTTGAGCTCTCGAATCAGACACATTCGCTCGAGGGCAACAACCTTTTCGGGGTTGGCCTCGATGCCTCGCTGCGAGACGATGTATCCCAACAACATGCCTCGCGGCACACCGAAGACACACTTCTCGGGGTTCAACTTCACCCCGTTGGCCCGTAGGCAGCTGAACGCGATGCGAAGGTCGCCAACCAGGTCGTCCGCCTTCCTGGTCTTCACGACTATATCGCCTACGTATGCCTCAACGGTCCGCCCGATGTGATCCCCGAAAATGTGCTGCATACATCGCTGGTATGTAGCGCCTGCATTTCGGAGACTGAACGACATTGTTACGTAGCAATACATCCCGAACAGCGTGATGAACGAAGTCGCGAGCTGGTCGGACTCCTTCATTTTTATTTGGTGGTACCCGGAATAGGTGACAAGGAAACACAAAAGTTCGCACCCGGCGGTCGAGTCAACGATTTGATCGATCCATGGCAAAGGAAAACGGAACTTTAGGACATGCTTTATTTAAACTAGTATAGTCTACACACATCTGCCACTTCCCATTCTTTTTCTTCACTAATACGGTGTTAGCTAGCCACGTAGGGTGGAACACTTCCTTGATGAATCCGGCCTCGAGGAGCTTCCACAGCTCTACTCCGATCGCCCGGCGCCGCTCTTCGTCAAAACGACGCAGCCGTTGCTGCACGGCGCGGGAGTGAGGTAGGATGTCAAGGGAGTGCTCGGCGACCTCCCTCGGAATGCCTGGCAAATCCGAGGGGCTCCACGCAAAGATGTCGGCGTTAGCGCGAAGGAAGCCGACGAGCACCACTTCCTATTTCGGGTCGAGGGTGGAACTAACCCTCAACGCCTTGCCCTCGGGGGCAGCAGGGTCGAGGGGCACCTCTTTGGTTTACTCGGCGGCCTCGAAGCTGCCGGCGTGTTTGGCGGTGGAGTCGAGGTCCTCGTTGACCAGCTTCTCCAAGTTCGCCACAAGCGCTTCATCCACCGCTAGAGCCTCCGCGTGCTCCACGCACTCGACGTCGCAGTCGAATGCGTGCTCGATCGACGAGCCCACAGTGATGACACCCTTGGGCCCCGACATCTTCATCTTGAGGTAGGTGTAGTTGGGGACTGCCATGAACTTGGCGTAGCACGGCCGCCCAAGGATGGCGTGGTACGCGCCTCTGAACCCCACCACCTCAAAGGTGAGCGTTTCCTTGCGGAAATTGTCTGGTGTGCCAAACCAGACTGGCAGGTCGATCTGCCCGAGGGGCTGAACGCGCTTGCGCGGCGCAACGCCATGGAACGGTGTCGTGCTGGGCCGCAGCTGGTCCAACCCGATCCCCAACAGGCGCAGAGTGTGCGCGTAGAGGATGTTGAGGCTGCTGCCTCCGTCCATCAGCACCTTCGAGAACCGTGTGTTCCCGATGACCGGGTCGACCACCAGCGGGTACTGACCCGGGTTGGGAATGCGGTTCGGGTGATCCTCATGGCTGACGGTGATGGCGTCCTCCGACCAGTCGAGGAACGAGGGAGGCGCCTTCTCCGCGGCGAGGACCTCGTGCCGCTCCCGCTTGCGCTGGCTGGTGGACATGTCGACGGTTGGCCCCCCGAAGATGAGGAAGACGTTCTCCACCGCGGGGAAGCCACCGGCGTCGCCGTCACCCCTATCCTTCTTGGCCTCGCCGTCCTTCGCGGTGGCGCGGCCGTAGAACCTCTTGAGCATGTCGCACTACTCGAGGGTGTGGTTGACCGGCGTCTTGTGGTAGGGACATGGCTTTTTCAGCATGTCGTCGAATACCCCAGGGCCTCGAGGGGCCGGTCGAGGGCCCCGTCGAGCTGGGTCAACAGCAAGGGACTCGTCGACGTCGTCGTCACGACCCTGCTCGCGCGCCTCGCGGCGCGGCTTCTTCCCTTTCTTGCCCCGCTTGTGCTTCTGCTAGGGGTCCTTGGACTTGCTGCCCTCCGTGAGCGCGTCGTCCGTGTGCTTGCCTTTCTTCCCGTCGAAGATCGCCCCCACCGCCTCCTCGCCAGAGGCAAAGCTGGTGGCGATGTCGAACAGCTCGTTCGAGTCGGCCGGCGGGCTGCGCCCGAGCTCGCGTACAAGGTCCCGGCACGTGGTGCCCTCGAGGAAGGCGTGCACGATCTCGGACTGGGCCACGCTCGGGAGCTCCGTGCAGCGCTTGGAGAAGCGTCGTATGAAGTCCCGGAGCGACTCGCCGGGCTTCTGGGTGCACGCGCGCAGGTCCCAGGAGTTTCCAGGGCGCACGTACGTACCCTAGAAGTTCCTCACGAAGGTGCGTACCAGATCATCCCAGTTGTGGATCTGGCTAGCCGGCAGGTGCCCGAGCCATGTCTGCGCCGAGTCGGCGAGGTGCAGGGGTAGGTTACGGATGATGACCTCGTCGGTGGTGGCCCCGCCCAGCTGGCACGCCAGGCGGTAGTCGTTGAGCCATACGCGGGGGTCCGTCTCCCCGTTGTATTTGTCGATCGACGTGGGCTGGCGGAAGCGTTGAGGGAAGCTCGCTGTGCGGATCTCCCGGCTGAACACGCGGGTTCCCGGGGGCTCCGGTGTCGGCGAGCGGTCCTCTCGACTGTCGTAGCGCCCGCCCCGTCGAGGGTGGTAGCCCGCCGTTGCCTGCGTCTCCGCGTTGCCCGTCCGCCGGGCGTTGATGACGTTGCGAGCGTCGCCATCTTGGGCCCGCCCGCGCGTGTCGAGGATCTGCTCCTTGTTCGGCATGCGCCATGGGTTGGAGGGGCGTTCCGCTGCGCCTCCCGCATGTACCGATGGTTCGGGGCCTTGCGCGCGTCTGTCGTCCCGCGCGCTCCCCTGCTGACGGATGCGGGACGCCGAGCTTTCGGCCTGCTGAACGACCGCTTGCTCGATGAGCGCCTGCGCCTCGCGGTGCAGGTTCCGCGCCTCGGGCGTCGAGGGGCGGGCATGGCCCGTAGCAGTGTTGCAGCGGCAATGAGCTTCTGGCTCGCTCGCGGGGGCGTGTTCGGGTCATCGACGTTGAAGTCGGCGTTGATGCGATCGCGGGCTTGTCTGCCCAACTCGCATGCGCGTTCACTGTGCGCGGAGGCTTCCCCGGCGATGGAGGCTCGAAGCAGCCGCATCGCGCGGTGCTCCTCCGCGAGCTTGGCTTCAAGCTCGCGTGCTTGAGCCAGTTGTGCGTTAACGTCGGCCCCCTTGGCGGTGAGGGGGGAGGAGCGTTTGGCCCCGCACCCTGGTGCGGTCCAGTTCCCGGGCCGGGGGGGAACCTCTCCGTCGCCGCTTCTGCCGCGTTCGCCGCGTTTGCTTGGTCGTTGGTGATCAGGACGAAGCACTCCCGTGCGGGGTCGTAACTCCCAGCGCTGGAGTCGTCGGAGTAGCTAAACCACTAGTCCGCGACGTCTAGGAACCGTCAGAACATCACTAGGTTCGGCACCCCGGAGAAGTCCCACTCTGCGTACCCGTGCGAAGTGGCGGGTGGTAGACGACTCGTCGGCGGCGGAAGCGCTGGGGTCCCTGACGGCCAGAACATGGCGGCCAGGGCGAACCCTACGCGTCGCCGCGTCGATGTTGGTGGAGGCGACGTATGCCGTCGTGGCGCCGCGCAGACTGATGGGGAAGCATGGCCCCGAGACCGAGCGTTCTCCCGTCGGGGCGGCGACTATCTCGCCGGTGGTCGCGTCGAGTTGTGAGGCGACGCGCGCGGCGCGCCGGCGCTCCATCCGCGCTTGTCGCGAGCGCCGGCCGGAGCATCAACGGCGCCGAGGCGCCGAGGCGCCCGCGGCATCCGTGCCGGGGGGCGTTGGTGTCCCCGCGACAGGTGCAACGGGGACGGGGCTGGCCCGGTTTGCCGCCGCGCACGGAGCTCGTCGCGGTTGGTGATGCGCATGAGGTAGTCGTTCCCCGTGGCCTGAAAGTTCAGGCTCCCGAACCGTATTTCGAATCCGGCCGGGAGGGGGTCCAAGCTGCCCATGGAATACCTCTGGCCGCGGTACTCGGTGCGAATCACCATCGAGAGGGCTGGTGACGAGCCGATCTTCAGCGCGTCCCCCTACCCGGTGCGCCAACTGTCGGTGCGGAAAGTAGTCCTGACACTAACTAGTAATGAGCGCTGAGATCTACCTCTCGATGGGCCGATGCTAGCAACTAATGACACTGGGTTTATCCTGGTTCCGGCCGAGGCCGTACGTCTAGCAGTGGTGTGCTCGGGGCACTGTATTGCTTCGCACCGTGGTGCTCGTAGAGGGGGGCTACAAGCGTGGTGGGAGAGGAGGCCTGGCCTCCAAGTCCCAGAGGTATTGATTGAGGCAAGTGCCAATATTGTGAGGAAGGCGGAGAGCGTGAGGGTGATCGTTGTCCGTCGTCCCGTCTCCCCTGCGGCTGGGGGACTGCCCCTCCTTTTATAGGCCATGGAGGGAGCAGTTTACATGCGTGCCGCACTATTTCCCTACGTGTGGAGATATGGCGAGCAGTGCCACGGAGCTGACGGCCGTCCTGGCGAATCCTGCTCCAGTCGAGGCGTCGTGGCGCGTCCTGTGCTCGTACAGGAGCGGCTAAAAGGGTGGCGGCGTAGTGGTTAGTCGTCTGGCTGCCGTCCGTGGGCCGATTCGAGGGTGCCGTTGACGGGGGGGCCGTACGTGGCACAGTGGCAGTTGTGGCGACGTCTTGTCCCCTCGTGCCCCAACAGCGTCGGGATGTCGTCACAGTGCCCGGCGTGGTGCCGCAGTGGCGGGGATGGTCGCACAGGGTTCACAGCGACGGGGATGATCGATCCCGCCGGCATGACGTCACGGCGTGGCCCTGCGTAACCACAGAAAAGACATTCGAGGGTGCTGCCCCCCCTCGAGGGCTTGGCGCGTTAGCCGTACAGGGGTAGGCGGCACAGCGTCACGGAGCTGACACCGGCCTTACCGCACAGTGTTACACAGCGGCGAGGATGGCCTCCCCCAGGGAGTTGGTGAAACAGCACCGGGACGCGATTCCCGGGCGTGCCAGGGTCGTGGCGTTCGTCCTGCGGTGTCAAAGCATTAAATGCCCATACACGGGGGGCAGGAGCGTGGGCAACGTGCGTGCAGGTGCCCTCGAGCGAGGCGGACCTCGCCCGAGGGGGCGTTAAGGCCCCAAGCGAGGCGGACCTCGCCCGAGGGGGCGTGTAGCCCTCGAGCGAGGCAGACCTTACTCGAGGGGCGTTCCGCTGTGCCGCCCTGCGGGCCGCGGGGGCCACCAGGGTCGTGGTCGTGTCGTGCATGCGCTTTAGGTGCGTGAGTTGATCCGTGATTCACGTTTTTTCAGGTTTTAAGCGGGTTTCCCCTGGTTATTTAGGGGACCCTTATGGCTGTCCCCGATAACCCCTAAATCTAAATCATATAGTTATAATAAGATCTTAAAGTGCATCAATATAAATTTTAAAATTACTTTTTTCTATAATTATTAATATATTATTTATGTTTTTTCTCAAAAATATATTATTTATGTTATTATTTATATAGAAAATATTTCCCATAATGTGTATCATCATATACTCATATATTCATGAATGAGAGACAGATAAGAATATCAAATTTTATGTTGTTCATAGCTTAGATTATAGTGTTCAATTAGATACAAATCAAACACATATAGAGGTCCTATGCTAAGGGAAAAAATTGTTACTAACTAGACCTATTACAATTATTAGAATATATAATAGATGAATGAGAGTATGACATAGATAATTATAATTATTATTAACTATTTGTAGCCGGTGCGATTCCACGGGTTGATAGACTGGTTTCAACGGAGTAAGCATGCAGCAATGCTGCTAAACTATTCGAGCTAACACATGCATTTTCACAGTTCCGTACGCATCACAAGTTCACAACTCGAAAGCAACGCCGCCTGCAACTCTGCTTATCATTGGAGTATAGTGGGGGTTAAGAACTGCCTGGTATTATTCTGCTAGAATCTGAAATGAGATTTTCAGTCATTTCGTTGTTAGGAGTACAAGATAGTTCAAACAAGGCCGGGAACTGATTACTGATGATCAGCTCATGAGCTCAATCCTGACGCCTCCGACCTTCACCGTGCCCTTGCCCATGCCCTGCCGGGGCACGAGGGTCACCTCCACGCTCTCCTCATCCTCGGCCTCGAGGTCCTCGAGCTGCTCGCTCAGCGCGAGCCGCAGCGTGGTCTTGATCCCTATCCCCTTCTTGCCGCGCCCATGCCCGTGCCCGTTGTCCCCGTGCCGGTGCGGCACGTTCACGAAGCTCCCTGCGAGCTCTCGACCGCCGGATCCCACCGCGCCGTGGTCCGCGGCGTTCACAAACACGTCGAACTTGGCGGCCACGTTCCGGTCCACCTCGATGCCGTCGATGACGAGCACCTCCTCCTTGGACGCCTTCTCCACCTCGCTCCTCCTTGCCGCGACCGGCCTCTTCACCGTCACGCTCGTCGCCTCGTCCAGCGTGATGGGGAACTTGCTGGCCTTCTTCGCGCCGGCGCCGGCGGCCTGCGCCGCGGGCGTGAGGAGCGAGTCCGCCCTACGCGACGCCGTCACGGTCGGCCTGGCCGCCGTCCACGGCAGCGGCACGTCCTGGTACCGGTACCCCAGCGCGCCGGTGTCGAGCACGTCGCGCACTCGGATGCGCACGAGCTTGGGGGTCTCGTCGTAGAAGAGGAACGAGGCGTCGAGCCAGTCCGGGTCGGTGAGGTCGGTGCGGCGGCGCCGCGCGTCGTCGAGGCCCTTCCAGACGGTCCACATGCGGTCGATGTTGGCGTGGTGCGCGTAGAAGAGTGGGTCCATCCCTGCCGAGTAGAAGTTGCCCATGTCCTCGCGGGACGGCTGGCTCGGGTCGCCGCACCAGATGTGCACCGGGCCGTGCGGGATGTTCTCCACCGGCCCTGGCCCCTGGTTCGGCTCGTCGCCGGCGCGGTATGCGCCGCCGAAGAAGAGCGACGGCGTCGGGCTCAGCGACACCATCTGTCCAGCCCATCGATGTTGCCATGCACGTCAACAAATCCGATCAGCTTTATCATCTGACGAGATGCCGGTGAGGTCATCTTTTTCTGTGTCAGTTTCATATGTTACCACACGTGCGTGCACCTACCTGACGGTACATGACCCGAAGGTTTTGATCGATCTGCTGGTTGTCGGTGAACCGCAGCTCCCTCCCGTTGTAGTCGAGGTTAATCAGCTCCGGCGGCGCGTGCCGCCCAGCGCGCCGCGGATCGTAGAGCTGCGAGGACTGGTCGGCGTACATGGCCGGCATGCGCATCCCGTCCGGCGCGTCCCAGTTCCAGAACGGGATACCGAAGCTGGGGTCGCCGATGAGGCTGCCCAGGATGCGCTCGAAGAAGTAGAGGTAGCACCTGTGGAAGGGGAAGAAGAGCCACGAGTTGTGCACTTGGAGCTCCGCCCCGGGGAACCCCTCGGGGCTGTACGACCCGTCGCAGTAGGCGCAGTGCACGCTCGCCTGCGCCGCGAAGCTGCGCGGGTCGTCGGCCGGGAGCGCCTTCATGGCCGCGATCCCGGCGTTGAGCCTGGCGACGTAGTCCGCGGTGACCGAGTGCGCGGCGGGGCGCGTGCGGAACCGCGACGACGACGCGTCGTCGGGCGGGGCGAAGTCCACCGGCAGCGCGTCTGATGGCGGCGGGCAGCACGTCGACACGTTGGCCCCAGGCGGGAGATCCGCCGGGCCGCAGGTGGAGATGTCCGGCGTTGCGACGGGGTCGGCGCCGGCACGGCGCGCCGACATGAGGGTGGCGCCGGCGCTGGCGCCGAGCGCGCCGAGAGCGAGGAGGACGTCGCGTCGGTCGTGCTTCGGGGTATCTGGCTCCGAACGTTCGCGTCTCGACGATGCACACGAGACGTGGTGTGCAGTGGCGTGGCGGGGCCTAAGGCCGGATCCCGTTCTCTGAGAGCATAGGGAGAAGGTGGCAGGCCTAGCGATCAACTGGGACAGCGAGGCCATGGTCGGGAACCTCGTAGTCATAGCGCAATGGATTGGCAGCTGTGGAGACGATGCTATATAAGCTCTACGACCGGTGCAGTCAGTGCTCCGCAGAGCACGTCAATGCGCCGGGCGCCGGCGAGCGACGCGCGAGGCAGGGGCGTGCGCATGTGGATTGGATGATGGTTGGTTTGCACGTCTACGTTGAAGATTTGTTAGTCAAGGGGTGCTCATTTTGATGCTGAATTTCGACGAGTATAGTTCCTTTTTTAAACTGTGTATGTATTGTGCAGGCTTTGTGGTGCAGGCAGTGGGCAGCCATACCTGTGAAGGGGAAAGAATCTGAGTGAATGCTGTTCAGACGTGTGTCAATTATTTTATTGTTCAAAAAAATTCTGTTAATTTTAAAACGGGAATATACCTGTTTTCTCCTCTCTCTTTTTTACCCAAATACATTGGAAGCTAGCATACCATCAGTTCTTACATTTCGACAGCAAACTAAACCCAAGTGCCAATACCAACATGCTTACTTTGTAGCACTACCTATACAAATAGCCAAATAGTACCATCTATCATACAGATCAATTTCGATACTACAAGTACAACCCCCAGATATTTTTTTTAAAAAAAATACAATGCTAGTAAAACCCTGCAGAAGCACGGACAACTGCCAAAATTTTGTTGCTGCTCATTCAGGGGAAACTGTTATTGTAACCGAACCGTGTTTTCTAAGTTTCTTCGTACTTGATGCAAAGGCATGAGTGTATATAAACATTCAGGGAGTGCTCAATCTTTTATAACTGTTTACTTTCTTCTAGAATGTGTAATTGATTGAGTTGAAGAACAGCTAGATACATAGATTAATTTGGGCATATCGTGTGCAAGTGTGCAACTTACTCATCTCTACAAAGTGCAAAGTCCATGATTACAGCTCAACCTGTTTAAAATAGTACAGAACTGATTTGGTTGAATGGTAACTGAGTAGATGGACGTGGACGAACGGATACACGCAAAGATGTTTACGCGATAGTATTATAGAATCATTCTTAGTACGTCTACGCACCATGTGAAAGATCTTCACAGTATGACTCCTGAATCCGAGATTCGTACTGAAGCTTGGTGAAGTCAATTCATGAATGCCGATTTAAAAAAAAAACATGTTACATCTATATAAGCCGCTTAACACTTCTGGCCACAATTCTTTCTCTACTTTTTTTTTAGAATAGAGAGCTTTCATTCAACCAGAGCGCTGCAAGTTACAATCATTGGCTGCTGCATCCTGAAGCCAATACGGAATGCAGTCATACCAAATCAATTCAGGGACAGACGCTGACACCTCTCTAACACACCTATCAGCTAAGGAGTTCGCCTCCCTCCTAACAAAGTGAACATCAAAAGAAATAAACGACCTGCTTAGCTCTCTAATGTCATGCCAAATTCCGGCAATTATGGACCGATCCAACATTGTTGAAGACTTAATGGCGTTTACTAGCACGGAGCTATCTGATTCCAGCACAATTCTTGGGAGCCCCAAATCTGACGCCAGTTTCAGTCCATCCCTCGCCGCCAAGGCTTCAGTCACTAGAACTTCTTGGACCGAACCAAACCACTTCGCTTGTGCTGCCAGGATCTGCGGGATCATCGTGGGCACAATTCTCTCTACTGATCAGGGGTGAACTATGTTTAACTAGTTCATAAGTGAGGCTCTGATTTAGTAAGAGAACAACAGGTTTAGCATTCATACTAGTATACTACATGTTTACCATCATAGGAGAAACATAGCTGGCTGCATGTTTACCATCATAGGTCGTATCATCGGCTGTTTCTCTATGGGTAAAATGGGCATTTTATAGATATATATTATATTATTTGGAAAAAATTTTCTACCGCCCCCTTATACTATCTAAAACATTCATATGTTTCATTACCTATATTACAACAATACCGTTTTACATTTTCAATAATACTCTTATACTACTCATACAACATTTGAATATTACCGTACGACAGCTAAAAAATCAGTCGTATAGAATTAATCTCAACCGTCGGATCCTTATATGTTTTTCAATTCATTACCTATATTACAACAACACCGTTTTACATTTTCGATAATACTCTTATACTACTCATACAACATTTGAATACTACCGTATGACAGCTAAAAAATCAGTCATATAGAATTAATCTCAATCGTCGGATCCTTATATATTTTTTCAATTACATACGAGTTATTTTCAACCGGTCGTACATGTCGTATTGCACCATGAAAAACCTCATCAGCATTACAGTTACATGTGTTAGTTCACCATGGTAAAGACTTATGTACTACTCCAGCAGTCCAGTCAAATGGTACTAATTGGGGGCAACGCCAATGGATATGCTGGGTCCCACACGTCGGTGACACAATGGCACCGAGAATGACACCGAGTAATGTCACCGAATCGGACTCCCTTCTTTTGCTGCCATTTCAGAGGCCCAAACAAATCCACAGCCAAAAGACAGGAGTGGGGCACAAGGGTCATCTGAACGGAGACACTGACAGGTGGGTCCGTAAGCGGACGAGAAACTCAGAATGAAATTGACTCGCAGTCACAAGCAGTTTGATCACCCCTCCCCCAATTCTAAACCCTAAACCCGAGCCCGCCATGGCCGCCGCCGTTCGTCACCTCCTCCGCCGCCGCCTCTCCACGGCCGCCGCCACCGCCGCGGCCCCCACCCCGGGCTCTATCCTCAACCCATCCTCGCCGAACACCCCCCTCTCCTCGCTGCAGAAGACCCGCCTCGCCATCTCCCTCCTCAAATCCTCCCCGCCGCCGCCCCCCGACCAGATCCTCTCCATCTGCCGCGCCGCCGCGCTCTCCCCGGAGACCCACATCGACCGCGTCGCGCTGTCGCTCGCCGCGTCGAAGCTCTCCTCCGCCCCGGACACCCTCCGCGACCTCGCCTCCACCGTCCTCACCCCGCGCCACGCGCCCCACGCCATCGTGCTCTTCGGCCAGGCCGGCCTCCTCCCTGATGCCATCTCCACTTTCCAGTCCTCCCCCTCCACCCGGTCCCTCAACGCCCTCATCTTCGCATGCATTGTCGCCGGGAACCACACAGAGGCCGCCCGCATCTTCCAGACGTTCCCGGACGCCCATGGTGTTCAGCCCAACACCGAGACCTTCAATACCATCATCAAATCCTTTGCCGAGTCTGGCACGATAAGGTCCTTCTATTCGGTGTTCGACGAAATGTGCAAGAAGGGTGTGAAGCCAGACGCCCGAACATGTACCACTGCACTCGCTGGTTTCTACAAGGAGGAGCGGTTTGATGACGTGGCAAAGGTGATAGAGCTCATGAAGAAGCATGGTTGTGCCGAGACACTTCCAGTGTACAATGTGAGGGTGCAGAGTTTGTGCAAACTCAGTCGGAGTGGCGAGGCAAAGGCATTAGTGGACAAGATGGTAAAGAAGGGTACAAAGCCAAGCTGGGTGACTTACAACCATTTGGTTCATGGATTCTGTAAGGAGGGGGATTTGGAAGAAGCAAAGCGGCTGTACAAGGAGATGGGAATGAAGCGGTTGTTTGGGGATTGCAAATTCTATTATATGTTCATTCATTTCCTTTGTCATGGTGGAGATTTTGATACTGCGCTTCGAATATACAATGAGATAGAACCGAAAAAATGGCTGCCATGCTTCTCAACCATGAAGATGCTTGTGAATGGGCTTGCTGGGAGCTCAAAGATCGATGAGGCAAAGGGGATTATTGAGAAGATGAAGGAGAAGTTCCCGGATAGTGAGGGTTGGAAGGAGGTGGAGGCGGCATTACCTCAATAGAGTAAGAGATCTATGGTCTCTCAGGTTTTATTTTTATTTTTTTGCTGTTACATGACAAAATGAAGTTAGGTGGAGAGTTTACTTTCCTTGTTTCGGCATTTCAGCTGAATAATTTGATGGGATGGATATCCTAATTGTCTTTTTAATCTGCTGGTCCACATGGATGTTATTCTGCTCATCTGTTATATGAAATACTGACACTCATCTGATATATCAAATACTGACACTGAATCATCACGTGCACTCATTTCTGGGAATTTGCAATATAAATCCAGTCCTGGTAATCCCCAAGTCCTATCCTTTTGTCGGGTTCTTGTATATTATGAGTTCTGCAAGGTAGATGTTTTTATGCATGCGGATAAAAATAGTGCGTGAACTACACTATGACACTATCCGCATCTCTTGGTCTGAGTCAGAGAGAGTGGCAAAGAGAAAGAGCAGAGTACTCTATTGTCCATTCCTTTCGGTGTTTCAACATTTTTAATGTCCAAAATATAACTTGATACTTCTTACTCATATGTTGATTGCTTCCATGATGGCATGATGTAACTGATATATTGCTGTGGCGAACTCATGATGCATATAAATTTTAGTTAAATTGTGTTTTAGTAAGAATCTTGTATCATTTAGAGTGTATGATTGAAGGGGGTTGGATCACTGGAGGACTTCATTTGTGTTGAAAGCTGGAAGACTGAAATGGTCATGCACTACCATGCCTATTGTAGAATATCAGTGTCATAATGAGAATTAAGTATCACTATTGATCAAGCATAATTTTCTCAACTAACTTTGAAATGTTATTATACAAGATGGTGTGGTGATTTTACAAGATAAATTTTATTGTTCTAGAAGCCATCAAATTTTGAATAGAGAACATGAAAGTAAAATTTGGTGTGCTTAGTCAGTTTGTCTGCTAGAATCTTCCTCCTAGCCGATAGCCTTGCAAACTTCTGAGATTACTTCTCAGGTTTCATAGGTCAAACTTTCACCTTGAGTATAATTTTTATGGGCATAACTGTCGTGAGCTAACTCTTGAGTTAGCTACTATAGTTTCTTACTTTCTTTGGGGATAGAGGCTTTTCATTAGGGGAGATAAAATCAACATATAGTTGGAGCTTGTCTTTTATGATTAAGGTATCATTAAACCATTGTATTGCAAAGTGAAATCTTGGTATGATTTGAGTTTTTCAGCATTTAATAATTACCCCCCTATATTTAGAAATAAATGATGTTTGGGACCAGCCACAGCGTATCCAAAATATAACTTTGAAACATAGGTAAAGTGCACCTTTATGGTACCACATTTCAAGGCAAACCCAAAGGTCCAAACATCAGTTATTTGTGATTGGAGTGAGTGTATTTTGACCTTTTAAGGCCAAACTAAGCATCTCAACCCGTAATTCGAGTTATCTATCAAAATCTTAATCAAGAATATCTGTGCATCTGCTTTTGATTCTCGCAAATAACACAGGGTTTCCTTGAACTACTGTTTCATCAAGCAGAAATGGGCTCATTATAGTGTAATCTTCCTCTGACCATTCATGAACAGCAATGAAACTTTGAACCAAATCAACTAAGTTTAGTAACAAGATTTCTTAGTTTGAAATATTCACAAAAAAATCACATTGCAGTTGCCATTCCCTCCTAGCTCTTGTTTCAAAATCAGATATGAAATAATTCTTTATGCTCGTCCTTTTTAGTTACTCCCTCTGTCCCAAAAAGAATGTCATTCTAGAAATTTTAGGACAGATTATTAAGAAGGTGGAATGACCTCGATTGCCCCTATTTATTTGCCATATTAGGTGCTAATTGATTATTGCATGTCTACATGCACATGCAAACATGCCAAATTAAGCAAAACGTCATTCTTTTTGGGATAAATTTTGAATCCTAAAACGTCATTCTTTTTGGAACGGAGGGAGTAGTTTGAATTGGATTACATGCATTGTTTGTTGATCAGGCTATTCGAGGCTCTACCAACTTGAACAATTTTTTTTGTGACGGCATTGTTTTCCTCTGAAATTTTATTGTATAATATACTTGGTTGTTTGTCTGGTGCCTGGATCAACTGAAGTGAGTCTGAAACATGCTTCTTTTCTTTCGTCTCATTTATCTCAAAATTAACCAGCACTGTCATTAATTCAGTTTAGTTGTTCAACATTTCTTTTTCAGAATATTTGCCATTGCTGAAGACATGATTGTTGGTTAGGGGCTGGGACTGCGTTATGGAGCTTTATTCTGGATACACTTCTATATGAATGTGAGATACGCTAATATTGGGTAATGTTTCCTCAGCCGTTTGAAGAGATTGTGGGAAGCTAATGCAAGGTGTTTTAGAGATGCTAGACTCTTCAGGGAGTAGCAACAACTTGGTATTAGTATTTCTGTTTTGTAGCTGTGAGGCAGTGTGGGGTGTGGCAGGCTCGCAGCAAAGCATGAGAAATATGTGACCAGTAACATGAGTTGATGCTTGCCATTTGAGCCGCGAGCCTGTTGGACTAGCCTTTACATATACCTGCAGGTACGGTCCAAAAAAGATTTTGGACGTCCCCTTTCTTGGTGTACCTGCGAACTTTGTGATAACTAATAAGCAGTGACAAACTTCCTCATACCTCCGTATCATACTCCGTACTTTTAAAATGCTACATTTTGACTTGAGTTTTAGGGTGCAGTCCAATTGATGATCTGAACGGCAAGTGAAAGTTTTGTACGGGAAAATGGTTTCTTTTACTGTTTTCCATAGTAGCAGTTCGGTCATCATGACCAGAATACGGACACAGCCCATCAGGGTACATTGGTGACGCCACAGATGACAAATCAAACAGACGGTGAAACCGTGTACAACCAGCTTTTGATACAAGGATGCACATACATTTTATCAGAGAAACTGGACGAAGCAGTAGAGATGTTTCCAGGACCCTAGAGCTGCGTGACTATTGGGATGTCAGGTGTTGATCTTTACTGTACAGTCATGGCCTTCCATATTCGAGGAAGTTGACATAACTTGCCTGCAACCTATGCATTCCTTACCTAAAGTATTATGTACATCTGGAGACTATGGCTACAAGACAGCGTGCGTAAAAAGCACACAGCATATCTAGATAGCATTAGCTGTGACGAGCAAGTAAACTTCGTGCTTCAGGTTCAGTGATGCCTGACACTAGCAGCCCTTCGTCCTTTTGTAATCCGGGGGCAGGGATGGACATCTTTCATTCATGTGGGCGTATGGTTTCATGGTGTTGTATCCAGGCAGCTCCATCCTGTACCTGCCTTTGATTTGGCAAAAGGGGAGCTTTACAGTGTCACCCTTGTTGCACCACTCAGGAAGCCGAGTGGAATTGTCCTCAAAAAAGTTGAGGGTGTAAGCATCTTTTATCTGCAAAAATATGAGGCAGATAGATTAAAGAAAAACAAAAAACTCCAGTATGGCTCCATGTATCATTTCTCTACTATTGGAAAAACTCGAAAGCACAATATTGACTACAGTATACAAGCTTTCTGACCCCCCCCCCCCCCCCCCTTCTCTCCCTAAAAAAGGATTATCATGCACTAGATTATGAGATAGCTGCATTTGCAAAAAGATATCCCTGCTAGATCCTTTTGTTCTAACTTATACATCGTACAAGGATTCAGAAACACTTACCGTGAACTCAGTAACTTCAACAGAGTTGGTAATAGGGCCAAAGAGTCCAGCCTCCTTGTACATCATAAGGACGAAAGCGATACAAGATGCTGACTGACCATCTTCATAGACCCAATTATCTTTCTCAGGAACAGTTAGTAACTTGTCAAATGTAATCCCACGTTTCTCTGATTCTACAATGATTTCAGGTAGATCAAGACCCTGAAAGAAATGGCGTCACTTTAGAATCAAACAAAAGCACTAAATAACTTTCAAGCACAATAAAATTGTAAAGTACAAAGTCCTATCTACATTAAAGAACTTAAACACAGTAGAAAAGGGTCTGACAGACCTCAAAGGTAAAACTAAAATAAGATTAAGATAAAATCATTGGCAGTACCAGTTCCTACTTGTAATACATGCAACAAGGAATGCAGATACAAATTGATCGTTCAGTACGGAACTATAAAAAAAAGCATGTCTAGCACGGCAAATCATTTCTATTTATACCCGAGTGACCAATTTCAGTACAAGCTAGTTATTGCCATAAAATTTTAAAATACTGGTGAATAATTGAAGCTGCCCGTACAACCTTATAGCTAGCCAACATAACTTATCTATGCATGGTCCCATGCACAAATTGACAACCGGAAAATCTGCAGTATTTAAGCACTGGCCTTTATGTTCTTTGCTACCAGTGCAATAACATGTGCTATCTAGTACTGCTAAATTAACTTCACAGCGATGATAGAGTTATATAGGCAATACCACCAATGGAGCACACCTCATGTGTGCCATCTAACATAGCCTAAACATTTTGAGGCATGCCACGCAAGTGCAGGCAATGCTCACACTGGAGCACTAGAGGCACAGGGTTGATGGTTGTATTTTCCATGTGCAAGTTAAGTTGAACTACTTGTTTGTTTGTTTGTCAGTTGCCATGTCACCTGAATTATCTAGCCCTCTCATCTTTACTAAACTCTCAAGTGATCCGAAAGTGAATAGTTGGACCTTTTTATAAGTTAGGCCTAAAATCAGCCATCACTACATGCAGGAGTCAAGGGATCAAATTGTGCATCAATCCAAAGGTGATTTAAATAAACATAGAACATAAATAAACCTTAGCTACTGGAAAACACTTAACATAGAACAGATTTAAATAAACCTTAGTTCCAAGCCGTTTGTTAAGGGCTTCATTCCACAAATTACCAGCATACTCTGGTTGAAGCTTGGTCCATACAGTCATAAAAGAAGCAACCTGGTTCATTCATTACGATTTCAGTAATAGCAAACAAAACCTTCAAAATTGCAAAGTCTAACGTAAAAAAAAATGGCACAGTGGGGGAAAGACCAGCATCAAGGTATTTAAAAACTAAGAGCTCGACCGGAGCCCGGAAGAGAAAGGTCCCTATCATAACTGGAACAAAAAGCACTATCAAAACCTATATGCATACAATAAGATTGGCATTTGAAATTTTGGTTGTTTGCCAAGTTCAGCAGGTAAAAAGATATTAAAAAAAGGTACATGTAGAATCATACCACATGAGCATCTAATGGTGGTGGATAGTTATCACTGATGGTATCAATCCAGCTAAATATCATATTGTGATACCCATAAGGCTTCCCACTCATGCTTTTTGCATAATTCCAAGCTGCTGTCTCATTAAATTTTGCTCGCAAATCTGGATGCAAAGGAAGCAGTGCAATCTGAGGATTTGAATCATCTTTTGTCACTTCGTACTCCCACCACTCTTCCCAGGGCAAGATAGCAATAATATCTTCTCCCTGCAATCCACTATTTCTTAGCTTTATATAGGAAATTGACACTGATACAAGTAACAAAAGTAAATTTTCACTATGAGGAAGGGCACCTGTTGGTATGCAATGTTCTGTTAGGCATAGTTATATAGTTTTGCATAATGGTGCGTACTATTTCAAGACAATTGAATGCAGAAAAATTCATTTACACAAATAAACAACTAGCAATGCTGGAAGCTGCCAAATTTTTATTCCAACGGCATTTCATTTATACCCAGATTCCAGATGGAACAGCTAGGGTTGGCACTTGCAATGATATCCCTTGTTTTGTCTTCCTGGTTTATGTTTTCTGTTCTTTAAGTAGAACATATTAATGATGCATTCAAAAGGAAAAACAACATTACCCAAACAAATTTACAATTATAGACACTGACCACAACAAGAACATGATTTTCTGGTTAAATGAACACATGCTATGGAAAGGGGTTGTTGTATCCTAGTGAAATAGCGCACTACTCATTCTTTGTATTCAGTTATTTTTGCAAGAATATCATTGGGGTCACTTCAGATGTCATCTGAAATCTTTAATCCTTGGTCAAACCTCTGTGGACTCAACTCACTACAGGAGCAGAAGCTAACTGATACAACAAAACATGTTACCGATGGGCAGGACACCTATTGCAAAAACAGTTAACAAATTAACATGATTATATTTGTGAGTTAACATTTTTTACTTGATAATCACACATTCGCACAGCATGAGAAAATAACATTAACATACACATAAGTTACGCCACTTAAGAGCCAATACCTTTTCGTTGTCATCATTACCCGATTCCCCAACCCAAAGCTTTCCATCAGAGTCCCTAAGGCAAACTGCAGTATGGCCTGCGTAAGCACCAGTAACCCACTTCTCCAGTGTTTCGAAACCACCCCAGCGCCCACGAATCTTGGATAAGACCAAGAAATCTCCAGAGTGGATGTCATCAGTATTAAACTCTGATACCCAAGGCTTCGGCCGTTCCTCAAATGTAGCACCCATATGCTTCTTGAGAAAGTTAAGATTTGCATTCTCACCCCATGCAGTATTTGTGAACAGAGGAAAGACCTCCCAAAGTGCTCGAAGTGTCCCAATTGTTCCAGATGGCATGAGGAAAATAGACACCCCATTACGTTTCACCTGTTTACGATGAAACAAACTAGAAATCTTGTATCCAATATACAAATGTTGAATAAATGCCAACTGTGCTAATTAAAGCATAACTGAACACTTACATATTCATACTCAGCCTCACTTTCCCATTCTTTGAAATCAAGGGTGTGCTCTCGCCCCAAAAAGTAGTAATCCCATGTAACACGGTAAGGTGTGGCAAATACGTAGAGATCTATGCAAGTCCAGCTGTGTGCTTTGGTTGTCTGCAGGGGCAAAAACATGGGATAATGTAAAGCTAAGGAAAACAAATGCACAAGTTGGGAGCCACAATTCACAGAAAACACACAGCATAGTGTAGCACTACATAAGTGAATAAACAAGTGCACACATTGAACTGTCCAGGCACCAGACCCATGCAAGTTACAAGACACAACTGTATGTTCGGCGAGATTTGTAGATTCGTGTGAAAGACATGTTTTGATTGAATCCCTGGCCCAAAAAGTCACCAAATATCAACTGGTCAAGTCCCCCATCACCCAACTACAATCACATAAAGAACACAAAAATTGGTAGTGCTAAACTGCTAACTATAGCAATTTTAGAGTAGACTTTTTTTAAGAGATGAATCGATAGACTAAATATACAAAAATTGAATCTACTAGCTACCATTTACCTTGTAGAAACAGTTCCATCTCTAACTCAACCAAGCAAGTTACACAAAAAACCAAACATTTTAATGTAATCTGCGCAATTTGTGCCACTAAATGTTTATCCAAGTCTTGAGATCAAAATCACCATATCTACTGGAAATCTTACGTCAAGTAGCTCTACTGTCCACTGGGCCAAAACAGAAGCCAACAAGGCTATTGGGTCCTGTACAGGAGCTCACCTCCACATGAACCACGCCGCCTCCGAGCCCCCCGTTGGACCCGTTGCGGAACTCCACCCACGCCCGGTTCTCGTAGAAGCAGGCCCCCTTCCACTCCGCGGTGCGGCCGGCATCCCCGTCCTCCGGCGCGCGCGCGGCGCCGACGAAGGACGGGAGCAGGTCGGCGGGGCTCCGCAGCGCGAGGCGGCGGAGCAGCGGCTGCGCCACGGGCCACGGCAGGAGCGGGAGGAGGTCCACCGGGAGGACGGGCGCGCGGAGGGGCGCCTCCAGGATCCCCCGGAGGACCCGGGGCGGGCCGGCGAAGAGGAAGAAGAAGGGGAGGAGGAGCAGGATGGGGAGAGCGAGGAGCTTGCGCTCGGACCCTCCCATGGCGGCAGTTACTAGTTGCTAGGGTTATCTATGCTCAGGCAGTTAGCGACGGCCGTTGGGTCCCCCCACCTAATTTCACGGCGGGGAGCTTGCCGGCGGAGATGGAGTCATGGAGGAGTTCTGTTCTGAGAGGGGGAAGGGAAGGGGAAAACGAAACCGGAAGGGACCAAACTGGAAAGGTCCAAATCCGGGAGGGAAAAGATAAGGTAATTATCGTGTTTCCCAAGGTTGCTTTGGCTAATTTGCAGTTGCTTAAACAAGTTTCCAATCCTGCCAATGTTGACCTAATAACCTTCACACGAGGGGCGATCGGTACAAGGATGAGGGCCTGTTGGTGTTACTTACGGCTTGGATTCCTCATCCACGTGACCACGTCGATAGTTCAGTGTTCAATTAAACAAATAACTCGTTCTGCACATTAATATTTTTTTTTAAAAAAACAAGGTTTGCACATTCTCGGGATAGTACTCTCTATACGTGTCCCAATCACGAAAGTCACTGGGCCAGACACGCAAGGCCACAGAGCAGTCACGTCGCGCGCGGTGTCACTCTCCCGAGGTCTGCATTCATAACAAGCAAAATGTAGCAACAAGAACAGCGTGCTCCGGGACCAATTAAGCGAGTTTTCTAATGTTCCTTAAACACGCAGCAACGAGATAGTTCTACTAAAAGTCGTGCTAACAGTTGACCATTGGGTTGAGCAGCACGAGCGCATTTGTCATCTTCCTCCTCCGAGAAGATGGAAATTCTGCGAAACCCGTGCTCGGGCTGGAACTGGAAGACGGCGGCGGCGGGGCGGGGCGTACCTTGAGGTGGAGCGTGCCGCCGCCGTACTTGGACCCGCTCTCGTTGTGGAGCACCAGCCACGCCTCGTTGTCGTAGAAGCAGGCCCCCTTCCACCGCACCTTTTCGCCCCCGCTGTCGCTGCCTGGCACCGCGCCGGGCGTTCCCGCCGGCGCCGCGCCGACGAACACCGGGAAGATGTCCGACACGCCGCGGAGCGCCCTTAGCGCGGCCATGGCGACGCCACGGGGGAGGAGGGGCAGCACGTCCGTGGGGCTGAACGGGAGCGCCGGGACGCTGGCGCCGCCCCACAGCGGCGTGCCCAGGCGCCCGAGGTACCTATCATCTTCCAACGAGCTCGTGGAGCGTAGGAAGAGCCGCGCGGCGAGCAAGGCTGCTGCCACGACGAGCAGCAGAGCGGCGGCGGCGGGCCTGTTGGGGCTCGCCATGGTGTGTGGCGACTGGCGACTGCTGGCCTACTGGTCTGTTCTACGGGCTCCGGGGTTAATGGATTCCCTTCTTATCGGGAGGAGGAGGCTTGCGACGGGTTCCGTGTCAAAGCGGAGGAGCACGGTGGGGCACAAGTGGCCGCCGGTACGCAAATGTTTGCGTTGCTTCTATAGCTCTCTATTGTTGAGTTGTGGAATTTTTTTATATATTTAATTTATCATGATTTTGCAAAAATATATGGTTCGGCACAAATTCAAAAATATACATCTGGCGCCGTGGCCAACGACGTCAGGGACATAACGCCGTGGGCCGCGGCGCCAGGTGCCGCCAGGAGTGGGCCCTTAGCCGTAACGCCAAGGGCCACGACGTTAAGTCCCTGACGCCGTGGCCCGCGGTGTTAGGGGCCTAGCGCCCGGCGTCAGCGTGCCGCTGAGGTAACGCCGCGGCCCACGACGGTATGTATTCCTTGTCGCCGTGGGCTGCGGCGGTAGTTTTCTTTTTTAAATTTGAATTGTTGAAGGATTGATAGAACGACCAACCACCATTAATACTTAACGACGAATTTAGATCAATCATACATTTACAATGGCACGTGCGACACAATTGTTCTAACATTGTGCCGCTCATGCTAGTCCTAACGTGTCTTAGGGAATTTAGATAAACGATTACAACAATTGTAGTCTAATTGTACGAATAATACCCAGAGAACCCAGACATCATAGACCCGCCGGACTGCTGGGAGGGCATGTAGTACCCCGTCGGGGGTGGAGTTGGATCAGATGGTGGAGTTGCTGGTGGAGTGTTGTCCTTCTTTTCATGGCACGGACAGCAACAGTACTCGTCCTCACAGCCGGTGTTCGTCTTGACCACCATTGGTCCGGTCACAGGTCTGTCGTCGCCGTTGGTAGATGTTGGATCTGAAGAATTCAATGCCGACGCGAGTTCTTGCCTCAGGTTGAAGATGACAACATCCTCGAGGTAGCTGATGTACTCTTGATACGGGTGAATAGTGTCGGGGACAGCCCTAGGGGTCCCCTTTAACAACTCGGAATCCCCGCTTAAAACATGCAACAAAGCCAAACACACCTCGCCTAACCATGCAGGACACGGCCCACGCCGCGGAGGCCCCCAACGGCCCACCAAAGCGGCCCACTCGAAGATCCCCTCGAGCAGGCTTCGCCTCGCTCGAGGATGCGCGCCTCCCTCGGGTGGGCTCCGTCCCGTTCGAGGGGGTGCTCCTACCTCGAGCGGGCTCCGCCTCGCTCGAGAGCCCGCTCCCCCCTCGAGAAGGCTCCGCCTCGCTCGAGGGTCCGCTCCGCCCTCGAACGGGGTCCGCCTCGCTCGAGGGGCGCTCCGCACGCGCGCGCTCGCTCCCCGTACGGCGGCATTTAAAGCCCCGACACCGGCGGGGCGGCGCCATCATGCGCCCGTGGCTCACGCCCGTGCCGCCGCACCAACTCCCCGGGAGGGATCCCATCCCCGCCACCGTGGGAAGCACCGCACGGCGGCGCGGCGGTGCCGGTCCCGTGACGCCGTGCCGCCTACTCCGTACGGCTAACGTGCCGAGCCCTCGAAGGGGGCCGGCCGCACCCTCGACTTGCTTTCTTGTGACCTTGCGGGGCTAGGTGAAGGCGCTAGCCGGTGGGGGGGGGACGCCATCCCCGCCCTCGTTAACGGCATGGTTGCGCCCCCGCGCGTACGAACCCACGGCCGGGCGGCCGTGGCGCGCCCCGGCCGCCGCGGTGCGTACGGGGAACGGGACGCCGCCTCACCCGCCACCGTGCCCCGTACGGACCGACGTCGCGCAACTCCCTCGAGCCCATGCGAGGACATCGCGGCCGTCCACCGCCCTTCTACCCTCGAAGCCGCCATCGTTCGGGTACAAGATAAGCCATGATGGTCGGATCGCTGCAAGGATCGTCCGGGCGGCCGCCTACTCTACAGCATAGCACATCACGCTCCCTCGCGTAGCTAAATAGCGCGGCGCGCATGTGATTCGCTCTCTCCTTGATCTATAAAAGGAGGACGAACCCCCCTGCCGCAGGAGACGGACGGAGACACACACACACGACAGACACACAACGCAACGTAACACAACGCCTTCAGCCACTACATCAGGGACTTGGAAGCCATACTTCCTCTCCCGCCTTGCTTGTAACAGCCCCACTACAGGCACCCCGGTGCTGAGCAATATAGTGCCTTGAGCACACCACTGCTGGACGTACGGCCCCTCGGCCAGAACCAGGATAAATCCCATGTCTCTTATTGCTTAGCATCGACCATTGAGGGATAGACCTCGGCGCTTATTACTGGTTAGTGTCGGGACCATATTCCGCACCGACAGTTGGCGCCCACCGTGGGGCAGTCGAGCGCCTAAGGTCAATCCGTCAACTCCCTCCATGGTGATTCGCACTGAGTACCACGGTACACGATACTGCATGGGCAGCTCGGACCCCCTCCCCGCCGGGTTCGAAATCCGGTTCGGGGGCCTGAACTTTCAGGCCACGGGGAACGGTAACCTCATGCGCCTCACCAACCGTGAGGAGCTCCGCGCGCGGCGCCAGGCCGGGTCCGCTCCCGGTCCCCGCCGCGCGCACCACCACGCGCGCGGACGCCCGCCGGCGCGGATGCCGCGGGCCCATCGACGCCACGACGCCGCCGCCGCTGCGGTCGGCGTTCGCGCCAAGCACGGTCCGAGCGACGACGGCCGAGCGCGCCGCCTCTCAGCACGGCGCGCCCGTCATCACGACAACCGCCACCCCAGCGGGACAGCGCACGGTCTCCGGACCGCGCTTTCCCATTGGGCTGCGTGGTGCCATGACGGCCTACAACACCAACGTCAACACCACGATGCGCAGGGTTCCCCCTGGCCGTCACGTCTTCGTCGCCAGGGATCCCAGTGCCTCAGCCGGTGACGAATCGTCCCTAGGCTCCCTTGACGCGCCGCCACCCGCTAACCTCCACGGGTACGCGGAGTGGGACTTCTCCGGCGTGCCGGACCCAGTCATGTTTAGGCGTTTCCTCGACGCTACGGACTACTGGTTCGGCCGCTCCGACGACTCCGATGCGGAAGCTACGACCCCGCGCGGGAGTGCTACGTCGTCGTCACCAACGACCCAGCCAACGCCACCGGCGCTGTGGGCGCCGGAGACGGGGGAGGTCACGCCCGCCCCGGGGGATCGCTCCGCGCCCGGCCGCGGGGCCAAGCATTCCTCGCTCGGGGCCGACGCCGATGCGCGGGCGGCCCGAGCCCGCGAGCTCGAGGCTGGGCCGGCGAGGAGGTACCGGACGGTGCGGGCGCTCCGTGCCTCAATGGCAGGGGAAGCCTCCGCGCGCGGCGAACGCGCGCGAGAGCTGGGCAAACAGGTCCGCGACCGCATCAACGCCGACTTCAACGTCGACAACCCAGACGCGCCACCACGGGCAAGCCAAAAGCTCATTGCCGCCGCGACGCTGCTGCGGGCTATGCCGGCACCCTCGATCCCCGAGGCGCGGGACTTGCACCGCGAGGTGCAGGTTCTCATCGAGCAAGCGGCCGTCCAGTAGGCCGAGAGCTCGGCGTCACGCATCCGCCAACAGGGGGATGCGCGGGACGACAGAGCCGCACAGGGGGGCGAACCCTCGGTCCATGCAGGTGAAGCGGCGGGGCGACCCGCCAACCCAGGACGCACGCCGGCCAAGGAGCGGCTCCTTGACACGCGCGGGGGCGCCGGACGGCGATGTCCGCAACGTCATCAACGCCGGCGCACGAGCAAGGCGGACGCGCGAGCAGCGGTGGGCTACCACCCTCGACGGGGTGGACGCTACGACAGCGACGAAGACCGCTCTCCGACGCCGGAGCCCCCGGGGACCCGTGTGTTCAGCCGGGAGATCCGTGCGGCGGCCTTCCCCCAACGCTTCCGCCAACCCTCGACCATCGTCAAGTACAACGGGGAAACAGATCCCCGCGTGTGGCTCAACGACTACCGCTTGGCGTGCCAGTTGGGCGGGGCCACCAGCGACGAGGTCATCATCCACAACTTGCCCCTGCACCTCGGCGATGCAGCCCGGACATGGCTCGAGCACCGCCCCCGCCGCCCGGATCCACAACCGGGATGACCGGTCCGCACGTTCGTGGGTAACTTCCGGGGCACGTACGTGCGCCACGGGAATTCTCGGGACTCGCGCTCCCGCACCCGGAAGCCCGGCGAGTCGCCGCGGGACTTCATACGGCGCTTCTCCAAGCGGCGTACGAGCTCCCCGGCGTGGCGCAATCCGAGATCGTGCATGCCTTCCTCGAGGGCACCACGTGCGGGACCTTGTGCGAGAGCCGGGGCGCGGCCCGCCCGCGGACTCCAACGAGCCGTTCGACATTGCCACCGGCTTCGCCTCGGGGAGAGGAGGCCGTGGGGGCAATCTTCGACGGCAAGAAGGGCAAGCGCTCGGATGATGCGCCCGCGGAGGGCGACAAGTCCGGGGGGAGCCCCACCGCAAGGACAAGCGGGGCAAGAAGGGAAAGAAGCCGCGCCGCGAGGCGCGCGAGAAGGGGCGCGACGGCGGTGATGCCGAGGCTCTTGCTGTTGACCCAGCTCGACGGGGCCCTCGACCGGCCCCTCGAGGTCCGGGGGTGTTCGATGACATGCTGAAAAAGCCATGTCCTTACCATAAGACCCCAGTGAACCACACCCTTGAGCAATGCGATATGCTCAAGAAGTTCTATGGCCGCGCCGCCGCGAAGGAAGCGGAGGCCAAGAAAGACGGAGGAGATGGCGCGCGGCGGCGGCTTCCCCCGCCGTGGAAAACGTGTTCCTCATCTTTGGGGGACCAACCGTCGACATGTCGACCCGCCAGCGCAAGTGGGAGCGGCACGAGGTCCTCGCCGCGGAGAAGGTGCCTCCCTCCTTCCTCAACTGGTCGGAGGACGCCATCACCTTCAGCAGGGAAGACCATCCGAACCGCATCCCCAACCCGGGCCAGTACCCGCTGGTGGTCGACCCAATCATGGGGAACGCGCAGTTCTCAAAAGTCTTGATGGACGGAGGCAGCAGCCTCAACATCCTCTACGCGCATACGCGCGCGCTTAATGGGGATCGGGTTGGACCGAGTGCGGCCCGGCCACGAAGCCGTTCCATGGCGTCGCGCCCGGCAAGCAGGTCCAGCCCCTCGGGCAGATTGATCTGCCGGTTTGGTTCGGCACCGCGAAGAATTTCCGCAAGGAAACGCTCACCTTCGAGGTGGTGGGGTTCAAGGGCGCTAGGGATGGCAATTCGGGTACGGGTACCGGGTACCCGCCGGGTACCTGACCCGACGGGGACGGGCATGGGTACCATTTTTCACCCGTGGGTGGCGCCCATACCCAACCCGGCGTGAGGCGGGTACGGGGCGGGGATCTAATCTTACCCATGGGTAACCCGTGGGTACCCGTCCAACAATCACAAACTCAACAAAATATTTCGGTTTCGGCCCAACCTTCGGCCCGGCCCAACGTTCCTCATCCCAACAGGCGCCGCCTAACCCTAAGTCAACAATGCTTTTTTTTAAATATGTGCTATGAATGTGTGGTTTATCATGTGATGTGACAATGTGACTCCATTTACGCATTTATCATGTGATGTACCGATGTGACAAACTGACAATGTGACTATATTTATCATATGAATGTTTATTGTGTGAGATGTTGCAAAATTGAAATAATTTGTTGAATTGTGAATTTGTGATTGTGGTATGGCATAATGGCAATATGTTTACATTGTTGTACCCATGGGTAACCCGTTACCCGCCCGATACCCGGCGGGCATGGGGACGGGTAAGAAATTTTACCCATGGGCACGGGGACGGGTAAGAAATTTTACCCTCTGCCCATGTCGGGGCGGGCATGGGTATGCTCTACCCGCCCCGAACCCGCCCCATTGCCATCCCTAAAGGGCGCCTACCACGCCATACTTGGGCGGCCCTGCTACGCCAAATTCATGGCGGTCCCCAACTACACCTACTTGAAGATGAAGATGCCAGGGCCGAACGGCATCATCACCGTAGGCTCGTCCATCGAGCACGCATTTGACTGCGATGTCGAGTGCGTAGAGCACACAGAAGCACTGGCGCTAGATGAAGCGCTGGTGACCACTTTGGAGAAGATGGTCAACGAGGACCTCGACTCCACCGCCAAGCACATCGGCACCTTCGAGGCCGCGGAGCAGACCAAGGAGGTCCCCCTCGACCCTGCTGCCCCCGAGGGCAAGGTGTTGAGGGTCAGCTCCACCCTCGATCCCAAATAGGAAGTGGTGCTCGTCGACTTCCTCCGTGCCAATGCCGACATCTTCGCGTGGAGCCCCTCGGATATGCCAGGCATCCCGAGGGAGGTCGCCGAGCACTCCCTTGACATCCTGCCTCACGCCCGCGCCGTGCAACAACGGGCCGCGCCGCTTCGACGAGGAGCGGCGACGGGCTATTGGAGAGGAGCTGCGGAAGCTTCTAGAGGCCGGGTTCATCAAGGAGGTGTTCCACCCAACGTGGCTAGCAAACCCTGTACTTGTAAAGAAAAAGAATGGGAAGTGGCGGATGTGTATAGACTACACTAGTCTTAATAAAGCATGTCCTAAAGTTCCTTTTCCTTTGCCACGCATTGATCAAATTGTCGACTCAACGGCTGGGTGTGAGCTGCTCTGCTTCCTTGATGCCTACTCCGGGTATCATCAAATAAAGATGAAGGAGTCCGATCAGCTCGCGACTTTGTTCATCACGCCGTTCGGGATGTTCTGCTACGTCACGATGCCGTTCGGCCTCCGAAACGCGGGTGCGACATATCAGCGCTGCATGCAGCACGTTTTCGGAGATCACATCGGACGGACGGTCGAGGCGTACGTGGATGACATCGTCGTGAAAACCAAGAAGGCGGACGACCTGGTTGGCGACCTCGGCATCGCGTTCGACTGCCTACGGGCCAATGGGGTCAAATTAAACCCCGAAAAGTGTGTCTTTGGAGTGCCGCGAGGCATGCTCCTGGGATACATCGTCTCCCAACGGGGGATCGAGCCCAACCCCGAGAAGGTCGCGGCCCTCGAACGAATGGGCTCGATCCGGGACCTCAAAGGGGTGCAAAAGGTGCTGGGGTGCATTGCTGCCTTGAGCCGCTTCATCTCGCGGCTCGGCGAGATGAGCCTGCCCCTCTATCGCCTCCTCAAGAAGCACAAGCGCTTCTCCTGGACTGCCGAGGCCCAGGATGCGCTCGACAAGCTGAAGGCGTCCTTAACGCACGCCCCGATCCTCACGCCGCCGCAGGACGGCGAACCCCTGCAGCTCTATGTGGCCGCAACCACCCAGGTGGTCAGCACCGTGGTCGTGGTGGAGCGCACGGAGGAAGGGCACGCCTTGCCTGTCCAGCAGCCGGTCTACTACATCAGCGAGGTCTTGTTTGACACCAAGACGCGCTACCCCCAAGTCCAAAAGCTGCTGTATGCGGTGGTCCTCGCGCGGCGCAAGCTCCGCCACTACTTCGAGGCCCACCCCGTCACGGTGGTCTCCTCCTTCCCGCTGGGGGAGATCATCCGCAATCCTGATGCGGCAGGCAGGATCGCCAAATGGTCCGTGGAACTGATGGGCGAGACGCTCGCCTACGCCCCGCGCAAGGCCATCAAGTCCCAGATCCTGGCGGATTTCGTCGCCGAATGGACGGATACGCAGCTGCCACCGCCACAAATCCAAGCAGAGTGCTGGACTCTGTATTTTGACGGTTCGGTGATGAAAACAGGGGCAGGCGCGGGCCTGCTCTTTGTGTCACCCCTCGGGGAGCACATGCGGTACACGGTGCGCCTCCACTTCCCCGCCTCGAACAACATGGCTGAGTACGAGGCCCTCCTTTGCGGCCTCAAGATCGCCATAGAGTTGGGCGTCAAACGCCTCGACATGCGGGGGGACTCGCAGCTCGTAATTGACCAGGTCATGAAGAACGCGAGCTGCCATGACGACAAGATGGAGGCCTACTGCAAGGCCGTGCGAGCCCTCGAGGACAAATTTTACGGCATCGAGCTCAATCACGTGCCCCCCGGTACAACGAGGAGGCCGACGAGCCGGCCAAGATCACGTCGGGCGGATCCCGTCCCCCCCCGAACGTTTTCGCCCGCGATATTGCTCAGCCCTCGGTCGCCCTCGAGCCTCACCCCTCGAACCACACAGAACCCTCGGGGGCTCCCTCGAATCCAGCGGGTGCGGAACCCATGGATGAGGACCCCTCGAACGAGGTGTACGTGCTCTCCCTCCTCGAGGGGTATGGCGCCTATGGGGCTGATGTGATGGACATCGAGCCGGCCCCCGTTAAGGCTGACTGGTGTGACAAGTACGTAGCCTGGATGGCCCGAGGGGAACCCCAAGGACCGGGCTGCGGCCAGACGCATCGCCAGGATGGCCAAGTCCTTTGCCCTCGTCGACGGCGAGCTGTACAAGCGCGCCGCCTCTGGCATCTTGCAGCGGTGCGTGCCCATCCCCGAGGGGCGCGAGCTCCTGCGGGACATCCACGCCGGGATCTGCGACCATCATGCGGCGCCGCGTACCCTCGTTGGCAATGCGTTCCGCCAAGGCTTTTACTGGCCCACCGCAGTCGCGGACGCCAACGAGATCGTACGCACCTGCGAGGGGTGCCAGTTTTACACCCGCAAGTCCAACCTTCTCGCTCACGTCCTGCAGACCATCCCCATAACATGGCCGTTCGCTGTGTGGGGGCTGGACATCGTCGGGCCCCTGCGAAAGGCGCCCGGGGGCTTCACCCACTTGTTGGTCACGATCGACAAGTTCTCCAAGTGGGTGGAAGTGCGCCCCATCACGAATCTCAGGGCTGAGCAAGCGGTGACGTTCTTCACCGACATCGTCCACTGCTTTGGAGTGCCAAACTCCATCATCACCGACAACGGGTCCCAGTTCACGGGCAAGAAATTCTTGGAGTTTTGCGACAAATTCCACATCCGTGTGGATTGGGCGGCTGTGGCACACCCACAGACCAATGGCCAGGTAGAGCGTGCCAACGGCATGATCCTGCAAGGCCTTAAGCCTAGAATTTTCGACCAGCTGAATAAATCTGGTCGGAAGTGGCTCCAAGAGTTGCCAGCAGTCGTGTGGAGCCTAAGGACCACCCCAAGCAGAGCCACCGGGTTCACCCCGTTTTTCCTAGTCCATGGCGCAGAGGCCGTCCTCCCCACGGACTTAGAATACGGATCGCCTAGGGTTCGAGGCTACGACGAGGATGCCAACCAGCGAGCCCGCGAGGACTCGCTGGACCAGTTGGACGAGGCACGCCTCGTGGCCTTGATGCATTCCGCAAGGTATCAGCAGTCCCTTAGGTGCTACCAAGCACGCAAGATACGCCGACGGGACTTCAGCGAAGGGGATTTGGTCCTAAGGCTACGCCAAGACAACCGGGGACGCCACAAGCTATCGCCTCCATGGGAGGGACCCTACGTCGTGGTGAAGGTACTCAAGCCCGGCACATACAAGCTGGCCAACGAGGACGGTGAAGAGCTCACCAACGCTTGGAACATCCAACAGCTACGTCGCTTCTACCCCTAGCTAGGATTTCCGAGTATTTTTGTTGTAAAAATCACATAACCAACGCCCCAGTTGGTGACAACTATGTAAATATCATAAGTTTAACGAAAAGGGCAACTCGACTTTCCCCTGAAACCCAAGTTACCCTCGGGGGCTACTACGGGGGGCATCCCCCCCAAAATGGTCCCATTTTCGCGCAAAAACGAAATAGCTCACACACGCTAAGTTTGTTTTTTACTTTGACCCCGAGCAACGATTCGAACAGGGCGCAGGCAGCCTAGCGAAAGGAGCGCGCGAGCCAGAGATAGCCTACGCCTCCGCGAGGATACGGCCCTTCTTTCTCGCCTCCAACCCAGCTGGCCACCTGCGAAAATCGAACTCCCCTAACTAGAGTCTACTCAGGAAGAAGGAGAAACAAAAAAGCGCAATAAACAAAAAACTTCACTTTACATTGGCAAATGTTTATGGCAAAAATAACTTGTTTCTTTACAAAGGCCGCACGGCCAGCGTACTGATACATCAACAAAAACGGGCCTAGCGCCCAGCTGTCTTCAGGCGGGAGGAGTGGCGGCGTCAGCAGCGTCCGGGAAGAGAAATTCCTCGAAGGCCTCGGCGAGCGTCCCGGCGGCGTCAGCGGCCAGCGTGTCCACGCGCTCCATCGCCACCTCGTCCTCGACACCCTCGGGAACGACGTAGCCCTCCGCCAGCGCCTCGAAGTCGACCTCGTAGTGGGACTGCACCACCCCGAGGGCCTTCTGGACGCCAAGACGCAGCGCCCGGCGCATGCGCTCGGTGACGTGGCCGCCAAGGGCGCGCAGGCGGCTGGCCAACAAGCTACCAGCCTGCGCCTCGCCCTCCTCCACGACCCGGCAGGTCTCGAGGGCCGCGTTGCGCAACTCCTGCAGCTCCTGCTCGGAGGAGTTGTAGGAGGCCTGCAATGCCTCGGCCCGCTCAGCCGCGTGCCCTAGAGCGGTGCGCAAGCCTGTAGTCGCCAAGACAAGAAAGAAATCAGAGAAAGGGTGCGAACCCTCTAACAAGAAAACCAGCGAAACGGGAGTCGAACAGCGACTTACCTTCAACCTACTTCCTCTCCACCTCGAGGGCGCGGCGCCCGGCCTCGACCGTTTGCTCAAGGCCCTTGACGGTCTCGCCTTGCTCCCGGAGGGCCAGCTCCTGGCTCGCGCAGTTGATGCTGAGCACCATCAGCTCGCCCTCGAGCTTGGAGAACTCGGTGTTCCGGTCCCCCAGCGACTTCTGCGCCGCCTCGCGAGCGACGCGCTCTCGCTCCCGGCGCCGACCAGGGCGGCGGCGAGGGCGGCCTTGCTCCCGCCGGGAGCCGCCCCTCGGCCCCTTGGCGGGCGGTGCGCTCCCCGAGCGTGTCGGTCCTCGGAGACCGGCGAGCGCTGCGACCTTGGCGTCAAGGGCGGCCTTCAAGTCGTCGGCCTCCTTGGCCCTTTGCTCGAGCGCGCGCGCCCGCTCCTCGGCCCCGGCGCGCCGCGCGCGCGCCCCCTCGAGCGACGAGCGGAGCCCCCGGTTCTCGTTGCGGACGCCGGCCACCTCCTCCTCCCAGTTGGTCGCCAGCGTCCGCATCTTCTCCAGGTCCGAGCGCGCCTGCCGCAGCGCCTCATCACGGTCGATGAGGGCTGTGCAAACCCGCTCGAGGCTAGAGGGACGCGCCGGGTCTTGCCTTGTGCTCTCGTGGAGTTCATCGCGCAAGGCCATGGCCCGGTATGACAACCAGCCGTCCGGACTCCTGAGGGCGTCGGCGAGCGCGTCGAACGCGCCGCATCGCTCTCGGAGCTGGTGGAGCTCGGCGTTCACCCGGTCGAAGGCGCCGTACTTATCGCGGGCGCGGCGCTCGAGCTCCTGTCACCCACAAGTCAAAACTCGTAAGCATCATGATACAGAAACAGCACGCGGAAGCGAGAAAAAGAGGAAAACGAGCAGCGATGCCCCACCTGGAAGACGCGCCATGCGGGACCGCCGTGGACCCTCAGCGCCTCGTTCAGCGCACAGTCGAGCGTGGCGCCGTGGCTGCGGAGCTCTCCCCACGGCTCCCTCGCTCCCCACGGGCGTCGGCGAACGCGGGCGGGTCGTCAGCAACCCCCTCCACCTGGGAGGAGTGGCCGGCGTGGGAAGACGAGGCCTTGGCGCCGTGCCCTCGGCCGCCTGCCACCATGTGGCCATCGCGCCGCCTCACGAGGGCCCCCTCCTGGGACTCCGAGGAGAGTGTGGGGAAGCTCACCCACTGATCCCACCCGGGCGGCGGGGAGTCGTCGTCCGGGATCTCCACCACCGGCACCGGGAGGCCGGCGAGGCACCGGCCCCTGCGTCGCTTCCTCCAGCGCCTCCACTTGCGCCTCCGCCGGCCCGCGGCGCCCCGACGCGGCGCCGCGACCACCGCGGCCGGCCGCGCCTCCGCCACCACGGGCGCCACCGCGGCCGTACCCGCTGCCCCGCTCCGCGGCCGGCGCCACGGACCGAGCCTCCGTCGCGGCAACCACCGCGGGTTGCATCTCCACCACGGCCCGTCACCGCGGGGGCTGCGTCTCCGCCACGGCCGGCGGCCGCCGCTCCTCGACGACCGCCGGCCGCGCGGCGGCGGGCCGATCCGCCGGCCGAGGCCTCGAGGCCTCAGCCGCGCCTTGCGAGCCCTCGACGAGCGCCGCCGGGTGGGAATGGCCGCATCCGCCCTCAACACCTTGGCCAGTGCGAGGGGAGGCACGGTTGGCACCACCCTGCACAATTACAAGCAAAAAGTCAGAACGCCTGATCGCCTAAAAACCAAACCCAGCAGAAGGGCAAGCCCCTTACCTCGAAGAGGAGAAGGCGCGCTTCTTCTTCCTCGAGGCCTCAGCGGATGAGGCCCGCGCAGCCGACGCGCCGGTCGCCGCGCCCCCTGATGTCTCCACCGCGCGCACGGGCCCCGCCCCGCGCGCGGGCGCGCGCTGCCGCGCGCGACTCCACGGTGCGCGCGGCACCTCCTCGGCTCGCGCCGCCCTGTCGTTGATTGCCTAGAGGCGGGCGCCGTTGCGCCCCGCCCCCGGCGATGCCGCCCTTGCCGCGGGCCCGGCTCCGGCGGCGACGGGGAGGCAGGCTCCCACCTATCGGAGGGGCTGCGCCCCCCGCTTCTTCCTCCTCGTCCTCCTCCGAGGACGAATACTCCCTCGGTCCCCGGCGAGGAGAGCCCCCGCCGCTCGCGCGGCCGGTGCTCCTCGCTCCGCCGCTCGCGGCGCTCGCGGTGCCGCCTCGCGCGCTCCCTCTTGCGCGCCGCCCGCTCCTCGCTCCCGTTCTTGCGCCGCCCGACCGAGCGCGCGCGGGAGTCGGGGGGTAGGCGGAACGGACTTCGCGGCGGGCGAAGGTCACCAAGCTGTGCGGCGAGAACATCAAAGGCGCGTCAGGGGACAGGGGCATCATCAAAAACGAAAACAGGGCCAAGAACCACACTCACCAACGGGCCGGTGGGGAGCATCTCGAGGTCCCACGGGGACCGGTCCTGGCGCAGCATCCGGGTGTCGACGGCGTTCCGCGCCCGCGTGAGCGTGTATGCCCGCCCGAGGGGGGGTCAGGAGCATCCGCGACCTCGCCGGCGCGACGGGGTCCGCCACCGCCGTCATCTCGAAGATGCGGGAGCGGTCTCTCCATCAGAGGCACGATCCGACGGTGGTGGAGGAAGGCGAGGACGCCCGCTGCGGTCGGCCGCGCGCGCGCCAGGTTCCTCAAGGCGGCCAGGAGCGAGCCCAGCCGCCTCCGATGCTGGGGCGTGGACACCCCGTAGCTCCAGGAGTCGGGCTTCTCCCGGGAACACCGAGCCGGTGTAGGGGGGGGGGGGGGAGGCCGGGCTCGGCGTTGCGCAGGTAGAACCACCCCCGCTCCCAGCCGGTGTTGTTCGTCGTCATGGTGCAGGGGATGTAGTCGTCCTTGAACTGCGTCCGTAGGGAAAGCGACATCCCGCCGGCGCGCACCGCGCGGCGGGTCCTCTGCTCCGTCGTCGGCTGCGTGAAGAGCTCCGCGCGGAAGAGGTGTAGCCAGAGCTCCCAATTGACTGGGATCCCTAGATACCCCTCGCAGACGCCCACAAATGTGGCCGCCTGCGAAATCGCGTTTGGCGCGAAGTTGTGTAACTCCACGCCGTAGCGGTGGCAGAGCGCCCGCATGAAGCGGCTCGCCGGCGCAGCGAAGCCGCGCTCATGGAAGCGGATGAAGCTCACCACGTAGCCCTCCGGCGGGTTGGGCGCGTGATCCCCCGCCGGCGGCACGATCCATTCCGCCGGCCGGCCCTCCTCGTTCGCCGCCAGGCGGCCGGGTGGAGACCAGCTCGCCGAGGGCCAGCTGGTTCACCGTCGACCGCTCCCAAGCGTACGGGTCGAGGATCGTGAGGGGTGGAAGCGGCGCCATTAGAAAGGACAAGGGATCCGGGAGCGGAGAACAAGAAGAAGAGGAAGAGCTCTAATGGCGAAGGGCCGCGGTGGCAAGAGCAAAGCGAAGGCGAGAGCGCAGGGGGCGAGAACGGCGAAACGCTAAGGTAAAAAACCGCCGCTTTTCCCTCCCCTCAGATTTATAAGCCGTGGGCGTGCTCTCCGGGGCGGACGTCCCGCGCTCATTAACTTGCGGGGAATCTTCCTTCTCGGCCGACGGGCAGGCCCCACCACGACCGCGGCGGACACGCCACCGCAAACAAGCCATCATCACGGCGAGGAATAGCGAGGGGATCGTGGCAGGCGGTCACGTCCGCCTGCCCACGCCGCCCACTACGCGCGCGCGCGGCTGCAACGCCTAAAAAAGCGCGCCCACGACGTGAAGTTACAGCCTCGGCTGTGGAGCATTTAATGGCCCGGTTCCTTACAAGGTAAGGAGAACCCTCGAGCGGCACGAGCCCCTGGCTCGAGATAATTTCAACCCTCGAAAGGGTACAGGCGTAAGAAGGTCGCCTCGGGGCCCGTTTTAAAACTAAGCGGGCACCGCAAGCACCCATGCCACGCAGAACCCTCGAGCGGCACGAGCCCCTGGCCCGGGATAATTTCAACCCTCGAAAGGGTACAGGCGTGAGAAGGTCGCCTCGGAGCCCGTTTTAAAACAAAGCGGGCACCGCAAGCACCCATGCCACGCTGTATTACTGATCAGCGCCTCGGGGTGGCTCGCCCGAGGGCCCCTAGATGGTCGCAGATGCCAGGCCGGGAGCGCTTAGCCGCCGCCCCGCACCATTTTTACTATCAGCGCCTCGAGGGCCGGCTCGCCCAGGCCCCTCGACGGTCGCAGACGCAAAGACGGGGCCGCCCAGGCGCCACCCCGCACGGCCCTACTGATCAGAGGTTCGAAGCTTGACCCTCGACGGGTTCGAATAGGCGCCCCAGATCACAGAGTCAGGGACGACAAAGGCACGCGCATTCGAGCCGTTCCTCGAGCCCGTCGGCTCGAGGGGTGCCCCATATGTCGTATTCGAGAGCCGGTGAGGGCGGCTAGCGGGGGGATCCCACCGAGGGAGAGCTTCCGCGCCCTCGGTCCCTATCGAACGGGACCGAGCCCCCACCTAGCAAACCCACGCAAGCGCTTCCATGGACGTGTCTGCGGACCACGCGGCCTACCCTTATCGAACGGGGCATGGGCGTCCACTCGAATCACCCGCCGCCAGCGGCTCAACGAGGAATCCGCAATCCGCGACCCGCTCGATGGGGGTTGCGAGAAACCTCACCCTCCGTCCCGCGAGAGGGACGGCGAGGGCGCGTTAAAAAACAAGTCGTAAAGCTCTACCCGATCGCCTCGAACGGGCCCGGAGCTCGGGGGCTTGACGCACGGCTACACCTTACGGATTGCACCCACGGAGATAGTGCCAGCAGCGCGTGCGTCACCGAAGCCGGCTGAAATATTGCCGACGCCGGTTGAAACATGTACCATGCCCTCTGGTCAACTCTCGCAGTTAACCCCTACAGGAGCACCCACGCTCCTGCAGGGCTTCGGGGGCTAGACCCACGGGTCCGCTGACGCGGCCCCACGGAGAAGCGTTCGCGAAACCAGGAGGGAAGAACGTCCTAATCAGTAGGTTCCAGCATCTGCGAGAGCCTCAATGGCAAACCCATAGATGCTCGGGGGCTACTGTCGGGGACAACCCTAGGGGTCCCCTTTAACAACTCGGAATCCCCGCTTAAAACATGCAACAAAGCCAAACACACCTCACCTAACCATGCAGGACACGACCCACGCCGCGGAGGCCCCCAACGGCCCACCAAAGCGGCCCACTCGAAGATCCCCTCGAGCAGGCTTCGCCTCGCTCGAGGATGCGCGCCTCCCTCGGGTGGGCTCCGTCCCGTTCGAGGGGGTGCTCCTACCTCGAGCGGGCTGCGCCTCGCTCGAGGCCGCTCGCCCCTCGAGCGAGGCTCCGCCTCGCTCGAGGGTCCGCTCCGCCCTCGAACGGGGTCCGCCTCGCTCGAGGGGCGCTCCGCACGCTCGCGCCCTGCTCCGTACGGCGGCATTTAAAGCCCCGACACCGGCGGGGGCGGCGCCATCATGCGCACGGGGCTCGCGCCCGGTGCCGCCGCACCAACTCCCCAAGAGGGATCCCATCCCCGCCACTGTGGGAAGCACTGTGCGGCGCTGCCGGTGCCAGTCCCGTGACGCCGTGCCGCCTACTCCGGTACGGCTAACGTGTCGAGCCTTCGAAGGGGGGCCGGCCGCACCCTCGACTTGCTTTCTTGTGACCTTGCAGGGTTAGGTGAAGGCGCTAGGCCGGTGGGACGCCATCCCCGCCACTGTTAACGGCATGGCTGCTGCCCCCGCGCGTACGAACCCACGCTTGGCGCTGTGGCGACAGCCCCAACGCTGCGGAGCGTACGGGAACGGGACGCCGCCTCACCTGCAACTGTGCCCCGTACGGACCGACGTCAGCAACTCCCTCGAGCCCATTTGAGGACATCGCGGCCGTCCACCGCCCTTCTACCCTCGAAGCCGCTACTGTTCGGGTACAAGATAAGCCATGATGGCCGGATCGCTGCAAGGATCGTCCGGGCGGCCGCCTACTCTACAGCATAGCACATCACGCTCCCTCGCGTAGCTAAATAGCGCGGCGCGCATGTGATTCGCTCTCTCCTTGATCTATAAAAGGAGGACGAACCCCCCTGCAGCAGGAGACGGACGGAGATACACACACGACAGACACACAACGCAACGTAACACAACGCCTTCAGCCACTACATCAGGGACTTGGAAGCCACACTTCCTCTCTCGCCTTGCTTGTAACAGCCCCACTACAGGCACCCCCAGTGCTGAGCAATATAGTGCCTTGAGCACACCACTGCTGGACGTACGGCCCCTCGGCCGGAACCAGGATAAATCCCGTGTCTCTTATTGCTTAGCATCGACCATTGAGGGATAGACCTCGGCGCTTATTACTGGTTAGTGTCGGGACCATATTCCGCACCGACAAATAGCCTGGGGATCCAACCATTGCACGAAACCGTGGTTATCTGGTTGTTTGTAGTACTGCAGAAACCGTGATTACATTAGTAAATCATAAATAAAATGATGAAGGACACAGGTCATGGAGTTTTGCCTACCCATGATCGTGAGCAATGCCAGAAGCGGCGACCAGAGTTGTCTCATCCCTGATAAACTTGCATCACACAGAACTCACCGTGTGCACACCTTGGCCAGTTCACCATTTGATTTGGTGCCTACTTTCTAACATCACGCATGGATTTGAAATATCTCTTGTCTAAGACGGGAAAGTTGGTGTTGAACTCTGGATCTTGCTGGCTCCACAGTGCTGGACCGAGGGAGTCATCATCTGTTAACACCAAAATTTGGTACAGGAGGAAGTCTGATTTGTGGGCCCAACTTGGTAAAAAATCCCGTCCAGAGAAGGAAGGTTTCTTCAAAAAGATTCGGCAGAGATGCTCACGGTCGGCAGTTTTGCTTCCGTTCGGCAAGGGAACTGTTTGCGCTGATTTCGTGGGATCGCATGGTGACATGGCCCGAGCGGAAGGGACGAATGGATGGATAAGCATTCACATTTGGGTGTTAATTTAGGTATCAAATATTGTGCTCGTAGTCCACCAGGAGTCAAGCCACGACAGGGTATAAATATGAACCCTGGATGTATGTAATTGTATTCGCACATTTTCATAACAAACCGGCTTTACGCCAAACTTTCGAGTCCTCTAGTCGTGTCGTCGAGTTCTTCGAGAGGATTCATCGATCCGTCGACCTTCGTAAGTACCGGCAACCTTGTATCATGTCTAGTATCATGCGGTGGATTTAGATCGTGATGCAAGTAGTCTTGTTACCATGCTTAGTATCATGCGGTGGATTTAAGCTTGGTTCAAGAAGGTTTCTTGTTAGGTCATAAGCCATGCGGTAGGCTAAGATCTAGCTCGGAGCTAGTTATCGACTCTATTAGATTTTGGCAAGATCTAATAGATTCATTAAGTTATCACGTGTTTCTTCGAGTTTTTACTTTATGTTTAAATTCATGTAATACTCCTTTGCCCAATTTAGATTGACTTGGATCGGCTTTATCTTGTTTGGTGATCTTTACATTGCACGTTCACATCTTGGCTCAATAAGTCACGTGGATCACGTGTTTCCCAAATAGCCGAAACCAAACCAATCTAGGTTGTTACATGTTGCGGGTTCAAGCTTGTTAATCTTGTGTAAACCTTGACAGAACCGGGTATCATGCGGTAGATGCAGGTTTCTGGGTTGTCTTAGAGCTAATCATCGGTGGATTGGATTTCGATTCAATCGATAGGTTTATCATCTTTGGCAATGTTTGTTCCTTCTCCATGGACCCCGATTAATTTTGTATAGCCGTATTCGGTTATACTTTTCATGAGTAAAACGTGTTTACAAGTTATGTTTTAAGTAATGCATGCTTTTAGCTTCCCATATTTTGATTGTATCATGCGGTGGATAGATCTTTTTGTGGTTAGTGGTGTGATTTCAAACAAGTTGTATCATGCGGTGGATTAACTTGTTTGGTTTCATGCTCGACGGGTCTTAAAGTACCTAGACATGCGGTAGACTAGTGTTTTGGGCCTATGCATGCTTGTTCATTACATATTTGTAATCATGCTTTACTTCATTTATTGTTTATCGTTATTTGTTCTCGAGGATCGGTCACGATCTTGTGCACGGGTAATGTCATTTAAATAAAGACCGATCTATCATCATGCATACGTCATCCGTTCGGCTATGTTCTATTTTATGCTTTAAAGCTCCCGAATGGTTTCTAATTTGTTGGCAGATAGCTTCTTATAGCTATATGTCATCCTACATGGCTTTTTAGCCGTAGATATGGAACTGTCTGGTACCACCCGGCAAGTTCCAAGCTTTGGCATCTAACTACTTTGTATTTTGTTAATTTTCAGGGAAAATTGACTGGCACGCTTTGGAATCTGCTCGCGTGTTAAGCTAGCTTGTTCAGCTTGCTGTGTGCTTGGCGCAGGGTGCGGATTTTGCGTCAACACACTTTTTGGCACGCCCAGTGGGACACCTATAGCTGAAATCAAGATGCCTGAGATCGGCGACGTTATGGACGTCACCATTGATGAACTATCTCCAGAGCAACTGCAACAGTTGAAAGACGCTACTAACCAATTCCAGATGAAGTGCTTGATGTCGTTCAAGAAGAACAGAAGTGGCGTTCCATACCTTAAATCTGAAATGCCTAGGGTTCTGTTGCCGGGGGAATCTGACGCCACATCTTTTCAAGAGAAAGAAGAGATTCTGCAGGCTTTTCGGGATACTGCGGAAACTGTGATGGGCAAGCATCATACGACCTTCTTGGGCATGTTCAAGCAGATGATGATTGGCGTGTTCGGCCCAGGCATGGAAAAGGTGTTCAGTCGAGTATCCCCTCACGGATATTATACGGAGGTCGGAGAGACCAGTTCTGCTCAACCAACAGGAGCTCAACCGCCACTGCAGAGCCAGCCGATCCAGCCTCCCCCACAAAGCGTTGGGAGCCAGCTAATCCAGCCTCCTCCACACAGCGCTGGAAGTCAGCCAATACAACCTCCTCTACGAATCACGGGAGGACAGCCAGTCCAGCCACCTCTGCAAGGCAATACAGGTCAACCAGTTCAACAGCCGAACCCATATCAGCCTACATATGGGGAAATGGCGTTCGGTTCGTCTGGAGTGCCACCCAATTCCACTTACAAGATAGCTCCAGCCAACAACAGGTTGCAAAAGAACATGTACGGTGGGGGTTACCACGAGGTCATGGATTATGGCGCTATTGACACTCTCCCAAATCCTGGGTACGGTACAACTGCGGGAATGCAAGACGATGACATTCTGGTGCAAAAAATGGCCGATCTGATGCAAAATCAATTCGGCCTTAAACCTAAAATGCAAGGACCAGCTTACACGCCTCCCTTCCCAGAGTGGTACTACAAGGTGATCTTGCCGCCAAGGGTGAAGCCTCCTACGGAGTTTACAAAGTTCTCTGGGCAGGACGATACAAGCACGGTGGAGCATATTGCTCGGTATTTGATGCAGCTTGGAGAAGCCTCAGCTGATGAGGCATTCAGGGTTAGATATTTCCCTCTGTCATTGACGGGCTCAGCGTTCCAATGGTTTACCTCTTTGCCTCCCCAGTCAGTTGGCACATGGAGGGAGCTGGAGCAAAAGTTCCACGCCCATTACTTCAGTGGTAACACAGAGAAGAAGCTGATCGACCAGACCACCTTAAAACAGAGGCACAATGAGATGCCTCTGGAATTCCTCAGAAGATTTAGGGAAGTCAAGGGCATGTGCTTCTCTTTGACTCTACCGGATGATTAGCTGGCTGATATGGCCATTGCAGGAATGTTGCCGGCTGTACGGGAGAAGTTGTTTGGCATGGAATTTGACAACCTAGGTCAATTATCTCAGAAACTGTCACTGATGAGCAACTAGGCCTATGGGTTCAAGAAGGACACCAGATTTGCCAAGCACCACGATATAGCTGACATCTACAACCAGTTCCTTGAGAAGGCCGACCAAGTAGAAGATTCTGATGACGAGGAAGTGGCTGCTGCCGAGATTATGTGGGGAAAGGAGCCTTTGACCGTGAACCAGCGGTGGATCAAGCAGACCAAGGGCACGTATGACTTCGATGTCACCAAAGCTGACAAGCTTTTTGAGTTCTTGGTAAACGAAGGCCGAATCAAGCTGCCTGAAGGACATTCTATGCTTCGGCCCGATGGGGTTAAAGAGAAATGTTACTGCGGCTTTCACGATAGAAACTCTCACTCCATTAACGACTGCAGGGTCTTCAGGATGAGGATCCAAAACGCCATCCAGGAGGGGCACCTGAAATTTGATAAATAAGATGAAACTGGATGGCCATCCTTTCCCTCAGAATATGATTGGCTTTTCTGTCAATATGGTGACTGCTGAGGAGAAGGGGAAGGTGAAGGTCCTGACGTCAGCTAGAGCAAAACAAGGTGGAGCAGTGGATCCCGCGCGACAAGTGATGTTGGAACAGGTCCACAGAGAAGCCCCTCGTGTCCTCAAGAGCCATGTTGAAGTTGGGGAATCATCCAGGACCAAGCCCAGGGTCACCACGCGCATCCTCCTCAACAAATGGCAGCGTCAGCAAGAGAAAGAACGCTACCAGAGGCGAAGACACGAGGAGGAGAGGCGCAAGTTTGAAGAAGAGGCGCGCAGGAAAGAATTGGAAGAGTACACGCGGGAACAGGAGCGTGCACATTGGGGGTGCGCATTCTTCAGACACTGCTGGAATGAGGGCTTGAAGCTCCCCACAATGAAGAATTGCCCTGAATGCAGTGATAGATATTTTGAATACAGGCAGGAAACTGTCAATCGCCGATCCGTCCATGAGAGAATTGGAAGGATGCATCCTAACGACGATCGGCGTCAAAAAATAATTAAGGTCATTGATCACCCCAGGAAGAGGCAAGCTGACTAGAGATGGGCTGATCAAGAATTAGAGGAACACGAGTACATCTGGCAAGAAGGACAGTGGTGCCCACCTGACTTGAGGAAAAGCCAAAAGAGAAGGGTTCAGCGCTTGAGGAACCGGGAATTGAGGCAGGCGGGGATCCAGAGAAAGCAAGTGTGGAGCCCAAAAGACAAGCCTGAAGGATCGGGTCGTTCGGCTCCAGCATGCATGGTATACTTTTTGCCGAATGAGTTCATGGCTCCCGCTAACCAAGTTGTGCAGGAGGAAACGTCTCTGGATATCAATGAGGACGAGCAGCTTGGGGGGTTGATGGCACAATTAGTGTTGGCCAAGCAGGTTACCTTTGACAAACCGGCCAGGAACCGACACATGAGGCCGTTGTACTTGAAGGGATACGTCAATGGCAAGCCATTGACCAAGATGTTTGTTGATGGCGGAGCTGCGGTCAACGTGATGCCGTACACTACCTTCAGGAAGCTTGGCATGGGCCCTGGGGACTTGACGCCAACGAGCATAATTCTGAATGATTTTGCTGGAAATCCTTCAAATACCAAGGGCTGCGTGCACGTGGACTTGATGATTGGGTCCAAAACACTGCTCACGACCTTCTTTGTCATCGAAGGCAAAGGAGCCTATAGCTTGCGTCTTGGGCGGGATTGGATCCATGCCAACTGCTGCATCCCATCTACCATGCATCAACAGCTCGTTCAGTGGGTAGATGACGATATTGAAGTAGTCCAAGCAGATGATTCAGTGAGCGTTGCAAACGTTGAACCAGCTTTCTGGGAATATCAAGGCATCGATTGTTTCTCAGGAAAAGACTGGGGTGAAGGTCCTATTGAACCTGTCAGCAGTGATCAACAGCCGATTCAAGCAGTTGGCTCTTATAGTAATTTTTAATGGACAATCCTGTTGATGGAACTGATGGAAAGTTAGGGCGAGGATTCATGTCGGCTGACAAATTAGAAGAAGTTGATATTGGAAACGGTGACAAGCCAAGGCCGACATTTATCAGCGCTAACTTGGAGTCAGATTTCAGAGAAGAGTTAATCAAGCTATTAAAAGAGTATAAAGATTGCTTCGCTTGGGATTATTCGGAGATGCCTGGTTTAGATCGTTCTATTGTTGAGCATCGGTTGCCAATCAAGCCTGGTTTTAGACCTTATAAGCAACCTCCCCGGAAAATCTACAAGGATGAAGTATTGGCCGATGTGAAGAAGGAAGTTGAGAGATTACTTGATGCAAACTTCCTTCGGCCATGCAGGTATGCGGAGTGGATCTCTAACATCGTCCCTGTCTACAAGAAAAATGGGAAGATGAGGGTTTGCATAGATTTCAGAGATTTGAACAGAGCTACTCCTATGGATGGATACCCGATGCCTGTTGCTGATTTACTGGTTGACGCTGCTGCTGGACATAAGGTTATCAGTTTCATGGATGGTAATGCAGGGTACAACCAAATTTTCATGGCAATAGAGGATATATCGAAGACAGCCTTCAGATGTCCTGGTCACATAGGCCTGTTCGAGTGGATAGTCATGACATTTGGGTTGAAAATGCCGGTGCAACTTATCAACGAGCCATGAATTATATCTTTCATGAGTTGATCGGCAAAATTGTTGAAATTTACATTGATGATGTCGTGATCAAATCTTTGAATCATGGCTCACACTTGGAGGATGTAAAGAGAATTCTGGAGTGTACCCGAAAGCATGGGTTGAAGATGAATCCAAACAAGTGTGCTTTTGGAGTATCAGCTGGAGAATTCTTGGGATTTCTGGTACACGAAGGGGGGATTGAAGTTGGCAAGAAAAGCATGAAAGCTATCGATGAATTTGTCCCTCCAACCAGTCTCAAGGAATTGCAATCACTGCTTGGCAAGATCAATTTTGTGAGAAGGTTCATTTCAAATCTGCCGCAAAAGGTTTTGCCCTTTTCTCCGTTGTTGAAGCTCAAGAAGGACCAGAAGTTCATGTGGGGTGACGAACAACAAAAGGCTTTTGATGAAATCAAGCAATATATGAAGGAACCACCGGTGTTGGTGCCTCCGCAGTTGAACAAGCCTTTCAAGTTGTACATGGCGGCCGATACCCAAACCATTGGATCGACCCTTATACAAGAATTTGAAGGAAAGGAGCGGGTAGTAGCATACCTTAGCCGAAAATAACTTGATCCTGAGACCAGGTATTCGGCTGCAGAGAAGTTGTGCTTATGTGTGTACTATTCGTGTACAAAGTTTCGGCACTACTTGTTGGATGCCGAATGCGTTGTATACTCCAAGTTTGATGTAATAAAACATATGTTATCTATGCCAATTTTGAATGGAAGGATTGGCAAGTGGATCTTAGCTTTATCTGAGTTTGAGCTGAAGTTCGAATCGGCAAAAGCTATGAAAGGTCAGATTATTGCCGATTTTATAACTGAGCATCGTGATCCATCGATTGATTTGCTTGAAATTACTCCTTGGGCTTTGTTCTTTGATGGATCATCATGTGGTAGAGGTGGAGGAGTAGGGATCTTATTGATTTCACCCAGAGTTGAGATGTTTGAGTTTGCTATCCCTATCCAGCCTACCGTCACAAACAATCAAGCTGAATACGAGGCATTGCTTAGGGGGCTTCAATATTTGAAAGAAGCCGGGGCTGTTTCAGTTGAGATTTATGGGGATTCAGAGCTGGTTATAAAGAAATTAAACGGCCAATATGAGTGCAAAAGTGACGCCCTGAGGAATTACTATAAGGAATGCAGGGAAATCTTAAAGAGTTTTCAGTTGGTAATTCCACAACATATTCCTAGAGAACACAATGAAGAGGCAAACAGGTTGGCTCAAAGTGCTTCAGGTTATAGAGAAAATCAAGAAGCGTTTGCCATAGAGGTGTGTGCTTTCGGAGGGGATCTCGCAGAAGATGATTGGAGAAAGGAAATTGTTGATTATCTAGAAGATCTATCCCGAAAGGTTTCTAGGAAGCTCAGGTATAAAGCAATAAAATTTGTTCTTCTGGATGGAAGTCTATTTTACAAATCATTGGATGGGGTGTTGCTACGATGCCTGGGTCTAGAAGAAGCAAAGAAAATGATGAGTGAGGTGCATGATGGGCTATGTGGTGCGCACCAATCGGCCTATCGTATGAAATGGGTTATTAGACAAGCTGGATGTTTTTGGCCGACGATGTTGGAAGACTGCTTTGAGTATTACAAGGGATGTCAAGACTGTCAGAAGTTTGGAAATATTCAAAGGGTTCCAGCGTCAGCACTGAATCCAATCATCAAGCCATGGCCATTCAGAGGCTGGGGTATAGACTTGATTGGCCAGATTAACCCACCATCTAGCAAGGGGCATAAATTCGTGCTTTTGGCAACTGATTACTTCACCAAATGGGTTGAGGCAATTCCACTGAAGAAAGTAACATCAGAGAACATGGTTGAGTTTGTTAAAGAACACATCATCTATAGGTTTGGAATTCCTCAAACAATTACAACTGATCAAGGAGCCTAGTTTGTGTCCTTGGAGTTCATGGAGTTTGCCGAAAGCATGGGGATCAAATTGTTTAATTCTTCTCCTTATTATGCCCAAGCTAATGGACAGGCAGAGGCTTCTAACAAGATCATGATCAAGCTTATACAAAAGAAGATCGACCAGAAGCCAAAGAGGTGGCATTCGGTTCTCAACGAGGCTTTATGGGCTTACCGAATGGCTCCTCACGGAGCTACAAAAACGTCTCCTTATGAATTGGTTTACGGGCATCATGCCGTTTTGCCTTGGGAAATGCAATCAGATTCTAGGAGAGTGGTTTTACAGAAAGACTTAAGCTCCAAAGATTATAGTGGCTTAATGATGGATGAGTTAGAGGATTTGCATATGATTCGTCTTAGAGCCTTGGAAAACATTGAAAAGAACAAGCTGCGAGTTGCTAAATATTACAACAAGAAAGTAAAGGTTAGGCAATTTGCAGAAGGAGATTTGGTCTGGATAGCATTACTGCCGATTGGAACCAAATACAGTGCATTCGGCAAATGGTCCCCGAACTGGGAAGGCCTTTTTCGGGTAGTCAGGTGTGTGCCTGGTAGTGCTTACATGCTAAAGACTTTACTAGGAGAAGAATTTTCTGCTGCAATAAACGGAAGATATTTGAAGAAATATTATCCTAGTATTGAAGTTGATCGTTGATCATAAGCACCAGGATTACAAACATGTGACACAGAGATAGCCGACGTTCAAGAAAGAAGCCGCCTTTAGAACAAAAAATCCTAAACAGGGGAAATGGCCAGTACTAAGATGTATTGCCCTTAGCATTACAGATGTTTCTTGCAGGATTTTATTTAACAACCCAGCTGCTCAGGATTACAAGGGGGTGGGAAGCAGAAGGCCTGGCGAAAGAAGCGAAAGTATGCTTCAATCCTTTTTTCTTTGCTTCTTCAGATCCTACCTCTTCAACCGTTCCAGGACCACCGTGACGGCAACTTGGAAGCTTTGGGGATGACCGTGGCTCGCAGCCTCCATCAGGCTGTCCCAAGCAGCTTTCAGGTTACTGTACCTGTCGGAAACATCTAAGACAGAAGAATAGTTGTTAGAAACAGAGATCTGAGCGCAAGCGTGGGGTCAAAATAAAGATGGAAGTTTTACCTCCTACCAATGCCTCCAAGGTCATGCGACGTTCGCGTTCGGCCTGGCAGTGAGCGGTGATGTCCCGCAGATCATGCTCCAGATGCCGAACGCGGCGGCGCAACTGGTGGTTGATCCTCTGTCCTGGCGTGGCGTCCTCTATTTCAAGGGAGGAGTCAGAGGAGATATACTCAGGCATTTCTTCGGTCCCAAGGATTTCTTCAGGAAGCAGATCAAGGCTGGTGAAAAACAAGTAGGGGTAAACATAAGATTGCATACGAGAGCAAGAAGCAGATTAAAAGAAAACTCACTCTCGAATGGTGCGCTTCTTTGGTGGGGTGCTGTCCTCCTTGATGGGTTGCTTGCCTTTGTCCATGGCCTTGGGGTTTTCTCTTCTGGAGCAGGGGAGAGTTAAATTGTCATTGTTCAGATAAGGGAGCCAAAGAGGATCAGGGAAGCCTTTGAAGAAGAGCTCGAAAAGCTGACTGGCATTTTGGTCAATAGAGACGGTTGAAGCAGCTTCTCCATGGGTTTGGTATCCTCTGGTGATTTGAGCTTCCCCTTCTTTGTAGCTGGATGAGGGGAAAAGCCGATTGTTGAGGTCGATGTTGACAATCCGGTGCATGTACAGTTGCAGCCACATCTGCACAAACCACCAAGGGCCGTTGACACATAGTATCTTCTGGCCAGTGTGCATTTGAGAGATAGTCTGATGGAGCATATGATACACACTCCCCAGGAGGTATTTTCCAAGAGGAATGCGATTACCAGCAGCCAGACGTGTAGCCATTGCAATATGATTCAAGGTTGGCTCATTGGCTTTACCACAGAAAATGAATCTACACAGCCACATGTTCAGGAACGCCCTGTATTCGACTTCACTTAGAGGGCCATCTTTCATGTGATTCTGAATATATGATTTGTATCCGCTTCCTGACTTCACTCCTGTCTGCCTTGTGGAGCCTTTGTATTCCCAGGGGTACACGGATCCTGAAATGTCAAGGCCGGTGATCATGTACACATCGTCCAGAGTTGGGGACATTGGGCCATGACCAAAGATGAAGGCATTGACGCCGTTTGACCAAAAATGGCAAGCCGCTATCAGAAGATTTTCATTCTTTGGTGTCTCGGCAAGGATAACTCCAAGCATTGAGCGATGCGGAGGCTGTCCCAATTGCTGGTTTTGGCGCTATTATCTGCAAGTATCCTCTTATACCAATTTCTCCAACCTGCAATTGGGGGCAAAGGCCAGTTCTTGAAAGCATCTTGCCACAGGGGAGGCCCTGATAAAGCCGCTTTGAAAGGGATTCTTTGGGATTCGGCTGCAATGAACTCGCGGGGATCGGAAATTCCCACAGGTCCGAGGAAATAAGATGTCGAGTTGGTCTCAGTACGAATCAAAAGCTCGGTGGAAAGCTCCTATCAAGAAAAGACGGAGGGAGAAATCTGAGGTAAAAATCGAAAAGGGTAATGCCGAATGAAACTTACGGGGATGAAATTTATCTGAGCAGCTTGATTTTGACCCGCCATTGAAGATTTGAGCTTGGGGAAAAGATGACCTAGGGTTTGGATCTGGACGGAGACTCCGATGGATTGCGAGGAGAGAGAATAGGTGTTGAACAGATCTAACTTGAAGGCGTTGGCAATTGGAGTCAATTTCGGAATAAAATCATTTTTATCCCGTAATTGAAGGGGCATATGTTAACACCAAAATTTGGTACAGGAGGAAGTCTGATTTGTGGGCCCAACTTGGTAAAAAATCCCGTCCATAGAAGGAAGGTTTCTTCAAAAAGATTCGGCAGAGATGCTCGCGGTCGGCAGTTTTGCTTCCGTTCGGCAAGGGAACTGTTTGCGCTGATTTTGTGGGATCGCATGGTGACGTGGCCCGAGCGGAAGGGACGAATGGATGGATAAGAATTCGCATTTGGGCGCTAATTTAGGTATCAAATATTGTGCTCGTAGTCCACAAGGAGTCTTGCCACGACAGGGTATAAATATGAACCCTGGATGTATGTAATTGTATTCGCACATTTTCATAACAAACCGGCTTTACGCCAAACTTTCGAGTCCTCTAGTCGTGTCGTCGAGTTCTTCGAGAGGATTCATCGATCCGTCGACCTTCGTAAGTACCGGCAACCTTGTATCATGTCTAGTATCATGCGGTGGATTTAGATCGTGATGCAAGTAGTCTTGTTACCATGCTTAGTATCATGTGGTGGATTTAAGCTTGGTTCAAGAAGGTTTCTTGTTAGGTCATAAGCCATGCGGTAGGCTAAGATCTAGCTCGGAGCTAGTTATCGACTCTATTAGATTTTGGCAAGATCTAATAGATTCATTAAGTTATCACGTGTTGCTTCGAGTTTTTACTTTATGTTTAAATTCATGTAATACTCCTTTGCCCAATTTAGATTGACTTGGATCGGCTTTATCTTGTTTGGTGATCTTTACATTGCACGTTCACATCTTGGCTCAATAAGTCACGTGGATCACGTGTTTCCCAAATAGCCGAAACCGAACCAATCTAGGTTGTTACATGTTGCGGGTTCAAGCTTGTTAATCTTGTGTAAACCTTGACAGAACCGGGTATCATGCGGTAGATGCAGGTTTCTGGGTTGTCTTAGAGCTAATCATCCGGTGGATTAGATTTCGATTCAATCTGATAGGTTTATCATCTTTGGCAATGTTTGTTCCTTCTCCATGGACCCCGATTCAGCTGTATAGCCGTATTCGGTTATACTTTTCATGAGTAAAACGTGTTTACAAGTTATGTTTTAAGTAATGCATGCTTTTAGCTTCCCATATTTAGATTGTATCATGCGGTAAATAGATCTTTTTGTGGTTAGTGGTGTGATTTCAAACAAGTTGTATCATGCGGTGGATTAACTTGTTTGGTTTCATGCTCGACGGGTCTTAAAGCACCTAGACATGCGGTAGACTAGTGTTTTGGGCCTATGCATGCTTGTTCATTACATATTTGTAATCATGCTTTACTTCATTTATTGTTCGAGGATCGGTCACGATCTTGTGCACGGGCAATGTCATTTAAATAAAGACCGATCTATCGTCATGCATACGTCATCCGTTCGACTATGTTCTATTTTATGCTTTAAAGCTCCCGAATGGTTTCTAATTTGTTGGCAGATAGCTTCTTATAGCTATATGTCATCCTACATGGCTTTTTAGCCGTAAATATGGAACTGTCTGGTACCACCCGGCAAGTTCCAAGCTTTGGCATCTAACTACTTTGTCTTTTGTTAATTTTCAGGGAAAATTGACTGGCACGCTTTGGAATCTGCTCGCGTGTTAAGCTAGCTTGTTCAGCTTGCTGTGTGCATGGCGCAGGGTGCGGATTTTGCGTCAACATCATCATCAGCCCCAGTCTAGGAACTCATTCTTGTTAGTTGTGTTGTGAAGTGAGACCTGAGAAGAGTGCTCGCATATATGTAGGCGCAGACTGGGTGGTGGGCCATTCGACCCGAGGCAACAAAACGGCCAGTGACTCAGAGGAAACACACCCAATAGTAGGTACACTGTTTGGTGCAGGGACTCATAGAAAACACACCCTATGTGTTCAATATTTTGAGCATTTCAGAGAAAACACATTCTAGTACGAGTTTTACTGTTCGCATCTGAAATGCATCTTAAATCAAGTTCTTAAAGATACAACCCAACTCTAGAGAATGACGAAATGAAATCATAATTTTTTATGGATACAGTAGCACTCGGCGTCGAGTACTCTACGTCTACTGGGTACAACAGGGGTATTTCCCCTTACTCATAGCATCCGGCCCAGCTTCCTTAGCCCGACGAGCTCTCTCCCTCTTCCTCTCTCTGCCAGCTTCACGGGCCACGGCCGCTTCACGTTCTTTGATCTCCCGCCGAATACAATTTTCCTCCTGTTGCTCCTTACGTTTTTGTTCTTATTTTTCTGCTTGAACCATACTTTGCCACCTCTCACGTGCTGAACAACCCGTCTCCTCAACGTAACGCTTGTCTTGTTCGGACTGCTCACAATCTAGCCACTGCATAAAATCACAGAGAGGAGGTGGAGTCTTTTTTCAAAGACAAGTTAGCACATATTAAAATAGCAATGACATAATATTTATTTAGTAATTCAGTTTGTTCTTACTTTTGGTCTAACATTGCGACATGGTGGGAGGGGGTCATGCTCGTAGTTCTCGCACATGAAGAACCTCATCCCGTAGCGGTACCCGAGAACGTTGCACTTGATAAGCTTACAGTTGTCACCGTAGTAGCACATAGGAGTGTGGATCCCCTTTGGCACCTCATCCTTGTCCTTCCTACTGGTGAGCAACTCCAAATCCAACTCAGGACCCGTTGAAGCCATTGAAAGCCTACAAAACAAATGAGAAATATGATATTTCATTACTTGATTCATTTGAAGTTATAGAACAAAACATAACCGGATATGATAACAAATTCAACGGCAAGAATAAAACAGCAAGCAAATGCAAAAGGAGTTCAATTATTACAACACGATAACATGCATAAGTTCAAATAGTACAAGGCCTCGCAAGATAGAATTGTTCAAATATTACAAAGACGACAACATGCATAAGTAGTTCAACTATTACAACACGGTAGCACAAACAAGTACAGTCACTGCATTCCTTCGTTGTAGCGACTGGAACGACGTCCACGTGCACTAGATGAAGGTGGTGTAGAAGTGGCAGTGGAAAGTAAGATGTTTCGGTGCATTTCTTGTAGGAGTGTCCAGGATTGTTGCACTTGGAGCATATCTACCCCTGAGGTCCAGCTTCAACCTCATCCATGTTCCTAATCCTCTTCTTCTTGCGTCGACCGACACCATGACACATGACGGGATATGGATTTCTATGTACAACGCACTGTCTTTGGGGTCTTGAGTGAAAGTTCCAAGATGCAGGTAACCCTCAATAGTGTGGTTCCAAGTGTCTAGAACGATTTGCTTCAGAAAGTATTTAGTCATGTAGCGGCCCCAATGCTGATTCTTTGTTGCAAGGCATGCAGCAATCACATGTGAGCAGGGGTAGTGTAGGAGCTGTGGCTTCTGGCAAGAGCATGAGCATGTATGATTCCCAATAACTGTTTTCTGTATTGTTATTTCACCATTAGCCTTTTGTGATTCGGACTGACAACTTATCTGATATTTGAGGACCATGTGTGGTTCGAGGACCGGTGGATGGTCGCTTCCTTGTGTGATGAGTGATTGACAACATTGTGTGGACTGATTCTTGGCTAAGGATTGCAGGTGCCGGTTGCGACTTGACTGGTGTTGGTGCAGGTGGAGAACAAGCGCGAAAGGTCGTCGCCGGTGAGGCCTCCAGGTGTGGAGAAGACAAGTAGGCTTCGTTCGAGGGACCTGGTGGCCAGCGGGGTCAAGTGCAGGCCGCATGGTGGCATGAACAGCAAGATGAAGTCGTGGACGGTTTCTTGGTAGAGCCTCAAAACCAAGGTCGAGCCGGGACTACGTGGGAGCCGAGTCATGAGTGGAGATTGGCGGAGGCTACACCGAGTTCGCGGGGTTTCGGTGGTTCACCGAGAAAACCACCGGGTTCCTTGGTTGATCCACAAAGCCAAGGCCGGAGAACCGAAGACGGAGCCGCAAGCACGGCACCGGCCGGTCCGGCCGGTGGGTCGACCGGTCGGCCGGTGGGGACCGGTCGGCCGGTGAGGTGCACGGTATGACCGGTGTGCGACGACGCAGTCCGGAATCTTCGAAGCGGAGGACACGCGTCGGGATCGCATGGCTTGCGTCGAGGCTACGCAGGGTGCGGTCGCCGGGCATCCGTCCGATGGTGAAGACATCAAGAATTCCGAATCCGCCCTTGAGGGGCTTGTATCCCTAGTTAGTAGAGAAGGGCATTTTAGACATTCGGTTGCCTCCATATAACCCAAGAGGTGAGAGGATGGAAGCCAACTCTTGGAACCCTAGCTCATTAGTTTTCCTATTTTCCACCTATTTTCCTTAGGTTTTCTCTAGGACTAGCAAGAGAGCTTCACGGAGAGATCTTGTAGAGAGGGATGGATGATTGGGCGGCTTGCTAGACCTTGTACGAACCTTTGTTTCATGTATAGATGATTCGGTGTGGTTCCTCAAGGTTTGGATGTGTTTTCCCCGGTTGTTCTTGGTGGTGATTTTCGGAGCCCTCTCTCGGTGATTTCTTTGGGTTGTTTTTGGGACCTTTCTCTTGGGGATTTTATGTGGGAAATTTGTGGGAACCCTTCGTGGTTCTTTGGGCTGTGATTCCCCTCCCAAATCCGTGAGTAAAGGTGCTCGATTTTGGGGTTTCTTGAGTTCTCGGGTTGGAAGTGCTTTCGGCGGGATTTCTTCGATTCCTCCTTTTTGGACGAGTTTTGGTGGGATTAAACTTGGCTATGGACTCCTCATGAGGTGTTCCTGATATCCCCAAAGTCTTGTTCAAGTCCGTGGAGCGATTCGGGAGATCGAGATTTGGATTTGGGGGAGTTGACCGCGGGTCTTTGTTCATCCCGAGCCGCCCGGAGCTACACCGGTCCGACCGGGGTGCTCCCGACCGGTCCGACCGGTGCAAGCCCTTATGGGTTTTTGCTCGGGTGAACGTCTTGGTGTGTTTGTTGTTGTCCCGTGTTGCTTCTTGTTTCGAGTTTGGGTCCGTTTGGTGGTCGGTTGGCTTTGTTTGGTGCCTTGGGGGCTTTCGGTCGCCATCGGTCCGACCGGTGTGTCTCACCGGTCCGGCCGGTGTAGAGCCACTTAGTGGAAGTTGCTCGGTTTCACCGGCGGGGGACCGGTCGGCCGGTGGTGCTCACCGGTCCGGCCGTGTGAGTCTGTAGACTCGAGATTTGGTTTTTCCGCTGCGTTTCTCGGGTCAGAAGGTTGTGTGTTGGTTCCTAGGTCCAGTGGCACTCCAGTGGCTACGTGGGCTTGACCAACCTTGGTAGTGAGTCGGAGACGTGTGTTGGAAGCCGCATTCGTCTTGTTAGAGTTTTCATCTCCTTCGAGAAGAATTTTTATCGGCTCCCATTCACTCCCCCCCTCTCTGGTTCGCCGTATCGGTCCTTCAAGTGGTATCAAAGCCGGTTCGGGTCTTTGTTGACTCTAACCAGTCTAAGATCCAAGGATGGCGTACCAGGAACGGGGTTCGGGTCCTCCACACTTCGATGGCATGAACTACCAGATGTGGAGCAAGCGGATGGGTGCGTTCCTCCGCGGAAAGGGTCAGACTCTGTGGGATGTCACGGTGGACACAGGCTATGTCCAGCCGATGGATTTCCTTGCTCCAGGATCGAGGGACAGATTCGACGCCAACAATAAGGCGGTCGACTACTTGTTTCTTGCTTTGTGTCAGCCTGAGTTCGATCGGGTGCACACCGAGCACTTGGCTTGTAGAATTTGGGCGGTGTTGAAGGAGGCTCATGTTGGGAACGCCCAGGTAAAAGCACGGATGTATGCGACCTACCGGAGAGAGTACGAGAACTTCACTCATCTCCTCGGTGAGTCCATCGATGCCTTGTTTCAGAGGTTCACGGTGGTTGTGAACAACATGAGGGCCAATGTGGACGTGCTCCCGTATGATGATCATGATAGAGCGGTCAAGCTCTTACACTCTTTGGATCGTACGATTTGGGGCGGAAAGTTCGAGGCCATTGTGGAGTCGGAGAAGTATGACACTCTGACGGTGAACGAGCCGTTCTCTAAGCTCAAGTCGGGCTGAGGTGGATAGGGGCATGCATGCGCAAGCTCGAGGGACCGACCGATTCCCATAGTCTTGCCCTCGTTGGTGGTTCCAAAGGAAAGGCTAACTCTAACCCATCCACCGGGATGTTCTCCTTTTCCTCCCCGATGTCTATGCCGGATGAGGAGTTTGATGACCTTGGAGAGGACGAGCCGGCGCCGTTGACGAGGCGGTTCAAGAGGCCGCACGAGAACCGCGTGAACATGAGGAGGAACACGAGGACATGCTTCCGGTGCGGCAAGCGGGACATTTCATCGCCGGCCGCCCGGAGAAGGCCGAGAACAAGGACAACTACAAGCACAAGCCGAGGATGGACGGCAAGTACCGTTCGGGGCGCGACCACAAGAGCAAGCACAAGAACAAGTACAAGGACGAGCGACGATCGAGGAAGAAGGAGAGCCGAGGCAAGGCCCGAGCGATGGTTGGAGCGAGCGACGTCGACTCCGGTTCCGTGTACTCCACCTCGAGCTCGAGCGGCCGGTGAAGACGAGGGAGATCGCCGCAAGAACAAGAAGTCGTCCAAGAACACGAGCGGGGGTGAGCCGCTTCGCGAGAGATGGCTTCGCACCATGGCGTTGAGCACGGCGGCAAGAAGAGCACACGGAGCGACTCGGACTGCGAGTCCGACGACGAGGTGCGTGATGAACTTCCCTTCTTGCGCCGGGAGAATGAGAGGCTTGGCTCTTTGCTTGATAACCGTGATGACATGCTTAGAGAGGCCAAGAAAATGAGGAAAGAGCTTAGGGCTTCACTCGAGGATGCTAGGACTAGAGTGGGCGAGCTAGAGACACGGGTGCTTGATAGCAAGCTTGAGATTGATTCGCTTAAGGCTAGCCCTATTGTTTCGGATGAGAATGATTGTCTTGATTGCTCCATATTCCTTGCCGATCTTGCTTTGTTTAAGGAGAAGCATGCCTCCAAGTGTGAGGAACTAGATGTGCTTAGGGTTGAAGTGGGCTGAGCTTAAGTCTAGACTGCTTTGCTAGGTGCTTGCACTTCTTGCCTGTTTTGCATGCTAAGATTGATGAGATGCATGCTTACACTAGTTCGCTCGAGGCTAAATTGAAGGAACCCATGCCTACATCTTGCTCTACCGTGAAATGCATGCATTGAAAAATTTGGAGCTTGCACATTATGTTGATCGTTTGCGGGATGAGAATGATGACTTGAGGAAGTTGATGGGTTGGTTGTCGGTCATGAGCCTCGGTTGAGGATGATGATCGAGGCCTTTAAGAGGCAAGATGGTGAGGGGCTTGGGGCAAACAAGGTTGGTGAGGGAAGTGGAGAGAATATCCGGAGCCACCAAAAACCCACCACAAAAATGATTTCCCTCCAAAACCTAACCATCTAAGGAACCGACTAGACACAACCCCTGCTCCACCCGTGTTTCCTACACCCACAAATGACCTACAAAAGCCTATCAAGTTTGTGAGCACTTCGGGGAAAGTGTTCTTTGGGAAGGAGAGTGAGAAGGCTAGTGGTGAGAAACCGGTGGAGGGATTGAGTGGAGAGAAACCAAATGAGCAGCCACATCCCAAGCCTAAGCCTAAGCTTGTGAGGTTTCATTGTGGCTATTGTGGGAGAGATGGCCATAAGGAGGAGTTTTGCTTCAAGAGGAAGCATGAGGAGAGAATGGAGAAGGAGTGGGCTAACAAGGACAAGTACCACCCTTTCGATGGTGTACTTGAGCCTCGTATGCAGATGCCCAGGGGCAAGGCGAGTGTGAGGACAGTTCGGGCTTGGGGAGAGCGGAAGGCTGTTGGAGGCGGCGCGCCGGGTCACACCGGTCGGCGGTGTGGGGCACCGGTCGGACCGGTCTTGGCACTGGACAGACGATTGTTTGGGTTTCGAGCTCGTACGGGTGCGAGGGTTGTTTACGGTGGTCGTGGTTCGGTGGTTGGGGCTGGAAAGGGTGCGGGTGGTCGGTTGCTAGGCGTTCTCCTCCTCGTGCTCAATACGGGGATCGGAGGAGTCGTGGCTTTGAGTTGGAGAGGAAGGATGTTCCACGGGCTTTCTTGCGTGGATTTGGCCCTCCTCCGGGCGAGAGAGGGGTGGTTCCCTCGGGGGTGGTTACCGTGGTGGTGTTCGTGGAGGTAGCTTTGGTAGGAGAGATGCTTTGGTTGGTGCTAACCTCACTTTCGAGCAAATGGCTCGGCTTCGGTTTTACTCTTTTGGTACTAACCCCGGTCTTTGAGTCGTTTGTTCGCTCACGTGCTCGTTTTTGAATTTCAGGTGGGAGACTTGAAGAACATTTGGTTGATTGACTCCGGTTGCTCGAGGCATATGACCGGAGATAGGGGGTGGTTCTCAAGTCTCGTCTCGGTGGTGACAAAAAGGTACATCACCTTTGGGGACAATGTGCGTGGGCGTGTGCTTTCAGAAGGTGAGATAAAAGTGAGTGACAAGATCACTCTGAGGCGTGTTGCTCTTGTTCAATCGCTGGGGTACAATTTGCTTTCCGTGTCCCAGTTGTTGGATGAGGGCTTTGAGGTGTTGTTTCGGCCGGGTGGTTCTCGGATTGTGGACTCTCGAGGGGACCTTGTTTGTATGGTCGTTCCCGAGGGTCAGGTGTTTCGTGCTGATTTTTCTCAGTCTTCGGGTGTGGAGCGTTGTTTCTTGGCTGGTTCTTCGAGTGAGTTGTGGAGGTGGCATAGGAAGTTGGGTCACTTGAGCTTTGACCTTTTGTCTCGCTTGAGTAAACTCAATTTGGTCCGAGGATTGCCACGGTTGAGGCTTGAGAAAGAGTTGGTTTGTGCTCCGTGTAGGCATGCCAAGATGGTGGCCTCTTCTCACCCGCCTCTCACCAATGTGATGACTGAGCGTCCATGCGAGCTGCTCCATATGGACCTTGTTGGCCCCGGCCGTGTGCGATCGTGGGTGGGAAGTGGTATGTCCTTCTTTGTGGTGGACGACTATTCTCGGTATGCGTGGGTGTTCTTTCTCGAGGAGAAGGGGGAGACGTTTGGTTTTGTTCGAGATCTAGTCTTGAGGTTGAGGAACGAGAGGCACGGAGATGCCATACGAGCTATCCGCAGTGATAATGGCTCGGAATTCAGGAACTCTCGTTTTGAAACCTTTTGCCATGACTTGGGTCTTGAGCACCGGTTTTCGAGTCCGTATACGCCTCCCCGGAATGGTGTTGTGGAAAGGAAGAACGGGACCTTGTGCGAGATGGCTCGGATGATGCTTGATGAGCATAGGACTCGAGGAGGTATTGGGGCGAGGTGGTGAATATCGCGTGCTATGTGTCGAACGGGATATACCTCGAGTGCACAAGAAGAAGACATGCTATGAGTTGATGCATGGTCGCACACCCAAGGTGAGTCACTTCCATGTCTTTGGTTGCAAGTGTTTCATTCGAAGAACGGCGGGAAGTTGGATAAGTTTGAGGCTAGGTCCGTCGATGGCATTTTCTTTGGTTATGCATCTCATTCTAGAGCATATCGTGTGCTCAATCTTGAAACTAACCAAATCGTGGAGACTTGCGAGGTAACCTTCGACGAGACAGAGCCACGTAGTCAGCTTGTCTTTGAGTGTGCAGGTGATGATGAGCTTGGCGAGGATATCTTTCAGGAGGAGGAGCATGAACATGGAGATGATGAGGATGGCGGTGCGGTGCCCCCGGCTGAACATGTACCCACTACTTCGACTACGATGATGGACGGACCCTCTGCTACACCTACGACGACAAATCAAGAACGAGGAGAAGCTGATGTTGAGGGGGAGGTAGCTTCGAGGCGAGAACCTCCCCGGTGAGTTCATGTGGATCATCCAGCTTCGAGGATCATCGGCGACATGAATGAACGCACTACACGGTCGAGGGTTCGAAACAATTCCCATTTTGCTCATGCTGCGTTTGTTGCTTCTTTTGAGCCCAAAGACATTGGACACGCACTATCTGATCACAATTGGGTCAATTCGATGCATGAGGAGTTGGAGAACTTTGAGAGGAATCAGGTGTGGGAGCTGGTTGACCCTCCCCCAGGGTGTAAGCCGATTGGTACCAAGTGGGTGTGGAAAAACAAAGAGGGAGAGAAGGGTGAGGTTGTGAGGAACTAGTCGAGACTTGTTGCTCAAGGGTTCAGTCAGAAGGAGGGGATAGACTACGAGGAGGCCTTTGCTCCCGTAGCCCGTTTGGAGGCGATTAGGATCCTTCTAGCTTTTTCTGTGGCTAAAGGGTTCAAGTTGCACCAAATGGATGTGAAGAGTGCTTTCCTGAATGGAGTGTGTTGACGGTGAAAATCCGTCAACCTAGCCATGAGTTTACCTTCGGTGTTGGCATTAGTTTTATACCTTATCCATTGGTACTAACCCCCGTGGTATAACAAGTTCACGTGTGCATGTCGTTTTTGGAGTTTAATGTTTATGCAGGGATTTAGTGTTGAATGCAAGACTTTTGGGATAAGTTCATCAAGCACCTCATGACAAGACCTTGAAGCCCTGAACAAGTCATGCAATGAAGCAAACTTAACTCCAAGAAGCGGGGGACTTGATCCGAGAAGACGACGGACTCCGGGGACACGACCGGAAAAGTGCTTTGAATCTTGCAAGACAAGGAGTTGAGTCCAACTCGGAGAGAAACCGACGACATGGACCTACATGCGGAAGGGGGAAGCATCCGGGAAGCAAGGGAACCGACCTCGGGCAAAGGAGCCGCGGGGGCCGGGCCTAAATGGGCCCGGGCCGGCCGGGCCCCGGTCCGGTCGGCCCCGAGCCCATTTAGGGCCCAAACCCGTCGCCCTTTGCCCTAGCCGCCAATCGGGCTATTTATAGTCCCACGACCGAGAGCCACGGAGAGAGGATTTCGTCTTCGGCCGCCGAGAAGCGAGAGAAGAGAGGGACACCATCTAGGAGAGGAGAGGGTCGAGCTAGTTGACTAGGGTTTCCCTAGCCGACGTGGGAACCTTGCAAGGAAGACCACGTCGGAGTTCCGGAGCTAGAAGCAAGATCAAGGAAGGATCCCGGTGGTGATCTTGTGTATGTATCATTGTTATAGTTGAATTATCAAGTTGAATCTTTTCTCAGCGATCAAGTGTTTCCTCGAAGATTTCGTTTTTCGATCGGCTTTGCTTATTCCAATTCTATTCTCGAGATAGATTACATAGGGTGTTCTTGTAGCCGCGGTGGCTAGAGGTACACACCGGATCCTCCGAAAGAATCTCGACTTGTCTTTTGACTCGCCCTAAGCTCCCCGCATGAATAGGGATACGTTGTGACAGAACGGGGGTCTCGAAAGGCGGATGTTTTCGGATTTGGACGGGAAACCACGATTTAAAGAGGCTTTTATTAAGATTCGATTTGCTACTTCTTCTTTTGCTTGGAACTTCAACGAAAGGCTTACCCCGATCCCTCTAGATCGGTTTATCTACCTAATCTTACTTTGTTTTCTCCGGTTTTTAGTAGATTAGATCTGTTTTGTGTCTTTTACTTAGATGCATTAGGTTCTTTATTGAAGATTGCAGTTATTTGGCTTTAATAGATTAAGTCTTGCGTCACACATTTGTTCCACGGATTCGATACCTTGGGTTCATCACTCGAGGGAAGAAGGGTCCCTTTACTACGACGGGAGACTTGTACGCTTGCGAGTCACAAACGAACTTTGATACAATTATTAACCGTCAACAAGCCCCTTTTTCTGGCGCCGTTGCCGGGGAGCAAGTGATCAAGATTTGATTTTTTATTGCTTTTTTTTGTAATTTTCAGTACTGATTTTGTTTTATTTTTGCATCTATTAAATTTTGATCATCCTCAAAATACATCTAATCTAGTTTGTCTAACTCTAGTCTTTATAGATTTGTTTTGTTTTCTAGTTTTTTACGCATACTTTGTTTATTGCTAACCCTAACGGGAGATGGACGGCTACCTCTCCAACAAACCCAATAATTTTGTGGATGATCCGAGAAAAACTTTACGGGGCTAAGGAGACGCGAAGCACATCAAGCTAAAAAGCTGGATTTTGTAGATTCGGAGTCGGAAGACAAAGGATCGCGAGGAATCTCCGGAAAATTCACCACCTCAAAGTCCGCGGGAGAACCGACTTCCACCAATGGGTGACCAACCATCGGAAGAACGCAAGATTGGGGAGCTATGCACCCCAGACATCATCGACCTACCAATCTTGAACCTCGAGGAGATCGGAAGACCGTTCGAGATCAAGACCTCAACAATCCGCATGGTGCAACATTCACCCTTCACCGGCAAAGAGGATCCGAACCTTCACCTCCAAGCATTCATTCAACCGTGTCGGACTTTCAACATGGATGGGGTGACTCAAGATCAAATGAGGGCAAGGCTTTTTCCGTTCTCACTACTCGGGAAGGCTTTGCAATGGTTCCACTCTCAACCGGCGGAGACGGTGCAAAATTGGAACACGTTGATGAAGGCTTTCATGAAGAAATACTACTCACGGGTAAAACTCAAAGCTTGCGTAATAAGATTGCCACCTTTGTTCAATATCCTACGAAACTATCTCGGAGGCATTCGAGCGCTTCAACGAGTACACCGGGCGGTTCCACATCACAAGTTCCCGAAAGAAGACCTCATGCAAAAGTTCTATCAAGGACTCACCATGGCGTCAAGGACGATCATCGATGCATCGGCGGGAGGATCTATCATCGAGCTTACACCGACGGAAGCTTTCACGCTATTCAAGAAGGTCGCGGATAATGACACATGGGCGTCATCCAGGGCGCCTACACCCGGCTCAACCCATGGGGAACGTCAAAGGAGTCTTGCAAGTGGAGAAGGAAGACATACTTGAAGGCAAGATCGACTCGCTCATGAGGAGGTTGGAGAAGATGGAGATAGAAAAGAAAGAGGCTCAAGACTTGAAGGCCGCCGAAGCAAGGTCCACATGCGAAGAATGTGGAGAGTATGGCCATGTCCGCAAAGATTGTCGGAGGAAGCCAAAGTGCTCGACTACATGAGGAAGGGAGAATTGCCGAACTTCCGCTACGGGCAAGGTAGGCCTCAATTTAATGCAAGCTCATCTATTCCTAACGCGGTTCCACTTCGGATACAATTGAAGGAGTTCATGGATGAGCAAGCTAAGATCAACAAGGACACCGTCACCAAGTTCAAGACCATAGACAAGGTGTTGGAGAACATCGATAGCAAAGTGACGGAGGTCGGAAGTTCCAATCATCAAGTGCTCAACATGATGAAGATGCTCGAGACGCAAGTTGGACAACTTGCGGGGCGCCTCACTAATGATGAAGGGAAGCTTCGGGACAACCCAAATGTCCCGAATCGGCGAAGGCCATTCAAACACGTTCGGGGAAGGAGACCGAAGATCCGGAACGTTCCGCGGGAGCAAGGAAGCTTAAACCGTCCACCGAGGGTGGAAGGAGGCGCTAAAGAGAAGGTTACGGGGATCGTCACCGAGGAACCCGAATTCGAGATGCCGGAGGATGACACGTGGATACCGCAACTCAAGCCACGCTACTTCCGAGGTAAACTTGACAACCACTTTGAGAAGTTTGTGGAAGTTGTGCGTAGACTTAGCATCAACATGCCATTACTAGATGCCCTACAAGTACCTACATATTTGTAGCGAACATGGCCTCATATGCCATTTGTTCGGAGTTTGATTTTGGTGATTCATGACAACATGATCATTGGGACTAACCCTATTGCTTTAGCATGTCTTTGTAGACACTTCTAGGTCCCAAGGATGCAAGAAAACCATATGCCAAATTGAGAAGATAGTCTATTTTTCTAAGGTCAAAACCGAGCAAGAAAAGGAAAAGACAAGACACCGTCGGATGAACCGACGGTCCCTCAAATACAAGCGTCGGTGCAATCGTCGGACGAGTTGGTACACGGGGGTGAAACCCTAGGTACCGTCGGATGAACCGACGGTCCATTTTCTACATGCGTCGGACGAGTTGCGGAGGAAGAGCAAGGAAGGCGGTAGCACCGGATGATCCGACGGTCGAGTGAGGACCCCGTCGGTCTATCCGACGCCCGATTTGAATCAAGACGAGAGACGCGCCAAGACGAAGCCTTCGGCCTCGGATGATCCGACGCCTTGGTTAAGGCACGGCGTCGGTCTATCCGACGGTACGTTGGAAGCTAACGATGCCGAGCACGGACGCGAGGCCTTCGGCACGGGATGATCCGACGTAGCGTCGGAGCATAGCGTCGGAGCGGTTGTGTCGAGAGAACCTCAACGGCTACGTGACGTGGGAGGGGCACGGATGAACCGACGCCCCGGAAAAGCATAGCGTCGGATCATCCGACGGTACCTTTTTCGGTGGACGTTAGCCAACGGCTAGTTTGATGCCTTGGGCTATTTATACCCCCTCCACTCACTCATTTGAGGTTCTTTGGATTGTGTGCAAGTGCGAGAGGAGTTCAAGACTCATTCAAGATCATATCCAATCCATCCAAGTGCTTAATTGCTCATCCTTAGACTAGTGCATGCTTTGTGTGTGTGCTTAGTGCTAGGCTTAGCTTAGAGGCCGAGTGAGTGCAAGGTTGTGCCAACCTTGTGAGGTGATTCTTGAGTGAATCCGGTTGTACAAGGTCCGCCGGAAGCCTTGGGGCCTAAGTGGCTCACCGGCAATCGTCATCGACCCTCGGCTTGGTGTGGAGCGGCGAGGACACTTTGTGCGGGGGACGTGGAGACCCCCTTCCTTGGTGGAGAAGCTCCTTAGTGGAGGCGGCATCAAGGTGACCAAGGGAGCTTGACAAGTGCCTAAGTGGCTAGCCTTTGTGGCAAGTCAAGTTGGTGCTCTTGGGAGAGACTTGGTGACCGGGAAGCAATACTCTTGTGTGAGTGCTTCAACAACGTGGACTAGGGGTGGCTTAGTGCCTACCGATACCACGGGATAAATCGCGTGTCAAGAGTTTGCTTCCTCTCATCCCCTTTACGTTTCCGCATTTACTCTCTTGCAATCTTTGCTTGCCTCTACATTCCTAGAGTAGTATCATGCTAGGATTGGCTATAGGTTGCAAACCTTCTTTTGGGATGGGAGTTTCACACTAGAACAACCGTAGTTGCACATATAGATAGTATGTTCTAGTTTACCTTTGCGCAAAATTAGTGAAGCCATAGGTTAAGGTTTTTAGTTGCCTAATTCACCCCCTCCCCCTCTTAGGCTAACGGGCATCCGATTCCTTACAAGTGGTATCGAGCCGGGACTCACTTCCTTCACAAGGATACACCAATTCGATTGGTAAATTGTGAAAACCGGCTCATTGGAACGGTTAGGCTTCACCGCCTAGTGAGTTGCCCTATAGAGGAATGAAAGGGGTGGATACCTTAGGTTTGGCTCCACATTTCGATGGCACGGGCTATCCTCGGTGGAAGGTTCTCATGGAGGCCTATCTCCAAGCAAGGGACCTTGATGTTTGGAGAGTCACCGATGAGGGCATGAAAAATGGTACTAGAAAGGAAAAGCAATTTGATGTGATTGCTAAGAGTATCATTTTGTCCTCACTAGATGTAGGCGTTTTCAATAGAGTTTTTACTTGTGAAAATGCTCATGAGCTATGGAAAACCATCAAGGAGCAAAATGAGGGTTCAAAAGAAGTTGCTAATGAACGCTACGGTTGTCTCCTTGAGGAATTCAATAGCTTCAAGCAACTTGCTAATGAAAATGCCGAATCTATGTACTCACGCCTAAATGTGCTTGTCAATGAGATTAATGCCTTAGGTGTGAAGGACATCACGGACTTGAACATCAACCGCAAGATCCTTCAAAGTCTTCGAAAGCCCGACTATGACTTGGTGAAAGCAATCATCTACGAGAAGAAGCTCGAAGATTTGAAGCCATCGCATATCTTGAGCAAGATCATGGCACATGAGCTTCAACTAATGCCCAAGTCAAAGAAGGCGCCCCAAGAAAAGCCCCAAGAACCATCTTCTCCAACCACAAGCCATGCTCTCTCAAGCCGACAAGAGAAAATGTTGAGTAGGATGGCTACTCGTGGAAGCTCAAGCGAAGATGATGGTGATGATGGTGATAATGAAGATTCCTCAAGTGATGAAGAGGTTGAATCTATGGTGGCCGAGTACGTGAAGAAGATCTTCAAGTATGTGAAGAAAGTCAACATGTACGGCTACAACATCCACTTGAGAGAAGGGCGCCATCATCAACACATCAAATTCACCAAGATTGAGCACAAGCCCAAAAGGAAGGTGGTCAAGGAGAGAAGACCAAGGCAAGAAGCAACTTTCGCCGTCCGCGAGTGGACAAGTGGTGGATCAAGTTCTTCTAGTTCAAGCGATGAATCAAGAAAGAACTTCACCACCCGCTTCATGCAAGGTCCTTCATCATCACACATGTGCCTTATGGCCAAAGGTATGGAAAGCAATGTAAGTGATGACGAATCCGACACCACCTCTCTCAATGATCTTGTTGAGCTAATCCATGAGCAAAAAGGAATGCTTGAACAACAAGCTAATGAAATTAAAGAACTCAATGCTCTCAATGATCTTAGTGACACCCTTGCTACAAATTATGAACATTTGTTGTGCAAATTCAAATTGCTTAGCAAGGAGTGTGAGGAGCTAAAATCTAAGCTTGAGAGCAATGAGACTAAAACAAGTAATTCCTTTGAGCTTGATGAAACATCTATCCCTTGTGCAATTCCTATCTCCAAGGTAGATGCTTCAACTTCTTGCATTGATTTAATTGATGAATCTTGCTCACCATCTTGCCATGAGAATGTTGTTGTAGAATCATGTGATTATCTCATAGGCAAGGAAAATGATGAGCTCAAGCAAGAAGTGAAATGGCTCCGAGAAAGGTTGGCAAACTTGATGGGCAAGGGCAAGAATGATGAAGAACAAGTGGACATCTCTCAAGACATGAAGAGCCAAGTCCAACCTTCTCAAGATAACCGTGATCACATGGTGAAGAAGCTTGAGAAGGGTGCAACCGTGACTTGCTACAAGTGTCATGAGGAAGGGCACAAGTTCTACAAATGCCCCCAATTTGTCAAGAAGATGGACAAGGGCGCAAAGAAGAAATTGAAGCCCACCATCAAGAGCTCCCTCATCTACACCAAGCCCAACCGCAAGAACAAGACCAAGAGCAACACCTACGTCATCAAGAAGAAGGCAAATGGCAAGGTGGTTGCACACAAGGTTGGGAAGATGAAGGAAGAGCGGGGTTGGAACCAACCTATTTGGGTGCCCAAGGAAGTCATCACCAACATGAAGGGGCCTCAAATGGTTTGGGTTCCAAAGGCCACTTGAAGGCCTTAAGTGTGGGGACTTGGGAGGCTTGGCACAAAGAAGTTGCGGAAATTCATGCCTACAAGCCAAGCTTGCAAATTGGACATGTGTTGCCCAAGTTCCCCGATTGAGGTAATGGAAACTAGAACCCATCTCTTGTATCATTGTAGCTCCATTGCCTTGTTTAGGTTGCATTTGTTGCAATGTTTACATATGGTAGGTTGCTTGTGTCATGTACTAACCCATGAGCAATCTACATGGTTTGATTAGTGTGTAGGAAAGCTACACTTGTTCTTTCATGGTGCATGTTTTCATATATATCTCTTTGCATCATGAGCAAGCTATAGGGTAAGCTTCCCTTTTGTTATCATAAACAATGTGCATACATTTGGTTGGTGATTCAAACACTAAATGCACACATGTAGGGGGAGCTCATCCTATGGTTTGGTTATGGGACTAACATTGTTTCAAGCTTTTCTTATGTAGTCTCTTAGCGACGCGTTCCGGTGCCGTGTTTCATTCTAAGAGAATGCTATTTCACTCTCAATGTGATCTAACATCTCTAAAAGAGTGAATATAGCAATATGAGCTTCATGCTATTGAGTCATGTCCTTGCGAGCTTATGTCTCTATATAAGTTCAAAGGAAATGTACTCATACATTCCTAATCCTTGTGGTACCCCAAGTGTCTTCTCTACAAGCTTCTTCCAAGTGGTGTCACCTAGTGATATCATTTCCAAGTGGCTCATCTCAATGTGGTGCCAACAAGGTAGAGAGAATCATCCCCGGAGGTATGCAATAATCAAAAGACTACAAGTGATATCTACAAGTGGTAATGTAACAAGAACCCATTTGTTTTATCTCTTGTCCTTTAAGCTACCTCTTTGCATGATATGCTCTAAGCTTCCTTGTTTTACAAGTTTGTAGTTGTGCACTTGTTTCTCCTACCCTTGTCTTGCAAGTGGTATTCTTTTTATGCACACACTTAGGGGGAGCTTAGTTTGTATCATGTTAGTCTCATGAGCTTGTGATCCACCTTAGTTATTCACACATGTGGTATCTTCATTGATATCATACTTATGGATCATGGTTCATGCGGCTTTCTCCCTTGCATTTAACATCTCTTTTGAGCTATGGTTGCTAGATCTTGCTAGTTTCCTTGGACCCATTTGCTTTGGACTTTTTGGAGATTTTATTCCAAAGGGGGAGAATGTGAGACCAAAGCAAGCGTGTGGCGTAAGCTTACAAGTGGGCTCAAGGATGCTTACAAGTGATTTCAAGGATTTGAGACCAAAGGGGGAGAATGTGAACATAAGAGCAAAAAGGGGGAAGTTTGATCTAGGGGGAGTTTGGATGATGGTAAGCATCCAAGCAAGTGTAAGTGGTTCTAATTCTGTCAATTCTAGCAAATTTATGCTTGCTTTGGTTGTGTTGTCATAAATCACCAAAAAGGGGGAGATTGTAGCGAACATGGCCTCATATGCCATTTGTTCGGAGTTTGATTTTGGTGATTCATGACAACATGATCATTGGGACTAACCCTATTGCTTTAGCATGTCTTTGTAGACACTTCTAGGTCCCAAGGATGCAAGAAAACCATATGCCAAATTGAGAAGATAGTCTATTTTTCTAAGGTCAAAACCGAGCAAGAAAAGGAAAAGACAAGACACCGTCGGATGAACCGACGGTCCCTCAAATACAAGCGTCGGTGCAATCGTCGGACGAGTTGGTACACAGGGTGAAACCCTAGGTACCGTCGGATGAACCGACGGTCCATTTTCTACATGCGTCGGACGAGTTGCGAGAGGAAGAGCAAGGAAGGCGGTAGCACCGGATGATCCGACGGTCTGAGTGAGGACCCCGTCGGTCTATCCGACGCCCAGTTTGAATCAAGACGAGAGACGCGCCAAGACGAAGCCTTCGGACCGGATGATCCGACGCCTTGGTTAAGGCACGGCGTCGGTCTATCCGACGGTCCGTTGGAAGCTAACGATGCCGGCACGGACGCGAGGCCTTCGCCGCCGGATGATCCGACGTAGCGTCGGAGCATAGCGTCGGAGCGGTTGTGTCGAGAGAACCTCAACGGCTACGTGACGTGGGAGGGGCACCGGATGAACCGACGCCCGGAAAAGCATAGCGTCGGATCATCCGACGGTACCTTTTCGGTGGACGTTAGCCAACGGCTAGTTTGATGCCTTGGGCTATTTATACCCCCTCCACTCACTCATTTGAGGTTCTTTGGATTGTGTGCAAGTGCGAGAGGAGTTCAAGACTCATTCAAGATCATATCCAATCCATCCAAGTGCTTAATTGCTCATCCTTAGACTAGTGCATGCTTTGTGTGTGTGCTTAGTGCTAGGCTTAGCTTAGAGCTGAGTGAGTGCAAGGTTGTGCCAACCTTGTGAGGTGATTCTTGAGTGAATCCAGTTGTACAAGGTCCGCCGGAAGCCTTGGGGCCTAAGTGGCTCACCGGCAATCGTCATCGACCCTCCGGCTTGGTGTGGAGCGGCGAGGACACTTTGTGCGGGGGACGTGGAGACCCCCTTCCTTGGTGGAGAAGCTCCTTAGTGGAGGCGGCATCAAGGTGACCAAGGGAGCTTGACAAGTGCCTAAGTGGCTAGCCTTTGTGGCAAGTCAAGTTGGTGCTCTTGGGAGAGACTTGGTGACCGGGAAGCAATACTCTTGTGTGAGTGCTTCAACAACGTGGACTAGGGGTGGCTTAGTGCCTACCGATACCACGGGATAAATCGCGTGTCAAGAGTTTGCTTCCTCTCATCCCCTTTACGTTTCCGCATTTACTCTCTTGCAATCTTTGCTTGCCTCTACATTCCTAGAGTAGTATCATGCTAGGATTGGCTATAGGTTGCAAACCTTCTTTTGGGATGGGAGTTTCACACTAGAACAACCGTAGTTGCACATATAGATAGTATGTTCTAGTTTACCTTTGCGCAAAATTAGTGAAGCCATAGGTTAAGGTTTTTAGTTGCCTAATTCACCCCCTCCCCCTCTTAGGCTAACGGGCATCCGATTCCTTACAATATTCTCGTTACTTTAAAGACATACTTGCAAATAAATATGAGATAGCAACACTCAGGGTAGATCATGTCAAAATGTCCAAGGAGTGTAGTGCAGCTATTGCTTATGGGCTAGAGAAGCAAAAAGACCCCGGGTGCCCTACAATTCCATGTTCAGTTGGTTCTTTCAACTTCGAAAAGGCGTTATGCGACCTTGGAGCTAGTGTGAGTGTCATGCCGAGGGATGTGTTCGAGAAGTTACGCCTACCAATGGAGCCTACGGGAATATGTTTGGAGTTGGGTGACAACTCCATTCGCTATCCCTTGGGCATTGCTGAAGATGTACCCGTGAAGATTGGACACCACTTCATCCCCGTCGACTTCGTTGTGCTCGAGATGGGAGAGAGGGAGAAGTCGCCGCTCATCCTATGGAGGCCGTTCCTCAAGACCGTGGGAGCTACTATTGATGTTGGCAAGGGGGAGATCATGTTCGATATCAACGGAGAAAGGAGTTCTTTCAAGTTCCGTCCAAGGCATGCAACATGATTGGAGTGAAGGGAGAACCAAAACAAACGGAGGGGCTGAAAAAGAAGAAGGAGCCGAAAAAAATGAACGTAACGAAAATCAAAGAAGGTGTTGCATCCGTCAAGACAAAGGAAGAGAAGCCGCCTGTGAAGACCAAAAAAATGACTAAGCCAGCCAAGCCAAAAGACAAGCCCGCGCCCAAGATGGTGCGGAAGTGGGTACCCAAGATTGCAACGCCCGCAAAGAGCGTTGATCGGAGTAATCAAGTGAAGAAGTCTAGCTATAGACTATAAACGAAGCGCTAGGCGGGGAGGCAACCCGTTTCGTCAAGTCGAGTCAAGAATAAGCTACGGGAGGACAACCCGATTCCGGGTTTTTCGAGTATTTTTAATAATTTAGTTTTTGAGTTTTACTACGCAAAGACATTAGACTTAGAAGTGGTTGAACAATATTAGAGACATAATTCTTAATTGAATGTTTGCTTTATCATAAACCCTTTGCATGAACCCTCCTATGTGCTTGTTTGATTCTTTTCTTTTCGAGAAACCCCCAACCAAATAATTTCAGAACCTTAACTCAACCTTCCACCCTCATTATGGTGCTGAGGTTGACTTATTTTTCATGCTAAAACCACACGAGTAGAGCCACGATTTATGTTTAAGTGTTAATAAAATTCAGCACGTGGTAGAACTCGCGTGAACCTAGAAATCAAAACTTTTGGTTGGTTTTAAAAATCTATATCCTTGGTTTCTCTAGGATTAGAATTTTTCTAAGCCTATTCTTATTTTGTTTTATTCAAAATCTTTCTTATTTAGCCAAAATTAAAACCTAAACCTATGCCCCCATGATCAAGCCGGGAAATGTTTGCTCTCAACCGATGAAGGCAAACTATACCGGTGAGACCGAAATCGACGTAAAAAGAAAATATTTTTGACTTGCATTTGTTTTTAATGGTTTAAAAACTTCTCTAAAATTATGTTCGAGCTCTTGCATGGCTCTGAAAAATATTTTAAATTTCGAATTAGAGGAGTGCTTAACCTTAAACACACCTAAATGGAGGCAACTAGGTTGAATTAATCATGCATGCACCATTGGATTCCCTTTTATCAACTTTCACCAATTCCACATGCAAAGGACAAGCATGGTGGGCATCAAGCATCAACTTTGCAGGATTTTCATGGTGGCATGTGAAGCAAGTGGAGCTAGGGAGCATGGACATGACCCAAAGCATGGAGCATCAAGTGGGAGGACCAATAATTCAAGAAAAGGAGTGGACGAGAGCGTTTGGGCGGTGCAACTCGTGGAGCACGCGGGCAGGAAAGTTGCGAGAGGCGAAATGATCGTCTTTGGGAGAAAGACGCGCCGAGGAGGAGCCGGAGGACCCCGGGCCGGCCGGCCCGGGCCGGCCGGCCCCTGCCCTATAAAAGCAGCCCCCGGCGCCGTTTTCTGCAGGCAAGCTTCCCTCTCCTTCCCTTGTTTGTGTGTTCAAGTTTGTGTGCTCAGAACCTCCGTAGACTTAGCCAACCATCCCAAGCTTGATAGCTCAAGAAAAATCCACATCCTTAATCCACTCAAAGTCCACATCCGAAGCAAAGAGTTTAAGTGCCTAGTTTGCCGGTTGCAACCCGGAATTTAGTTGAAGAAAGAGTGCAGCAACCATGTGGAAGAAGACCACAAGTCTCTTCTCTAAGAAGAAGAGTTCGTCGTCGTCCAAGCCGTCATCAACCACGTCTTCGAGGAGGCACTCGGTTTCCGAGTCTCCCGGAGCATGGAGACGGACACGGCACCACCGAGGAGGAACGACGCTCTCCTCCTTGGTGGTATGAGGGCTGCAAGAAGCACTTCCATGAGGTTCACCGAACCTCGTGGGCACACGGAGGAGCAGCCCGCGCCACCACGACGATCGACTCGCTCAACCGCACCACCTCCTTACACCCCGACACAATCTTCGTACGGCTTCATCATCTTGTCGGCGGAGGAGGAGGATAGGCTCGCCAATCTTGAGAAGAGGCTTGTGCCAAACGTCGAGTTCGACGACCAAGCACTCTACACCTTGGGTTTTTGCACCGACATATACTATATGTTGGGGCACCTCGGTTGGGTGCAGTTCTCCAACGGAATATCGGTGGACACCCATTTGGGTTACGCCTTGGAAATTTTGATGACTATTGCACCCATCGTTGATGATGATGGGGTGCAAAGCTTGTCATTCCGTTTGGAGGGAATCGAGCAAGTGGTTCCCTACGAGCACATCAGGGAGCTGCTTGGATTCCACAAGGGAGCTCCGGAGAAAGTTGACGTGCCTCCCGGCATGTTGGCGGAATTTTGGGGCATGATCTCCGGAGAAGCCCATCAACAACGCAATTGCATCCGCAACCCCATTATCCGGATATTTCACTCTTGGATGTGCAAGAGGGTATTGGGGAGGATGAGGGAAACAAAGGTGACCGACACGGAGTTGAATTGGCTATACTCGGCTTTAATTGCCAGGCAGCCAATTGACCCCTCTTACCTCATGATCAACCGTTGGTGTTGTGAAGCAACATCGGGGGCGGGTAATATTGGTTCGGGGTGTTACCTCTCCATGTTGGCCTTTTCCTTGCGGCCGGGGATCGCAAGAAACCCCGCTCACCTTTTGCGTGGTACCTCTCTCGGAGATGAGAGAGGAGGTTATCGGTTGGCCATAGTGAACCTCCCCCTTCCGAATGAGAGGCTTAGGCTTTTCACCGAAGGAAGGGAAGATTGGTTGGAAGAGGGACTACTTGTCCCTGCAAGGAAGAACAAAAGAGGAAGAATCGTAGAGGAGGGAACATCCTCCGCACAAGCAAGTGGAGCACAACCCAATGTGCAACCATTTGGCGGGGTTCCTCCTCCGCCAAGTTATTACGGAGGGTCTCAACAACAAGCATGGGGGGGTGGTGCACCGGTACCCCCACAAAATTATGTTGTGCCCAACGCTAACTTCGCGGAGTCCTACGCTCATCATCCCCAACCACAACAAAGCATGGCCATTATTGGAGGGTATGCTGCAAGAAATGCTCAAAACATCGCAGCCATCCAATCTAACGCAGCTCAACTCGGTGAAGGCAACGCAAATATTGCCTTTGAACTTGGACGCCTTCACCTTGTGGAGCCAAATCAATTCGACGGAGGAAGCGTTCAACCATATTATGAGCAAGGGTATTATTATCAAGACTATCAACATCAACCACCGGCGGAGGACTAGAAGGCTTAGGAACTTTAGTTTTCTTTTCTTTTCTTTTTCTCTGTAATTTTCAGCCTTTGCTTATGTGTGTTTGCGTAGTATTTTCTGTTTTTATTTAAATTTCAGCAAGCATGTTTGTTTATTTTCAGTGTGTATTTCAACTTGATGTCACCATTAATAAAGTCACCACCTTGATTATATCATTGGAAAAGTTACAAAATTCGTGCCATGATGATATATGATTAAAATTGCAGCTTTGTTCATCTTTGTAGTTGATTTATGCATGTTTAAGCTAGTGCTCTCTTAAAAATACAGATCTGAATTTATTTAAATACTAGCTTAATTTTCAGCGGAGGTTATGATTAAAATAAAGACCCATAATGTTTTATGTGCTCTCAAGTTATGAATAGATTGAAGATGTCTTTTATGCTCAAAAATATTGCTAACCTTGTCACAAATATCACTTGTGTGTTGCTCAACCTATCCAAAGCCTTATATTTATTTGAGTGCATGAACCTTAGTGTACAAGATTTATTTTTGAGTGCGTTATTGCAGGCCATGATTTCTCTGGCCCGAGACTAAGAAGCTGGTCATTCCGTTTTTGCGTATCTATCTTTTTGCTAGCCTCTTATCCGTGCATTGTGTATCCCCGCATCGGTGATCTCACAAACTTCGCCGGATATCCACCCTTAAACCAATTATCATCTTTTTGTGATTACCTCCTTGACCACAACCTATCATTGAGAATGGATCATCAATTCAAGGAAGATCGCAAGACGGTGCCAACGTTGAAGATTTCAAGTATCTCTCCAAGGAAAAATATCTCCGGTACCTACCTTATTTTTCGCCTCTTTGCTCGAGGACGAGCAACGTCTAAGCATGGGGGAGGAGGTAGGTACGGTGCAGTTTTAGAGTTCAAAAGGGAGTATTTTAAAAAAAAATATATATAATGATGAAAGAAAAAATTCGGCGATGTACGTGACTTCCAAGGTGAAGAAAGAAAAAAATATATATATAAGAAAGAAAGAAAGAAAGAAAAGAATGAGAAATATGAGAAACAGAAAAAATATATATGTGCGTAAAGTGAACTCCCCGGTTCTCTAAGAGTGCATTCAAGGCTTCAAGTTAAAAAGATACATTCTCATTTTCCAACCATGTGCAATCCGATAACGAGGACTTCCTTTGTGCCTCGGGATCACTCTTTGCCATTTGCACATGTCCACTCATCTAAAGTGTGTGTATTTTTCTCTTTCCCCTCCTTGATTTAACATTATTTTCCAATGACCTTTTTGATGAGTCTCGGTAAGACCATGAGAAGCTTGTCTTGTTTTGACAACACCTCATTTATAAAATCTTGTTAGGACTAAACTTTCCCAAAGCTCCATATAAAAGCCTACCACATATATATGAGAGGGAAAGGAGTAGAATATATAGGCTTGAGAGACAAGTGAGATGAGAGTTTATGAGCAATACACGAGATGATTTAATTTTGTGAATTTGGTTTAGTTTTTCTTTATCTCGATCTTCATTTCAAAAAAATTCTGAGATCTATTTAAAACTTTGTGAGCATGTTAATACTTGTGGGATAAGCTTAAAAAGAATCTACCCTCCGTAGAAATGAAGGCTAGTACTTTATGGAACTTTAATGAATTAAAATTTTGAGAGCATTATGTTTTCTCATGTGTAATCAAGTGCGAGTTTAAACATTGTTTAGCAATGATGATATCCATCGAAGGCTTACTCGAGGACGAGCAAGGTTTAAGCATGGGGGAGATGTTGACGGTGAAAATCCGTCAACCTAGCCATGAGTTTACCTTCGGTGTTGGCATTAGTTTTATACCTTATCCATTGGTACTAACCCCAGTGGTATAACAAGTTCACGTGTGCATGTCGTTTTTGGAGTTTAATGTTTATGCGGGGATTTAGTGTTGAATGCAAGACTTTCGGGATAAGTTCATCAAGCACCTCATGACAAGACCTTGAAGCCCCGAACAAGTCATGCAATGAAGCAAACTTAACTCCAAGAAGCGGGGGACTTGATCCGAGAAGACGACGGACTCCGGGGACACGACCGAGAAAAGTGCTTGAATCTTGCAAGACAAGGAGTTGAGTCCAACTCGGAGAGAAACCGACGACATGGACCTACATGCAAAAGGGGGAAGCATCCGAGAAGCAAGGGAGCCGACCTCGGGCAAAGGAGCCCGCGGGCTGGTCCTAAATGGGCCCCGGGCCGGCCGGCCCGGTCCGGTCGGCCCAGGGCCCATTTAGGGCCCAAACCCGTCGCCCTTTGCCCTAGCCGCCAATCGGGCTATTTATAGTCCCACGACCGAGAGCCACGGAGAGAGGATTTCGTCTTCGGCCGCCGAGAAGCGAGAGAAGAGAGGGACACCATCTAGGAGAGGAGAGGGTCGAGCTAGTTGACTAGGGTTTCCCTAGCCGACGTGGGAACCTTGCAAGGAAGACCACGTCGGAGTTCCGGAGCTAGAAGCAAGATCAAGGAAGGATCCCGGTGGTGATCTTGTGTATGTATCATTGTTATAGTTGAATTATCAAGTTGAATCTTTTCTCAGCGATCAAGTGTTTCCTCGAAGATTTCGTTTTTCGATCGGCTTTGCTTATTCCAATTCTATTCTCGAGATAGATTACATAGGGTGTTCTTGTAGCCGCGGTGGCTAGAGGTACACACGGATCCTCCGAAAGAATCTCGACTTGTCTTTTGACTCGCCCTAAGCTCCCCGCATGAATAGGGATACGTTGTGACGAACGGGGGTCTCGAAAGGCGGATGTTTTCGGATTTGGACGGGAAACCACGATTTAAAGAGGCTTTTATTAAGATTCGATTTGCTACTTCTTCTTTTGCTTGGAACTTCAACGAAAGGCTTACCCCGATCCCTCTAGATCGGTTTATCTACCTAATCTTACTTTGTTTTCTCCGGTTTTTAGTAGATTAGATCTCGTTTTGTGTCTTTTACTTAGATGCATTAGGTTCTTTATTGAAGATTGCAGTTATTTGGCTTTAATAGATTAAGTCTTGCGTCACACATTTGTTCCACGGATTCGATACCTTGGGTTCACCACTCGAGGGAAGAAGGGTCCCTTGACTACGACGGGAGACTTGTACGCTTGCGAGTCACAAACGAACTTTGATACAATTATTAACCGTCAACAGAGTGTTGGAGGAAGAAGTGTATGTGAGGCAGCCTCCGGGGTTTGAGAGTGAGAAGTACCCCCACCAGGTGTAAAAGTTGAGGAAGGCGCTGTATGGATTGAAGCAGGCGCCTAGAGCTTGGTATGGCAGGTTGAGGGGGTTCTTGTTTGAGAGAGGCTTTGAGATGGGGAAGGTCGATCAGACCTTGTTTTTGCGAGAGCGAGGGCGAGAGATATCCTAATTGTGCAGGTGTACGTGGATGATATTGTCTTTGGTGGCTCGTCTAACTCTCTTGTTGCAAGGTTTGCAGATGATATGAGCAGGGAATTTGAGATGAGCATGATGGGCGAGTTGCAGTTCTTCCTCGGGCTACAGATCAAGCAATCAAAGGAAGGAACATTTGTGCACCAGGCTAAGTACACCAAGGACATCGTGAGGAAGTTCAAGATGAAGGACTCCAAGGCTATGACGACGCCGATGAGTACGACTACAGCTCTTGATGCGGACGAGGAAGGTGAACACGTGGACCAGAAGGAGTACCGGAGCATGATCGGATCACTCCTCTACTTGACGGCGACGAGGCCGGACATACAGTTCTCGGTGTGTCTGTGCGCTCGTTTTCAAGCGTCTCCGAGGACTTCGCATCGGCAAGCGGTGAAGAGAATTTTCAGGTACTTCCGTCACACTCCCGACTTCGGCCTTTGGTACTCCGCGTCCTCTTCTTTGGCGCTTCATGGCTTTTCAGACGCGGATTTTGCCGGGTGTCAGTTGGATAGGAAGTCCACTTCTGGGACTTGCTAGTTTTTGGGTTCTTCTTTGGTGTCTTGGTCTTCCCACAAGCAGTCGAGTGTTGCTCAATCCACGACCGAGGCCGAGTATGTGGCCGTTGCTAGTTGTTGCTCTCAGCTCCTTTGGATCACCTACACCATGAGTGACTTTGGTGAGGAGTATACCCATGTCCCACTTCAATGTGATAGCACCAGTGCCATAAGCGTTGCAAAGAACCCAGTGCTCCATTCCAAAACCAAGCACATAGAAGTGAGGTACCATTTTCTGAGAGACAACGTAGAGAAAGGAAAGATAGCTTTGATCCATGTACCCACACATGACCAACTAGCCGATATTTGCACCAAACCCCTAGATCAAGCAACTTTCACTCGTTTGCGGGGGGAACTTGGTGTGTGTTTGATTTCTTGAGTTGGGTGTGTGGGAGCTCTCTTTTGTCGGTGGTGTCGAGCCCGTTTTGCCTCCCCTCGAGGAGCCGGTGGTAGCATATGTATAGCTTTCCTTTGTGCATTGCTTGCATTTGGCATGGCATATGTAACATGATGTATAGGCATCCTTGTATCTTAGATTGCATGCATTTTGTATCATATGCATTGGTTAGGAAAAGCTTCTCTCATACACATTGTTCACCATGGAATGAGATATATGTCTTTGTGAGCTTGTTTGGTATGCTACGGTTAGTTTGGCTTAGCTCTTGATGAATAATCCATGGTTGATAGCTATGCTTTTGAAAAATGTCACATGTATGCTCTCTCATGTGTAAATGCCTTTACATGCTCTTGACATGTTTTTGTGGCTTTGCTATGCTTAATTTGTGATTGGATAGCTAGTTTATTGATCATATGGGGCCAAAGGCTCATTTGCCATCATGAATGTTTAGCCCTCTTGACTTATCTTGTGGAGGAGCATAAGTTCCTTTTTGTCGCAAAGATATTTCATGTACCATTTACAAATCTGAAAATGAAATGAAAAATGCTTGGAAATATGCTCCCATGTCATATGTGCTGAATTTAATTTGCTTTGGGTGCTAAACCGTTGCATGATGCCTACCAATGAGAAGTCTCATACATAGAAGTAGGCACATGGCTCGGTGGCTTTGACATGACATGAGGTGCTTGTGGGTGTTTGTGATGGTCTTATGGTTAGAATGGCTGTCCTAGCATGAAGTTTGTGTGGCTTTGCCATTTTGATATGCTTTGATCATGTTTAGGACTTTGCTCATGAGAGGCAAGTTTTTCGCAAAATTGTCAAAATCCATCTTAGCTTCGTCCAATGGTTGTGAAACTTGGTGATCATGTAGTTGAGATCGATACGAAGCCGTAGAGTACCTAACTTGCTCATTTGGACATGTGTAGCATTCTTTGTTGAATTTTGTCTATTTGAGAAGCTCTAGGTTGAAAGTTTTGCACTTTTGGCTTGATTCATGCATTGCCAACAAGGGGGAGAAGTTTGAGCTTGAAATGGCTTGCTGGGCGCATTTAGAAGGTTTTCAGGTGGTTTCGAGCCAATTCTGGGCTCTGTTGTGCACCGGTCTGACCGGTCAGGGTCACCGGTCAGACCGGTGTGAGTGTTGGTTCTGTACACATGTTGCACACCGTCTGACCGGTGGTGTGGACCGGTTGACCGGTCAGGGCTGAGTTGTTGCAGCTGCCCTGTTTCAAGTGGTGTCGTGCATGCATTCGTCCAGGGGGAGGTGCATTGGTTCAGGGGGAGCTTGCATGAGTGCAGGGGGAGCTCTTTGTGGTTGTTCGAGCTTTGTTTCGGTGGTTTGCGCTCTTTGTTTGAGCTTTGTTTTGTCTCGGATGTGTCGAGCCGTTGCCCTTGCCTAAGGGGTCCGAGACTTGTCTTCTTCAAGTGATCTTGCTCTTTGCCTTTGTTCGGCTTTCAATCGCTTGTTGGAGTTTCTTTTCGTTCATCTCTTTTCTTTTTCTTTTCTCTCTTGTTACTTTCATGTGGGTGTTGTCAATGCACTCATCAAGGGGGAGATTGAGGACCATGTGTGGTTCGAGGACCGGTGGATGGTCGCTTCCTTGTGTGATGAGTGATTGACAACGTTGTGTGGACTGATTCTTGGCTAAGGATTGCAGGTGCAGGTTGCGGCTTGACTGGTGTTGGTGCAAGTGAAGAACAAGCGCGAAAGGTCGTCGCGGTGAGGCCTCCGGGTGTGGAGAAGACAAGTAGGCTTCGTTCGAGGGACCGGTGGCCGGCGGGGGTCAAGTGTGGGCCGCATGGTGGCATGAACAGCAAGATGAAGTCGTGGACGGTTTCTTGGTAGAGCCTCAAAACCAAGGTCGAGCCGGGACTACGTGTGAGCCGAGTCATGAGTGGAGATTGGCGGAGGCTACACCGAGTTCGCGGGGTTTCCGGTGGTTCACCAGAAAACCATTGGGCTCCTTGGTTGATCCACAAAGCCAAGACCGGAGAACCGAAGACGGAGCTGCAGCAGCGCCAGACCGGTCTGACCGGTGGGTCTGACCGGTCTGACCGGTGGGGACCGGTCTGACCGGTGAGGAGCACCGGTCGGCCGGGTGTGCGACGACGCGGTCCGGAATCTTCGAAGCGGAGGACACGCGTCGGGATCGCATGGCTTGCGTCGAGGCTACGCAGGGTGCGGTCGCCGGGCATCCGTCCGATGGTGAAGACATCAAGAATTCCGAATCCGCCCTTGAGGGGCTTGTATCCCTAGTTAGTAGAGAAGGGCATTTTAGACATTCGGTTGCCTCCATATAACCCAAGAGGTGAAAGGATGGCAGCCAACTCTTGGAACCCTAGCTCATTAGGTTTCCTATTTTCCACCTATTTTCCTTAGGTTTTCTCTAGGACTAGCAAGAGAGCTTCACGGAGAGATCTTGTAGAGAGGGATGGATGATTGGGCGGCTTGCTAGACCTTGTACAAACCTTTGTTTCATGTATAGATGATTCGGTGTGGTTCCTCAAGGTTTGGATGTGTTTTCCCCGGTTGTTCTTGGTGGTGATTTTCGGAGCCCTCTCTCGGCGATTTCTTTGGGTTGTTTTTGGGACCTTTCTCTTGGGGATTTGATGGGGGAAATTTGTGGGAACCCTTCGTGGTTATTTGGGCTGTGATTCCCCTCCCAAATCCATGAGTAAAGGTGCTCGATTTTGGGGTTTTTTGAGTTCTCGGGTTGGAAGTGCTTTCGGCGGGATTTATTCGATTCCTCCTTTTTGGACGAGTTTTGGTGGGATTAAACTTGGCTATGGACTCCTCATGAGGTGTTCCTGATATCCCTAAAGTCTTGTTCAAGTCCGTGGAGCGATTCGGGAGATCTAAATTTGGATTTGGGGGAGTTGACCCGCGAGTGCTGTTCATCCCAAGCTGCCCAGGCTACACCGGTCTGACCGGTGCTCCTGACCGGTCTGACCGGTGCGAGCCCTTGTGGGTTTTTGCTCGGGTGAACGTCTTGGTGTGTTTGTTGTTGTCCCGTGTTGCTGCTGTTTCGAGTTTGGGTCCGTTTGGTGGTCGGTTGGCCTGTTTGGTGCCTTGGGGGCTTTCAGGCTGCCATCGGTCTAACCGGTGTGTCTCACCGGTCTGACCGGTGTAGAGCCACTTAGTGGAAGTTGCTCAGTTTCACCAGCAGGGACCGGTCTGACCGGTGTGAGTCTGTAGACTCGAGGTTTGGTTTTTCCGCTGCGTTTCTCGGGTCAGAAGGTTGTGTGTTGGTTCCTAGGTCCAGTGGCACTCCAGTGGCTACGTGGGCTTGACCAACCATGGTAGTGATTCGGAGACGTGTGTTGGAAGACGCGTTTGTCTTGTTGGAGTTTTCATCTCCTTCGAGAAGAATTTTTATCGACTCCCATTCACTCCCCCCTCTCTGGTTCGCCGTATCGGTCCTTCAATATTTCCACTGCACTTCATCGCCAGGCTCACGACGTAGAGGTTCTGGGTAAGCTCTGTGACACAGAGCAGCCTTCTGTTTTTTGTCAAGTATTCAGTCATCCATGTTGAATACACCTTCTGAGGGTCTTGCATTGTTGCATGTGCTGCATTAGCACGCTCAAGAAAGTATTTCATTGTGCGGTACAAGAAGAACTCAATGATACCAACAAGAGGTTGAGCTCTGGCACCACGCAAAACAGCGTTGTAGGCCTCAGCAAAATTTGTTATCATTATCCCATGCCTCACACCTCCCTTATCAAACAGGAGGGACCATTTCTCCTTAGTCTCATTCTGAATCCACTGGCTGAAGGTATTCACAGCACGTCCCCTTCTCCTTCTGACATTTGGAGCATCTAGCCCAATGTCCTCCAGAGAAACTGGCTCATCCCCGGGTTTAGTACTTATAGGCTTCTTAGCTATCTCTTCTGATGCTTTATTTGTCAGATCATCTAATTTTTACAACAGGTCGAAGAATTTTTTCTCCTGATTGGTTGAATAGAGGCACTTGAATAATTTTGTAAGTTCTTTGTTCTTGAACTGGCTAGAAAGTTTGCTCCTATATGCCTTATGCACCACCTGCTATGAACATCTGGCCATTGTGCTGCTCTGTAACGCTCTTGACTACCTTCTTTGATGTCACTAATGGCCTGCAAAATACCTTTGTGTCTATCTAGTATCACACACACGTCTGACACATCTCCCACCACCATTTGCTTCAATCTCTCCAAAAACCAATACCAACTGTCACCATTCTCTCACTCTGCAAAAACCGGCAGAGCTTCGCACCTTCACCCCCTCCTCCTCACTCCCTTCTCCTCTTCTCCCTCTTTTTTCTTTTTTTCGAATTATTACGACATTTTTGGCTGAATTTCGGTGTTATATAGGCGTGGGAACCCTAGCGCCGTGGCCCACGGTGTTAGGGGGCCTACTGCCGCCGTGGGCCGTGGCGCTAGGACCTGACGCCGCGGCTTACGACGCTAGGTCTGGGCCACGTCAGGGCCCACTCCTGGCGGCACCTAGCGCCGCGGCCCGCGGTGTTATGTCTCTGATTCCATGGGCCATGACGCTAGATGTATATTTTTGCTAAATTTGTGCCGGACCATATATTTTTGCAAAATCGTGACAAATTAAATATGTAAACAAATTCTGAATTGTGTGGTTTTGGGCCGGCGAGGGCCCGTCGTCCCAGGTTCCAGAATTATTTACTTGTTTTTTCTGTAAAGAGAATTAATGATTTGGTTACGGAGTATGGGTGGGTGATACAGTATATGCTGAAGAAAGTGGAGTATAATTGGATGCGAAAGTGGCTGGTCCATGCTACTACCTGTTTGTGCAAACTGACTCCGATCCGATGTGGTGTTAGAGCATCTCCAGCGGGGGCCTCCATATTAGCCTCTACTCCAAAATTTGGAGGTTTGGTGTAAAAATCCATCTCCAGCAGGGCCTCTAAATGGCCCTCCATTTTTGAGGCCCCTCCAAATCTCCCTTCCAAGCCTCCATTATTGGAGGCCCTCTACTCCCCCCTCCAAAATGTGATCCCACCATTTTTATTATTTTTCCTTTTTTATTTACCTTTTCCTCTCTGTATGACAAGACGGGTCCACATCAAAATAGAGGTCCAAGTTAATTTGCTGCTGGAGTTGAGATGCATTTTTGGGCCTCTATTTTTTAGAGTTGGACATGTAAATGAGGTTTGGAGGCCTCAATTTGGAGGCTTCCGCTGGAGATGCTCTTAAGGCGCTATGAACTATATAGATATGATACCCTGGGCGTTGCTGTAGATATTCTGTAAATAAAATTTTGAGATGTAATGTGAAAGTAGGACCACCAAAGTAATTTTATGACAACATTTTTACAACATTATACATGGAAATTTGATAATTTTGTTGAGAGAGAATCATTCTAAATTATAAATCATATATTTTTTCTACTACGAAAATTTTGTGTCATGCTACCACAAAAACATGATATTGACCACAGAAAATTGGTTGAAGACATAAATAGTGGATGGCGCCATTAAATACTTGAATGTTGAAAGAAATATATCAATGACTTATAGTGGGTTTCATTTATATAAGAGTAAAATGCACCGGAGGTCCATCAACTTGTAAGAAGGTGTCACTTAGGTCCATCAACTTTGAAATGCATTTTTAGGTCCGTAAACTTATTGAGTCGTTCACCGCAGATCCATAACTGTCCACATTATCTTCTACTGGTGACATGACATGATGACTTGGTTAGAAGAAGCATATCCTAATTGAGGCCTTTCATCGAGCGGCTTATAAGTGACACGTGCTTGATATTTCCAGAGCTAAACGACAGCAGCCTACTCCTGTCATACACGTGAGGAGGCTACCATTATTCAACTCAAGGAATGTCTAAGTATATGTGTCGTCCATTGGTAACCTACTCATTGAAATGCCTCAGCTAGAAGATGCTTCTTGAGCCAAGTCATCATGTCATGTCACCAATACAAGCATATCTGTATAGTTATGGACCCGCGGTGAATGGCTCAACAAGTTCATAGACCTAGAAATGCATTTTGAGAGTTGATGGACCTAAGTGACACCTCTTACAAGTTGATGGACCTCTGGTGTATTTTACTCTTTATATAATTGCATATAACTATGGAGCACCTCACTAATCGTTTCTCTTAACATGCAAGCAATTCACGTCAACGCCATGCCACCATCCATTATGACTAAAACCTTAAAACCCTAAACTGTCGATTTTCGTGACTAATAACATCCATACATAGACTATCTATTTATTTTTTCATGCCGATTTTATGTGACTTATAACATCTATGCAGACAATTTATAAGGCTTGTGAGTGTCACGTTATAACATTCTCATAGTAGAATACATGAAGGTTCAATAATAATTTAAGAGTAATCATCTACCAATAATGCGTATGCAAAAGAATGTTGCCTTTCGATCATCTTAATTTTCCATTTTCAAAGTTCATCTTAAATTTCACTTAAAAATAATTTTCACGGCAAGGCGCGAGGTATCACTATTAAACATAAGTTATCCGCATGCCATATTGTGATCGAAACATTCTCTCAAATCCCACAGCAACACATGGGAAATCACCTAATATAATGATACTAGGTGAGGGTCATGATGATGAAACTCCTCTTCCCATGATACTCTTTCTATTCATTATCTTGACAAATCAAAATTTAGCTAACGTGACATAGAATTTGGTGCAATAAAACTTACTATTGGAACCGTCCTAAACTCTGTTTTACGGAGGTTCTAGGAACTCTGAAATTGATATTCCTGTTGGTACGTGCAACCGCGAACCGCACGGGGCCAAAAGTATGTACTCTAAATATATATTCTTCGGTTTCCGTGATGCACATTTAACCATTCGTCTTATTAAAAAAATTGTGAAAATGTAAAAATAATTATGATATACTTAAAATATATATGATGATAAAACATGTCATAACAAAATAAATAATATTTTCATAAATTTTTGAATAAGATGAATGGTCAAACATGATCACCAAAAGTCAACAAATGCTTACATTTAGAGACGGAGAAGTACAAATCCATCACGCACCTTTCTCCAAAATCACAACAGAAAAAATCAAATTTTTTGCTGATGCCAGTGCTTTATATAATATGGTGACAGATATTAGCTTTTGTTTTATGTACTCCCTCCGTATCGACATACTTGTCACCATTTACTTTTTTCTGGAACTTTGACCATTCGTCTTGTTAAAAAAATTATGCAATTACAATTTATCTTGTTTGCTATATGCTTTATTGTTGTATGTATTTTAAGCTTGACTTATCATTTTACATGTTTGCGATAATTTTTTGAATAAGACATAAAATTATATAAAAAAGTCAACGACGACAAATATTCTGATACAAAGGGAGTATTTTAGAAACTATCGTTGTTATGGATGAGCCCGTATTGAGAAGAAAAAGGTAATATTGTATATTGTACTACAAACAAGATCGATGTTTAAGAAAAAAACTTTGTATTTCTAAAAGCTTCAACATAAAACTTGTAATTTTTAAAAAACCAGGACTATTTCATGAGGTTTCCGAAAACGAGTAGGGCCCAATGCATGCAAATGAGCCCAAATTGTACAACTCGCTCAGGCTGTTTGGGCCCATACGTTTTCCTAAAGCCTGTCTTCTGATACGGCCCATATCGCACGAAACGCTATGGCGGATTCCCCGACTTCACCGGCGGCAACTGCGTTAGGAAGGGATGCGAGCTCGGCGCATCTGGAGTTTCTTCTCTGGATCTGGGCGGGCTCATCTTTTGTCCCTCTCTTATCTTCTTCGGATCCTCTGGTGAAGATCTTGAGAGGTATGTTTCCCAACTCGCGAAACCGGGTTGGTTCTTGCCTACCACCTGCTCGTCTGGTGGTTATGTTCCCCTTCTGGGTGTGCTGTCGTACGGCGTGAAGGGATTTCTGGAAGCTCTTGAGGCACCAGATTCCTGTAGCTCCGGCGATGCGATGGTTGATGGCCATCTTCTTCGGCTTGGGTGTTCAACGGTTAAGATGTATGCCGATGAGGTCGGCATATTGCTCATGGTGCCACTACAAACTTGTCAATCGTCGAGAAGGAGGTCGGCTTCAAGATCCAAGGTTCTCCGACCGCCGGCAGCGACGACGACCGGGAGGATGACTGTGCAAGGACTGTGTTGTAATTTTTATTTTCTTCAAGGGTGTCTTTGCAAGTCCTGGAATGTAACCTCTTTGACATTTATATGAATGAAAACCCGGTTTCTCTCAAAAAAAAGCAGCAAAACACCCACGCAACAAAGCATAAGGAACCATGGAGGCGGTGGGTGGGTGGGCCTCATAGCATCGTCGTAAACCATCATCGAAAGAATCAACACCCATCAATCCGTGGCCTCTGCCGCGAGAAAGAATCAACACCCATCAATCCGTGGGCTCTACCGCGAGAAACCGCACGTGCTACGTCGACTGGCATTCGCGGCCGTCCGATCGCTCGGATCCGGCGGCGCAGAGGATGCCAGCGGCGTGTGGAACTTTGCAAAAAAACCCTTTGATTTGGCCTTAATTCTGTACTGCATCCAGGGAGGTCCTTATGCTACAGAAATCGCTTTCATTTTATTTGCAGAGAACCCCCTGTGTTACAAAATATTTGTCCACCAAGAAGACGAAATTCCGAAATCGTGACTCTTTTGCACAAAACCGCCCGCCCTTACTTTTTCAAAAAAGCCCCCCTCCACTGCTCCGCCGCCCCCGGGCGTTCTATCCCATTCCCCTCCCTCTCTTTTCCCCGCTGCCTGCCCCCCCGCTGGGCGCTGCATCGCCCACCCATGCCAGTATGCCACCACCCCTCCCTCTCGCCCTCGCCGACAGCGAGCAGCTACGCCGCCTCCTCCTGCCCTTCCTCCATCTCCTCCACCTCATCCCCTCCCCAGTCCACATCTCCTTCTTGTCCTCATTTTTTCCTTCCTAGGGTTCGTCCGGTGGTGGCGACAGCGAGCCGGCCGGCAAGTGGTGCTCCCATGCCAGCCTCGATTCGGACTGCGACGGGTCCTCCAGGTGCGTATCTTCCTCCGCGGCGACCGGCAGGGGCCTGGTCTCCCGCGGGGCGTTCCAGCCGCCTCTAACCCACAGAGACGAGCTCGAGAAAATTGCAAATTTGGGACTCCAAACGTCAGGCTTCGCGATTTTGCCATTCTTAACATCGACTTCACAAAATTGGGTCTCGAAAGGTTATCCTCTTGCAAACCATGCCATTAGGTGTTTTCTCCTCTTTTATAATTAAAATACATGTATTTACCACCTAAAATGACTTTGCCCTCTGCTCTCTTTTTTCCTCACCGGACGTTAGCTGCATGATTTGGATGTTCGATTCTTGGTCTTGGTCGAACCCTAAGCACCGCGACTGCCACAGCAATGGAGGACGGCGTCGCGCCCCCGGCGCCGCTCCACACGACATCGCACCTCCCAGCACCGCGGCACCCAACGCCGCGCTCTCCGTCCAAGCTTCGATAGTCCGCGGTGTCTCGCCGCTCAGCCAAGGTTCACTCATCGCAGCCCAGATCGCCCAAGTCCTAGCCACGCTCGCCGCCCAGGAACTGACTGCCGAGGTCATCCCGACCGCATCGGCCGCCCAGATTCACGTGTTAGAATCTGAAACTTCAAATTCCTTGACCTGTTCTTCCAGTGGAACTTGCTTTGTGCATTTGTTAAGACCGGAGAAAATAATGCTACAACATGGGAACCGGAAGGCCAGGCATTTTTGTTCAGATATCCATTAATGTTGTACTTTTAACTGCATAATGATGTATTTCTCATCTTTCTTACTGATATACTTAGCATTTCTATGCCAAATATATATGGACCCATCTTTCTCATTTATGCACATAAGAAGAGCCGAGGACTGAAGATAGAGAATAGTACTAAATGGGTTTTCATATGTTATTGGAAAATCTTTGCTGATGAAAGATAGATTCCAAGTTCCGATTTTTGGGTTGTGAGCATCTCAAATATTCAGTTAGTTCAGCTTCAGTCCAGGAATCACACTATGTATCCCGGCTCTGACGGTTGAGTCCTGGCAATGGACACTGAACTTTCACCCTCTTGATCCATTGATCTTCAGCAGTATTATATAAACGACTTCATGTGTTATCCTTGTCCAGCAATTCCAATCTTTTTTCGAACAGATGATTCCAATGGTTTTTGCTTTATGCATTTTGTTAAAACCTGAGAAGATATGGCTAGTCAGCATGAGAAGCCAGATATTTTTGTTCAGAGTCGTGTACCAAGGTTGACATTGTCAGTGAACTCAGTATTCACTATTCACTCCGATAGAGATCCTGTCAGTTACTAGTTTTCTTTCCAGCAGATTTCTCATGGCTGATCAGTGATCAGTCAAACAAGTAAATAAAAAGAATAAAGGATCAAGGGGACATGGAGCAGGGACTGCTGGGCGGAGCGCTGCCGGATGTCGCGGTGTCGGGAGGCGCGGCATCGTGCGGAGCGGTGCCTGGGGGCGCAGCGGGGCGGCGCAGCGCCGTCCTCCATTGCTGCGGCGGTCGCGGTGCTTAGGGTTCGAAGACGAAGAATACGAACAGAGTCACAAATCATGCAGGGATGTCCGGTGAGGTAAAAGAGGAGAGGGCAAAACAGTCATTTCAGGTAGCAAATACATGTATTTTGATTATAAAAGAGGGGAAATACACCTAAAGGTATAGTTTGCAAGAGGATAATGTTTCGAGACCCAATTTTGCAAAGTCAACGTTAGAAATGGCAAAATCGCAAAGCGCAACATTTGGAGTCCCAAATTTGCAATTTTCTCGACGAGCTCCAACCTCCTCCGCAGCCGTAGGAGCCATTCCCTATCCCTAGCCGCTGGGGTGAAGCCTTGGAGACGGCGGGGAGAAGCAGTGTGACGCACATGGTGCGCATCACCTTCCAGCAGCCATGTTCACACGTCGGCCATGGGTGGCCTCAACCTCTCCCCCTGGAGAAAGCCTCATATCGCTGCACACGCCACGGCTGAGAGCGCCACTTCAATCTTCTGTAGCACAAGCAAACTGGCTGAGCAAGTGAGTTTTCTTTCCCCTATCTTTTTTCTATGAGATCGATGCATCTCCATCCATGATTTGTGCATAACCTTTTGATAAACCTGCGAAACTGGGGCGTTTGTCGAGCTCATTTATGTGAAAATAATTGAAAATTGACAGATGAAGCAATGGTCGAAGGAAATTAGTGTAATACTCATCTACAAAATGTTCTCTGCTCGATTTCATCAATTTCTTGCTTAGGCTTTTTGTCGTGCCCTGCGTGGAGTCCCTTGAGGTTTAGGGCTTGTAGCTTGCTTCTCTTCAACGTTACAGATTTACAGTTCTACTTCATTGGAGTTGGTGAGCATTTTACATATTTGCAGGTTGCCGCTGCTCTTCGATGGATCCATGTTTATGTAGCAACGAAGCTGGAATTCCATCACTTCTTCCCTCAATAGCAGTTTAAATTTTTGCAGCAACGTCAATGTGAGTGCACTGCATGTGTAGCCTTTGAAGCTCAGCTCCATCACAATTCACAAATCATGAACACAGCTTGCTCGACTAAATGTTTCAATGTTTCTGAAGTTTAATCATTTTCCCTTTGTATAATACCATGTTAATGAATTCCAAAATCGACTTTACATATTTCTGTCGATGCCTTTATTGCAGCTGCAGAAGCAGCCGTGGGTTGACTGCTGAAAATGGTGTGGCAAAGGATGGTTTAGCTGCTGCAGACCACTCGGAGAAGATCTTTACAAAGTTTTGCTTGAAGCACTTTTCAAATTTCAAATCAACAAAAAGTAAGGCATCCCATTTATTTGGAATTGTTAAAGCACTTATGCACTTCATGGATAATAGTAAACCTTTTTTGTCTAAAATTAATTAATTTTTAACAATCCATCCATGTCAAATTTGAGTGATTGTTTCACTGGTTTGATAAATTTTCATTACTACAGTGTTGCTAAGAAACTTTCAGCCATCTGTTGACTTTTGAGGCCATTTACTTCAGATGAAGACTTCATGATGATAATTATTTTGTTTTAATTACAGCTAGCTGTTGGGGAGATTCGGAATCAAGCCTTTCGTATACCTAAAAATAAAAGAGTGACTATGCGAAAGGTTCGACAGCGAAATCCCAGGAGCCGCGGATTCCTTTTCCATCTTTCGGAATTTGCGTTTCGGCCAGTACCCTTCGTCGCCAGCGAAGCTGCCAAACGAGTTCAGTATAGCCCAGGGTGTCAGGGTCTCGGTCAGGCTTGGCAACTTATTCTGCGACGAAACCTCTGGGGCGAATATTATTCACCCAGGCAGTCTCGGCCTGGGATTCGCTCAGGGGGTTTCGTCGTTCCTAACACTTAACGAGTTCAAACTTGAGTGTGGTTTTTTATTTCAGGTGACGAAGAGTACCAGGCGAAAGGGGGGATCTCCAAAGGCTCGGGGGTTTTTACCCCGACAGGCGCACGTGATAAGAGCTGGAAAGGCGCCGCGATTTGCGGCGTGACATCATGAAGCGCCGATTACGTGGAGACCTAATTGGAGATTACCCGAAGATAGCCTAGCACATTCTGCATTGATTCGTTTTACACAAGGGTGTTCTCGGAATGTAAAAAGTCCGCCCGCCTCCCTATAAAAGGAGATGGACCGGCACTTGTAAAGGGGATCGACTTTTGAGAAATCTACTGTTGAGAAAGAAGCCTTTGGCTGTCCTTTGTTCAGCATTTTGGGTTTTGGTTTCAGAGCTTTTGTCTTCCCTTTATTGTTCGTGAGTGAAAGCTGCGGCTTTCCCCACAACAATTGGCGCCCACCGTTTGTGTTTGGCTCGAGTATCAAACCCAGAATGTCCACAAGGAAGAAGAGAACTACCGTCAATTCTACCAAAGGGGCGTCGTCCTCCTTGGACGAGGAGCCAAGTCTTTCGGCTCTGCTCACCCAGGGAGAGGCGCTCCCGGTGCCCCAACCCTACGCAAGAGGCGGAGCCGGCCAACCGCGCAAGGAGGCCGAGGAATTGGCCGGAACCAAGAAAAGGCTCCCGGCAATACAAAGCACGAAGCGAGAGATCCAAAAACGAAAGCGAAATCGCTAGCTTAAAGGAAGAAGCTCGCGCGCTCTAAAAGCAAAGCAATCCTTAAGCTTCACCCAACCTTCACCTGAATACACAGTTCCTAGCCAACCCAATTTCAATGAGCGCACTGAGTTTTTCACCCAGCCTCCTCCGCACACCACCTTCAGTCGCAACCCTTTCGCGAGCCCTTTCGAATCAGGCCCCTCGCACCAGGACGTTCACACCATTCGCACGAGACCATGGGACCCCAAATCTCCCTTGTCTCAGGAGATTCAGATCACTCCATGGCCACAAACGTACAGGCCAGTTCCACTGCCTAGATTCTCGGGCCAATCTGACCCAAGGCAATTTCTGATGAGCTACGAAGCCGCCATTCTTTCGGCCGGTGGTGACGACTCTGTACTGGTGAAATCTTTCATCATCGCCGCTGATGACGCGGCAGCACAGTGGTATTCTCTGTTAAGCCCAGGCGTGATTCACGGATGGGATGATCTGAAACAGCGAATCCTCTCAAACTTCCAAGGTTTCCAGCGTCCAGAACTTACAGAGAGCGACCTTTTCTCCTGTAAGCAGAAGGACAAGGAGCCTCTTCAAAACTACTTCAGAAGATTCGTACATCTGAGAGCCCAGGCGCCAAACGTCTTGGATGTTGTCGCCATCAATGCTGCCATTGTGGGTTTAAGAGCCGGTCAATTTCGCTCGCACCTCATGCGCGAAAGGCCCAAAACTATCCAGCGCCTCTACGAAAAATTCGAGAAGTATTGTCGCTCAGACAATGACTTCAGAATGTGCATGGAAGAGCAATCCCAGCAGAAAAAGTCTGCGAAAGCCAATCAACCCAGCGACAGGGAGTGGCCCAATCCCAGAAACACCTCACATACTAATCCTCGGGGCGTTTTCGACCTGGATGGCGAAAACACCCAGGAAAATCCCTGTCCGCAGGCTGATTCGCAGAGTCTGGTCCCAAGCCCACCTATTCCCCCTCATTCCAATCAAGGGGGAGGCCGCAGGGGCGGAAGAGGTGGTGACAGGGGTAGAGGTCGAGGCAGAGGCTGAGGCCACAACGAAAAAAGAAAATAGTACTGCATTTTCCACAAGGAAAACGATGATCACAGCTCAAACTATTGCCCAGACAAGAAAAGGTTCGAAGCTATCCTCGAAGAAGAGAGGAAGGAAAAGGAGAGAGCGAGTGCTGTAAACCATTCCGCTCCGGCCTGGCAAAATCCTAGTTTCGGGAGAAACTCGTTCGCAAACCCATTCCAGCCACCCCAATACCAACCGTCACCTTCCAATTACCCCCAGCCTCCGCCCTGGCAATCGCAGACCTTCCAGACTCAAAACATTGAGCGCAGGCCCGTCGAACAACATCCTATTCCTCCTCCACCCCCTCCTTACAAAGGTCCCTCAGCTCCGCCACTGCCAGCCAAGCTCGAGGGCCAGAGCGATCCTTTGCCATCCGTCGGTACCATAATGCCTATTTCAGGGGGCTCCGCCCTGGAATTCGAAACCAAGAAGGAACAGAAGCACTATTTTCGCGAGGTGCGAAACATCTGTGTGGAAGGAAGAGTTGAAAAAACAAGGTGGTCCCACATTCCGATCACCTTCTCGGAAGAGGACGTGAGGTTGCAAGGTTTCCCTCACAATGACGCTCTTGTAATAGAAGCAAACATAGCGAGCTGGACTTTCGGGAAGCTGTTGGTGGATAACGGCTCATCAGCAGACATCATTTTTGCCGACGCCTTCGACAAGATGGGGCTCAACAGAGATCTGTTGCAACCCCCTGATACACCTCTATATGGTTTCGGAGGGCGGGTCATCCATGCACTGGGAAAAGTGGTTCTCCCGGTATCCTTCGGCACAGTTCAAAACGCCAGAACTGAGTATCTATCCTTCGATGTTGTGGAAATGTATTATCCTTACAATGGCATTTTGGGCAGAGGTTTCCTCAACAAGTTCGAGGCAGTCATCCACCAAGCATATCTATGCATCAAAATCCCGACAACATCGGGGGTCATCACAATCTGGGGCCATCAAAACGACGGTCGCAACCTAGAAAGAGGCCGTACCCCGGGACAACGAAATGTGCATGCCCTCGACGAAGCAGTCAAGCGCAATGAGGCGGTAGAACGTACCGAAGGCGTACAAAGAAAAAATTAACATCCGACGGATCGCGAAACCAAACGAGTCCCTTTGGACGCGATGGTCCTCAATCGACCGTTGTTATCGGCTCCGATCTATCGGCCGATGAGGAAGCAAATTTAGTCCTTTTCCTCCGAGAAGAACAAAGATGTGTTCACATGGTCTGCCAAAGATCTCACAGGCGTCGACCGAAGCTTCATTGAGCACAAATTGAACATCGACCCGTCGGTCAAGCCACGCAAACAGAAGTTAAGAAAGATGTCTGACGACAAGGTGGTGGCTGTCAAGTCAGAGGTCCAAAGGCTGCTTGACGCTACTGTCATCCGCGAAGTCATGTACCCCAAATGGCTGGCCAACACGGTGCCGGTCAAGAAAAAGAACGGCATGTGGCGCATGTGCATCGATTTCACCGATCTCAACAAATCCACAACAAAAGATAATTATCCATTGCCTCGAATGGATCAGGTGGTGGACTCTGCGGCCAACGCCGCAATCATGTCCCTGTTGGATTGTTTCTCCGGTTACCATCAGTGTTGGATGGCGAAAGAGGACGAGGAGAAAACCAGTTTCATCATACCCTTCGGAACCTTCTGCTTCGTTCATATGCCGGAAGGGCTGAAAAATGCCGGCTCAACGTTCACTAGAATGACTGGAACAGTGTTTAAGCCGCAGATTGGCAAAAACATTCAGGCCTACGTCGATGACCTCATCGTCAACAGTTCCGATAGGGCCAGCCATGTAAATGATTTGGCCGAAACCTTCGCCAATATGAGGAGGGCCGGCTTGAAGCTAAACCCGGACAAATGCGTGTTCGGGGTCACGAAAGGAAAGATTCTGGGGTGTCTCATCTCCGCTAAAAGAATCGAAGCCAACCCCGACAAGATTAAAGCAATCAGGGAAATGGAGGAGCCTAAAACGAAGAAGGACATCCAGAAACTGAACGGCCGAGTAGCAGCCTTGAACAGATTCATTTCAAGATCTGCAGAGCGAAGCCTTCCATTCTTCAAGGCACTGAAAGGCAGAGGCGCAATCGAATGGGGCCCTGAGCAAAGCAAGGTTTCGCCGAGCTCAAGGACTACATCGAAAAGATGACAACCTTATCCGCACCTTCACCGTCGGAGCCGCTTTTCCTTTACGTAGCTGCCTCAAAGGCCGCGGTCAGCGCCGCTCTAGTCCGAGAGGTCGAGACCGAAAAAGGCAAACTCCAATCCCCGGTCTATTTTGTCTCCAAGGCCCTGGCAGGGTCAAAACTGCACTACTCAGAGCTAGAAAAAATTGCTTACGCCGTAATCATGACCACACAAAAGCTCAGGCATTATTTTGAGGCTCACAAAGTCACGGTACTCACAGATCAACCTCTGAATGATCTGTTCATTAACAAGGAGGCTTCGTCCAGAATCGCCAAATGGGCAACTGAGTTATCAGAATACACAATAGATTTCGGAAAGAGGTCGGCAATCAAATCCCAGGTCTTAGCAGACTTCATCGTAGATTGGACTTCACCTAGCAGTGCCACCGCTGACGAAGAGCTGGTGCCAATCTGGGAAATCAGATGTGACGGAGCCTGGAGGCGCAAAGGTGCTGGCATTGCAGCCATTGTCACCTCCCCGACGGGTATCAAGCTAAGATACGCCGCGAGGTTAGATTGCAAGGACCCATCCGACAGATGCACCAACAATACCACTGAATACGAAGCCTTACTGTTGGGCCTTCGCAAAGTGAGAGCCCTGGGGGCCAGCAACTTCCTAGTCAAGTGCGATGCCAAGGTCATCAAAGACCATGTGGAAAAGGAAAGTGAGGCCAAGGAGCCGGAGCTAGTCAAGTACCTAGAGGAGGTGCGCAAAATGGAAAGGCACTTTCGGGGATTCACTGTCGAGCATCTGCCCAGGAAAAACAACGGCGAAGCCGACGAGCTCGCAAAGAAAGCTGCAAGGGGGAGGCGATGCCACCAGACGTGTTTTTTGAAGTCCTAACCGCTCCGTCCACAAAGCCAGACAAACAGCCCCTCAGCACTATTAACGCAATCGCAAGCTTGGACTGGAGAGCCCCCATAATCGCTTTTCTTCGCGGACACTATGAGCCCGTCGAAACCCACGACCTCAAAAGAATGCGGGGCACGGGCCAAGGGTTATATCCTCAAGGACGACGTCCGTTCAAGCCGGGAGTATGTGCACCACTACTCAAATGTATTTCTCAAGATCAAGGCATCGAGCTCATGAGGGAAATCCATGGAGGGATGTGCGGCTCGCACATTGCGGCGAGAGCATTGGCCGAAAAGCCTTCAGCGGGGGTTTCTATTGGCCAATGGCCATAAAGGACGCGGAGCACATCGTAAAAACTTGCAAGGCACCGCCGATTTGCGGCAAAGCACCGGCGAAGGCTCGGCGCGCCATCGCAGCCTTATCACACCTACACCAGTGCCGCGGCGCCGGGGAATGGACATCGTCGGACCGCTTCCCACCGCCGGTGGCAACTTCAAATTCGTAGTGGTGGCGTCGAGTACTTCACAAAATGGATTGAGGCAAGACCTCTCGCTACCATCACCTCGCCCACTATCGAAAATTCTTTTGGCAGCAAATCATTTGCGGATTTGGAGTACCCAAAGAGCTCACTGTCGACAATGGAAAGCAATTCGACTGCCAAGATTTCAGGGAGTACTGTCGATCAATTGGAACGAAGCTCTGCTTCGCATCCGTGTACCATCCCCAGTCCAACGGCGCAGTGGAAAGGGCCAATGGGCAAATCTTCTCCGCCATAAAAAATGTCTCTTTGAGCAGAAGAAAGGGAAATGGGCGGATGAGCTCTCGAGAGTCATCTGGTCGCATAACACTACGGAATCGAGAACCACTAAGTTCACTCCATTCAAAGCCGTTGTATGGGGGTCGAAGCGATGTGCCCCGAAGAACTCACCAACGAAAGTGCCGCAGTTTTGGCGGTAGCTCTCGCGAGAGCGAAGAAGTCGACAAAGATCTAGTGGAAATTGACAGGCTTGATGCAGTCCAAAACCTGTTGAAATATCAAGAGGAAACCAGGAGATGGAGGAATAAGAAAGTATCCCTCAAGGACATCAAAGTGGGAGACTTTGTCCTAAAAAGAAAGAAGAATGCCGACGTCGTAGGAAAATTCCAGTTCGCTTGGGAGGGACCTTACATGGTCTCAAGCTCAGTTCGAGATGGGGCCTTTCGTCTCAAAGACGAGGCAGGCGTGGAGTTGCCACATTCGTGGAATGTGGACAACTTGTGTAAGTTCTTTCCGTAGTTCACTTTCAGTAGGAGCCCTTCGCACGGAACTATAAGTGCGGAGGATTCATCTTAGCTTTACATTTCCTAGTCTTTACTTTCGCTTTTTAAATTCAATAACAAGGCGGGTACTCTTTTCCTCACATAGGGAGGACTCCACTCTGGAGCGTGAGGTTTTTAACGAGGCAGCCTTGATGTAAAATTTATTTCCAAGTGAATGAAATACTTCCTCCCTTAAATTTTGTTGTGTTTCTTTCGTGTAATTTAAAGTGCTATCTCAAGATAGCCCATCCCAAAAGAGGATGAATTGAAGTGCTATTCCAGAATAGCCCTCTCCGAAAGCGAGAGCATCAAAGTGCTACCCATTAGTAGCCCACCCACAAGTGGTGCAATCGAAACGATTCACAAGAATCAACCCTGTAAAGAGCTGTCTCCTCGACAGCCCGTCCACGAAGGACGTTCTAAAGCGGTTCAGCCTCGAATCGAAATAACCCCGTAGTAGGAATTTCGCAATCACTAACTTGAGCAGAAACAACGTCGCAAGCGATAAAGAATGCCTCAAGGGCGAGCATGTTCCAAAAACACAAGTGAACGTCTTGTCAAAAAACAGCTCAAAAGCTGTAAAATTTGAAAAATACAAAACAGCCTCTAGTCCTTCGACGCGTTCCACGCCTAGGCGTCGCGTCGCAGGCTAGTCTTTGCTCCTAACGAAAAACCGTAAGGGATAAACGAGCGAATTCAGCACGTAGCATCGCGCAACGTCTAATAGGCCAACAAATTCGAAACCTCGGTAATGTAACAATCCTAAGCAAAATGGACGAACTGAAATTATCCCCGCTTCCGAAGGGGGGAAGACGTTTTCTTCCGAAAGCTGCAACTCGAAAGCGGTGACAAGTTCAGTTCGAAACATTCAAAAATCTTAATATGACAAAAATTATGGGCGACACATTCAGCACCACGCCCTCGCATACAAATTTACATTTCAACTTTCAAATGTTTAAGTGGCTGGCACGCCACTCTCAGTTTTCGTCCAAAACACTACCGAGTCGATTCAACGCCGAAGGGGAGCCAACGCCTCTCCGGTGACGGGATTCACCTGACCGCCTTCGTCTTGAGGTACTTCGCGAACAGGGGCCCCGGGGATTGCTTGCTCAGTGGCATCATCACTTGCTCTCGGTGGCCAATCTCTAGGGGGTCCGTAAGGCCCCAAAGTCGCGTCAGGACCATGCGCCGCGCGATGCTCACGAAGCTCCAAAGCCTGTTTTGCCTGCCCAAAATAGAGCTGTGAGAAGGAAGAAAGCATTAACAATCATCGCAAGCAATCGTTTAACAAAAATGGTCGTACTCGAAATGAACCGAAAAGGCCTACCTTCGCCAAGCGATCCACAGCTTTCTTTCGAGCGTGCGCTCGCCCGCTCTTGGCCCAAAAGTTGCGAAGGATGATCTTATTGATTAGATCAACCGTTTTGCTTGGGGCTGATACGTCGTCGGGTGAAGGGAATGCGAAGCCTCGACTTCCAAAAGCTTTGAAATGATCACAGCCCTGTCGCTCGAGAAGATTAAGCAGCATTTCAGAACAGGTAGCTGCACCATAGTCCCCAATCTTGCTCATAGTATCGGGCAGAAGCTTTAATTCCCTATGCAACCACTCCACAAAACTTGAGATGTTGTCGGTAATCTTAAAATCCTGGGCTTCGGCACCGAAACTTTCCAAAGCTCGGCGATACTCAGTCGCTAGATACGCACCCCATTGGTGACAATAAGCCTCGTTCTTCTCCAAAGTATCTTCGAGCTCGCCCTTCACCTTCTTTAATTCCGCAATGAGGTTGGCGTTGGCCTCCAGAAGGATATTCTGCGCGTCGTATTGCACAACCATGTCCTTCAATTCTTGACGACACTCCTCATAACATTTCACGCTCAGTTCAAGTTCTTTCTTCAAAGCGTCCAGGGCTTCCTGCTGCTTGGCGCGATGATTCGCTTGCTCACAAGCATCTCGTTTTAACTTTTCATTCTCCTCTTTTAAGCGTCGATTCTCGTCTTCTAGCAATTTTTGTTTGTCGAGAGAGGTCTTCGCTTCCGAGGTTGCCTTCTCGAAGCCCTTCTGGCAAGCGACGATACCTCTCTGTTGACGGTTAATAATTGTATCAAAGTTCGTTTGTGACTTGCAAGCGTACAAGTCTCCTGTCGTAGTCAAGGGACCCTTCTTCCCTCGAGTGGTGAACCCAAGGTATCGAATCCGTGGAACAAATGTGTGACGCAAAACTTAATCTATTAAAGCCAAGTAACTTCAATCTTCGATAAAAGAAACCCTAGTGCATCTAAGTAAAAGACACAAAACGAATCTAATCTACTAAAGACCGGAGAAAACAAAGTAAGATTGGGTAGATAAACCGATCTAGAGGGATCGGGGTAAGCCTTTTGTTGAAGTTCCAAGCAAGAGAAGAAGTAGCAAATCGAATCTTAATAGAAGCCTCTTTAAATCGTGGTTTCCCGTCCAAATCCGAAAACATCCGCCTTTCGGAACCCCCGTTCGTCACAACGTATCCCTATTCATGCGGGTAGCTTAGGGCGAGTCAAAAGACAAGTCGAGATTCTTTCGGAAGATCCGGTGTGTACCTCTAGCCACCGCGGCTACAAGAACACCCTATGTAATCTATCTCGAGAATAGAATTGGAATAAGCAAAGCCGATCGAAAAACGAAATCTTCGAGGAAACACTTGATCGCTAGGAAAAGATTCAACTTGATAATTCAACTATAACAATGATACATACACAAGATCACCACCGGGATCCTTCCTTGATCTTGCTTCTAGCTCCGGAACTCCGACGTGGTCTTCCGTGCAAGGTTCCCACGTCGGCTAGGGGAACCCTAGTCAACTAGCTCGACCCTCTCCTCTCCGAGATGGTGTCCCTCTCTTCTCTCGCTCCTCGGCGGCCGATGACGAATTCTTCTCTTCGTGGCTCTCGGTCGGGGGGCTATAAATAGCCCGATTGGCGGCTAGGGCAAAGGAGGGGGCAAATGGGCCCCGGATGGGCCCGGGCCGACCGGATCGGGCCGGCCGGCCCGGGCCCATCTAGGCCCGGCCCCCGAGGGCTCCTTTGCTCCGCGTCGGTTCCCTTGCTTCCCGGATGTTTCCCCCTTCGCATGTAGGTCCATGTCGTCGTTTCTCTCCGAATTGGACTCAACTCCTTGTCTTGCAAGATTCGAAGCACTTTTTTGGTCGTGTCCTCGGAGTCCGTCGTCTTCTCGGATCAAGTCCCCGGCTTCTTGGAGTTAATTTTGCTTTGTTGCATGACTTGTACGGGGCTTCAAGGTCTTGTCATGAGGTGCTTGATGAACTTATCCCGAAAGTCTTGCATTCAACACTAAAACCCTGCATAAACATTAAACTCCAAAACCGACATGCACACGTGAACTTGTTATACCACGGGGGTTAGTACCAATGGATAAGGTATAAAACTCATGCCAACACCGAAGGTAAACTCATGGCTAGGTTGACGGATTTTCACCGTCAACATCTCCCCCATGCTTAAACCTTGCTCGTCCTCGAGTAAGCCTTCGATGGATATCATCATTGCCAAACAATGTTTAAACTTTGCACTTGATCACACATGAGAAAACATAATGCTCTCAAAATTTTAATTCATTACAGTTCCATAATGTACTAGCCTTCATCTTTACGGAGGTAGATTCTTATTAAGCTTATCCCACAAGTATTAACATGCTCACAAAGTTTAAATAGATCTCAGAATTTTTGAAATAAAGAACGAGATAAAGAAAAGCTAAACCAAGTTCACAAATTTAAATCATCTTGTATATTGCTCATGAACTCTCATCTCACTTGTCTCTCAAGCCTATATATTCTACTCCTTTTCCTCTCATATATATGTGGTAGGCTTTATATGGAGCTTTGGGAAAGTTTAGTCCTAACAAGATTTTATAAATGAGGTGTTGTCAAAACAAGACAAGCTTCTCATGGTCTTACCGAGACTCGTCAAAAAGGTCATTGGAAAATGATGTTAAATCAAGGAGGGGAAAGAGAAAAATACACACACTTTTAGATGAGTGGACATGTGCAAATGGCAAAGAATGATCCCGAGGCACAAAGAAAGTCCTCGTTATCGGATTGCACATGGTTGGAAAATGAGAATGGATCTTTTTAACTTGAAGCCTTGAATGCACTCTTAGAGAACCGGGGGGTTTACTTTACGCATATATTTTTTTTCTCTTTCTCATATTTGTCATTCTTTTCTTTCTTTCTTTCTTTCTTTCATTCATTATATATATATATTTTTTCTTCTTTCTTTGAAAGTCACGATCGTCGCCGAATTTTTTTCTTTCATCATTTTTTTTAAATATTCCCCTTTTAACTCTAAAACTGCACCGTACCTACCTCCTCCCCCATGCTTAGACGTTGCTCGTCCTCGAGCAAAGAGGCGAAAAATAAGGTAGGTACCGGGGTATTTTTCCTTGGAGAGATACTTGAAATCTTCAATGTTGGCACCGTCTTGCGATCTTCCTTGAATTGATGATCCATTCTCAAAAATAGGTTGTGGTCAAGGAGGTAATCACAAAAGATGATATTTGGTTTAAGGGTGGATATCCGGCGAAGTTTGTGAAATCTCCGATGCGGGGATACACAATGCACGGATAAAAGGCTAGCAAAAAGATAGATACGCAAAAATGGAATGACCAGCTTCTTAGTCTCGGGCCAGAGAAATAATGGCCTGCAATAACTCACTCAAAAATAAATCTTGTACACTAAGGTTTATGCACTCAAATATATATAAGGCTTTGGATAGGTTGAGCAACACACAAGCGATATTTATGACAAGGTTAGCAATATTTTTGAGCATAAAAGACATCTTTAATCTATTCATAACTTGAGAGCACATAAAACACTATGGGTCTTTATTTTAATCATAACCTCCGCTGAAAATTAAGCTAGCATTTAAATAAATTCAGATTTGTATTTTTTAAGAGAGCACTAGCTTAAACATGCATAGATCAATTACAAAGATAAACAAAGCTGCAATTATAATCATATATCATCATGGCACGAATTTTGTAACTTTTCCAATGATATAATCAAGGTGGTGTCTTTATTAATGATGACATCAAGTTGAAATACAAACTGAAAATAAACAAACATGCTTGCTGAAATTTAAATAAAAACAGAAAATACTACGCAAACACACATAAGCAAAAGCTGAAAATTACAGAGAAAAAGAAAAGAAAAGAAAACTAAAGTTCCTAAATCTTCTAGTCCTCCGCCGGTGGTTGATGTTGATGATCTTGATAATAATACCCTTGCTCATAATATGATTGGACATTTCCTCCGACGAATTGATTTGGCTCCACAAGGTGAAGGCGTCCAAGCTCAAAGGCAATATTTGCATTTCCTTCACCAAGTTGAGTTGCATTAGCTTGGATGGCTGCAATGTTTTGGGCGTTTCTTGCAGCATACCCTCCAATTATGGCCATGCTTTGTTGTGGTTGGGGATGATGAGCGTAGGACTCCACGAAGTTAGCGTTGGGCACAACATAATTTGGTGGGGGTACCGGTGCACCACCCCCCCATGCTTGCTCTTGCGGCCCTCCGTAATAACTTGGCGGAGGAGGGATCCCACCGAATGGTTGCACATTGGGTTGTGCTCCACTCGCTTGTGCAGAGGATGTTCCCTCCTCTACGATTCTTCCTCTTTTGTTTTTCCTTGCAGGGACAAGTAGTCCCTCTTCCAACCAGTCTTCTCTTCCTTCGTTGAAAAGCCTAAGCCTCTCATTGGGAAGGGGTAGGTTTACTATGGCCAACCGATAACCTCCTCTCTAATCTCCACTAATGTATTTGCCTTGCCGCAAATACTCAATGCCGTACCACGCAAAAGGTGGTCGGGGTTTCTTGCGATCCCCGGCCGCAAGGAGAAGGTCAACATGGAGAGGTAGCACCCCGAACCAATATTACCCGCCCCCGATGTTGCTTCACAACACCAACGGTTGATCATAAGGTAAGAGGGGTCTATTGGTTGCCTGGCAATTAAAGCCGAGTATAGCCAATTCAACTCCGTGTCGGTCACTTTTGTCTCCTTCATCCTCCCCAATACCCTCTTGTACATCCAAGAGTGAAATATCCGGATAATGGGGTTGCGGATGCAATTGCGTTGTTGATGGGCTTCTCCGGAGATCATATTCCAAAATCCTGCTAACATGCCGGGTGGCACGTCAACTTTCTCCGGAGCTCCCTTGTGGAATCCAAGTAGCTCCCTAACGTGCTCGTAGGGAACCACTTGTTGGACTCCCTCCAAACGGAATGACAAGCTTTGCACCCCATCGTCATCAAGGATGGGTGCAATAGTCATCAAAATTTCCAAGGCGAACCCCAAGTGGGTGTCCACCGATACTCCGTTGGAGAACTGCACCCATCCAAGGTGCCCCAACATATAGTATATGTCGGTGCCAAAACCCAAGGTGTAGAGTGCTTGGTCGTCGAACTCGACGTTGGGCACAAGCCTCTTCTCAAGATTAGAGAGCCTCTCCTCCTCCTCCGCCGACAAGATGATGAAGCCGTACGAAGAGTATGTCGGGGTGTAAGGAGGTGGCACGGTTGAACGGGTCGATCGTCGTGGTGGCGCGGGCTGCTCCTCCGTGCGCCCACGAGGTTCGGTAAACCTCATGGACGTGCTTCTTGCAGCCCTCATACCACCAAGGAGGAGAGCATCGTTCCTCCTCGGTGGTGCAGTATCCATCTCCATGATCCGGGGAGACTCGGAAACCGAGTGCCTCCTCGAAGACGTGGTTGATGACGGCTTGGATGACGACGAACTCTTCTTCTTGGAGAAGAGACTTGTGGTTTTCTTCCACATGGTTGCTGCACTCTTTTCTTCAACTAAAACTCCGGGTTGTCACCGGTAACTAGGCACTTAAACTCTTTGCTTCGGATGTGGACTTTGAGTGCATTAAGGATGTGGATTTTTTGATCTATCAAGCTTGGGAAGGTTGGCTATGTCTGCAGAGGTTTTGAGCACACAAACTTGAACACATAAACAAAGGAAGGAGAGGGAAGCTTGCCTGCAGAAAACGGGAGCCGGGGGGCTCCTTAAGTAGGTGAGGCCGGCCGGCCCGGGGTCCTCCCCGGCTCCTCCCCGCCTCGTCTTTCTTCCAAGCACGATCATGTCGCCTCCGCAACTTTCCCCGCCCGCGTGCTCCACGAGTTGCACCGCCCAAACAGTCTCGTCCACTCCTTTTCTTGCATTATTGGTCCTTCCACTTGATGCTCCATGCTTTGGGTCATGTCCATGCTCCCTAGCTCCACTTGCTTCACATGCCACCATGAAATTCCTGCAAAGTTGATGCTTGCTGCCCACCATGCTTGTCCTTTGCATGTGGAATTGGTGAAAGTTGATAAAAGGGAATCCAATGGTGCATGCATGATTAATTCAAACTAGATTGCCTACATTTAGGTGTGTTTAAGGTTAAGCACTCCTCTAATTCGAAATTTAAAATATTTTTCAGAGCCAAGCAAGAGCTCAAACACAATTTTAGAGAAGTTTTTAAACCATTAAAAACAAATGTAAGTCGAAAATGTTTTTCGACTACGTCGATTTCGGTCTCACCGGTATAGTTTGCCTTCATCGGTTGAGAGCAGACTTTTTCCCGGCTTGATCATGGGGGCATAGGTTTAGGGTCTAATTTTGGCTATATAAGAAAGATTTTGAATAAAACAAAATTATAATAGGCTTAGAAAAATTCTAATCCTAGAGAAACCAAGGATAAAGATTTTTAAAACCAACCAAAAGTTTTGATTTCTAGGTTCACGCGAGTCCTACCACGTGCTGAATTTTATTAACACTTAAATATAAATCGTGGCTCTACTCGTGTGGTTTTAGCATGAAAAATAAGTCAACCTCAGCACCATAATGAGGGTGAAAGGTTGAGTTAGGTTCTGAAATTATTTGGTTGAGGTTTCTCGAAAAGAAAAGAACAAACAAGCACATAGGAGGGTTCATGCAAAGGGTTTATGATAAAGCAAACATTCAATCAAGAATTATGTCTCTAATATTGTTCAACCACATCTAAGTCTAGTGTCTTTGCGTAATAAAACTCAAAAACTAAATTATTAAAAATACTCGAAAAACCCGGAATCGGGTTGTCCTCCCGGTAGCTTATTCTTGACTCGACGAAACGGGTTGCCTCCCGCCTAGCGCTTCGTTTATAGTCTATAGCTAGACTTCTTCACTTGATTACTCCGGATCAACGCTCTTTGCGGGCGTTGCAATCTTGGGTACCCACTTCCGCACCATCTTGGGCACGGGCTTGTCTTCCGGCTTAGTCGGCTTAGTCATTTTTTTGGTCTTCACAGGCGGCTTCTCTTCCCTTGTCTTGACGGATGCAACACCTTCTTTGATTTTCTTTACGTTCATTTTTTCGGCTCCTTCTTCTTTTTCAGCCCCTCCGTTTGTTTTGGTTCTCCCTTCACTCCAATCATGTTGCATGCCTCGATTCTTGGACGGAACTTGAAGGAACTCCTTTCTCCGTTGATATCGAACATGATCTCCCCCTTGCCAACATCAATAGTAGCTCCCACGGTCTTGAGGAACGGCCTTCCTAGGATGAGCGGCGGCTTCTCCCTCTCTCCCATCTCGAGCACAACGAAGTCGACGGGGATGAAGTGGTGTCCAATCTTCACGGGTACATCTTCAGCAATGCCCAAGGGATAGCGAATGGAGTTGTCACCCAACTCCAAACATATTCCTGTAGGCTCCATCGGTAGGCATAGCTTCTCGAACACATCCCTCGGCATGACGCTTACACTAGCTCTAAGGTCGCATAACGCCTTCTCGAAGTTGAAAGAACCAACTGAACATGGAATTGTGGGGCACCCGGGGTCTTTTTGCTTCTCTTGCCCATTAGCAATAGCGGCACTACACTCCTCGGACATCTTGACATGATCTACCCCGAGTGTTGCTATCTCATATTTATTTGCAAGTATATCTTTAAAGTAACGAGAATATGTAGGTACTTGTAGGGCATCTAGTAATGGCATGTTGATGCTAAGTCTACGCACAACTTCCACAAACTTCTCAAAGTGGTTGTCAAGTTTACCTCGAAAGTAGCGTGGCTTGAGTTGCGGTATCCTCGTGTCATCCTCCGGCATCTCGAATTCGGGTTCCTCGGTGACGATCCCCGTAACCTTCTCTTTAGCAGCTCCTTCCACCTCGGTGGACGGTTTAAGCTTCCTTGCTCCCGCGGAACGTTCCGGATCTTCGGTCTCCTTCCCCGAACGTGTTTGAATGGCCTTCGCCGATTCGGGACATTTGGGTTGTCCCGGAAGCTTCCCTTCATCATTAGTGAGGCGCCCCCACAAGTTGTCCAACTTGCGTCTCGAGCATCTTCATCATGTTGAGCACTTGATGATTGGAACTTCCGACCTCCGTCACTTTGCTATCGATGTTCTCCAACACCTTGTCTATGGTCTTGAACTTGGTGACGGTGTCCTTGTTGATCTTAGCTTGCTCATCCATGAACTCCTTCAATTGTATACGAAGCGGAACCGCATTAGGAATAGATGAGCTTGCATTAAATTGAGGCCTACCTTGCCCGTAGCGGAAGTTCGGCAATTCTCCCTTCCTCATGTAGTCGAGCACTTTGGCTTCCTCCGGACAATCTTTGCGGACATGGCCATACTCTCCACATTCTTCACATGTGGACCTTGCTTCGGCGGCCTTCAAGTCTTGAGCCTCTTTCTTTTCCATCTCCATCTTCTCCAACCTCCTCATGAGCGAGTCGATCTTGCCTTCAAGTATGTTCTCCTTCTCCACTTGCAAGACTCCTTTGACGTTCCCCGTGGGTTGAACCGGATGTAGGCGCCCAGATGACGCCCATGTGTCATTATCTGCGACCTTCTTGAATAGAGTGAAAGCTTCCGTCGGTGTAAGTTCGATGATGGATCCTCCCGCCGATGCATCGATGATCGTTTTTGACGCCATGGTGAGTCCTTGATAGAACTTTTGCACGAGGTCTTCTTTCGGGAACTTGTGATGTGGAACCACCCAGGTGTACTCGTTGAAGCGCTCGAATGTTTCCGAGATAGTTTCCGTAGGATATTAAAGAAAGGTGGCAATCTTATTACGCAAGCTTTGAGTTTTACCCGGTGAGTAGTATTCCTTCATGAAAGCCTTCATCAACGTGTTCCAATTTTGCACCGTCTCCGCCGGTTGAGAGTGGAACCATTGCAAAGCCTTCCCGAGTAGTGAAAACGGGAAAAGCCTTGCCCTCATTTGATCTTGAGTCACCCCATCCATGTTGAAAGTCTGACATAGTTGAATGAATGCTTGGAGGTGAAGGTTCGGATCCTCTTTACCGGTGAAGGGTGAATGTTGCACCATGCGGATTGTTGAGGTCTTGATCTCGAACGGTCTTCCGATCTCCTCAAGGTTCAAGATTGGTAGGTCGATGATGTCTGGGTGCATAGCTCCCCAATCTTGCGTTCTTGCGGTGGTTGGTCACCCATCGGTGGAAGTCGATTCTCCCGAGGACTTCGAGGTGGTGAATTCTTCGGAGATTCCTGCGATCCTTTGTTTTCCGACTCCGAATCTACAAAATCCAGCTTTTTAGCTTGATGTGCTTCACGTCTCCTTAGCTTGTAAAGTTTTTCTGGATCATCCACAAAATTATTGGGTTTGTTGGAGAGGTAGCCGTCCATCTCCTGTTAGGGTTAGCAATAAACAAAGTATGCAAAAACTAGAAAGTAAAAACAAATCTATAAAAACTAGGGTTAGACAAATTAGATTAGATGTATTTTGAGGATGATCAAAATTTAGTAGATGCAAAAATAAAAACAAAGAGAAAGCTGAAAATTACAAAAAGGCAATAAAAAAAATCAAATCTTGATCACTTGTTCCCCGGCAACGGCGCCAGAAAAAGGGGCTTGTTGACGGTTAATAATTGTATCAAAGTTCGTTTGTGACTTGCAAGCGTACAAGTCTCCCGTCGTAGTCAAGGGACCCTTCTTCCCTCGAGTGGTGAACCCAAGGTATCGAATCCGTGGAACAAATGTGTGACGCAAAACTTAATCTATTAAAGCCAAGTAACTTCAATCTTCGATAAAAGAAACCCTAGTGCATCTAAGTAAAAGACACAAAACGAATCTAATCTACTAAAGACCGGAGAAAACAAAGTAAGATTGGGTAGATAAACCGATCTAGAGGGATCGGGGTAAGCCTTTTGTTGAAGTTCCAAGCAAGAGAAGAAGTAGCAAATCGAATCTTAATAGAAGCCTCTTTAAATCGTGGTTTCCCGTCCAAATCCGAAAACATCCGCCTTTCGGAACCCCCGTTCGTCACAACGTATCCCTATTCATGCGGGTAGCTTAGGGCGAGTCAAAAGACAAGTCGAGATTCTTTCGGAAGATCCGGTGTGTACCTCTAGCCACCGCGGCTACAAGAACACCCTATGTAATCTATCTCGAGAATAGAATTGGAATAAGCAAAGCCGATCGAAAAACGAAATCTTCGAGGAAACACTTGATTGCTAGGAAAAGATTCAACTTGATAATTCAACTATAACAATGATACATACACAAGATCACCACCGGGATCCTTCCTTGATCTTGCTTCTAGCTCGGGAACTCCGACGTGGTCTTCCGTGCAAGGTTCCCACGTCGGCTAGGGGAACCCTAGTCAACTAGCTCGACCCTCTCCTCTCCAAGATGGTGTCCCTCTCTTCTCTCGCTCCTCGGCGGCCGATGACGAATTCTTCTCTTCGTGGCTCTCGGTCAGGGGGCTATAAATAGCCCGATTGGCGGCTAGGGCAAAGGAGGGGGCAAATGGGCCCCTGGATGGGCCCGGGCCGACCGGGCCGGGCCGGCCGGCCCGGGCCCATCTAGGCCCGGCCCCGAGGGCTCCTTTGCTCCGTGTCGGTTCCCTTGCTTCCCGGATGTTTCCCCCTTCGCATGTAGGTCCATGTCGTCGGTTTCTCCGAATTGGACTCAACTCCTTGTCTTGCAAGATTCAAGACTTTTCTCGGTCGTGTCCTCGGAGTCCGTCGTCTTCTCGGATCAAGTCCCCGGCTTCTTGGAGTTAATTTTGCTTTGTTGCATGACTTGTACGGGGCTTCAAGGTCTTGTCATGAGGTGCTTGATGAACTTATCCCGAAAGTCTTGCATTCAACACTAAAACCCTGCATAAACATTAAACTCCAAAACCGACATGCACACGTGAACTTGTTATACCACGGGGGTTAGTACCAATGGATAAGGTATAAAACTCATGCCAACACCGAAGGTAAACTCATGGCTAGGTTGACGGATTTTCACCGTCAACACTCTTGAAAGATAAGCGCGCACGACCTTCATTAAATCATCAGCGCCTAAGTCCTCCAAGGTGCATTCAAAATCTGCGAGGTGGTCAACAACCACGTTATTTGGCCTGTATCCTTCGCATCACCAACACGACGAAGGCACAAGTTCAAACATCAAAAAGAAAAGCGATAAGCGAAGTTTCATACCAGGTTCCCCCAGCATTGACGCGAGACTTGACCTCGAAGCGGAAGGGTCCATCTCGTTTTGGGAGATATCCTTCTCCCGATCTTTAGTGCTCAGGGTGACCAGAGTCTTCGCTGCCAAGGCTAGCGTGAAAACAAGAAGCGTAAGCAAACAAAACGCATGTTAGAAAGAAAGGACACGAAAACTCCATTTCTGAGTAAAAGCATCATACCAGCATCTTCGGGCTGGAGGCTTTCGGGCGCTGTTACCTTCTCCGGCGCGACAGCTTCAGTGGGTCTCGCTGCCACCAGGTCAAAATCCCGCGACACTGGCGGAGGCGAGAGAGACGCGTGTGCTGCGGAAGCCTCAACTTCCGGAGCATCCAAGTCAATTGGGTCTTGAGCCTTCGCACCAGAGCCCTCGCTCAAATTCACCACAGATTCGCATTGGGGCTGCGGAAGAGGTACATCTGGACTTTTTTCTGCTCGAGTAGTGTCGTCGTCAATGTAGCAAAGCGATTCTGATTCATCTACGACATCTACAAGACCGGCCACACGCTCTTTCGGAGCTGCGTCGGCCATGGCAATCTCCTTTTGGATCAGCTCAGCAACACGCCTGCCCCTGGCCTCGCGCGCCTCCAGCTCTTCTGCATCAGCCAGACCTACTGGCGAAGGCTCCTCTGTCAATCTCTATGCCGATCCTTTCAGAGGATATTTGGTGCAAGGTTGAATTTGAGGTGTTGTCAGAATGTCGACATCCTCGTCAGTTTATCCGCGCCCTTTTTGCGGAAGCCTCGGCATCATCAGGCTCCTTCTCCTTGACCGCAAGCTGTTTCACCCTATCGGCAGTATCCAACGGCCTCTTCCTTAAGGCCAATCCCTTGTCCGCCTCTCCGGAGACGGCGGGGTCATGTGTCTTCTTCTTCTCCCTCTCAGCCGCGGCCACTTTCGCCGCCTCAGCCTTGCGGCGAGCCAAAGTCTCATTAACCTTCAACAACTTAGTGGATTTTTCTGCAAGCGGTGGCAGGGTGGCTTTAGCAGCATCCGCCTTTCGCTTGGCCAAGATGTCTTGGGCTTTACTATTCTTCACAGCATTATCAACAACTGAGCTAGTCTTGCCTGGCCTGGTCTTTCGTGAGGTCTCGATGGCCTCAGACCCAATATTGCCCGGGGGCTGCATTTTCTTGCCGGCCGTCGGAGGCACCGGACCAGGGGAATATGTCACACTCATCTCATCAAAAAATCGATTGACATGCCCCTGATGTTTCAAAATTCTTTGGGCACATTCCCACTCCTTGTGGGTGAAATTCCCTATCATCTGCACAACTTTTCTCTCTACTTCAGCCACAATCTCTTCGTCAGACATATCCTTGGGCCGCTTGACATTAAAGATGGGGCTTCGCACATCGTCATCCAGCCCGGGCAGCCACTGCATCTTGAATGCCCACGATCCCCATCGGGGCTGGCATGGCCAGACGTCGGCAGCCACAAATTCCTTCAGGGCGTCGCGCGTAGTGATCACACGTGTCGCCTGATAAAATGCAGTCATACTTGCTGAGGATCGGCTGGCCTTTGTCAGCTCTGGCGACAGCTCAACTTCCAAATCGACCATGCGGCTAGCCAAATCGAATGTTATCACTTCTTCTTGCTTTGAATTTCGACCTATCACTTCAATGGGAACATAAAACCAATATGAAGTCCATCGATTGGCCCACTTGTTCTTATATGCCGGCGCCAGCTCCACCGGAGCCTGATTCTTGGCCAGGCGACGGGTCTGGAAGGTGCAGCAGCCATACTGAGCCTCTTTGTCTTCGTCATCAACCTTCACAAGCCCTCTGGCCCAATGAATCTCAAAGTGTCGAACGAAGGTTTCGACATCATTATCCCCAGCGAAGGTCCAGCATGCCCACAGAAATTTCAACACTTGTGGGATAGAGTTAGGCGTCAGTTGATGGATCTGAACGCCGTAAGCCGCCAAGATATCTGCAAATTTCTTGGATACCGGCAACCGAAGGCCTGCGGTGAAAAAATCCCGAAAGACCACACTTTCATTTTTACGGGGCTTCGGCGTGGTTTCCCTCCCAGGTAACCGGCAAACTCCAGGCTCGAAGCACCCTTCCAACCGCAATGCATCCAAATCTGCCTGAGTCATCAAGGATCGACCAATGTAGCAGGTCCGGGCTTTCGTCCCAGCCGGGTTCCCTTCAGACTCCTCTACAGCCGCATCAGTCTCCACCCCTATCTCGCCTTCCTCCACGTCGACAAGCACACGTTTTCCAACATCTGTGTCGCTAGGCATTATTTCGACATAACTTCCACCCGAACCGCTATTTTCATCTCTACTAGAAGAAGACGAGGTACTACCACTCTCACGAGAGCTGGCAGACCAATCCAAACCAGAAATCTTACCAGATTCCGAGCTAGACGTCGAGGTGGAGGATGTCGCGGCAGCCTCCGTAACTTCCGGCGCAGCCTGTTTTCCGCGATTCGACGATGACCCTTCGTCCTCCATGATTTTGTTTGAATGCCTGACGCAAACAGCTAGGCTCCCTTAGAAACATGGACTCAAGCGCGTAACGCTGGAAACTGAAAAACGAAAATGTGTATGCAAAGCAGAAGTAAAACTAACCTCGCAAATCGACTGGGGCTTTCGCTAAAGCGATTCACCGGAGGCAAAGGCGGAAACAACAGGCAAAAAAGCCGCAAGAGAGAAGCAAGGTTGGAAATGCTGGCGGGGATGCAGCGGCGTCGGCTCCCGGCTATTTATAGGTGGTAAATCGCAACGGTCGAAAATTTCAAGCTCAACTGTAAAAAGCAGTAGCCTGAGGGCATTCTAGGTATTTCCAGCGAGACCCCCGGGAACCGCCGCCTAGGAAGACGTTTTCTTCTGCCCCGATTCTCGATCCCCGGGTTTCGCTGGCTCAGGATTGCATCAAGGCAAGCGCCTCGCCATCGAGGGGCTTCTGTTGGGGGGATTCGGAATCAAGCCTTTCGTATACCTAAAAATAAAAGAGTGACTATGCGAAAGGTTCGACAGCGAAATCCCAGGAGCCGCGGATTCCTTTTCCATCTTTCGGAATTTGCGTTTCGGCCAGTACCCTTCGTCGCCGGCCGAAGCTGCCAAACGAGTTCGGTATAGCCCAGGGTGTCAGGGTCTCGGTCAGGCTTGGCAACTTATTCTGCGACGAAACCTCTGGGGCGAATATTATTCACCCAGGCAGTCTCGGCCTGGGATTCGCTCAGGGGGTTTCGTCGTTCCTAACACTTAACGAGTTCAAACTTGAGTGTGGTTTTTTATTTCAGGTGACGAAGAGTGCCAGGCGAAAGGGGGGATCTCCAAAGGCTTGGGGTTTTTTACCCCGACAGGCGCACGTGATAAGAGCTGGAAAGGCGTCGCGGTTTGCGGCGTGACATCATGAAGCGCCGATTACGTGGAGACCTAATTGGAGATTACCCGAAGATAGCCTAGCACATTCTGCATTGATTCGTTTTACACAAGGGTGTTCTCGGAATGTAAAAAGTCCGCCCGCCTCCCTATAAAAGGAGACGGACCGGCACTTGTAAAGGGGATCGACTTTTGAGAAATCTACCGTTGAGAAAGAAGCCTTTGGCTGTCCTTTGTTCAGCATTTTGGGTTTTGGTTTCAGAGCTTTTGTCTTCCCTTTATTGTTCGTGAGTGAAAGCTGCGGCTTTCCCCACAACACTAGCCTCTACTATTCCATCATTCTCATGTCGCAGGCTTTATTAATTGTATAGTTGAAGGACCGATGCGGCAAACCAGAGAGGGGGGAGTGAATGGGAGCCGATAAAAATTCTTCTCGAAGGAGATGGATACTCCAACAAGACGAACACGGCTTCCAACACACGTCTCCGACTCACTACCCAAGTTGGCCAAGTTCACGCAGCCACTGAAGTGCTACTGAACCAAGGAACTAACAAACAACCTCCCGAGCCAAAACACACCAACACGCACAGCGGAAACTTGCATGGCTTGCTGCTGTGCTGCACCGGTCAAACCGATGGCCTGCGCCGGTCAGACCGGTGACACCGGTCAGACCGGTGGGCAGAGCCGGCCAGGCCGGTGGCTACAACAGCTGCACAACAAGCGTTCCAGAAAGCTTCAGTGACTTCTTTAGGCCCTAGAACAAAAACACCCCCAAAACACAACCTGCACGGAAGGAAAACCCTACACAAAACCTAACAAACCAACTCCAAACAAACCAAGAACTGACCAGCAGCACCAAGACTCAAAGACACACAAGTCAAGCAGTTCACTCGAGGCAAATCCCACAAGTGACACGCACCGGTCAGACCGGTCAAGAGCACCGGTCAGGCCAGTGTAGCCTGGGCAGCTTGGGATGAACAGCACCCGCGGGTCAACTCCTCCAAATCCAAACTTCGATCTCCCAAATCGCTCCACGAACTTGAAAAAGACTTTGGGGATGATAGGAACACCTCATGAGGAGTCCATAGCCATGATTTTTCCACTGAAATTTGCCAAATCAAAAGGAATCGAAGAAATCCTGCCAAGAACTCCTCTAACCTTAGAACACCGAAAACCCCAAAATCGAGCCCCTTAACTCACGGATTTGGGAGGGGAATCAAAGGCAAAAGAACCACGAAGGGTTCTTGAAGGACCGAATAGGCGACCAGAGGGGGGGGGGGGGGAGTGAATGGGAGCCGATAAAAATTCTTCTCGAGGGAGATTGAAACTCCGACAAGATGAACTAGCTCGGTCGAACCCCCGAAATCACACGCTCCGCACTTCTACCTCCCGTTTGTCAAAACCACGTAGCCACCGGAGTGCTACCGGTCCTAGGAACAAACTCTACCAAAGCAACCACAACACACACGCAGCAACGACGGCGGAAACAACTCGAAAACCGGCTAACCGGAGGGGGGCGGTTAGACCGAGGTATAGGGGGCGGTTAGACCGCCTCCACACGGTAACCAAGAAATCCTCCGAAACGCCTCTTCCAAGCACCAAAACTCACCCCGGCTTCACCAACAAAGATCTCTCGGTCAAGGCCATGCTAGCTACCAAAAAATCTTGGCGAAAACCAAAACTTCACCCAAGGGCCTAGGGGCGGTTAGACCGGCTACGGGGCGGTCTAACCTCCTGTACCCAAAGAACGAACCCCGACCAAGAACACCTAGCAAACAGCACGAGAACGACCCCAAATTTCACCCAGACACTCCTCTGATCAAGGCGAACAAACTCACAGAGGAAAATCCGGCGAAACAAAACTTTGACCCGGAAACACCCCGGGCGGTTAGACCGCCCCCTATAGGCGGTAAGACCGCCCCTACCAGAAAACGAACCCGCGGGCAAACCTCAACTTCCTCGCGCCCGATCTCCCGAATCACTCCACGGATTGCAGCCAAACTTCGGGAATAGCTGGGTTACCTCCTGGGCAACCTCTACCTCAAAGGAATCGACCCGAAACGCTCACAATCAAGAGGAATCGAAGAAATCGCTTCTCTAGGTCAAGAACTCGCCCAACTCGAGAAACCACCAAATCGAGTCCGATTCAAAGGGGATTTGGGGGCAAAGTCACCAGTCAAAGAGGCACAAGAACCTCATACGTGACACCCACCAAAAAACCCCAAGAAATCGTCCTCAAAACACCGCCAAAAAGAGCTCCGAAAATCAACACCAAAGAGACGGGAAAACCACCATGATGAACAACGCCAAACCTTCTATACATGCCATGAATGGTTCGTACAAGGTCTAGCTTGCCACCCAAACATCCATCCCTCTCTCTAGATCTCACATGAAGCTCTCAAGCCAGCCTTCTAAAATCCTAAGGAAAATGGAGAACGAAAATGGAAAAACTAAATGAGCTAGGGTTTCAGAGTTGGCTACCATCCACCCATCTAATGAGTATATATGGAGGCACCCAAAAGACTAAACTACCCTTCACTAATAACTAGGGATACATGCCCCTCAAGGGCGGATTTGAAATTCTTGATGTCTTCACCATCGGACGGATGCCCGGCGACCGCACCCTGCGTAGCCTCGACGCAAGCCTTGCGATCCCGACGCGTGTCCTCCGCTTCGAAGCTTCTCGGCGCCGGCGGCCAGGGCGGTCAGACCGCCCCCCCTGGGCGGTTAGACCGGCCCGGGGGATCTGACCGGCCCCAGGCGGTCGACCGCCCCCCTGGGCGGTTAGACCGGCCCGGGGGATCTGACCGGCCCCAGGCGGTCTGACCGCCCCTCCTGGGCGGTTGAACCGGCCTGGGTGGCCGCACCTCCTCGTCGAGTCTTCGGCCTCGGTTTTGTGGCTCAACCGAGTAACCCAGTGGTTTTCTGGTGAACCACTGCAAAGCCCGCGAACTCGGTGTAGCCTCCGCTAATCTCCACTCATGACTCGGCTCCCACGTAGTCCCGGCTCGACCTTGGTTTTGAGGCTCTACCAAGAAACCGTCCACGACCTCATCTTGCTGTTCATGCCACCATGCGGCCCGCACTTGACCCCGCCGGCCACCGGGTCCCTCGAACGAAACCTACTTGTCTTCTCCACACCTGGAGGCCTCACCGGCAACGACCTTTCGCGCTTGTTCTTCACCTGCACCAACACGAGTCAAGCCGCAACCTGCACCTGCAATACTTAGCCAAGAATCAGTCCACACATCGTTGTCAATCACTCATCACACAAGGAAGCGACCATCCATCGGTCCTCGAACCACACATTGTTCTCAATCTCCCCCTTGATGAGTGCATTGACAACACCCATGATTTGTAACCAAAGAGAAAAAGAAAATAAACTACTAAAAGAAAAAAACTCCAACAAGTGATCGAAAGCCAAAGAAAGGCAAAGAGCAAGATCACTTGAAGAAGAACAAGTCTCGGACCCCTTAGGCAAGGGCAACGGCTCGACACATCCGAGACAAAACCATGCTCAAGCAAAGAGCGAAAACCACCAAAAGCACACAAGGCCACGAGCCAAAAACTCACACAAGAGCTCCCCCTGCACATATGCAAACTCCCCCTGAACCAATGCATGCAAGAAGGTCACGTGGAAATGCATGACAAAGAGCAAACCAAGCTCACACTGCATAGGGCGGTTAAACCGCCGCACAGCCGGTTAAACCGCCCCGGTCATGTGACCGCCCCGGGGGAGGTTAGACCGCCCCATGTGACCGCCCCGCAAAAACTTCTCTGAAAATTGCCGAACCACTTTGGACACCTTCCATTAGCTCCCAGGTGCCCAAATCATGCACACACTTCTCCCCCTTGTTGAAAATGCATGAATCAAGGCAAAATGCGAAAACTTTCAACATATAGCTTCTCAAATATACAAAATTCATCACAAGGAGCTACACAAGTCCAAATGAGCAAGTTAGATACTCGACAGGTTCGTAATGACCTTAACTACATGATCACCATGTTTCACAATCATTGGACAAGGCTAAAAAGGATTTGAGTAATTTTGCGAAAAGTTACTCTCTCATAAGCAAATACCTAAACATGAGCAAAACATATCAAAATGGCAAAGCCACTCAAATTTCATGCTAGGACAGCCATTCTAATCATAAGACCATCATAAACACCCAAAAGCACCTCATGTCATGTCAAAGCCACCGAGCCATGTGCCTACTTCTATGGATGAGACTTCTCATTGGTAGGCAACATGCAACGGTTTAGCACCCAAAGCAAATTAATTTCAGCACATATGACATGGGAGCATATTTTCCAAGCATTTTTCATTTCATTTTCAGATTTATAAATGGTACATGAAATGTCTTTGCGACAAAAAGGAACCTATGCCCCTCCACAAGATGTAGCAAGAGGGCTAAACATTCATGATGGCAAATGAGCCTTTGGCCCCATATGATCAATAAACTAGCTATCCTAACACAAATTAAGCATAGCAAAGCCACTAAAACATGTCAAGAGCATGTAAAGGCATTTACACATGAGAGATCATACATGTGACATTTTCAAAAACATAGCTATCAACCATGGATTATTCATCAAGATCATCAAGAGCTAAGCCAAACTAACCGTAGCATACCAAACAAGCTCACAAGAACATATATAGCAACCCATGGTGAACAATGTATATAGGAGAAGCTTTTCCTATCCAATGCATATGATACAAAATGCATGCAATCTAAGATACAAGGATGCCTATACATCATGTTACATATGCCATGCCAAATGCAATAAATGCACAAAGGAAAGCTATACATATGCTACACAAGGAGCTTCACCACCAACTTAGGAAACCAACCACACACACAAAGCTCACAAAAGACCGGCTCCTCGAGGGGAGGCAAAAAGGGCTCAACACCACCGCAAAAGAGCAAAGGAGCACAAAACTCACAAGCTCCCCCTAAACACATGCACTAGGGCCAAAGAGCATACAAAGCTCACCCTACACACATGATATAGAGAAGGAGCAAACAAACCAAGTGGCTTGACCAAGGCCACACACTCGAAGGTCACAAAGCACTTACCTTTATCATTTCTTCACAATTCACTCATCCTTGTCCACCATCCCCGAAAGTGATGCACCTTCTGAAAGCACACGCCCACGCCCATTGTCCCCAAAGGTGATGTACCTCTTCGTCACCACCGAGACGAGACTTGAGAACCACCCCCTGTCTCCGGTCATATGCCTCGAGCAACCGGAGTCAATCAACCAAATGTTCTTCAAGTCTCACCTGAAATTCAAAAACAAGCACATGAGCGAACAAACGACTCAGCACTGGGGTTAGTACCAAAGGAGGAAAACTAGTGCCGAGCCATTTGCTCGAAAGTGGGGTTAGCGCACATCAAGCCATCTTTCCTACCATAACTACCACCACGAACACCACCTCGGTAACCACTCCGAGGGAACCACCCCTAACTGCCTGGAGGAGGACCAAAACCACGGAAGACAACCCGTGGAATGTCCCTCCTCTCCTTCTCAAAGCTACGACTCCTCCCATCCCCGTAGTGAACTCGAGGGGGAGAATGCCTAGCAACCTGACCACCTGCTGTCTCTCCGGACCAACCACCGACAACTCCACCTCCGGACACGAAACCTCTCGACTCACCACCTCGAAAACCACTCCGCCCGCACTGGGGGGGGGGGGGGCGGTTAAACCGCCTAGCCGGGCCGGTCTAACCGCCCCCTGCGGGCTGGCCGGTCGACCGCCTAGCCAGGCCGGTCTGACCGCCCCCTCCAGAACTGCTCCTCGGCTGCGGGAACTCGCATCTCCCCATGCCGGAACACTTCTCACCACGTGCCTTACCCCTGGGTAGTGGCATACGAGGCTTAGGTACACCATGGGAAGGGTTGTACCTATTCTTGTTCGCCCACTCCTTTGCCATCCTCTCTTCCCACTTCCTCTTGAAGCAAAACTCATCCTTGTGACCCTCTTTCCCACAATGGCTACAACGGAACCTCACAAGCTTGAGTTTAGGCTTGGATTGGGGCTGCTCGCTTGGTTTCTCTCCACTCAACTCCTCCACCGATTTCTCCTCACTTGCCTTCTCACTCACTTTCCCAAAGAACACTTTCCCGGAAGTGCTCACAAACTTGATAGGCCTTCGGAGATCATTTGTGGGTGTAGGAAATATAGGTGGAGCTGGGATTGTGTCTAGTCGGTTCCTAAGATGGTTGGGTTTTGGAGGGAAATCATTTTTGTGATGGGTTTTTGGTGGCTCCGGGATATTCTCTCCACTTCCTTCACCAACCTTGTTTGCCCCATGCCCCTCACCATCTTGCCTCTTAAAGGCCTCGATCATCATCCTCAACTGAGGCTCATGACCGGACAACCAACCCATCAACTTCCTCAAGTCATCATTCTCATCCTTCAAATGATCAACATAATGTGCAAGCTCCAAATTTTTCAATGCATGCATTTCACAGGTAGAGCAAGATGTAGGCATGGGTTCCTTCAATTTAGCCTCGAGCGAACTAGTGTAAGCATGCATCTCATCAATCTTAGCATGCAAAACGGGGCAAGAAGTGCAAGCACCTAGCAAAGCAGGTCTAGACTTAAGCTCAGCCACTTCAACCCTAAGCACATCTAGTTCCTCACACTTGGAGGCATGCTTCTCCTTAAACAAAGCAAGATCAACAAGGAATATGGAGCAATCAGCACAATCATTATCATCCGAAACAACAGGGCTCGCCTTAAGCGAATCAATCTCAAGCTTGCTATCAAGCACCTGTGTCTCTAGCTCAGCCACTCTAGTCCTAGCATCCTCGAGTGAAGCCCTAAGCTCTTTCCTCATTTTCTTGGCCTCTCTAAGCATGTCATCACGGTTATCAAGCAAAGAGCCAAGCCTCTCATTCTCCGGCGCAAGAAGGGAAGTTCATCACGCACCTCGTCGTCGGACTCGCAGTCCGAGTCGCTCCGTGCTCTTCTTGCTACTAGAGCTCGGCGCCATGGTACGAAGCCATCTCTCGCGAAGCGGCCTCGGCCCCGCTCAGGTTCTTGGACGACTTCTTGTTCTTGCGACGATCGCCTTCGTCTTCACTGCTGCTCGAGCTCGAGGTGGAGTACGCGGAACTGGAGTCGACGTCGCTCGCTCCAACCATCGCTCGGGCCTTGCCTCGGCCCTCCTTCTTCCTCGATCGTCGCTCGTCCTTGTACTTGTTCTTGTGCTTGCTCTTGTGGTCGCGCCTCGAACGGTACTTGCCGTCCTTCCTCGGCTTGTGCTTGTAGCTGTCCTTGTTCTCGGCCTTCTCCGGGCAGTCGGCGACGAAGTGTCCCGGCTTGCCGCACTGGAAGCACGACCTCGTGTTCCTCCTCATGTTCACGTGGTTCTCGTGCAGCCTCTCGAACCGCCTCGTCAACAGCGCCAACTCGTCCTCTCCAAGGTCATCAAACTCCTCATCTGGCATAGACATCAAAGAGTAAAAAGAGAACATCCTTGTGGATGGGTTAGAATTAGTCTTTCCTTTGGAACCACCAATGAGGGCAAGACTATGGGAATCAGTCGGTCCCTCGAGCTTGGCAGTCATGCCCCTATCCACCTCAGCCGACTTGAGCTTCGAGAACAGCTCGTTCACCGTCAGAGTGTCATACTTCTCCGACTCGACAATGGCCTCGAACTTTCCGCCCCATATCGTACGATCCAAAGAGTGTAAGAGCTTGACCGTTCTATCATGATCATCGTACGGGAGCACGTCCACATTGGCCCTCATGTTGTTCACAACCACCGTGAACCTTTGAAACAAGGCATCAATGGACTCACCGGGGAGATGAGTGAAATTCTCGTACTCTCTCCGGTAGGTCGCATACATCCGTGCCTGAACCTGGGCGTTCCCAACATGAGCCTCCTTCAACACCGCCCAAATCCTACAAGCCAAGTGCTCGGTGTGCACCCGATCGAACTCAGGCTGACACAAAGCACGAAACAAGTAGTCGACCGCCTTATTGTTGGCGTCGAATCCGTCCCTCGACCCTGGAGCAAGGAAATCCATCGGCTGGACATAGCCTGTGTCCACCGTGACATCCCAAAGAAGCTGACCCTTTCCGCGGAGGAACGCACCCATCCGCTTGCTCTACATCTGGTAGTTCTTGCCATCGAAGTGTGGAGGACCCGAACCCCGTTCCTGGTACGCCATCCTTGGATCTTAGACTGGTTAGAGTCAACAAAGACCCGAACCCGCTTTGATACCACTTGAAGGACCGAATAGGCGACCAGAGAGGGGGGAAGTGAATGGGAGCCGATAAAAATTCTTCTCGAGGGAGATTGAAACTCCGACAAGATGAACTAGCTCGGTCGAACCCCCGAAATCACACGCTCCGCACTTCTACCTCCCGTTTGTCAAAACCACGTGGCCACTGGAGTGCTACTGGTCCTAGGAACAAACTCTACCAGCAACCACAACACACACGCAACAACGACAGCGGAAACAACTCGAAAACCGGCTAACCAGAGGAGGGCGGTTAGACCGGGTATAGGGGGCGGTTAGATCGCCTCCACCTGGTAACCAAGAAATCCTCCGAAACGCCTCTTCCAAGCACCAAAACTCACCCCGGCTTCACCAACAAAGATCTCTGGTCAAGGCCATGCTAGCTACCAGAAAATCTTGGCGAAAACCAAAACTTCACCCAAGGGCCTAGGGGCGGTTAGACCGGCTACCGGGGCGGTCTAACCTCCTGTACCCAAGAACGAACCCCCGACCAAGAACACCTAGCAACCGCACGAGAACGACCCCAAATTTCACCCGGACACTCCTCCGATCAAGGCGAACAAACTCACGAGAGGAAAATCCGGCGAAACAAAACTTTGACCGGAAACACCCCGGCGGTTAGACCGCCCCCTGTAGGTGGTTAGACCGCCCCTACCAGAAAACGAACCCGCGGGTCAAACCTCAACTTCCTCGCGCCCGATCTCCCGAATCACTCCACGGATTGCAGCCAAACTTCGGGAATAGCTGGGTTACCTCCTGGGCAACCTCTACCTCAAAGGAATCGACCCGAAACGCTCACAATCAAGAGGAGTCGAAGAAATCGCTTCTCTAGATCAAGAACTCGCCCAACTCGAGAAACCACCAAATCGAGTCAGATTCAAAGGGGATTTGGGGGCAAAGTCACCAGCCAAAGAGGCACAAGAACCTCATACGTGACACCCACCAAAAAACCCCAAGAAATCGTCCTCAAAACACCGCCAAAAAGAGCTCCGAAAATCAACACCAAAGAGACGGGAAAACCACCATGATGAACAACGCCAAACCTTCTATACATGCCATGAATGGTTCGTACAAGGTCTAGCTTGCCACCCAAACATCCATCCCTCTCTCTAGATCTCACATGAAGCTCTCAAGCTAGCCTTCTAAAATCCTAAGGAAAATGGAGAACGAAAATGGAAAAACTAAATGAGCTAGGGTTTTAGTTGGCTGCCATCCACCCATCTAATGAGTATATATGGAGGCACCCAAAAGACTAAACTACCCTTCACTAATAACTAGGGATACATGCCCCTCAAGGGCGGATTTGGAATTCTTGATGTCTTCACCATCGGACGGATGCCGAGCGACTGCACCCTGCGTAGCCTCGACGCAAGCCTTGCGATCCCGATGCGTGTCCTCCGCTTCGAAGCTTCTCGGCGCCGGTGGCCAGGGCGGTCAGACCGCCCTCCCTGGGCGGTTAGACCGGCCCGGGGGATCCGACCGGCCCCGGGCGGTCCGACCGCCCCCTCCGGGCGGTTGAACCGGCCCGGGTGGCCGCACCTCCTCGTCGAGTCTTCGGCCTCGGTTTTGTGGCTCAACCGAGTAACCCGGTGGTTTTACGGTGAACCACCGCAAACCCCGCGAACTCGGTGTAGCCTCCGCCAATCTCCACTCATGACTCGGCTCCCACGTAGTCCCGGCTCGACCTTGGTTTTGAGGCTCTACCAAGAAACCGTCCACGACCTCATCTTGCTGTTCATGCCACCATGCGGCCCGCACTTGACCCCGCTGGCCACCGGGTCCCTCGAACGAAACCTACTTGTCTTCTCCACACCTAGAGGCCTCACCGGCAACGACCTTTCGCGCTTGTTCTTCACCTGCACCAACACGAGTCAAGCCGCAACCTGCACCTGCAATACTTAGCCAAAAATCAGTCCACACAACGTTGTCAATCACTCATCACACAAGGAAGGACCAGCCATCGGTCCTCGAACCACACATGGTCCTCAGTTCACACAAATTTCCCCCATCAAATCCCCAAGAGCAAGGTCCCGAAAACACACCGAGAAAAACACCAAGAGAGGGCTCCGAAAATCACCACCAAGAACAACCGGGAACAACACAACAAAGCCTTGAGGAACCACGCCGAATCATTTGTACAAACCAAGAAGGTTCACACAAGGTCTAGCTTGCCGCCCGATCATTCAACCCTCTCACAAAATCTCACCATGAAGCTCTCAAGCTAGTCCTATGAAAATCCTAAGAAAATAGGAAGGGAAAATAGGAAAGCAAATGAACTAGGGTTCCAAGAGATTGCTGCTATCCTCTCACCTCTTAGGTTATATAGGAGGCAACCGAAAGTCTAAAATACCCTTGCTAGCTAATTAGTGATACATGCCCCTCGAGGGCGAAATCGAAAATCTTTGTCATCGCTCCATCAGACGAATGCCCGACGATCGCAACTTGCTTAACCTCGACGCAAGCCTTGCGATCCCGACGCGTGTCCTCCGCTTCGAAGTCTCCGGACTGCGTCATCGCACACTGGTCAGACCAGTGCTCCTCACCAGTCAGACCGGTACCCACCGGTCATACCGGTCAGACCCACCGGTCATACCAGTCTAGAGCTGCTGCATTTCCGTCTTTGGTTCTCCAGTCTTGGCTTTGTGGATCAACCAAGGAACCTAGTGGTTTTCTGGTGAACCATTGGAAACCCCGCGAACTTGGTGTAGCCTCCGCCAATCGCCACTCATGACTCGACTCCCACTTAGTCCCGGCTCGACCTTGGTTTTGAGGCTCAACCAAGAAACCGTCCATGACTTCATCTTGCTGTTCATGCCACCATGCGGCCCGCACTTGACCCCGCTGGCCACCTGGTCCCTCGAACAAAGCCTACTTGTCTTCTCCACACCTGGAGGCGTCACCGGCGACGACCTTTCGCGCTTGTTCTTCACCTGCACCAACACTATCCAAGCCGCAACCTGCACCTGCAATACTTAGCCAAGAATCAGTCCACACAACGTTGTCAATCACTCATCACACAAGGAAGCGACCACCCACCGATCCTCGAACCACACATGGTCCTCAATCTCCCCCTTGATGAGTGCATTGACAACACCCACATAAAGTGACAAGAGAGAAAAGAAAAAGAAAAGAAATGAACAAAAAGAAACTCCAACAAGCGATCGAAAGCCAAACAAAGGCAAAGAGCAAGATCACTTGAAGAAGACAAGTCTCGGACCCCTTAGACAAGGGCAACGACTCGACACATCCGAGACAAAACAAAGCTCAAGCAAAGAGCGCAAACCACCAAACCAAAGCTCGGAAAACCACAAAGAGCTCCCCCTGCACACATGCAAGCTCCCCCTGAACCAATGCAACTCCCTTTGGACGAATGCATGCAAAACACTACTTGAAAACAGGGCAGCTGTAGTAACTCAGCCCTGACCGGTCAGACCGGTCAACACCACCGGTCAGACCGGTCAACACCACCGGTCAGACCGATGTGCAACATGTGAACAGGGCCAGCACTCTGACCGGTCAGACCGGTGACCTCGACCGGTCAGACTGGTGCACACCAGAGCCCAGAAATGGCTCAAAACCACCTGAAAACCTTCTAAATGCATCCAGCAAGCCATTTCAAGCTCAAACTTCTCCCCATTGTTGACAATGCATGATTCAAGCAAAAAATGCAAAACTTTCAACCTAGAGCTTCTCAAATAGACAAAATTCAACATAGGATGCTACACATGTCCAAATGAGCAAGTTAGATACTCGATAGATTCGTATTCACATCAACTACAAGATCACCAAGTTTCACAACCATTGGACGAAGCTAAGATGGTTTCAGGCAATTTTGTGACAAAAATACTTCTCATGAGCAAAGTCCTAAACATGATCAAAACATGTCAAAATGGCAAAGCCACACAAACTTCATGCTAGGACAACCATTCTAATCATAAGACCATCACAAACACCCACAAGCACCTCATGTCATGTCAAAGCCACCGAGCCATGTGTTTCTAGATATAAGACTTCTCATTGGTAGATATCATGCAACGGTTTAGCACCCAAAGCTAAGTAAATTTAGCACATATGACATAGGAGCACATTTTCCAAGCATTTTACATTTCATTTTCAGATTCAAACTTGGTACATGAAATGTCTTTGCGACAAAAAGACTTATGCCCCTCCACAAGATAAAGCAAGAGGGCTAAACATTCATGATGGAAAATGAGCCTTTGGCTCCATATGATCAATAAGCTAGCTATCCAACCACAAATTAAGCATAACCAAGCCACTAAAACATGTCAAGATCATATAAAGGCATTTACACATGAGAGAGCATATATGTGACATTTTTCAAAAAACATAGCCATGAACCATGGATTATAAATCAAGATTATCAAGAGCTAAGCCAAACTAACCATAACATACCAAACAAGCTCTCAAAGACAAATAGCATTCCATGGTGAACAATGTATATGAGAGAAGCTTTTCCTAACCAATGCATATGATACAAAATGCATGCAATCTAAGATACAAGGATGCCTATACATCATGTTACATACGCCATGCTAAATGCAAGAAATGCACAAAGAAAAGCTATACATATGCTACATAGGTGCTCCCACAAAAAACTCACAAACCACCGGCTCCTCGAGGGGAGGCAGAAAGGGCTCGACACCACCGGCAAAAGAGCAAAGGAGCACAAAACTCACAAGCTCCCCCTAAACTCATGCATTAAGGCCAAAAAGCATACAAAGCTCACCTTACACACATGAGATAGGGCAAACAGCAAAATGAACCAAGTGGCTTAACCAAGGCCTCACACTTGAAGGTCACAAATTTACTTACCTTGATCATTTCTTCACAATTCACTCGTCCTTGTCCACCATCCCCGAAAGTGATGTACCTCCATGTCACCACCGGGGTATGAGGCCGGAGAACCACCCCCGATATCAACCAAATGTTCTCCGAGCCATCCACCGGCAACTCAAAACCAAGAGCGAGAGCGAGCAAACGACTCAACACTAGGGTTAGTTCCAAAAGTGGCAAACCAGTGTCGGGCCATTTCCTCGAAAGTAGGGTTAGCAACATTCATCCTACCATGCCTATCAATACAGCGATCCATCCTGTCAAACCTAGAACCACCATGGGAAGACCACTCCTGCCTCATTGGAGGAGTACGAGTACCACGAAAGAAAGACAATGGTCCATAGCCCCTCTGAGACTCAAAATTGCGACCTCTCCCAAACTCATATTGATCACGAGGTGGAGAACGTCCAGCAAACTCAACACCACCAAACTCAAGGTGCTTACCATCTGTTCCACGACTGAAAGAACTGAACCCTCTAGCATCACGACCAGGGAAACCAAACTGCCCAACAATCTGCCTAGCACCGGTCTGACCGGTCACCCTGACCGGTGTGGCCGGTGGTCCTCGGCCAGCAAACTTGCCTTCACATGGAATTCTCCTATCTCTCCATGCTGGAACCGTATACAGAAAACCTTTTCCCTTAGGTAATGGCATACGAGGCTCAGGCACACCATGAGAAGGGTGGTACCCGTCCTTGTATGCCCACTCCTTAGTCATTCTCGCCTCTCTCCTTCTCTTGTAGCAAAACTCTCTTGTGACCATCCTTTCCACAATACTCACAATGGAAACGGATTGGTTTTGGCTTAGGCTTGGGATGAGGTTCTTCACAAGGCTTCTCACTAGGCTTCCCACATGGTTTCTCACTAGGCTTCTCACTTACCTTCTCGCTCGGTTTTTGTCTCGGTTTAAGGAAATGGTTTGGCTTGGATGCAAACTTGTCTTTGGGTGTGGGTTGTGGTGGAGCTGAAACATTCCCGAATTTCCCTTCTCTCTCACCACTGCCCTCACCAACCTTATCGAATCCCAATGCCCAACCATCAAAGCGCTTACAACTCGAAATCATCATACCAAGCTGAGGTTCCTGACCAGACAACCAACTCAGCACTTCACGCAACTTATCATTCTCATCCTGCAAATGGTCAAGACATTGTGCAAGTTCCAGATTCTTCATAGCATGCAACTCACAAGTAGAACAAGAGGTAGGCATAGGCACTTTCAGATCAGCCTCAAGTGAAACAATGCGAGAACGAAGCTCAACAATTTTCTCATGCAAACTAGGGCAAGAAGTACAAGCACCAAGCAAAGTGGGTCTAGATTGCAGCTCAGCCAATTCAACCCTAAGCACATCTAGTTCCTCACACTTGGAGTCATACTTTTCCCTAAGATTAGTCAAGTCAGCTAGGAAAATAGAGCAATCAGCACAATCAACCTCATCAGAAACAACAGGGCTAGCCTTAAGAGAATCATTTTCAAGCTTGCTATCAAGAACCTGTGTTTCTAGCTCAGCCAATCTAGTCCTAGCATCCTCAAGCAAAGATCTAAGCTCCTTCATAAGCTTCTTAGCCTCTCTAAGCATGTGATCGCGATTATCAAGCAAGTCAACCAAATCCTCATTCTCCTTGCGCAAGGAAGAGAGAGCTCATCACATACCTCATCCTCGGAATCTAAGTCCGAGGCGTCTTTCTGGCTTCTCTTGCTGCTGGAGCTGCGAGCCATGCCGCAGAAATCATCCTTGAGGCTTAGGCCCGTCACACAGAGGCCGTTGAGATACTTGCCGAGGTTCTTCTTCTTCTTCTTGTCATCCTCTTCGTCTTCATCACTCGAGCTTGAAGATGTGTCCTCGGAGTCGGAATCGATGTCGCTAGATCTCTTCATCTTCTCTCGAGCCCGTGTCTTCTTCCCATGTCCATGATCCTTCTTATTGGACTTCTTCCTCTTGTCCTTGAACTTGTGCTTGTCGTGGTTGTTCACCTTCGGACACTCGGCGAAATAGTGTGCAGCCTTGCCGCACTTGAAGCATGTCCTCGTGTTCCTCCTCATGTTCACCCGGTTCTCGTGCAGCCTCTCGAACCGCCTCGTCAAGAGCGCCAGCTCGTCCTCTACAAGCACGTCGAACTCCTCATCAGGCATAGACATCAAAGAGGAAAAAGAGAACATCCTGGTGGATGGGTTAGTGTTAGCCTTTCCTTTCGAACCACCGATGAGGGCGAGACTATGTGAGTCAGTCGGGCCCTCGATCTTGGCAGTCGTGCCCCTATCCACCTCAGCCGACTTGAGCTTCGAGAACAGCTCGTTCATCGTCAGAGTGTCATACTTCTCCGACTCCACAATGGCCTCAAACTTTCCGCCCCAAATCGTATGATCTAAAAAGTGTAAGAGCTTGACCGCTCTATCATGATCATCGTACGGGAGCACGTCCACATTGGCCCTCATGTTGTTCACAACCACCGTGAACCTCTGAAACAAGGCATCGATGGACTCACCGGGGAGATGAGTGAAGTTCTCGTACTCTCTCCGGAGGTCGCATACATCCGAGCCTGAACCTGGGCATTCCCAACATGAGCTTCCTTCAACACCGACCAGATTCTACAAGCCAAGTGCTCGGTGTGCACCCGATCGCATTCAGGCTGACACAAAGCACGAAACAAGTAGTCGACCACCTTGTTGTTGGCGTCGAACATGTCCCTCGATCCTGGAGCAAGGAAGTTCACCGACTGGAAATAACCTGTGTCCATCGTGACATCCCAAAGGATCTGACCCTTTCCGTGGAGAAACGCTGGCATCCACTTACTCCACATCTGGTAGTTCTTGCCATCGAAGTGTGGAGGACCCGAACCCCGTTCCTGATATGCCATCCTTGGATCTTAGACTGGTTAGAGTCAATAAAGACCCGAACCGGCTCAGATACCACTTGAAGGACCGATGCGGCGAACCGTAGAGGGGGGGGGGGGGAGTGAATGGGAGCCGATAAAAATTCTTCTCGAAGGAGATGGATACTCCAACACACGTCTCCGACTCACTACCCAAGTTGGCCAAGTTCACACAGCCACTGAAATGCTACTGAACCTAGGAACCAACAAACAACCTCCCGAGCCAAAACACACCAACACGCACAGCGGAAACTTGCACGGCTTCTTTGCTGTCTTTGCCAAGTCCAGACCGGTGACACCGGTCAGACCAGTGGGCAGAGCCGGTCAGGCCGGTGGCTACAACAGCCACACAACAAGCGTTCCAGAAAGCTTCAGTGACTTCTCTAGGCCCTGGAACAAAAACACTCCCATAACACAACCTGCACGGAGGGAAAACCCTACACAAAACCTAACAAACCAACTCCAAACAAACCAAGAACTGACCAGCAGCACCAAGACTCAAAGACACACAAGTCAAGCAGTTCACTCGAGGCAAATCCCACAAGTGACACGCACCGGTCAGACCGGTCAAGAGCACCGGTCAGGCCAGTGTAGCCTGGGCAACTTGGGATGAACAGCACCCGCGGGTCAACTCCTCCAAATCCAAACTTCGATCTCCCAAATCGCTCCACGAACTTGAAAAAGACTTTGGGGATGATAGGAACACCTCATGAGGAGTCCATAGCCATGATTTTTCCACTGAAACTTGCCAAATCAAAAGGAATCGAAGAAATCCTGCCAAGAACTCCTCTAACCTTAGAACACCGAAAACCCCAAAATCGAGCCCCTTAACTCACGGATTTTGGAGGGGAATCAAAGGCAAAAGAACCACGAAGGGTTCACACGAATTTCCCCCATCTAATCCCCAAGAGCAAGGTCCCGAAAACACACCGAGAAAAACACCAAGAGAGGGCTCAAAAAATCACCACCAAGAACAACCGGGAACAACACAACAAAGCCTTGAGGAACCACGCCGAATCATCTATACAAACCAAGAAGGTTCATACAAGGTCTAGCTTGCCGCCCGATCATCCAACCCTCTCACAAAATGTCACCATGAAGCTCTCAAGCTAGTCCTATGAAAATCCTAAGAAAATAGGAAGGGAAAATAGGAAAGCAAATGAACTAGGGTTCCAAGAGATTGCTGCCATCCTCTCACCTCTTGGGTTATATAGGAGGCAACCGAAAGTCTAAAATACCCTTGCTAGCTAATTAGGGATACATGCCCCTCGAGGGCGAAATCGGAAATCTTTGTCATCGCTCCATCGGACGAATGCCCGTCGACCGCAACCTGCTTAGCCTCGACGCAAGCCTTGCGATCCCGACGCGTGTCCTCCGCTTCGAAGTCTCTGGACTGCGTCGTCGGACACCAGTCAGACTGGTGCTCCTCACCGGTCAGACCAGTACCCACCGGTCAGACCGGTCTGGAGCTGTTGCATCTCCGTCTTCGGTTCTCCAGTCTTGGCTTTGTGGATCAACCAAGGAACCCGGTGGTTTTCTGGTGAACCACTGGAAACCCCGCGAACTCGGTGTAGCCTTCGCCAATCGCCACTCATGACTCGGCTCCCACGTAGTCCTGACTGGACCTTGGTTTTGAGGCTTAGCCAAGAAACCGTCAATGACTTCATCTTGCTGTTCATGCCACCATGCGGCCCGCACTTGACCCCGCTGGCCACCGGGTCCCTCAAACGAAGCCTACTTGTCTTCTCCACACCCGGAGGCCTCACCGGCAACGACCTTTTGTGCTTGTTCTTCACCTGCACCAACACCAGTCAAGCTGCAACCTGCACCTGCAGTACTTAGCCAAGAATCAGTCCACACAACGTTGTCAATCACTCATCACACAAGGAAGCGACCACCCACCGGTCCTCGAACCACACATGGTCCTCAATAGTCATTCCACTTGTCTCCTTTCGTCCCAATTACATTGGATTTGTACTACTGTTCTCCGAGTACAGATCTACAGATTAAGAAATGTTCCAATGGTTTAGCCTGACACACCTATTATCAAGAACTTTATTACTCAGAGTGGTGTTGCCAAAGAATTGTTGGAGTGCAAAGGAAGGGATTGGTTTTACTACATATCTGTGCTTCCTCTTTTAAACTTGGAACTTTCCTTTCATGTCGACTGACAAGGTTGTTTTGCCTCAAATTGCTTATTCAATTAAATTCCACTCTTTTAAGGCATCCTCCAACAGTAAGACAAAGCTTATAGCTCAATATGTCAATCATCTTATGGATCTCATGTGTAAGGATTTGTATTATTCACATATTCTTCCTTGTACCATATGTGAGTGAAACAGATTTGTAATTATCTTTTTTATTGTGTTGTGCATAAAAAAGAGCCAATAACCTATTGAATAGTAGATATGCAATAATAAATAAGTAATAACTATTTTTAGTTTGTACCCCGAATGGTTTAAGGGTCTCATGTGTAAGGATTTGTTTTATTCACATATTCCTCCTTGCACCATATGTGAGTGAAACAAATTTGTAATTATCTTTTTATTGTGTTATGCGTAAAAAAGAGCCAATAACCTATTGTATAGTAGATATGCAAGAATAAATAACTAATAATTATTTTTAATTTGTACCCCGAATGGTTTAAGGGTCTCATGCTGGACGTTGTTGCTTTTTTAATCCTTTTCAGGTCCACATTGAGAAAGCATGAATGTACTTGAGAACCATAAGAAGGAAAAGGTTGAGTTCCACTTTATTTTTTCTGAAGTTCCCAAGGTCTCGGTCAGGTTTTCTTCACTTACTAAGTTCCTTAGGAATGCACTTAATTAAATCTGCCTCTGGCCCAACATTAGACAACCATTAAAGGTATCAGTGACTCCTGTGGGGTTCTTAATGTAATTATTGGATTTGAGGGCATTTTGTTGTATGTTCGGAATCTGGTTAGCAACATTTGATTTGAGGCTAAAACTGTAAATTTGTATGCCTACACATTATTTTTGTCAGCAGTTCAGTTTTTAATGTTTCAGTTGACTGAAGATTTAGGAGCTGCAGGATTGCTCCACGATATTGTCCTCTGCATGTCAAAGTTACTTCATATTTTTTTATCTCAGTACTGATGTGTTGTAGTTTTGTGATACATGCTTAAGTTATGACCAAATTTCATACTTAAAAATGTTGATGATTACTAGCTGTAGCATTTCTTAATAAGGTTCAATATCAGAACAACGCAGCTTGTAACTCATTTAAAGCTGATTATCCACATGACATGATCAATAGAAATTAATACCTTCTGTAGTCAAATATCCATTTCAGGAAGACAATTCATGTTTCATTTGCGACCTTGCAGCCTTATTATCTTCAGTGTTTCTAATTGGTTCTGCATTTTGATTGCAGATAATCAGTTACTAATACAATTCATTTGACGCATGATATCATGTGTGCAGTACTAAATTACACAATAAGTCCCCATTATCTCCAAAGCGCAATATCTTATTTTCAGGATTTTTTTGCCAGCCAAGCCACTGAGTACTTTTTTGTATTGTTTGGATCATTAGCTTTTGCAAATTGTCATCTTTGAGCAATTTATACATAGGATCACCATCCTGAGATAACAAACCCTCCTTGGTTCCTGAATAAACTTGGCAGAATAGCCAATTCAGTCCCCGAACTATCACTCAAAGCTCAATTTCGTCCCTGAACTACGAGAACTGTTGTTTTAGTCCTCAAACTTTTGTAACTGGCTCAATTTCGTTCCCGAACTACGAAAATGGTCATTTTGGTCCTCAAACTTTCGCATCTGACTCAAATTCATCCCTGGCCGATAGCCAAATACCCTTTTTACTTTTCTCCTATCCTTACACACCGCTCACTGCTGGCGAATCGGAGCTGTAGGTCACATTTGCACCCACAAAGCAACCATGCAAGAATATACACATGTTGGCGGTTGATTTCCGTCAACTAACAACACTTGTTATGTTATGGTTTGAACTTCATTTTGGAACTAACCCGCCACTAGGCATTCTAATGATATAACAAGTTCACCGTTGGATGCACATTTTGGAGTATAGTGTTTTTGCAGGAATTCACGTATTAAATGAGGAAAGATGCATCTAGTTCGGAGAAAACGTTTTGCAAGTCAATCAAGGAGCTCCGACCAAGTGCCAACTAGCCTCCAAAGGTGGCAAGGACCAATGTGCTTGAATGGAGAACTCCCGAGGACCGAGATGAAAAGGCTGGAAGTTCATGCATAAAGATCCCTCAACTTGGTCACTGAGATAATGACGTCCAAAGCCCACAATTGAAGGGGCCAATGATCCAAAGTGCAAGAGATGGAGCGTGGAGCAAATTGGGCCGAAACCGAGCCCAGAAGGGCCCAAGCCGGCCGGCCCAGGCGGACCGGCCCAGCACGTTCTGGTGTCAGTTTGCGACCCCCTTTTTTCGGTGTTAAGTTTGTGGAACCCTAATCACAGGGGCAAGCTGCCATTCGCCAGAGACGTCGTCTAGCTCCTCAGAGCTGCCTAGGAAGAGAGAATCGACTACAAGAGAGACCCTTTGGGGAGGACACTCGGGAGAGATCATTGCCAAGCTCAAGGGAGGTCGCCACGAGGAAGGAGGACGCCGAGAGCATGCCACGACGCCGCCAGAGTTGAAGGACAACGAAGATCCATCTTCATCGGAGGCATCCACCATCTCAACGGTGCCATGCCTAGCGTCATTATGGGGTAAACCTTTCGTTTGTCCATGGAGTTGTAACGGAACTTGAAGTGTAGCCACCTATATATCTTGTTTGGATCATATGTCTATCATACTTATTGTTGATGATGCTTAATGTTTAAGGCTAGCTACCGTGCTTTCGGGTTTGCTCCCGTAGATCGCGTCAAGATACCGTGTTCATTAGGATTAGTATTGATTACCTTCGCGTAGTGACATGTACGAGGGAAGGGAAAAGTCTAATCCTTGATCACACACCTAGATAGATTGGATCGGGGGTTTATCATGTTTTGGGTGATTGCATCTTCAAGTGCCTAGACTCCATGACATACGTTCTTCACACTTGTGCACCTTTAATCTCTCTTTAACGTAATCTCAGGTTAGTTTTTCTTTACTTTATACATTAATCTTTCTATCATAAGTATTCAATCAACTAGATTAGTGTTAGGTTAAACGCTAGTAATCCCCTTGCTCCTTGGATTGACCAGAACCTTGGGATCTCCCGTAGGTGAAGAAGGGCATAAGAGATTCGTACGCTTGCGGATCGAAACTTAATACGAGTCTTACCTATCAACAACGCGCCTGCACTGAAGTTGAAGAAGTCCTCGGTAGTGAAATTCTCCAGATGCCCCCTGTTCCTAGAGAAGAACTTCCCAAAAAACGGACACTGGCGCTACTCGTTTCAGTTTTCCTTGTTTTACATTGCTCTTAGCTTGTGCTCTCCCTTACGATCTTGCAAGAAGCTAGACTTCAAATATTATCGGAGGCAATTAGTTTCGAGGTGTGCAGCTGAGAGGAAAGAAGCATCAAGAGGATTATATATAGGGTACGGTGGCAGCAGGGCGAGGATGAAAATGAAACAATGAATGCCACAATGGATGATCCAACCTACAGAAGCAACTGCGAGTGAGCACGTCACAGACTCATAGCTGCAAGTCACGAAGGACCAAACACACCGAGTGATCAGGAAAGCATGACGATGCCCTCTTCGGTAAGCTGACATCGCATTGGAGATGCCAGATCTGCCAATTCTTCTTGGATGAGTCCTCCTGATGCTTGCCATTCCTACCTCTCGTTCAACTCGATCTACTATTGTACAATCCGCCCATTGGCAGTAGCTTATTCATCTTCTTTCCGTGTGTTTGTTCATGTCGCTTGTGCTCTCAAACTAGAAGCAGAGAGGAGGCCTTGTTTGTGTATATACACCGACATAGCAAGCAGAGATATGTTGTCTACGCCTACAAGTTCCCAAGAGGTTAAATAATGCCATAGCTTGTCCCTTCATTTTTTTGAACCCGGAGTTTTAAAAAAGTATTTGTACCTGATGAGAAGTTTGTGTGTATGACTCCACAGCTGGTGATGTGTAATTCAGTTGCGTAGGGGTAGTAGATGGGTAAAAGGGTATTTGGCTATCAACTAGAGACGAATTTGAGTCGGATGCGAAATTTGAGGACCAAAACAACCGTTTTCGTAGTTCAGGGACGAAACTGAGCCAGATGCGAAAGTTTGAGGACCAAAGCGGTCGTTTTCGTAGTTCAGGGATGAAATTGAGCTTTGAGTGATAGTTCAGGGACTGCATTGGCTATTTCATCAAAAAGCTTTCAGTTCACCCTATGAAGTAATGGATGATAGCACAAGGCATCCAATATGAGGGCCAGAGTAGCCAATGCAAGGTTGGGTTAACAAGTACACATGGTTTGTTCATCATATCTGTGACGGTGTGTGTTGTGTTAGTTTTTCTGGTTCAGCTTTAAGCTATTCACTCCATAGTATTGTTGTATAGTGGGCTCAATGTAAGATTCCTTTTCTTTCTCTCCAGACTTCTGTTTGTTTTGTTTTCATGAGACCAAATGAAGTTAGACTGCGTGGTACAATTGCGTGAGGACGTTGGATCGTTATACCAGGAACCATGGTTAACACTAGTGATGCTTTTGAAGCAATGTAAATACTTTGTACACGTTTTGGATTCCATCAACTTTTTGTGGCACGAGTTAATGGAATTGCTTGCTACACATTGCAGTTCGTTGAACATCAATTCTTTCATTGAAAATTCTATATAACCGCTTATAAAATATTGGAAATTCTATGTAATTACTCATAAAATTGGCGTGCCTCTCCAGCCTCTAGTGTAACGTTACTGGGTATAGCATTCTGTCACATTTGGATAGACGTCGTCGCTTTGTCATCTCTCGGTCTCAAATCACTACTCTCGAATCGTAGATGGGCATCGTTTCCCCAGCGTGGCTCGGGATGTTGGGCTCGGAGGCCGTCGGCGGGGCCGAGTCGACAGGCGAGCTACAGCTCCGCGCGGCAGCGGTGATGCCCACAGAGTGCTACACGCTCGCCGCTGCTGCAATCATCTCGGTGCTGGTGCTGCTCTCGGCGTCGTCGGCCCGAGGAGCCCTTCGTAATATGCCAGCAGCGCCGGCCACCGACCACCCGCAGCTGGACCTCGACCTGTCCATGAGCATCGGGTCGAGATGCCGGGTCGTCGCCGCTCGCTAACGAGAACTGGAGAGTGTCATCGGATGGCGCACGGGGGACTGGCTATCCATTGTTGCACCCTCTTGCCGTAGTTAATCATAGTCACAGGGTATGGTTGTGCCGCGTAGATGCCGTAAAGGTATAGCATCGCTTGTTAGCATGGAGCACGAATGGGTGATCACAATAGCCATCCTGCTGCGCTCGAGCTCGGCTCGCACCGCCGCCGCTCACCTGATGCTCACCGGCCAAATTCATCAATCATGGTGACTTTCGTTTCAATCACTCGTGCTAGAAGCTTCCTTGATTTGTTGTGAATCGATAATACTACCCACCTTCCCAAATCAATTGAAGCGAAAGTTGGAATTTTATTTTTGAGTGAATTTCACTATAGGTCCATAAGCTTTTTTCGAGATCTCATCTAGGTCTGCAAACTAAAAAAGTGGTCATCTAGGTCCATAAACTTTTCCCAAGATCTCATCTAGTTCCGCAAACTAAATAAGTGGTTATCTAGGTCCATGAACTTGCCCAAAGGATGAAATATGAATTTTTGGGGCCGGACAAGACTTATCCCGTGATCGTGAGTGACGAATTGAGTCCCGAGGAGAATGACATGTTGCTGAATTTATTGAAAAAGCACAAGAAAGTGATAGGATATTCGATAAATGACATCAAAGGACTTAGCCCAGCGTTTTGCACTCACCGCATACCTATGGAGGATCAATGCAAACCCGTTGCGGACCATCAAAGGACGTTAACCCATGCCATGCGAGAGGTGGTGAAGAAGGAGGTCATCAAGTTGTTAGACGCCAGAGTCATCTACCCGGTGCCGCATATCGAATGGGTGAGCCCCGCACATTGTGTGCCGAAGAAAGGAGGTTTGACCGTGATGAAGAATGAGAAAAATGAACTAATACCACAAAGAACCGTGACCGGATGGAGGATGTGTATTGATTATCGTAAGTTGAACAAAGCAACAAAGAAAGATCACTTCCCCCTACCGTTCATCGACGAGATGCTTGTGAGGTTAGGAAACCATGACTATTTTTGCTTTCTTGATGGCTACTCGGGGTTCATGCAAATTCCCATTCACCCGGACGATCAACATAAGACCACATTCACTTGCCCTTATGGAACATTGCATATAGAAGAATACCCTTCGGTTTATGTAATGCTCCATCCTCTTTTCAACGATGCATGATGGCGGTATTTTCGGAGTTCATCGAGGAAATAGTCGAAGTATTTATGTATGACTTCTTCATTTATGGTACAACTTTTGCGGATTGTTTAGAAAATTTGGATAAAGTTCTTACAAGGTGTGGGGAGGTTGACTTGGTGCTAAATTGGGAGAAATGTCACTTCATGGTGAAACAAGGAATAGTGTTGGGACACGTGATATCCGAGAGGGGGATCGAGGTGGACAAGGCTAAGGTTGAAGAGGTTGAGAAGCTTCCACCACCGATGGATATCAAATCTTTGAGGAGTTTCTTGGGTCATGCGGGATTCTATAGGAGGTTCATCAAGGATTTCTCAAAGATTACAAAGCTATTGACTAATCTTGTCCAAAAAGATGCGCCATTCGATTTTAATGAGAAGTGCTTGGCATCATTCCAGACACTAAAGAGAGCTCTCATAACTGCACCTATCATTCAACCGCCCGATTGGAGTCAACCATTTGAGATCATGTGCGACGCTAGCGACTATGCCGTTGGAGCCGTGTTAGGACAAAGAAGGCAAGGTACATGCTATATATTATGCTAGCAAAACCCTTAATGGAGCTCAATTGAATTATGCAAAAACAGAGAAGGAATTGCTTGTGGTACTATTTGCCTTCGAAAAATTCAGATCCTATATTGTGAATTCTAAAGTAATCGTCTACACCGATCATGCGGCAATCAAGTATCTCTTGTATAAAAAGGATGCAAAGCCAAGGTTGATTAGGTGGATCCTTCTCTTGCAAGAGTTCGATGTGGATATTCAAGATAAAAAGGGGTCGGAAAATGTTGTGGCCGACTATCTATCAAGAATGAATCGTGAGGATAATAAAGAGCCCATCGAAGAAAAGATGAGAGACGATCATCTATATCGTGTCCTTGACAAAGACACTTGGACGATCAACATTATTCGAGCCATACGTAAGATGCCACTTGATCACTTAGATAAGAATGCTCAAAGAAGGGTGATGGCCGAGAGTCGAAAATATTATTGGGATGCACCTTATCTCTTTAGGCTTGGAGCGGATGGAGTCTTGCGAAGGTGCGTACCAAGGAAAGAAAGAGTCGAAATATTAAGGAAGTGCCACTCGAGCGAGTATGGAGAACACTATGGACATTTTAGGACTCAACCAAAGGTATGGGCTAGTGGGTTCTATTGGCTGTAGATGCATCAAGACTCGAAAAGATACGTTGCTTCGTGTCTAGAATGTCAAAGAACCCGGAATATATCACAAAGGAACGCTATGACTTTAAATTATAACTTGCAAATTGATCTATGGATATGGGCATATATTAGTAATGGTTGATTATGTATCCAAGTGGGTAGAGGCCATCCTTTGTCGAAAAGCTTCAACAGAGGAATCTATATCAATGATCAAGAATGTTATACTCCCACGCTATGGAGTCCCACGAATTTTGATAAGTGATGGAGGAACACACTTCACAGGAAATAGTTTTAGAAAGTGCTTGTCCAAGTTGGGAATCGAGCATAGAGTGGTCACGGCTTACCACCCACAAACCAATGGTCAAGCAGAAACTTCAAATAGGAAACTCAAGAGTATTTTTAACAAGACCGTTGAAAAGGGAGGCAAAGATTGGTCGAAAAAGTTGGACAGAGCATTATGGGCTTATCGGACGGCACATAAGACACCAATAGGTATGACACCATATCAATCCGTTTATGGTAAATCTTGTCATTTGCCTTTGGAACTAGAGCACAAAGTGTATTGGGCGATCAAGGAGATGAATGTTGATGTGGATGCCACGAGAATCAAAGGGAGAATTCAAATAAGTGAATTAGAAGAGATGAGGCTTAAGGCTTATGAGAGTGCAACCATCTACAAGGAAAGAATGAAGCGATGGTATGATAAAAGACATCAAGAGAAGGAATTAAAAGAAGGCGACAAAGTCCTCTTTAACTCAAAGTTCAAGATATTCGAGAAAGGCAAATTGAAAAGCAAATGGGATGGACCGTATGTCGTCCACTCGGTCTCGCCAAGAAGAGCGGTAATGATTATGGATATAAAAGGAGACCAATATGTGGTTAATGGACAACGATTGAAGGTTTTTCTTGAGCCCGATGTCGTGCCCATCAACTACATTGACATATACACCATGGAGGACGAGCCCGAGGGTCAAGCCTAAGACGTAAAACAAGGTAACTTTTATGTAAATAAAATTTCATTATCTTTTCTTATTTTTATCGAGTGCTTTTCATGATTTTTAGCTGGACCTTTTCACCACATAGGCTAGTATGCACGAAACACAGAGGCCTGCAGAAGATGGGCCACGGGGGCCCAAAACTAGGGGGTAGGCCGGCCGGCCCATGCCGACCGGCCCAACACCCCGGAGCATCGATTCTTGACCGTTTTTCTCTAGGATACGACTCGGTTTATTTCCTATCTTTGCCAACCTTTTTAGCAACTACAAAATTAGGAAGGGTAGGGTTTAGGTTGAGTTTTCCCGAAGGAGTGGTTCTCTTCTTGTGGGAAGTTTCATTAGGTGTTGTAGCTAGTTTTTCTTCCTCTTGTTCTTCTTGAAAAATTACGATGAGGACGTCATAAGATCTAAGCGTGTGTGTGTGGGGGGGGGGGGGTAGCTAGCTCTTTTAAACTTTTTTCTCAAGTGGTGAAAGGTTGAGTCTTAAAGTCGTGTCAAGTTTGAGTCTTGTTTTTAAAATTTTTAGTTCGTGATGTGTCTTGAGTTAGCGTCGAGTCAAGAAAAAGAAATAAAAATAGTCCTTTACATTTTGTGTCGTGCTAGTCTTTTGTTTCTTTTACTTGTTATGTCTTTCTTTTATCTTAGTGTAAGTTTGCCTTTGAAAGTATCCATGCTCAACTTTGAACTAGGACCTTACTTTGGCTATGCTTTGAGTAATACTAATATTGGAGGTATATATTTATAGAAAATTATGAAAAACACCTTGCAATGAAGGTTAGCAATTTCTTTCGTCAAGTTGAGAGGAAAGTCTATCCTATACAAGGCCTAAACTATATATATATATATATTGTGAGACATGGGTACCCCCGGGTCCCCACCGCCCAGGCTCATGGCCGTCCCGACAAGTGGGTCCGGTCTACTAGAAGATCCGCTGACCTATTAGTGGGCCCAACCGACCTAGTTGGCGGCCCATACGACCTCCTAAAGACCTTCTAGAAGATTCCCCAGACGACCTCATTCGGCATGACCTCAAGACTCGGCGTACAAGACAAGACCTCGTGGATTATGACCAAAGCAGATCGACAGGATATGACAAGATGTGTAACGTAGACTTAGGTCTCCTGGTCGTAACCGACCAGGAGTCTGGGAACCAACCTCATCCGCTTGCCAATATAAGGCAGACGAGGCAACCCCTTGTACTCATGCGCAATCCTCAAGCAATCAACACCAACCACTGGACGTAGGGTATTACTCTACGGAGGCTCGAACCAGTATAAACTCTTCATGTTCTCTGTGTTCCGCGTACTCATGTGCGACCTTTGAGATCTTAGCCTTAGACTCCTCCCTGCCGAACAAATAAACCACAGGGATTAACACCCCCGTGGGCTGTCCAGATCTCACCATTTGACAGTTAGCACGCCAGGTAGGGGCTGAGTCAAGATTCTTCGTGCAACTCGATGGCTTCGACCAACTGTGTCATCTTCCCGAAGAGCATGGCAGGCATCCTCGCCAACCCCGTCGACATCTGCTTTGGCTCGATGCCGGCGACATCCACCCCTCCAGCCGTCTGCCTCGTCATCGAAGGCAACGTGGTCACCATCGACCAACAGATCGAAACAGATCTGTCATCGGAAACCCACCCACCCACTCCTAGCGACCTGATCGATGGGATTCATCGTGTCGAGGGCATGCTCTCTGACACGATCAAAGTCTGTGAGCGCGTAAACGCCCTCGCACGACCTCGTCAACCTCCAGCATGCCTATTGGCTTGCGCAATGCCGCTCACGTAGCATCACGCTACATGAAACGTAAGATCCAGATCGAATCTGGACCCAAGACCCAAGATCGTGGAAGCTGCAGGAACCACCTCGACGAACCTTGCCCTATTCACGAGAAGTCCAAGCACACCGCATGTTAATGTCGTGTCCTCAAGAAGCTTTGCCGACCTCTCACCACGGCTCACCGCTGTCGGATGAACCAAGAGTCATCTCCGGACCATCTTGCGTTCCAGGTCGCCCATACAACGATCTCCCCGAACTATCTGTCGGGGACAGCCCTGAGGGTCCCCTAAAACAACTGCGGAAATCCCGCTTAAAACCTGCTAAAAAATCAAAGCTAAATGCATCTTGCTTAACCGCACACACGGGGCACGGCCCACGCCGCGGTGGCCCCCGCGGCCCACCAAGGCGGCCCACTCAAAGGTCCCCTCGAGCAGGCTCCGCCTCGCTCGAGGGTACACGCCTCCCTCGAGCGGGCTCCGCCTCGCTCGAGGGTACACGCCTCCCACGAGCGGGCTCCGCCCCGCTCGAGGGTACACGCCTCCCTCGAGCGGGCTCCGCCTCGCTCGAGGACGCTCCGCACGCGCACGACCGTTCCCATACGCGGGTACGGGCATTTAATGCTCTGACAACGGCGGGGCGGCGCCATCATGCGCCTGGGACTCACGCCCCGGTCCTGTGCACCAACTCCCTAGGGGGAACCCATCCCCGCCATTGTGGGGGACTGTGCGACGTGGCCGGTGTCAGCCCCGTGACACCGCGCCGCCTACTCCCGTACGGCTAACGTGCCGAGCCCTCGAAGGGGGGCCGGCCACACCCTCGAAGTGCTTTCCCGTGACTTTGCAGGGCCAGGTCGTGACGCTAGGCCGGCGGGGCGCCATCCCTGCCACTGTTAACTGCAGGCGGCCGCCCCCGCGCGTACAACCCCACGCCGGGCACTGTGGTAACAGCTCCGGCGCTGTGAGGCGTGCGAGAACGGGACGCCACCACGCCTGCCACTGTATCCCGTACGGATCGACGTCGGCAACCCCCTCGAGCCCGCCTGGGGACATCACGGCCAACCATTGCGCTCCTACCCTCGAAGCTACCACTGTTCGGGTACAAGATACGCCATGATGGCCAGATCGCGGCAAGGACCGTCAAGGCGGCCGCCTACTCTACGGCGCGGCGCACCATACTTCCCCATGTAGCTGAATAGTGCGTCATGCTTGTAATTCGCCCTCTCCTTGGCCTATAAAAGGAAGGTGAACTCCCCCGCCGCAAGGGACAAGGGGACACAGCAGACAACAGACAACATACGGCACACCACGCATACACTCTCCCCAATTCTCCCACAACATCTTCAGCCACTTCACCAGGGACTTGGAGGCCACGCCTCCTCTCCCACCTTGCTTGTAGCCACCCCACTACAGGCACCACGGTGCTGAGCAATATAGTGCCCCGAGCACACCACTGCTGGACGTACGGCCCCCGGCCGGAACCAGGATAAACCTTGTGTCTTTGATTGCTTAGCATCGACCATTGAGGGATAGACCTTGGCGCTCATTACTGGTTAGTGCTGGGACCACATTCCGCACCGACAGTTGGCGCCCACCGTGGGGCAAGCGAGCGCCTAAGGTCAATCCACCGTCGACTCCCTCCATGGTGATTCGCACCGAGTACCGCGGTACGCGCTACTCCATGGGCAGCTCGGACCCCCTCCCCGCCGGGTTTGAAATCCGGTTTGGGAGCCTGAATTTTCAGGCCACGGGGAATGGCTACCTGATGCGCCTCACCAACCGTGAGGAGCTCCATGCGCGGCGCCAAGCCGGGTCCGCCCCGGTCGCCGCTGCGCGCGTTGCCACGACGCAAACGCCCGCCGGCACGGACGGCGCGGGTCCGTCGGCGTCACGGCGTCGCCGCCGCTCCGGTCGGCGCTCACGCCGGGCGAGGTCGGAGCGGCGGCAAGCCGAACGCGCCGCCTCCCAACGCGGCGCGCCCGTCGGCCGCAACGGCCGCCGCCCCGGCGGGGGAACGCGCGGTCTCCGGGCCGCGCTTCCCCATCGGTCTGCGCGGCGCTACGACAGCCTACAATGCCAACGTCAACACCACGATGCGCAGGGTTCCCCCTGGCCGTCACGTCTTCGTAGCCAGGAACCCTAGCGCCTCCGCCGGCGATGAGTCGTCCCTAGGCTCCCTTGACGCGTTGCCACCCGCCAACCTGCACGGGTACGCGGAGTGGGACTTTTCCGGCGTGCCGGACCCAGTAATGTTCATGCGTTTTCTTGACGCCACAGACTACTGGTTCGGTTGTTCCGACGACTCCAGCACCGGGAGCTACGACCCCACGCGGGAATGCTGCGTCGTTATCACCAACGACCCGGAAGAACGCCCGCGGCGCGCGCGGGGCGCCGGCGACGGGGAAGTTACGCCCGCCCCGGGGGATCGCTCCGCGCCGGCGGCCGGGGACCGAGCACCCCTGCTGGGGCCGACCTCGACACGCAGTTAGCCCAAGCCCGCGAACTCGAAGCCAAGCTGGCGGAGCAGTATCGAACGGTGCGGTTGCTCTGTGCCTCTATGGCAGGGGAAGCCTCTGCGCGCGGCGAGCGCGCGCGGGAGCTGGGCATACAGGCCCGCGACCGCATCAACGCCGATTTCAACGTCGACAACCCGGACACGCCTCCGCGAGCGAGCCAGAAGCTTATTGCCGCCGCGACGCTGCTGCGGGCCATGCCAGCCCCCTCGACGCCCGAGGTGCGAAACTTACACCGTGAGGTGCAGGCACTCATCGAGCAAGCGGCCGTCCAACAGGCCGAGAGCTCGGCATCCCGCATCCGCCAGCAGGGGGACGCACGAGGCGATGGGGGTGCACAGGGGGCTGAGCCCTCGGTGCACGCCGGCGGAGCAGCGGAGCGACCCGCCAACCCGGGATGCACACCGGCTAAAGACGGCTCCTCGACACGCGCAAGGCACGGGACGGCGACGCCCGCAATGTCATCAATGCTCGGCGGACGAGCAAAGCGAATGCGCGAGCGGCGGTAGGATACCACCCTCGGCGGGGTGGACGCTACGACAGCGATGAAGACCGCTCGCCGACGCCGGAACCCCCGGGAACCCGTGTGTTCAGCCGGGAGATCCGCGCGGCGGCCTTCCCCCAGCGCTTCCGCCAGCCTACTACCATCGTCAAGTACAACGGGGAAACGGATCCCCGCGTGTGGCTTAACGACTACCGCCTAGCATGCCAGCTGGGCGGGGCCACCAGCGACGAGGTCATCATCCGTAACCTCCCTCTGCACCTCAGCAACTTGGCCCGGACGTGGCTCGAACACCTGCCGGCCAGTCAGATCCATAACTGGGACGACTTGGTCCGCACGTTCGTGGGCAACTTCCAGAGCACGTATGTGCGCCCAGGGAACTCCTGGGATCTGCGCTCCTGCACCCAGAAGCCCGGCGAGTCGCTCCGGGACTTCATACGGCGCTTCTCCAAGCGCTGCACAGAGCTCCCAAGCGTGGCACAATCCGAGTTGTGCATGCCTTCCTCGAGGGCACCACGTGCCGGTACCTCGTGCGCGAGTTGGGGCGCAGCCCGCCGGCGGACTCGAATGAGCTGTTCGATATCACCACGAGCTTTGCCTCAGGTGAAGAGGCCCTGGGAGCGATCTTCGACGGCAAGAAGGGCAAGCGTTCAGACGGCGCGCCTGTGGAGGGCAGCAAGTCCAGGGAGCCCCACCGGAAGGACAAGCGGGGCAAGAAAGGGAAGAAGCCGCGCCGCAAGGCGCGCGAGCAGGGACGCGACGGCGATGATGCCGAGGCTCTTGCTGTTGACCCGGCTCGACGGGGCCCTCGACCGGCCCCTCGAGGTCTGGGGGTGTTCGACGACATGCTGAAGAAGCCATGTCCGTATCACAAGACGTCGGTGAACCACACCCTCGAGCAGTGTGATATGCTCAAAAAGTTCTACGGCCGAGCCACCGCAAAGGACGCGGAGGCCAAGAAGGACGGAGGGGATGGCGACGCCGGCGGCTTCCCCGCCATGGAGAACATGTTCCTCATCTTCGGGGGGCCGACCGTCGACATGTCGAGCCGCCAGCGCAAGCGGGAGCGGCATGAGGTCCTCGCCGCAGAGAAGGCACCTCCCTCCTTCCTCGACTGGTCGGAGGATGCCATCACCTTCAGCCGTGAAGATCACCCGAACCGCATCCCTAACCCGGGCCAGTACCCATTGGTAGTCGACCCGGTCATTGGGAACGCGCGGTTCTCAAAAGTCCTGATGGACGGAGGCAGCAGCCTCAACATCCTCTACGCGCACACGCTGCGCCTGCTAGGGATCGGGTTGGACCAGCTACGGCCCAGTACGACGCCGTTCCATGGCGTCGCGCCTGGCAAGCGCGTCCGGCCCCTCGGGCAGATCGATCTGCCTATTTGGTTCGGCACTCCGAGCAATTTCCGCAAGGAGATGCTGACCTTCGAGGTGGTGGTGAAGGACCGATACGATGAACCAGAGAGGGGGGAGTGAATGGGAGCCGATAAAAATTCTTCTCGAAGGAGACGGGAACTCCAACAAGATGAAAGTAGCTTCCAATACACTTCTCCAACTCACAACCCAAGTTGGTCAAGCCCACGTAGCCACTGAAGTGCCACTGGATCTAGGAACCAACAAACAACCTTCTGACCCGAGAACGCAGCGGAACACCAAACCTCGAGTCTACAGACCCACACCGGTCAGACCGGTGAGCACCACCGGTCAGACCGGTCCCCGCCTGGTGAACCGAGCAACTTTCACTAAGTGGCTCTACACCGGTCGGACCAGGTGAGACACACCGGTCGGACCGATCACGACACGAAAGCCCCCAAGGCACCAAACAGAGCCAACCGACCACCAAGCCGACCCAAACTCGAAACAAGACAGCAACACAGGACAACGGCGAACACACCAAGATGTTCACCCGAGCAAAATCCCACCGAGGGTTGCACCGGTCAGACCGGTCAAGAGCACCGGTCAGACCGGTGTAGCCTGGGCAGCTCGGGATGAACAACACCCGCGGGTCAACTCCCCCAAATCCAAACCTCGATCTCCCGAATCGCTCCACGGACTTGAACAAGACTTTGGGGATATTAGGAACACCTCATGAGGAGTCCATAGCCAAGTTTAATCCCACCAAAACTCGTCCAAAAAGGAGGAATCAAGGAAATCCCGCCAAGAGCACTTCCAACCGAAGAACTCAAGAAACCCCAAAATCGAGCACCTTTACTCACGGATTTGGGAGGGGAATCACAGCCCAAAGAACCACGAAGGGTTCCCACAAATTTCCCACATCAAATCCCCAAGAGAAAGGTCCCGAAAACATCCCAAAGAAATCACCAAGAGAGGGCTCCGAAAATCACCACCAAGAACAACCGGGGAAAACACATCCAAACCTTGAGGAACCACGCCGAATCATCTATACATGAAACAAAGGTTCATACAAGGTCTAGCAAGCCGCCCGATCATCCATCCCTCTCAACAAGATCTCTCCATGAAGCTCTCTTGCTAGTCCTATGGAAAACCTAAGGAAAATAGGAAGGAAAATGGGAAAACAAATGAGCTAGGGTTCCAAGAGTTGGCTGCCATCCTCTCACCTCTTGGGTTATATGGAGGCAACCGAATGTCTAAAACGCCCTTATCTACTAACTAGGGATACAAGCCCCTCAAGGGCGGATTTGGAATTCTTGATGTCTTCACCATAGGACGGATGCCCGACGACCGCACCCTGCGTAGCCTCGACGCAAGCCATGCGATCCCGACGCGTGTCCTCCGCTTCGAAGATTCCGGACTGCGTCGTCGAACACCGGTCAGACCGGTGCTCCTCACCGGTCAGACCGGTCTCCACCGGTCAGACCGGTCAGACCCATCGGTTAGACCGGTCTGGCGCTGCTGCAGCTTCGTCTTCGGTTCTCCAGTCTTGGCTTTGTGGATCAACCAAGGAACCCAGTGGTTTTCTGGTGAACCACCGGAAACCCCGCGAACTCGATGTAGCCTCCTCCAATCTCCACTCATGACTCGGCTCCCACGTAGTTCCGGCTCGCCTTTGGTTTTGAGGCTCTACCAAGAAACCGTCCACGACTTCATCTTGCTGTTCATGCCACCATGCGGCCCGCACTTGACCCCACTGGCCACCGAGTCCCTCGAACGAAGCCTACTTGTCTTCTCCACACCTGAAGGCCTCACCGGCAACGACCTTTCGCGCTTGTTCTTCTCCTGCACCAACACGAGTCAAGCCGCAACCTGCACCTGCAATACTTAGCCAAGAATCAGTCCACACAACGTTGTCAATCACTCATCACACAAGGAAGCGACCATCCACCGGTCCTCGAACCACACATGGTCCTCAATCTCCCCCTTGATGAGTGCATTGACAACACCCACACGAAAGTAACAAGAGAGAAAAGAAAAAGAAAAGAAACGAACAAAAAGAAACTCCAACAAGCGATCGAAAGCCAAACAAAGGCAAAGAGCAAGATCACTTGAATAAGACCAGTCTCGGACCCCGTAGGCAAGGGCAACGGCTCGACACATCCGAGACAAAGCAAAGCTCAAGCAAAGAGTGCAAACCACCGAATCAAAGCTCAAACAACCACAAAGAGCTCCCCCTGCACACATGCAAGCTCCCCCTGAACCAATGCACCTCCCCCTGGACAAATGCATGCAAGACACCACTTGAAACAGAGCGGCCTGCAACAACTCGGCCACGACCGGTCGGACCGGTCAACACCACCGGTCGACCGGTGTGCAACATGTGAACTGAGCCAGCACTCACACCGGTCAGACCGGTGACCCTGACCGGTCAGACCGGTGCACAACAGAGCCCAGAAATGGCTTGAAACCACCTGAAAACCTTCTAAAAGCGTCCAGCAAGCCATTTCAAGCTCAAACTTCTCCCCCTTGTTGGCAATGCATGAATCAAGCCAAAAATGCAAAACTTTCAACCTAGAGCTTCTCAAATAGATAAAATTCAACAAAGAATGCTACACATGTCCAAATGAGTAAGTTAGATACTCTAAGGCTTCGTATCGATCTCAACTACATGATCACCAAGTTTCACAACCATTGGACGAAGCTAAGATGGATTTTGGCAATTTTGCGAAAAACTTGCCTCTCATGAGCAAAGTTCTAAACATGATCAAAGCATATCAAAATGGCAAAGCCACACAAACTTCATGCTAGGACAGCCATTCTAATCATAAGACCATCACAAACACCCACAAGCACCTCATGTCATGTCAAAGCCACCGAGCCATGTGCCTACTTCTATGTATGAGACTTCTCATTAGTAGGCATCATGCAACGGTTTAACACCCAAAGCAAGTTAAATTCAGCACATATGACATGGGAGCATATTTTCCAAGCATTTTTCATTTCATTTTCAGATTTGTAAATGTTACATGAAATGTCTTTGCGACAAAAAGGAACTTATGCCCCTCCACAAGATAAGGTAAGAGGGATAAACATTCATGATGGCAAAAGAGCCTTTGGCCCCATATGATCAATAAACTAGCTATCCAACCACAAATTAAGCATAACCAAGCCACTAAAACATGTCAAGAGCATGTAAAGGCATTTACACATGAGAGAGCATACATGTGACATTTTCAAAAACATAGCTATCAACCATGGATTATTCATCAAGATCATCAAGAGCCAAGCCAAACTAACCATAGCATACCAAACAAGCTCACAAAGACATATATCTCATTCCATGGTGAATAATGTATATGAGAGAAGCTTTTCCTATCCAATGCATATGATACAAAATGCATGCAATCTAAGATACAAGGATGCCTATACATCATGTTACATATGCCATGCCAAATGCAAGAAATGCACAAAGGAAAGCTATACATATGCTACAAAAGAGAGCTCCCACACACCCAACTCAAGAAATCAAACACACACCAAGTTCCCCCCGCAAACGAGTGAAAGTTGCTTGATCTAGGGGTTTGGTAAAAATATCGGCTAGTTGGTCATGTGTGGGTACATGGATCAAAGCTATCTTTCCTTTCTCTACGTTGTCTCTCAGAAAATGATACCTCACTTCTATGTGCTTGGTTTTGGAATGGAGCACTGGGTTCTTTGCAACGCTTATGGCACTGGTGCTATCACATTGAAGTGGGACATGGGTATACTCCTCACCAAAGTCACTCATGGTGTAGGTGATCCAAAGGAGCTGAGAGCAACGACTAGCAGCGGAAACATACTCGGCCTCGGTCGTGGATTGAGCAACACTCGACTGCTTGCGGGAAGACCAAGAGACCAAAGAGGAACCCAAAAGCGGCAAGTCCCGAAGTGGACTTCCTATCCAACCGACACCCGGCAAAATCCGCGTCTGAAAAACCATGAAGCGCCAAAGAAGAGGACGCGGAGTACCAAAGGCCGAAGTCGGGAGTGTGACGCAAGTACCTGAAAATTCTCTTCACCGCTTGCCGGTGCGAAGTCCTCGGAGACGCTTGAAAACGAGCGCACAGACACACTGAGAACTGTATGTCCGGCCTCGTTGCCATCAAGTAGAGGAGTGACCGATCATGCTCCGGTACTCCTTCTGGTCCACATGTTCACCTTCCTCGTCCGCATCAAGAGCTATAGTCATACTCATCGGCGTCGTCATAGCCTTGGAGTCCTCCATCTTGAATTTCCGCACAATGTCCTTGGTGTACTTAGCCTGGTGCACAAATGTTCCTTCCTTTGATTGCTTGATTTGTAGCCCGAGGAAGAACCGCAACTCGCCCATCATGCTCATCTCAAACTCCCTGCTCATATCATCTGCAAACCATGCAACAAGAGAGTTAGACGAGCCACCAAAGACAATATCATCCACGTACACCTGCACAATCGGGATATCTCTCGCCTCGCCTCGGCAAAAACAAGGTCCGATCGACCTTCCCCATCTCAAAACCTCTCTCAAACAAGAACCCCCTCAACCTGCCATACCAAGCTCTAGGTGCCTGCTTCAACCCATACAACGCCTTCCTCAACTTGTACACCCGGTGGGGGTACTTCTCGCTCTCAAACCCCGGAGGCTGCCTCACATACACTTCTTCATCCAACACACCATTCAGAAAAGCACTCTTCACATCCATTTGGTGCAACTTGAACCCTTTAGCCACTGAAAAGGCTAGAAGGATCCTAATCGCCTCCAAACAGGCTACGGGAGCAAAGTTCTCCTCGTAGTCAATCCCCTCCTTCTGACTGAACCTCTGAGCAACAATCCTCGACTTGTTTCTCACAACCTCACCCTTGTCTCCCTCTTTGTTGTTCTTCCACACCCACTTTGTACCAATCGGCTTACACCCTGGGGGAGGGTCAACCAACTCCCACACCTGATTCCTCTCAAAGTTCTCCAACTCCTCATGCATCGAATTAACCCAATTGTGATCAGATAGTGCGTGTCCAATGTCTTTGGGCTCAAAAGTAGCAACAAATGCAGCATGAGCGAAATGAGAATTGTTTCGAACCCTCGACCGTGTAGTGCGTTCATTCATGTCGCCGATGATCCTCGAAGCTGGCTGATCCACTTGAACTCGCCGGGGAGGTTCTCGCCTCGAAGCTACCTCCCCCTCAACATCAGCTTCTCCTCTTTCTTGATTTGTCATCGTAGGTGTAGTAGAGGGTCCGTCCATCACCGCAGTCGAAGTAGTGGGTACATGTTCAGCCGGGGGCACCACACCGCCATCTTCATCATCACCATGTTCATGCTCCTCCTCCTGCAAGATCTCCTCGCCAAGCTCATCATCGCTTGCACACTCAAAGACAAGCTGACTACGTGGCTCTGTCTCGTCGAAGGTTACTGTTGACGGATAAAAGACGTATCCCTCTACGATCCTCAAGCGTACGGACCCCACACCTTTTTCACCACGGGATTCCCAAGGTTCTTGTCAATCCGCGGAGCAAGGGGATTACTAGCGCTTAACCAAGTACTAATCTAGTTGATTGGAAAACCTTTGAAAGAGTATTAATCTAAAGGTAAAGACAATCTAACCTAAGTTAATCTAAGTTAAGTTGATCAAACAAATCTAGGTTTAAACTAGATGGTAAAGGGGTGAACACAAGAGAGTGAGCAAGAAAGATAAGCGTTCCCTCCCTAGGATCTAGGATAACATAGTATGCATCTACTACACGAAAGCGGTAAACCAATCTACCGGGGGTTGTGACCACGGTTTCACCCTTTCCCTCCTCTCGTACTGTCACTACGCGAAGGTATTCGTGACTAGACCTATGATGGACACGGTATGTTGATGGAATCTATGGGAGTAGCGGATATCATACGCCCGAAAAACACGGTGGCTAACCTCAATCATCAAAGCATCATCAACATGAAAACAATAGATTGAAACCACAAATTGAGTAGCGATCACATAGCATGTATCCATCTAATCCTAGGGATGAACGGAGACATTACCCCATCATCTTACATGGATTGAATCACATAGGGGTGATGGAGACTCCGGAGAACGTCGTCGATGAAGATGGCGGTGATGGAGCTTGGGAACACCCCTAAGCCAGCGGCTTGGAGTCCTCCTCTTGCTTCCTTCTCTCCGCCGGCGTTGATCCTTGCGACGAGCTCATCTAACTCTCTCCCTCATCTTGCGGCGGCGGTTTTCTGGTGATTGGCGTCGGTAGGATGATTTGTTCGATGTGTCGGTCGACGGTGGCGGAGGGAATAAATAGATGAACATCTAGGGCAAAGGGGGGACCGAACCGACCCCGGAGTGGGCTGGGCCGGTCGGCCCAGGCCGGCCGACCCAGGCCCACTTCGGCCCAGTTCGGCATCGGTTTCCTCCCCGGTTGCTTCTCCCGTGATCCCTTATTCGTGTGCACTTGCATGTGCGCCTTTGACGTCGTTTCCTTCACGGTTAAGGCTTGAATCCTTGCTATGCAAGCTTCGCTGTTTTCTGGTTGAGTCCCTGAAGATTTGCACGTTGACGCTTCGGTCCTCGGGTCATTTGGAGTCATGTTCATCGCGTGTCTTGACTCTTGTCGGGCTTCATGATCTTCTTCCAAAGTGCTTGGTGAACTTATCCCGAAAGTCTCCTCATTAGCGTAGATTTCCTGCGTAAACAACAAACTCCAAAATCGACATGCAAGTGTGAACTTGTTATATCATTAGTATGCCTAGTGGCCGGTTAGTTGCAAATCATAATCGAAACCAATGTATAACAAGTACTCTAGGTTGACGGAAATTCACCGTCAACATCTCCCCCATGCTTAAACCTTGTTCGTCCTCGAGTAAGTAATCCTTGCTTAAAAGGGAAATCAGTGTTGCCTTCCAATGTTGTCCCTGCACTTAGTCATTCATGACGAGGCAAATGGCTCTCTCTTAAAAATTTATTTTTAAGGTTCAAGTTGTGACCGGCTTCTTTTTCATTATGGAAGATAGACTAACAATAAAGAACAAGCCACATTTAACACGATGCTCTCAAACTTAAGTGAACTTCAAACCATTACCTTGTCACATGGAAGATTTTCAAAAAGTTGCATATCCAACATAAGTGAAAATCTCTTGCAAGAGCTCATGGAACACTCATCTCATCAAGTCACTCAAGCCTATACTAGATTATTTTCAACCTACTCTACTCATATGTGATAGTGGAAGGCTTATGTGGAGCTTGGAAGGTTAAAAACAATCCTAGCAAAACATACATCCGAAATATTGTCAAATTAAGAGAGAGGTCTATTGGAATTACCGAGACTCGTCAAAAAGGCCATGGAAAATAAATGTTGGAAAGAGAGAGGGACGAAACACACACATTTAGATAAGTGGACATGTGCAAGTGGCAAATGGATGATCCCGAGGCACGAGTGAAGTCCTCGTTATCGGATTGCACATGGTTGGAAGATTTGAGTATGGATTTATCATCAAGGCACTTGAGAACTTATGAAGCAAAAAGAACCGAGGAGCATCTTTATTTTTTCCTTATTTTATTTCCTTCTCATTTTTCTCTCTTTCTTTTTTTCACTTTATTCTTCCTATTTTTCTTACTTTTCTTTTCTTCTTATCATACTTTTTCTCATTTCTCATTTTTATTCTTTTATTTATTTTGCTCCTCAAAACTTTTTGCAACATAATACTTACACAACATTTGTGTCAGAGAATGACTCCTCCCCCATGCTTGAACGATGCTCGTCCTCGAGCATAAAAGAGAGGGGAAATGATTGCTAAAGTAAGTATAAATTCCATAATCTTGCGGAATATTTGAATCTCCATCGAGAATTTTACTCCATACTCAAATTGGGTTGTGGAAAAGGAGGTGATCACAAAAAGATGTTTTTGGTTCAGGGTGGATGCCCAGCGAAGTTTGTGGAATTTTCGATGTGAAAACCCACAATGCATGGACAAAAAGGCTAGCATGAAAAAGTTACACAAAGGAATGACCAGCTTCTTAGTCTCGAACCATAGAAATCAATCCTAATCCAACTCATCAAAACATATGTTTGCAATCTACGGGTTTTGTTATCATAAAACATATATGTATATGGCTTTGGTAGGTAGAACTTTGCAAGAGCATCACAAATATGTAGATAGCATAAAAGTTAAGTTTTCATAAAAACAACAAGTTATCCGGCTATCCATAAACTTAAATCAAAGAGCAAAGATATGTATGTGGGTCTAGAGCATAGTCATTTCACCTCCACAAATAAAAGAGTCGGTATTTAAATTAATTTCAGATCATATTATAGAGAGCAATTAGCCAAGACATGTATAACTTCATGTAGGTAAAACAAAGCGGCAACTTTCATCATCTTTCCGTAAGCATAGGCAATATAGAACATCGAGGTGAACACATGGTCATGCTTATATATTGAAAGTAAAAAGAAACCTAGGTTGTCCTCCTAGTAGCCATGTTATTGCTTGAAGAGAAAAACAAAAGGTTGCACCTAGTTGAGGTTGAAGGCATACTTACAAGCATTTGTGGTTGGAAAAGAGAAGGTCCATGGAGATGTTACCATCCTTTGTAATTCTTCGTTGCCTTCTTCCGGCATCTCCATGTATCGATGTGGATTTTGCTTTTGTATTGATTTATTAATGCTCCTAAACTTCTGAATTTGATCTTGTATGCTTAATGGAGTCATTGGTCACCCTTCTCTTCAATGTTGTCATCACCATCTCCTCTTTCTTGTTCTCATCATCTCCTTGCTGTCTCTTTTTCATGGATTTCCCCCTCTGTCCAGAACAGAACATGTTGGCGCAAAAAGTGCACTCAACGCCAATCACACAGCAAGCCGAACAAAGCTGGCTTCGCACGCGCAGAAAGCAAATGACGTGCCAGTCAATTTTTCCTGAAAATTAACAAAAGATAAAGCAGTTAAATACCAAAGTTTGGAACTTGCCGGGTGGTACCAGACAGTTCCATATTTACGGCTAAGAAGCCAAGCAGGATGACACATAGCTATGTGAAGCTATCTGTCAAAGAACCACGACCATTCGGGCAACCACAAAAGGAAAAGGAACACTGCCGAACGGATGACGCAAGCATGACAACGACCGGTCTTCGTATAAACAAAGATGTACGCGCAAAGCTATGACCGATCTCCATGAAGGATAACATTAAATAAATGAAGTAAAGCACGAGCATAATCATGTATTAAATAAGCACGCATAGATCCAAAGCACTAGTCTACCGCATGTCTAGTTACTTTAAAATCCGTCGAGTGCGATATCAAACAAATCTATCTACCGCATGATACGACTTGCATGAAAAACGCACCACTTTCCACAATTAGATCTATCCACCGCATGATACAATCTAAATATGGAAAGCTAAAATCATACATCATTTAAAATATAAATAATGCACGTGATCTACTTGTGAAGAAACATAACCGAATACGGCTGAACAGCCGATCCAGGGTCCATGAAGAAGGAACAAACATTACCACGTGAATAAATCTGTCAGACTGATTTGGGAATCTAATCCACCGGATGACTAGCTCCAAAGCAACCCAAAATCCTGCATCTACCGCATGATACCCGGCTCTTTCAAGATTTATACGAACATAGCAAGCTCGAACCCGCAACACGTAACAACCTAGATCGATTCGGTTTCGGCTATTAGAAAGCATAAGATCCACGCGTCAAAACACAAAACCTGCTCGAACAAGGATCATAAAAGGATATAGCCGATCCAAACCTATCTAGATTGGGCAAAGATGTGTTACATGAATTAAACATAAAGTAAAACTCAAGATAACACGGGATAACTTAATGAATCTATTGGATCTTGCCAAAATCCAATAGAGCCGATAACTAGCTTCAAGCCAGATCTTAGCCTACCGCATGGCTCATGATCTAACAAGAAACCCTCTTGGACCAAGCTTGAATCTACCGCATGACACGAAGCATGGTAACAAGACTACTTGCATCAGATCTAAATCCACCGCATGATACTAGACATGATACAAGGTTGCCGGTACTCACGGAGGTCGACGGATCGATTGGCCCTCTCGAAGAACTCGACGACACGACAAGGACTCTAGGGTTTGGCGTAAGGCCGGTGTGTATTGAAGAATGATCGTGTTTTTTACATACATTCAGAGGTCGTATTTATACCCCGTTGAATACAACTGCGAATGGATTCATTACCTAACTAAACTCGATCGCCTGTCCATCCATTCGTCTCCCCTGATTTGAGCCACGTCACCGTCCAATCCCGCAAAATCAGCTCTACTGTTCCTTTGCCGAACCGGAGCGGATAGCCGACCATGCGATCTCTTTGCCGAAAATCTCTCGAAAATATCTTTCCTTCCACCAGACGGACTCTTTTTCGAACCGGACCCACAAGTCAGACTCCTTACCAAATTTTGGTGTTAACACATGCCCCTTCAATTGTGGGATAAAAGTAATTTTGTTCCACAATTGACTCCAGCCACGAATCCTTGAATCAAATCTGTCAACACCCGTTCTTCGCAATCCGCCGGAATCTTCGTTCAGATCCAACCCTAGATCCCCTCGTTCTGAGCTCGAACCTCCAATGGAAACTCGGAACCAAGCCGCTCGAGTAAATTCATCCCCCCGCAAACCTTGTTCGGCATTAGGTTTTCAATTTTACCTGAGATTTTCCTTTTCCGCTTTCTTCCAGGAACCTTCTACTGCTCTTTTGATTCCTATCGAGGCCAATTCGCAGTCTTATTACCTTGGTCCTGTGGGGAATCCTGACCCTCGAGATCTTATTGCCGCTGAATCTCAGAGAATCCCCTTCAAGGCAGCTTTGTCTCCACCTCCTCAGTGGCAAGATGCGTTCAAGAACTGGCCTTTGCCCCCAATTGCAGGCTGGAAGACTTGGTACCGGAGGATTCTTGCAGATAAGAGTGGATTGACCAACCTGGATGCTCTCCGTATCGCTCAATGCTTGGAGTTATCCGTGGCTGAGACCCCCAAGAATGAAGATCTTCTGATAGCCGCATGCCACTTCTGGTCAAATGGAGTCAACGCCTTCCTTTTTGGGCATGGCCCAATGTCTCCAACCTTGGCCGATGTATATATGATCACCGGCCTTGACATCACGGATCCGCCCGCCCCGGGACTTCAAAAACTCTTCACGCCGGACGGGGGTAAAGCCAGGGAATGGTTACAAGAATTATATCTTGAAGCACATGAAAGACAATCCCCTTGGCGATATTGAATACAGAGCCTTCCTGAACATGTGGCTGTGCAGATTCGTTTTCTGTGGCAAGGCCAACGAACCCACTTTGAACCATATCGCAATGGCGATTCATCTGGCTAGTGGCAATCGCCTCCCTCTGGGAAAATTCTTCTTGGGCAGCGTATATCATATGCTTCATCGATCGTTACCCAAATGTACACCGGTCGAGAGGATAACATGCGTCAATGGCCCTTGGTGGTTTGTTCAAATGTGGCCGCAGCCTCCACATGCATCAAATTGTCGGTGTCGATTTGAACTTCGGGTTCTTCCCTCTCGTCCAATCACCCCGAAGGAGAGCCTCAAGCTACCGAGAGGATGCCAAAACTACGGAGAAGCGGCTTCAATCGTTTCCATCCAGGCGAGATATCGATCGGCTCTTCGAGTTGTTCTTCAAAGGTTTCCCCCAATCCTCTTTGGCTTCCTTATCTAGGCAACGACACCTTGACCTTCCCCGTTGAGTTTTCCTTTGAGCCCGGCCATCAAGATGGGAGATTCTTGGAGATCCTTAACATCATAATCCGCCCATGCATACCGCCGACCGAGTTCAATGGAGGAAGGCCGAATGTCGCACTTATGAATACTATCGGCCTAATGTAATGGCCGGACAACTTGGATGCGGCCGGATGCCCCCAAGATTGTTCCCGCATGAATTCCTCAAGCCCGGGGAGGAAATCAAAGAACCGATGCGGGGGCAGAGTTTTCAACTATGTGTGCGGTCCCACCGTCTACACATGTCCTTTTGTGCCCACAACCATAGCTCACCCCACCTTCAACTCCTGGTGGCACGAATTTCATGACCATATCTTCGGTGAGCCTCGTTCATGTATTCGTGCGAGTTGGTACCGACTTTCCTCGCCAATTTCGGAGGTAATACAATGAGCCCTTAGATCGGACCTTCCCTCTTTATTCATGGTCCCGACCTTCATCTTTCGTCCACGAACACGGTGCCTCGCCCCTCGAGCCGGGGCAATTGCTTACAACGCCGAAGGCCCAATTTCAGCACTAGGATTCAAATCCACAACTCGCATCAACTAATGGCCGGATATGCTACCACGGATCCCGGCCTTTCTAGCCTTGCTTCGCCGACAGGAGGCAAGGTCCGCATCCGATTGCCCCTCCAAGTGCTAAAAGGAGAAGGACTGTCAAGAAAGTGCTTGTTGAGGTAAACCCTTTTACTTTCTTGATTACCAGGTCACTCTGTTCTTGATGAATCATATTACTGTGCATTTCAGACCAGAGCCCAGCAGCCTTCAGACCCAGTACCTGTCAATGCTCCATCCACTGGTATGACTTCTACTGCTTTTTCTCATCTCTTCCCCTGCCGCTAGAGGAAAAAACCCCAACGCCATGGACAAGGGTAAACAACCTCAGGGGAGCGGCTCATCAAGGAAGCGTATGATTCGGAAGTGAGTTCTTTCTTGATCTGCTCCTTGTTCTCCCGCTTGATCTTGCGCTTCATGTTTTCCTCTCGTCCTTTTCGCCTTGATTTGCTTCCCGAAGAAGTCATCGGGACCGAAGATGTGCCCGAGTACATCTCCTCCGATTCCTCTCCCGGGCAGAGGATGCCACGCCCGAACAGAGGACCAACCATCGACCGCGCCGCCGCGTCCGCACCCGGAGCATGGCCTCGGGGACATGTCCGCCCGCCGCCAAGCCGAGCGCGAGCGTCGCATGGCTCGGGAAGCACTAGTAGGGGGTAAATGCTCCCTGACTCCTTCATGCTTGCCCCTGGATTTCTTGCCTCTGACCTTGATTTCTCCTGCTCCAGATGTCTCTGACAGGTACAGCAACCTGAAGGCGGCCTGGGATAGCTTGGTAGAGGCCGCCAATCATGGTCATCCTCGTGCGTTCCAAGTTGCCGTCACGGTGGTCCTGGAACAACTGAAGAGGGAGCAGCAGCCGAAGAAGTAAAGAAAAGATTGAATCATACTTTCGCTTCTTCCTCCACGCCTTCTGCTTCCCACCTCCTCGGGGACCTGACCATCAGGGTTGTTAGATGTGATCCTGCAAGAAGCAGTTGTAATGTAGTATTGAGCTAAGGGCAATGCATCCAGGCACTGGCCATTTTCTCTTGTTCATGGATTTTGTTCTGAAGGCGGCCTCATTCTCGAGCGCCGGCTATTTTTGTGCCAGATGTGTGTAATCATCGATCGATCTCAATGCTAGGATAATACTTCTTCAGATATCTTCCATTTATCGCAGCGGAAAATTCTTCTCCTAGCAAAGTTTTCAGTATGTATGCATTACCGGGAACGCATCTGACCACACGAAAAGGCCCCTCCCAGTTAGGGGACCATTTGCCGAATTCACTGTATTTAGTTCCAATCGGCAATAGCGCTTTCCAAACTAGATCACCTTCTGCGAATTGCTTTACTTTTACTTTCTTGTTATAGTATTTGGCGACTCGCAGCTTGTTTTTCTCGATGTTCTCCAGGGCCCTGAGACGGATCATATGTAAATCTTCTAACTCATCCATCATTAGGCCACTGTAATCCTTGGAGCTCAACTCGTTTTGCAGCACTACTCTCCTTGAATCTGATTGTATCTCCCAAGGCAGGATTGCATGATGCCCGTAAACCAACTCGTAAGGAGAGGTCTTTGTAGCTCCATGGGGGGCCATTCGGTAAGCCCACAGCGCTTCACTGAGTACCGAATGCCATCTCCTTGGCTTCTGATCGATCTTCTTCTGTATCAGCTTGATCATGATCTTATTAGAAGCCTCTGCTTGACCATTAGCTTGGGCATAATATGGAGAAGAATTAAACAATTTGATTCCCATGCTTTCGGCAAAATCTCTGAATTCCAATGACACGAATTGTGCCCCTGGTCAGTGGTAACCGTCTAAGGGATCCCAAATCGATAGATGATGTGTTCCTTGACGAACTCGATCATGTTTTCTGACGTCACTTTCTTCAGTGGGATTGCCTCGACCCATTTGGTGAAGTAATCTGTAGCCAAAAGCACGAACTTATGCCCCTTGCTAGACGGCGGATTAATTTGGCCAATCAAGTCTATACCCCAGCCCCTGAATGGCCATGGCTTGATGATGGGATTCAATGCTGATGCAGGGACTCTTTGAATATTCCCAAACCTCTGGCAATCTTGACATCCCTTGTAATACTCAAAGCAATCCTCTAATATCGTCGGCCAAAAGCATCCAGGCTTGTCTAATAACCCATTTCATCCGATAGGCCGATTGGTGCGCTCCACATATCCCATCGTGCACCTCGCTCATCATGTTCTTGGCTTCTTCCGGACTCGGGCATCGTAGCAATACCCCATCTAATGATTTATAGAATAAATTATCATCCGGAAGAACGAACTTAATTGCCTTGTACCGAGTTTCCCGGAGACTTTTCGGGATGGATCTTTCAAGTAATCAACGATTTCTTTCCTCCAATCATCTTCTCGCAAGATCCGCCCTTAGTGCACACACTTCGCAAAGAAACGCTTCCTGACTCTCCTTGTAACCAGAGGCGCTCTGAGCTAGCCTGTTTGCTTCCTCGTTATGCTCTCTAGGAATGTGCTGTAGGGTTACCAATGGGAAGCTTTTCAAGATTTCCCTGCATTCTTCGTAGTAACTCCTCAGCGCTTCGCTCTTGCACTCGTATTGGCCGTTCAATTGCTTGATTACTAGTTCTGAATCCCCATAGATCTCAACTGAAATGGCCCCAGCTTCTCTCAAATATTGAAGCCCTCGAAGTAGTGCCTCGTACTCAGCCTGGTTATTTGTGACAGTGGGTTGTATGGGAATGGCGAATTCAAACATCTCACCTCTCGGGGCGAAATTAGTAGGATCCCTACTCCCCCACCTTTGCCACATGATGACCCATCAAAAAATAAAGCCCAAGGGGTAATTTCAAGCGAGATCAATTGAAGGGTCACGATGTTCGGTTATAAAATCGGCAATGACTCGACCTTTGATGGCTTTTGCCGATTCGAACTTCAACTCGAATTCTGATAAAGCTAAAATCCATTTGCCAATCCGACCATTCAAAATTGGCATAGATAACATATGTTTTATCACATCAAACTTTGAGTATATGGTGCATTCGGCATTCAACAAGTAGTGCCGAAACTTTGTACACGAGTAGTACACGCAAAGACACAGTTTCTCTATAGCCGAATACCTCGGTTTCGGGATCAAGTAGTTTTCGGCTAAGATAAGCTACTACCCGCTCCTTTCCTTCGAATTCTTGAATAAGGGCCGATCCAATAGTTTGGGTATCGGCCGCCACGTACAACTTGAAAGGCTTGTTCGGCCGAGGAGGAACCGAAGACCGGCGGCTCCTTCATGTATTGCTTGATCTCATCAAAAGCCTTTTGTTGTTCGTCGCCCCATGTGAATTTCTGATCTTTCTTTAGCTTCAGCAATGGAGAGAATGGCAACACCTTCTCGTGATAAATTCGAGATGAATCTTCTCACGAAGTTGATCTTGCCGAGCAAATGATTGCAATTCCTTGAGGTTGGTTGGAGGAACGACTTCATCAATGGCTTTCCTGCTCTTTTTGCCAACTTCGATTCCCCCTTCGTGGACCAAGAACCCCAAGAACTCCCCAGCTGATACCCCAAAAGCACACTTGTTTGGATTCATCTTCAGACCATGCTTCCGGGTGCACTCCAAGGTCTTCTTCACATCTTCCAGATGGGTGCCATGACTTGAGGACTTGATCACCACGTCATCGATGTAGATCTCCACAGTTTTGCCGATCAACTCATGAAAAATGTAATTCATGGCCCGTTGATAGGTTGCACCGGCATTCTTCAACCCAAATGTCATGACTATCCATTCAAATAGGCCTATATGACCAGGACATCTAAAGGCCGTCTTCGATATGTCTTCTATTGCCATGAAGATCTGATTGTATCCCGCGTTGCCATCCATGAAACTAATCACCTTGTGTCCAAGAGCGGCGTCAATCAACAAATCGGCAATAGGCATCGGGTATCCATCCATGGGAGTAGCTCGTTCGGGTCCCCGAAGTCTATGCAAACCCTCATTTTCCCATTCTTCTTATACACGGGAACGATGTGAGAAATCCACTCCGCATATCTGCACGGCCGAACGAAGTTTGCGTCAAGTAATCTTTCGATTTCCTTCTTCACATCGGCCAATACTTCATCCTTGTAGATTTTCCGGGGCGGTTGCTTATATGGTTTGAAACCAGGCTTGATTGGCAACCGGTGCTCGACGATGGAACGATCCAATCCAGGCATCTCCGAGTAATCCCAGGCGAAGCAATCTTTATATTCTTTGAGAAGTTCAATTAAGTTCCCCGTGAAGTCTGGTTGCAAATTTGCACTGATGAACGTCGGCCTTGGCTTATCACCGCTTCCAATGTCAACTTCTTCCAGTTTATCGGCCGACATGAATCCTCGCCCTAATTTGCCATCAGTGCCATCCACGGGGTTCTCCATTAAAAATTACTGTAAGAGCCGACGCTTGAATCGGCCGTTGGTCACCGCCGACGAGTTCAACAGACCTTCTCCCCGTCCTTCCCCGAGAAGCAATCGATGCCTTGGTACTCCCGGAAAGGCCGGTTCCATGTTGGCCACGCTCACGGAGTCATCCGCCCGGACGACCTCGATCTCATCATCCACCCACCGGATAAGTCGTTGATGCATGGTGGATGGGAAGCAGCAGATTAGCATGAATCCGAGCCCCGCCCAAGCAGCGAGGCCGTATGCTCCCTTGCCTTCGATGACAAAGAAGGTGGTGAGCGGCGTCTTGGACCCGATCATCAAGTCCACGTGAGCGCATCCTTTGGTGTCCGAGGGGTTCCGGCGAAGTCGTTCGAGATGACGCTTGTAGGTGTCAAATCGCTCGGGCCCATGCCAAGCTTCCTGAAGGTGGTGTACGGCATGACGTTGACTGCCGCTCCACCGTCGACGAACATCTTGGTCAACGGCTTGCCATTGACGTACCCCCTCAAGTACAGCGGCCTCATATGGTGATTCTTGGCCGGCTTGTCGAAGATGGCACTCGCTGGCCGCCACCGGTTGTGCCATCATCCCCTCGGGCCGCTCGTCATCAAAGGAAGCTTCCTCCCGCATAACCCGGTTAGCGGGGAGCCATGAACTCGTTCGGCGAGAAGTATACCATGCATGTAGGAGCCGAACGCTTCGATCCTTCTGGCTGGTCTTTGGGGCGCCACTTCTGCCTCGTCTGGATCCCGGCTTGTTTCATCTCGCGGTTCCTCAAGCGCTGGACCCGCCTCTTCTGGCTCCTGCGTAGACCGGGCGGGCACCACCGCCCCGCCTCGCCGGATGTGGACATCCTCGTCCTCTTCCCCGATCGGCCCACCTGAGATCAGCTTGGCGCTTCCTGGGATGATCGATGACCTCAATTTTTTGACGCCGATCCCCATTCGGGTGGATCCTTCCAAGTCTCTCGTGGACGGATCGGCGATTGGCAGTTTCCTGCTTGTACTCAACATATCTGTCGCTGCATTCAGGACAGTTCTTCAATGTGGGCAGCTTTAGGCCCTCATTCCAGCAGTGCCTGAAGAAGGCGCATCCCCAGTGGGCGCGCTCCCGCTCGCGCGTGTACTGTTCTTGGTCCCTTCTGCGCGCTTCATCTTCAGCTCTGCGCTGCTCCTCTTCGTGACGACGCTTCTGGTAGCGCTCCTTCTCTATCTGGCGCTGCCATTTATTGAGGAGAATGCGCGACGTCACCTTGGGCTTAGGCCTGGATGGTTCCCCAATCTCGATGTGGCTCTTGAGAACGCGGGGGGCGTCGCCCTGTACTTGCTCCAGGGTTACCTGGCGCTCTGGGTCCACTGCTCCACCTTGCTTGGACCTGGCTGAGGTCAGGACCTTGACTTTTCCCTTTTCCTCGGTACGTTATCGCGTTGACGGAAAAGCCGAGCATGTTCGAGGAAAGGGGTGGCCATCCAGCTTCATCTTGTTGTCGAACTTGAGGTGTCCCTCCTGGATAGCCTTCTGGATCCTCATCCTGAAGACCCTGCAATCGTTGATGGAGTGTGAATCCCTGTCATGGAAGCCACAGTAACGTTTCGCTTTAACCCCATCAGGCCGAAGCATAGAATGCCCCTCAGGCAGCTTAATTCGGCCTTCTTTTACCAAGAGCTCAAACAACTTATCAGCCTTCGTGATGTCAAAGTCGTAAGTCCCTTTGGTCTGCTTGACCCACCGCTGATTCATTGTCAAGGGCTCTTTACCCCACATGATTTCTGCTGCAGCTACCTCCAATTCGTCATCAGAATCCTCGAACAAATCGGCCTTGTCCAAGAATTGGTTGTAGATGTCAGCGACGTCGTGCTGCTTGCCAAATTTGGGGTCCTTCTTGAGGCCATATGCCTGATTGCTCATCAGAGATAACTTTTGCGACAAATCGGCCCGGGGTTCTCGAATTCCATCCCAAATAGCTTCTCGCGCACGGCCGGCAACATCCCGGCGACGGCCATATCAGCCAGCTGATCGTCTGGCAAGTTCAGCGAGAAGCACATGCCTTTGACTTCCCTGAATCTTCTAAGAAACTCCAGCGGTGTTTCGCTGTGCCTTTGCTTCAGGGTGGCGAGATCAATCAGCTTCTTCTCAGAGCTGCCGCTGAAATAATGAGCGTGGAATTTACGCTCCAAATCCTTCCATCCGGCGACCGATTCGGGAGGCGGGGACGAGAACCACCGAAAAGCCGGACCCGTCGGTGAGGCGGGGAAGTAGCGAACCCCGAACGTCTCCTCGCCGAGCATTCCCCAAGCCGCATGAGGTAACGGGCGATGTGCTCGACCGTGCTTGTTTCGTCCCCGCCCGAGAACTTTGTAAATTCCGTCGGCGGCTTCACCCTTGGCGGCAAGAGCACGTTATAGTACCATTCTGGGAACGGCGGCCTATAAGCGGGGCCCTGCATCTTTGGCTTGAGGCCGAACTGATTCTGCATCAATTCGGCCATCTTGCGCGCTAGGGCGTCATCTTCTTGCGTGCCTGCAGCTGGCGCGTACCCTGGGTGCGGGAAGGCGTCGAACGCTTCGTAATTTCCCACTTCATGATAACCACCGCCGTACAAATTCTTCTGGAGCCAGTTTGTCGACGGAGCAATTCTCCGACCGGGGTCAAGTGGGGCCCCAGATGAGCCGAACGCTAGGTCTCCGTACGTAGGCTGGTACAGGTTCGGCTGTTGCACGGTGCCGACCTGTGCTTGCTCTCGTGGTGGCGGCGGAGATTGGTTGACTTCCTGAAGCTTGCAACGGGGGCTGAACCGGCTGCCCCCCAGCGCCCTGTGGAGGGGGTTGGAACGCTTGGCTTCCGGCGCTCTGAGGAGGAGGTCGTTGTGGCCGGCTCCGTAGCGGCGGCCGAGAGCTTGACTCACCCGGCTCTATGGTGCTCTTCTCGGAAGGGCGTCTTCCCGAACGCTTGCTCCATGCCGGGCCGAAGATGGCCACCATCATCCGCTGGAGCGATCCGAGGAAGGCCTTGTTGTGCTTGGTGAGCATGTAGTCCGCCGACTCTTGGAACACCCGCGCGCATTCCTCCTTCTCCCCGCCGAGACGTAGCATCGACTTCTCCCGGTAGCAGCACTCTAGGCATCTCGTTCTTTAGATATGGGACGCCGCTTCTGTTCTTCTTAAACGACAGCAGGCACTTCTGCTGAAATTGATCTACGACGTCTTGGAGCTGCTGCCGCTGCTCCGGAGAAAGATCTTCGAGGTTGACATCCATAAGGTCTGCAATCTCAGGCATCTTGAATCAGCTCGGCTGTCTGTCCCACCAGGCGTGCCAAAAAGTGTGTTGGCGCAAAAAGTGCACTCAACGCCAATCACACAGCAAGCCGAACAAAGTTGGCTTCGCACGCGCAGAAAGCAAATGACGTGCCAGTCAATTTTTCCTGAAAATTAACAAAAGATAAAGCAGTTAAATACCAAAGTTTGGAACTTGCCGGGTGGTACCAGACAGTTCCATATTTACGGCTAAGAAGCCAAGCGAGATGACACATAGCTATGTGAAGCTATCTCGTCCAAGAACCACGACCATTCGGGCAACCGCAAAAGGAAAAGGAACACTGCCGAACGGATGACGCAAGCATGACAACGACCGGTCTTCGTATAAACAAAGATGTACGCGCAAAGCTATGACCGATCTCCATGAAGGATAACATTAAATAAATGAAGTAAAGCACGAGCATAATCATGTATTAAATAAGCACGCATACATCCAAAGCACTAGTCTACCGCATGTCTAGTTACTTTAAAATCCGTCGAGTGCGATATCAAACAAATCTATCCACCGCATGATACGACTTGCATGAAAAACGCACCACTTTCCACAATTAGATCTATCCACCGCATGATACAATCTAAATATGGAAAGCTAAAAGCATACATCATTTAAAATATAAATAATGCACGTGATCTACTTGCGAAGAAACATAACCGAATACGGCTGAACAGCCGATCCAGGGTCCATGAAGAAGGAACAAACATTACCACGTGAATAAATCTATCAGACTGATTTGGGAATCTAATCCACCGGATGACTAGCTCCAAAGCAACCCAAAAACCTGCATCTACCGCATGATACCCGGCTCTTTCAAGATTTATACGAACATAGCAAGCTCGAACCCGCAACACGTAACAACCTAGATCGATTCGGTTTCGGCTATTAGAAAGCATAAGATCCACGCGTCAAAACACAAAACCTGCTCGAACAAGGATCATAAAAGGATATAGCCGATCCAAACCTATCTAGATTGGGCAAAGATGTGTTACATGAATTAAACATAAAGTAAAACTCAAGATAACACGGGATAACTTAATGAATCTATTGGATCTTGCCAAAATCCAATAGAGCCGATAACTAGCTTCAAGCCAGATCTTAGCCTACCGCATGGCTCATGATCTAACAAGAAACCCTCTTGGACCAAGCTTGAATCTACCGCATGACACGAAGCATGGTAACAAGACTACTTGCATCAGATCTAAATCCACCGCATGATACTAGACATGATACAAGGTTGCCGGTACTCACGGAGGTCGACGGATCGATTGGCCCTCTCGAAGAACTCGACGACACGACAAGGACTCTAGGGTTTGGCGTAAGGCCGGTGTGTATTGAAGAATGATCGTGTTTTTTACATACATTCAGAGGTCGTATTTATACCCCGTTGAATACAACTGCGAATGGATTCATTACCTAACTAAACTCGATCGCCTGTCCATCCATTCGTCTCCCCTGATTTGAGCCACGTCACCGTCCAATCCCGCAAAATCAGCTCTACTTTTCCTTTGCCGAACCGGAGCAGATAGCCGACCGCAGATCTCTTTGCCGAAAATCTCTGGAAATATCTTTCCTTCCACCAGACGGACTCTTTCTCGAACCGGACCCACAAGTCAGACTCCTTACCAAATTTTGGTGTTAACAGAACATATATCGAAATATAGATCTATTGAAAAGTTTATGAAATTACCTTTCCAACGTGTGGTCATTCATCGAAAACGGAGTTCAAACAAAGGAGCTATGTCCGTTTTACTTCAGCGTTGTGTGCTGTCCAAAACTGATTTCAGGACGTGTTGCACTCGGTGATTCGGGCATAACCGCTTGTAGGAACCTCCGATTATCTTGATTCTTGATTTGTTGGAATCATAACTTCATGGGGCTTCTAAATATCCAAAAATATCCAATGTTTTTCCTTCGAGACTAAGCAGAATTTTGATGAGATCGATAGCTTTTCGCGCATTGATCCGGTGATGTTAACTTCCGTGTTGAAGATTCAGGGTCTCCCCCATGCTTAGCATTTTGCTAGTCATGGAAGAAAAAGACAAAGCACTTATTAGCCATCCTTCAATTTCCTTGTAGTGAGAGTCTTTATCTTGCCTGTAAGACGTTTTAAACGCACATTCTACCCCCAAGGTGACGGTTGGGAGTAGATAGAATTGCCAACAATCCAACAATGTCTCCTAAGATTCTTAACTTGTGGCATAATTAGTTTAATAAGGAATAAAAACCTAATGAGTGTACGTGGTGCAAGGTGTGTATGCACATGATAGGAAAGCATATAAACAAAGACAATGTTTTCACCTAGTTCTAAACACCATGTTTACAACTAGGTTGCTGAATTTCTCCATAGCCATAAAGGTTTATATATCTAGGGTTAAAACATCATGTCTATCCCTAAATCAATAACTCTTATAGCACAAGAAAAATTAAGCGCATTGCAAAGCTTATAAACTAACCAAAGCAACATGAAAACATATGAAAAGCCAACTAGGTTTATCGAACTTAACGATGATGGTCCGCAATCATGTTTAAACACCACGTTTACACAAGATCGCAAAAGGAAAATACTCATAATGCCTTATGAAGTATTAACATGGAAAATTAAGCATACATCATTAAGTATATAAAACAACCAAGCCAACTATGTGCAAAACATGTATACACAAAGAAACATCACGAGGACAACAAAATGCAATGCATGCAAATAAATAAATATGAGCATGAACATGATGGTGGTTCTAAAAAGGAAAACTGAACTTAGATTAATAACCACAAGTTGATCATCATAAGATAGTGCCATTCTTTATTTTCTCTAAGAAAGTAGTAAAGTTATAAAGAAACGGGTTGCCTCCCGAAAAGCGCTTCATTTAAAGTCATAGAGCTCGACTTTCTCACATACCTTCTTTTCGTTGCATAGCCATGGCCCTTCATGCAAGAAGAAAAGGTACCAATGCAGCTTTAGTTTACTTCCCATGTTGTGCTTGATCACTTATAGAAGACTTGCCCAAAGCATCCTTTTGTTTCATCGTTATCTCCTTCTTTATCATCCTTCGGTGCTTCCTTCACTCCATAAATTTTTTTTAATGTCCAGAACAGAAAGTATACTCAAGCTCTACTCCATTGAACAGTGCACAAAATTTCCTTTCCAACGAGTCTTTATTTGCTCAAATCGGACTCCGGACAAAAGAGTTACGTCCGTTTTACTTCGGCGATGAAATCTGTCCTGAAATTTCAGAACGTGCAACGCTCAATGTTTCCTCCATAACTCCTTGCACGGGTCTTCAAACTTGTTGGTTCTTGATGCGTTGGAATGGTAACTTGATGGAGCTTCTGGATATCTCATTTTCTTCATTTGTACACCTCTGAACAAGCTCTCAAATTGATGAAGACAGCAGCATCCATCGCGGGATTCGGAGAGGTTGATGATTTATCTTGCAACTCCTTTAGGCATGACTTCTTTTTTTTCATTATTCAAGCCTTGTCTACATGGTTAGTGAAAATCGGGCCTTTCCCGACATATGATTCTTCAAGGTCATTAGCTTGACCAAGCGCAAAGCATGATCGAGATTTACAAAACTTATTGTAAACATACACGTCCATAATTAACACCACATGTGAATTGTAGCAACAAGTCAAGGTGTAAATAAAAGAAGCATATGTTTCATGCATAGCACTTAGCTCATCATTAGGCAAAGGTTCTTTAGGTGTGAGATTAATTGGATCAAAAATAAATGTTTCCTCTTTTTCATTCTCAAGTAAATCTAGCCTATCAACATGATCACTATTGGAACAAGGCATAAACATTAAACTATCATTCATACTATTGGTCGAGCATGAGTATTTGAATTTATCAACATCAATACCAATAATATCTTGAGATTTCAGCATGTACCTTGGCCTTAGAGATTTTTCAACAAGAGCGATATTTGGTTCATCAAGCGGTGTTGAAGGCGAATTGATCTCAACGAGTGAAGGTGTCTCTTTGTTACCTTTTTGCATCCCCTCCATCTCATCATGTGGAACATGTAATCCTTCAACTATGTACGCATTCATCTCTTCTTTGAAGTCTTCTTTATCAACCAGATCTTCATCTTCAAAGACTTGTATGTTGTTTTCTTTATCTTCCATGTACCACATGTCGTCAAGATCGCTCATTGTGGATTCACTCTTTCCTTCATCCTTGAGTACTTACATGTCTTGATTTGCTAGTGTGTAGGCTTCAATAGCACACAAGCTATCATCTAGCTTGAGTCCTATCTCCTCCCATTTATCCTTTGAGTCACTAGGCTCGTCACGGTTGTACTCTTCTCTCCCTTCATCATAAATCTTTGAGTTATCAAACCGGTCGATCCATCCTTCATCTCCTTCTTCTCTTTCTTCTTCAAACATCTTTTGGATTGACTCTCCACTCATCTCTTGATCAAATATATCTTCAATTAGTTTGGCAACGTGTCGGCGTTTCTCCTTCCTTCGGTAGTTGATTAGTGGGGCGAAATCAACTTGAACCCAACCGGATTGCTTGAACTCCGCCAATGGTCTAGCATTCCACATACTTCGGCCTACATTCATGTTAGTTTCAACATTTTTAACATCCGAAATGACTTCTCTTACCTTGGGAAGTGGATCTTCACTTTATTGAATGGTCGGTTCATCTTTCTTGACCTTCGGTTCATCTTTTTCAGAAATTTCAGCAAGCACCTTGGGCTTGCTTTTGTCATTATGCTCCTCTCGACAACATCTTTGCCAATCTCGTATTGTTCTTTGTCCATTGCTTATCCTTTGTAAGATTTGTGCGGCTTCACTAATTGTTTTATCCATTATATCACCGCCTGCACACATGCTTACAAAACGAGACGAGTTAGGGGTTAGTGAAAAATAAAAGGTATGCAACATCAAGTCACCGGAAAATCCCAAGTTCGGGCCTCGCTCAAGTAGTTCATTAAAACGGTCCCATGCTTCATCAATTCCTTCATCCTCTCCTTGCTTGAAAGTGAGCACTTGCCTTCTTAAGTCTTGGACCTTGCTTATGGGAAAGAACTTCAAAAGAAACTTCTTCACTAGCTCATCCCAATTTCCTTTTGCTTCAACGGACGCAAGTGTGTACCATCTTCGCGCTTCATCTTCGAGAGAGAATGGAAAAAGATTCCACTTGAACCAAGCGGCCGGAACTCCTTTTTGTTGCACCGTGTTGCATAACATCGTGAATTCCTTAATGTGTCTATATGGGTTGTCATCCTCCAATCCTCTAAATGGTTTTGTCGCCACTAACTTGATGATTCCAGGCTTCACTTCATAGTGGGTTGTAGCAAACGTCAAATCTGATTTTTGCATCTCAATGTCTTCCATTGACGGCATTGCTAGCTCCCTTAGCGACATCTCTTCGTCTTCCAATGGTGAGGTGAACAAATCCATCTAGGCACAATAAAAGTAGAAAGAAAAACAAAAAAGATTTTTTTTCTTTTTTTAGAAAATAAGGGTTAGGTGTTAGTAATCAACAAAATCAATACTAGATTAAACGTAGCAAACTGGCTTGCTCCCCGGCAACGGCGCCTGAAAAAGGGGCTTGTTGACGGATAAAAGACGTATCCCTCTACGATCCGCAAGCGTACGGACCCCACACCTTATTCACCACGGGATTCCCAAGGTTCTTGTCAATCCGCGGAGCAAGGGGATTACTAGCGCTTAACCAAGTACTAATCTAGTTGATTGGAAAACCTTTGAAAGAGTATTAATCTAAAGGTAAAGACAATCTAACCTAAGTTAATCTAAGTTAAGTTGATCAAACAAATCTAGGTTTAAACTAGATGGTAAAGGGGTGAACACAAGAGAGTGAGCAAGAAAGATAAGCGTTCCCTCCCTAGGATCTAGGATAACATGGTATGCATCTACTACACGAAAGCGGTAAACCAATCTACCGGGGTTGTGACCACGGTTTCGCCCTTTCCCTCCTCTCGTATCGTCACTACGCGAAGGTATTCGTGACTAGACCTATGATGGACACGGTATGTTGATGGAATCTATGGGAGTAGCGGATATCATACGCCCGAAAAACACGGTGGCTAACCTTAATCATCAAAGCATCATCAACATGAAAACAATAGATTGAAACCACAAATCGAGTAGCGATCACATAGCATGTATCCATCTAATCCTAGGGATGAACGGAGACATTACCCCATCATCTTACATGGATTGAAGCACATAGGGGTGATGGAGACTCCGGAGAACGTCGTCGATGAAGATGGCGGTGATGGAGCTTGGGAACACCCCTAAGCCAGCGGCTTGGAGTCCTCCTCTTGCTTCCTTCTCTCCGCCGGCGTTGATCCTTGCGACGAGCTCATCTAACTCTCTCCCTCATCTTGCGGCGGCGGTTTTTTCGGTGATTGGCGTCGGTAGGATGATTTGTTCGATGTGTCGGTCGACGGTGGCGGAGGGAATAAATAGATGAACATCTAGGGCAAAGGGGGGACCGAACCGACCCCGGAGTGGGCTGGGCCGGTCGGTCCGAGCCGGCCGGCCCAGGCCCACTTCGGCCCGGTTCGGCCCCGGTTTCCTCCCCGGTTGCTTCTCCCGTGATCCCTTATTCGTGTGCACTTGCATGTGGGCCTTTGACGTCGTTTCCTTCACGGTTAAGGCTTGAATCCATGCTATGCAAGCTTCGCTGTTTTCTGGTTGAGTCCCTGAAGATTTGCACGTTGACGCTTCGATCCTCGGGTCATTTGGAGTCATGTTCATCGCGTGTCTTGACTCTTGTCGGGCTTCATGATCTTCTTCCAAAGTGCTTGGTGAACTTATCCCAAAAGTCTCCTCATTAGCGTAGATTTCCTGCGTAAACAACAAACTCCAAAATCGACATGCAAGTGTGAACTTGTTATATCATTAGTATGCCTAGTGGCCGGTTAGTTGCAAATCATAATCGAAACCAATGTATAACAAGTACTCTACGTTGACGGAAAGTCACCGTCAACAGTTACCTCGCAAGTCTCCACGATTTGGTTAGTTTCAAGATTGAGCACACGATATGCTCTAAAGTGAGATGCATAACCAAAGAAAATACCATCAACAGACCCAGCCTCAAACTTATCCAACTTCCTGCCTTTCTTCAGAATGAAACACTTGCAACCAAAGACATGGAAGTGACTCACCTTGGGTGTGCGACCATGCATCAACTCATAGCATGTCTTCTTCTTGGGCACTCTGAGGTATATCCTGTTCGACACATAGCACGCGGTATTCACCGCCTCAGCCCAATACCTCCTCGGAGTCCTATGCTCATCAAGCATCGTCCGAGCCATCTCGCACAAGGTCCTGTTCTTCCTTTCCACAACACCATTCTGGGGAGGCGTATACGGACTCGAAAACTGGTGCTCAAGACCCAAGTCATGGCAAAAGGTTTCAAAACGAGAGTTTTTGAATTCCGAGCCATTATCACTGCGGATAGCTCGTATGGCATCTCCGTGCCTCTCGTTCCTCAACCTCAAGACTAGATCTCGAACAAAACCAAACGTCTCCCCCTTATCCTCGAGAAAGAACACCCACGCATACCGAGAATAGTCGTCCACCACAGCAAGGACATACCACTTCCCACCCGCAGATCGCACACGAGCTGGGCCAACAAGGTCCATATGGAGCAGCTCGCATGGACGCTCAGTCATCACATCGGTGAGAGGCGGGTGAGAAGAGGCTACCATCTTGGCATGCCTACACAGCGCACAAACCAACTCTTTCTCAAGCCTCAACCGTGGCAATCCTCGGACCAAATTGAGTTTACTCAAGGGAGACAAAAGGTCAAAGCTCAAGTGACCCAACTTCCTATGCCACTTCCACAACTCACTCGAAGAACCAGCCAAGAAACAACGCTCCACACCCGAAGACTGAGAAAAATCAGCACGAAACACCTGACCCTCGGTAACGACCATACAGACAAGATCCCCTCGAGAGTCCAAAATCCGAGAACCACCTGGCTGAAACAACACCTCAAAGCCCTCATCCAACAACTGGGACACAAAAAGCAGATTGTACCCCAGCGATTGAACAAGAGCAACACGCCTCAGAGTTATCTTGTCACTCACCTTAATCTCACCTTCTGAAAGCAAACACCCACGCCCATTGTCCCCAAAGGTGATGTACCTCTTTGTCACCACCGGGACGAGACTTGAGAACCACCCCCTATCTCCGGTCATATGCCTCGAGCAACCAGAGTCAATCAACCAAATGTTCTTCAAGTCTCCCACATGAAATTCAAAAACGAGCACGTGAGCGAACAAACGACTCAGCACTGGGGTTAGTACCAAAAGAGTAAAACCAGTGCCGAGCCATTTGCTCGAAAGTGGGGTTAGCACCTACCAAAGCATCTCTCCTACCAAAGCTACCTCCACGAACACCACCACGGTAACCACCCTGAGGAAACCACCTCTCTCTGCCTGGAGGAGGACCAAATCCACGCAAGAAAGCCCGTGGAACGTCCTTCCTCTCCAACTCAAAGCTATGACCCCTCCGATCCCCGTATTGAGCACGAGGAGGAGAACGCCTAGCAAACTGACCACCTGCACCCTTTCCAGCCCAGCCACCAGAACCATGACCACCAGAAACAACCCTCGCACCTGTACGAGCTCGAAACCCAAACAGCTGTCTGTCCAGGCCTACACCGGTCTGACCGGTGCTCGCACGTGTGGCTCGGGCAGAAGCACCTCCAGGCGGCCTTCCGCTCTCCCCAAGCCCGAACTCGTCCTCACATTCGCCTTGGCCCGGGCATCTGCACACGAGGCTCAAGTACACCATCGGAAGGGTGGTACTTGTCCTTGTTAGCCCACTCCTTTGCCATTCTTTCCTCACGCTTCCTCTTGAAGCAAAACTCCTCCTTATGGCCATCTCTCCCACAATAGCCACAATGGAACCTCACAAGCTTAGGCTCAGGCTTGGGATGTGGCTGCTCACTAGGTTTCTCTCCACTCAACTCCTCCACCGGTTTCCCCTCACTAGCCTTCTCACTTTCTTTCCCAAAGAACACTTTCCCCGAAGTGCTCACAAACTTGATAGGATTTTGTAGATCATTGTGGGTGTAGGAAACATGGGTGGAGCTGGGGTTGTGTCTAGTCGGTTCCTAAGATGGTTAGGTTTTGGGGGGAAATCATTTTTGTGGTGGGTTTTTGGTGGCTTCGGGATATTCTCTCCACTTCCCTCACCAAACTTGTTTGCCCCAAGTCCCTCACCATCTTGCCTCTTAAAGGCCTCGATCATCATCATCAACTGAGGCTCATGACCGGACAACCAACCCATCAACTTCCTCAAGTCATCATTCTCATCCTGCAAACGATCAACATAATGTGCAAGTTCCAAATTTTTCAAAGCATGCATTTCACAGGTAGAGCATGATGTAGGCATGGGTTCCTTCAATTTAGCCTCGAGAGAACTAGTGTAAGCATGCATCTCATCAATCTTAGCATGCAAAACAGGGCAAGAAGTGCAAGCACCTAGCAAAGCAGGTCTAGACTTAAGCTCAGCCACTTCAACCCTAAGCACATCTAGTTCCTCACACTTGGAGGCATGCTTCTCCTTAAAATCAGTTAAGTCAGCCAGGAAAGCAGAGCAATCGGCACAATCATTCTCATTAGAAACAACAGGGCTAGCCTCAAGAGAATCAATTTCAAGCTTGCTATCAGGAACCTGTGTTTCTAGCTCAGCCACTCTAGTCCTAGCATCCTCGAGCAAAGATCTAAGCTCCTTCCTAAGCTTCTTAGCCTCTCTAAGCATGTGATCGCGATTATCAAGCAAGTCAGCCAACTCCTCATTCTCCTTGCGCAAGGAAGAGAGCTCATCACATACCTCATCCTCGGAATCCAAGTCCGAGGCGTCCTTCTGGCTTCTCTTGCTGCTCGAACTGTGAGCCATGCCGCAGAAGTCATCCTTGAGTCTTAGGCCCGTCACACAAAGGCCGTTGAGATACTTGCCTAGGTTCTTCTTCTTCTTCTTCTTCTCGTCATCCTCTTCGTCTTCATCACTTGAGCTCGAAGACGTGTCCTCGGAATCGGACTCAATGTCACTTGATCTCTTCATCTCTCGAGACCGAGCCTTCTTCCCATGTTCATGATCCTTCTTCTTGGACTTGTTCCTCTTGTCCATGAACTTGTGCTTGTCGTGGTTGTTCACCTTCGGACACTCGGCGAAATAGTGTCCAGTCTTGCCGCACTTGAAGCATGTCCTCGTGTTCCTCCTCATGTTCACCCGGTTCTCGTGCAGCCTCTCGAACCGACTCGTCAGGAGCGCCAGCTCGTCCTCTCCAAGCTCGTCGAACTCTTCATCTACCATAGACATCAAGGAGGAGAAAGAGAACATCCTGGTGGATGGGTTAGAGTTAGCCTTTCCTTTGGAACCACCAACGAGGGCGAGACTATGGGAGTCAGTTGGACCCTCAAGCTTGGCAGTCATGCCTCTATCCACCTCAGCCGACTTGAGCTTCGAGAACAGCTCGTTCACCGTTAGAGTGTCATACTTCTCCGACTCCACAATGAACTCGAACTTTCCGCCCCAAATCGTACGATCCAAAGAGTGTAAGAGCTTGACCGCTCTATCATGATCATCGTACGGGAGCACGTCCACATTGGCCCTCATGTTGTTCACAACCACCGTGAACCTCTGAAATAAGGCATCGATGGACTCACCGGGGAGATGAGTGAAGTTCTCGTACTCTCTCCGGTAGGTCGCATACATCCGTGCCTGAACCTGGGCGTTCCCAACATGAGCCTCCTTCAACACCGCCCAAATCCTACATGCCAAGTGCTCGGTGTGCACACGATCAAACTCAGGCTGACACAAAGCACGAAACAAGTAGTCGACCGCCTTATTGTTGGCGTCGAATCTGTCCCTCGATCCTGGAGCGAGGAAGTCCATCGGCTGGACATAGCCTGTGTCCACCGTGACATCCCAAAGGATCTGACCCTTTCCGCGGAGAAACGCACCCATCCGCTTGCTCCACATCTGGTAGTTCTTGCCATCGAAGTGTGGAGGACCCGAACCCCGTTCCTGGTACGCCATCCTTGGATCTTAGACTGGTTAGAGTCAATAAAGACCCGAACCGGCTCTAATACCACTTGAAGGATCGATACGACGACCAGAGAGGGGGGGAGTGAATGGGATCCGATAAAAATTCTTCTCGAAGGAGATGGGAACTCCAACAAGATGAAAGCAGCTTCCAACACACTTCTCCAACTCACTACCCAAGTTGGTCAAGCCCACGTAGCCACTGGAGTGCCACTGGACCTAGGAACCAACACACAACCTTCCGACCCGAGAACGCAACGGAACACCAAACCTCGAGTCTACAGACCCACACCGGTCAGACCAGTGAGCACCACCGGTCAGACCGGTCCCTACTGGTGAAACTGAGCAACTTTCACTAAGTGGATCTACACCGGTCAGACCGGTGAGACACACCGGTCAGACCGATCACAGCCTGAAAGCCCCCAAGGCACCAAACAGGACAACCGACCACCAAACTGACCCAAACTCGAAACAGCAGCACCACGGGACAACAGCGAACACACCAAGACGTTCACCCGAGCAAAATCCCACCAAGGGATGCACCGGTCAGACCGGTCAAGAGCACCGGTCAGACCGGTGTAGCACGGGCGCTCGGGATGAACAAAGACCCGCGGGTCAACTCCCCCAAATCCAAACCTCGATCCCCCGAATCGCTCCACGGACTTGAACAAGACTTTGGGAGTATTAGGAACACCTCATGAGGAGTCCATAGCCAAGTTTAATCCCACCAAAACTCGTCCAAAAAGGAGGAATCAAGGAAATCCCGCCAAGAGCACTTCCAACCCAAGAACTCAAGAAACCCCAAAATCGAGCACCTTTACTCACGGATTTGGGAGGGGAATCACAACCCAAAGAACCACGAAGGGTTCCCACAAATTTCCCCCATCCAATCCCCAAGAGAAAGGTCCCGAAAACATCCCAAAGAAATCACCAAGAGAGGGCTCCGAAAATCACCACCAAGAACAACCGGGGAAAACACATCCAAACCTTGAGGAACCACGCCGAATCATCTATACATGAAACAAAGGTTCATACAAGGTCTAGCAAGCCGCCCGATCATCCATCCCTCTCAACAAGATCTCTCCATGAAGCTCTCTTGCTAGTCCTATGGAAAACCTATGGAAAATAGGAAGGAAAATGGGAAAACAAATGAGCTAGGGTTCCAAGAGTTGGCTTCCATCCTCTCACCTCTTGGGTTATATGGAGGCAACCGAATGTCTAAAACGCCCTTCTCTACTAACTAGGGATACAAGCCCCTCAAGGGCGGATTTGGAATTCTTGATGTCTTCACCATCGGACGGATGCCGGCGACCGCACCTCGCGTAGCCTCGACGCAAGCCATGCGATCCCGACGCGTGTCCTCCGCTTCGAAGATTCCGGACCGCGTCGCCGCACACCGGTCGACCGGTGCTCCTCACCGGCCGACCGGTCCCCACCGGTCGACCGGTCGACCCATCGGTCGACCGGTCCGGCGCCGCCGCGCCTCCGTCTTCGGTTCTCCGAGCCTTGGCTTTGTGGATCAACCAAGGAACCCGGTGGTTTTCTGGTGAACCACCGGAAACCCCGCGAACTCGGTGTAGCCTCCGCCAATCTCCACTCATGACTTGGCTCCCACGTAGTCCCGGCTCGACCTTGGTTTTGAGGCTCAACCAAGAAACCGTCCATGACTTCATCTTGCTGTTCATGCCACCATGCGGCCCGCACTTGTCCCCGCTGGCCACCGGGTCCCTCGAACGAAGCCTACTTGTCTTCTCCACACCTGGAGGCCTCACCGGCGATGACCTTTCGCACTTGTTCTTCACCTGCACCAACACCAGTCAAGCCGCAACCTGCACCTGCAATACTTAGCCAAGAATCAGTCCACACAACGTTGTCAATCACTTATCACACAAGGAAGCGACCATCCACCGGTCCTCGAACCACACATGGTCCTCAGGGTTCCGGGGCGCCTATCACGCCATACTTGGGCGGCCTTGCTACGCCAAGTTCATGGCCGTCCCGAACTACACCTACCTCAAAATGAAAATGCCAGGACCGAATGACGTCATCACCGTAAGCTCGTCCATCGAGCACGCATTCGACTGCGACGTCGAATGCGTCGAGCACGCGGAAGCACTGGCACTGGATGAAGCGCTGGTGACCACCTTGGAGAAGATGGTTAACGAGGACCTCGACTCCACCGCCAAGCACGCCGGCAATTTCGAGGCCGCGGAGGAGACCAAGGAGGTGCCCCTCGACCCTGCTACCCCCGAGAGCAAGGCGTTGAGGGTCAGCTCCACCCTCGACCCGAAATAGAAAGTGGTGCTCGTCGACTTCCTCCGCGCCAACGCCGACATCTTCGCGTGGAGCCCCTCGGACATGCCAGGCATCCCAAGGGAGGTCGCCGAGCACTCCCTTGACATCCTGCCTCACTCCCGCGCCGTGCAGCAACGGCTCCGCCGCTTCGACGAGGAGCGGCGGCAGGCGATCGGAGCGGAGCTGCGGAAGCTTCTCGAGGCCGAGTTCATCAAGGAAGTGTTCCACCCTACGTGGCTAGCCAAATCTTGTACTAGTAAAGAAAAAGAACGGGAAGTGGAGGATGTGTATAGACTACACCAGTCTTAATAAAGCATGTCCTAAAGTTCCTTTTCCTTTGCCACGTATCGATCAAATTATTGATTCGACCGCCGGGTGTGAGCTACTTTGCTTCCTTGATGCCTACTCCGGGTACCACCAGATCAAGATGAAGGAGTCCGAGCAGCTCGCAACTTCATTCATCACGCCGTTCGGGATGTTTTGCTGCGTCACGATGCCGTTCAGCCTCCGGAACGTGGGTGCAACGTACCAACGGTGCATGCAGCACGTTTTCGGAGACCATATCGGGCGAACTGTCGAGGCGTACGTAGACGACATCGTCGTGAAAACCAGGAAGGCGGACGACCTGGTTGGCGACCTCAACATCGCGTTCGGCTGCCTGCGGGCCAACGGGGTAAAATTGAACCCCGAAAAATGTGTCTTTGGTGTGCCGCGGGGCATGCTCCTAGGATACATAGTCTCCCAGCGAGGCATCGAGGCCAACCCCGAAAAGGTTGCAGCCCTCGAGCGAATGGGTCCAATTCGGGACCTCAAAGGGGTACAAAAGGTGCTGGGATGCCTTGCCGCCTTGAGCCGCTTCATCTCGCGGCTCGGCGAGAAAGGCTTGCGCCTCTACCGCCTCGTCAAGAAGCACGAGCGTTTCTCCTGGACCACCGAGGCCCAGGAGGCGCTCGACAAGCTGAAGGCGTCCTTGACCCACACCTCGATCCTCACACCACCGCAGGACGGCGAACCTCTGCAACTCTACGTGGCCGCGACCACCCAGGTGGTCAACGCCGTAATCGTGGTAGAGCGCACGGAGGAAGGGCATGCCCTGCCGGTCCAGCGGCCGGTGTACTACATCAGCGAAGTCTTGTTCGACACCAAGACACACTACCCTCAAGTCCAGAAGCTGTTGTACGCGGTGGTCCTTGCACGGCGCAACCTTCGCCACTACTTCGAGGCCCACCCTGTCACGGTGGTCTCCTCCTTCCCGCTGGGGGAGATCATCCACAATCCGGATGCGGCGGGCAGGATCGCCAAGTGGTCGGTGGAGCTGATGGGCGAGACACTCGCCTACGCCCCGCATAAGGCCATCAAATCCCAAATCCTGGCGGATTTCGTCGCTGTGTGGACGGACACGCAACTGCCGCCGCCGCAGATCCAGGCAGAGTGTTGGACTCTGTATTTCGATGGCTCGGTGATGAAGACGGGGGCGGGCGCGGGCCTGCTCTTCGTGTCACCCTTTGGGGAACACATGCGGTATGCAGTACGTCTCCACTTCCCCGCGTCGAACAACATGGCTGAGTACGAGGCCCTTCTCTGCGGCCTCAAGATCGCCGTCGAGATAGGTGTCAAGCGCCTCGACGTGAGGGGGGATTCGCAGCTCGTGATCGACCAAGTCATGAAAAATGAGAGCTGCCACGATGATAAGATGGAAGCATACTACAAGGCCGTGCGAGCCCTCGAGGACAAGTTCTACGACATCGAGCTGAACCACGTGCCCCACCGACACAACGAGGAGGCGGACGAGCTGGCAAAGATCGCGTCTGGGCGGATCACTGTCCCCCCGAACGTTTTTGCCCGAGATGTCGCCCAGCCCTCCATCGCCCTCGAGCCGCACCCCTCGAACCACGCGGAACCCTCGTGGGCTCCCTCGAATCCAGCAGGCATGGAGCCCATGGATGAGGACCCCTCGAACGAGGCGTACGTGCTCTCCCTCCTCGAGGGGTACGGTGCCAGCGATGCAGAAATGATGGACATCGAGCCGGCCCCCATCAGCGCGGACTGGCGCGACAAGTACATCACCTGGATGGACCGAGGGGAACTCCCCTCGGACCGGTCTGAGGCCAGACGCATCGCCAGGATGGCCAAGATGTTTGCCCTCGTCGACGGCGAGCTGTACAAGCGCACCGCTTCCGGCATCCTGCAGCGATGCGTGCCCATCCCCGAGGGGCGCGAGCTCCTCCGAGACATTCACGCGGGGATCTGCGGCCACCACGCCGCGCCCTACACCCTCGTAGGTAACGCGTTCCGCCAAGGCTTTTACTGGCCCACCGCGGTCGCGGATGCCAGCGAGATCGTCGCACCTGCGAAGGGTGCCAGTTTTACGCCCGCAAATCCAACCTTCCTGCTCACGTCCTGCAGACCATCCCCATAACATGGCCTTTCGCCGTGTGGGGGCTGGACATCGTCGGGCCCCTGCGAAAGGCGCCCGGAGGCTTCACCCACTTGCTGGTCGCAATCGACAAATTTTCCAAGTGGGTGGAGGTACGCCCTATCACGAACCTCAGGGCGGAGCAAGCGGTGACGTTCTTCACCGACGTCATCCATCGTTTTGGAGTGCCGAACTCCATCATCACCGACAACGGGTCCCAGTTCACGGGCAGGAAATTCCTGGAGTTTTGCGACAAATTCCACATCCGTGTGGACTGGGCAGCTGTGGCACACCCGCAGACCAATGGCCAAGTAGAATGTGCCAATGGCATGATCCTACAAGGCATTAAGCCCAGAATTTTCGACCAGCTGAATAAATCTGGTCAAAAATGGCTCCAGGAATTGCCTGCGGTCGTGTGGAGCATAAGGACCACCCCAAGCAGAGCCACTGGGTTCACCCCATTTTTTCTAGTCCATGGCGCGGAGGCCGTCCTCCCCATGGACTTAGAATATGGGTCACCCAGGGTACGAGGCTATGATGAGGACGCCAACCAGCGAGCCCGCGAGGACTCACTGGACCAGCTGGATGAAGCGCGCCTCGTGGCCTTAATGCACTCCGCAAGATACCAGCAGTCCCTCAGGCGCTACCAGGCACGGAAGGTACGCCGGCGGGACTTCAACAAGGGGGATTTGGTGCTAAGGCTACGCCAGGACAACCGAGGACGCCACAAGCTATCACCTCCGTGGGAGGGACCCTACGTCGTGGTGAAGGTGCTCAAGCCCGGCACATACAATCTAGCCAACGAGGACGGCGAAGAACTCACCAACGCTGGGAACATCCGACAGCTACGTCGCTTCTATCCCTAGCTAGGATTTCCAAGTCTTTTGTTGTAAATCACGTGCCCAACACCCCAGTTGGCGACGACCATGTAAACATCACCAGTTCAATAAAAAGGGCAACTCGGCTTTCCCCTGAAACCCAAGTTACCCTCGGGGGCTACTACGGGGGGCATCCCCCCCCCCCCAAAAAATGGTCCCATTTTTTCGCAAAAAACCCACGCGCGCTAAGTATGGTTCCACTTCGGCCTCGAGCAAAATTCGAACAGGGCGCAGGCAGCCTAGCGGAAAGGACACGCGAGTCAGAGATAGCCTACGCCTCCGCAAGGATATGGCCCTTCTCTCTTGCCTCCGGCCCAGCAGGCTGCTCGCGAAAATCGAACTTCCCTAACTAGAATTTACTCAGGAAGAAGGAGAAACAAAACAACGCAATAAAGTAAAGAACACCATTTCACTTTCACAAATGTTTGAAACAAAATGATTCGTTCATTTACATGGCCATGCGGCCCATACACTAACACACAAATAAAAAAGGGCTTGGCGCCCGGCAATCTTCAGGCTGGCGGAGCATCGACGTCGGTGGCATCCGGGAACAGAAACTCCTCGAAGGCTTCGGCAAGCGCCTCGGCGGCGTCAGCGGCTAATGCGTCCACGCGCTCCATCACCACCTCGTCCTCGACGCCCTCGGGGACGATGTAGCTGTGACAACCCGTCCAGGAAAGTACCGTACTATCGCCTAAGACCGATCCACTTTGGTCATTAAGCAATAATAAAGTACCATCCTGTCGTAAGTTGCCGGGTTAACGCCCGGTAAGTCACTTGAAAAGCACAAGGATCGAATATATGCATTAAAACTCACTCGAAGGCGAGTCCAGAGATACAACATTAAAATCCAAATTTGTACCCCGAGGGGTTTATTTATTACAAACCATAGTTTTTGTCATGAAGAAACAGTTCAGAGTTTTCGACAGTAGCGGAAATAAACTAATGGAAGCGAAGACACCACGAGAGGCCATCCATGATGCTTTCAGTAGTCGTCCTCCACCCACTCCAGCTCCCAGCCGGGCGGGATCTCTCCGGGCCACACATCACTGAAGGCATTACCTGGATCAACACATTATAACAAGGCTGAGATACTAATACTCAGCAAGACTTACCCGTCGGTGATATCTACTTCACCAAATCTAGACCATGAAAGGCTTTTTGGCTACTGGGTTGCTTTTGCTAAAAAGTAACAAAGAGTATGTCCTTACTTTCAAGATTTTAGCACAAGTTCTAGTAGGTTTAATCTTTACTACATTAGCCAACTAGTACAAACAAAGTTGTACAATACAATTAATCAAGCATCATCTTCATCAACTTCTATCATTAGGGATCTCATGACTAGTGGAGTAAGTAGTCTCGGATAACGGTGAGAGGCCGACAATCGATTGATTTAAACCTTGCAAGGTAGACCCAAACACACGGTAGGCTGCCCCCGCAAGGACAACTTCCCAGGCCGTCCCCAAAAATCCCCGGTCAGGATGAAAGGCCACAGTCTTTGGTGCAGGCTATCCGGCATACCCCGCGAGATACCAGGAGTCACCATACACCACCGGTAGCTAGCCGTGAGAGCGAATCCCAAGGGTAGTGATAGTTCCATCCCTAGCCGTCTCATTAAGGTACTAGGCTTACCGGTCCCATACCCGACATGTGCTTAGTACGTTCAAAAACTTAACCCACATAACCACTGGACCGGAGCCCAGATCCCATGCTCTCACCACGTGAGCAATCCTTTTAAGGATACATTGTGATTCCTATCTAGGAACCTATTCTCGCGAGTGAGGTCATCACTCGACTTGTAACGGTCCTATAGCTTAGCAGCTATCGACCTATCATACTAGTAAGGACAAGGTACCTATGGATCATGCATCTAGGGTTTCATTCAACTCCTGAACGTAAATGCACAATCATTCATAGATAATTGAATACAGAATTTTAAAAGCTGGGTTAGATGCACTGGAGCTTGCCTTCGTCAGCTAGATTAGCTTGGGCACCCTCGGTGTCGAGTACTTCCACGTACTGCAGTGACGCTTCCGCTCCTCCTTCCTCGGTTTCCGGGACAAGGGAGTAATCTCCGTCCGGAAGATCTACACGGAATGCAATGCACTTTAGGTGATTGCTAGTTTGTTGTCTTATCCAACTCTGGGTTGGTCATGTTTACCTTAACAAGCATTCATCTAATGTTTCTCTTTTAGGAAGGTTATTGGTTGTACATGGGTTACTCTTTTATTCCACATTTGAATAAAGGTTTTTATTAAGCTTATCATTTCATGTGAAAGCTTCATTTCCTTTTATCTTCACCAACAAAGGTGTAATTAATATTTTTATTTATGAATTAATTTCTTATCAGTGATGATAATTAATTATCTTTTAATTATATTAAATAATACTTTTTAAAAAGGAAAAAGAATTAATTAGGGATTTTTCTTTATTTAATTTCCCTTTAATATTAAAAAAGGGCTTTTAAGCTTTTTATTAAACAATTAAATTACCAAAAATTAAAGGAGTGTTTCTTAAGCCTACTAGCACCTATACTGGTCCATTGGACCCACATGTAAGTGTTGGATGCTAGGAAATTAAATATTTTAGAAAATAACAAAGGACTAGCTAGTGATTCAATTTAAATGCATACAAAATTAAATAAGCATCAATTTGCTCCAAACATTCTTGTGCAAGCTCTCTAGTCCTAAACAAGTCTAAAGAACCAGCATGTTCACATGGAATCTCTACTGAACTTGGTTTATTAATTTACGAAGGAAAACATGCATAAATCAGGAATAATTATTTCTGCTAATCAAAAAATCATGATTGATTCACAAGATGTGCATTTTGGCATTACAAGACAGTGTGAACAAGTGGAGCTCAAGAACATAAATATATTTAACAAGAAAAATCATCTAAGCAGTTACTGCAGGAATGGAAAAGAATTTATCTAGCAAGATCTACTACATAACTTTGTGCAATTTTTGGCACAGCATCTAGTCATATCCTAACACACAACATATCCAAAAATTAGCTACAGAGGATTTATAGATTTTGAGATATTGCAGATCTAGGTTTTTCACATTTGTATTTTTCGTGCAAAAACTATAAGGAATTAGCCTAGGCCAGAATAACAAAAGTTGTGGGATATTTCACCACGAATCCAACAAAATTGTTTTACGTTTTTCTGATATTTCTACGATTTTATACGGATTTTACAATTTTCAGCAATTTGGATCTACTATTGAAGATTCCTTTTTGCACCGGGGACCTTAGAAGTTTCAGTTTTCTTACAGGTAGGTCCTTGCTTTGCATGGAAGCCCCTGGAAAGTTTCGGGGATTCGCAATTGAGTCCCCGGGGTCGGCCGGCGGCGCGGGTGGCCGAATTCCGGCGGGTCTGCCGCCGCTCTTGGCTGGGGAAACGCTGGGGAACGACCGCCAGCTCGTCGGGGCCCGATTTGGTGGGCGGGAAATGGCGGAAGCCGCGCCGGTGATGGCCCCTCGGCGGCGTGCGGCGGCGGTGCCCGCCGCGGCCGGCCGTCCGGCGAGGGAAAGGGGGGCGCGGGAAAAGGTGTAGGACGGTGAGCTTCTATGGGGCCCGGGTGAGGCGCGGGGAGGCCGAGCGGCCGGCGGGTCGAGTGCGAAGCGAGCTCGTTCGGGCGGCGGGCATGGCGGCTCGGCGGGCTCGCGGCCTACGCGGGAGGAGACGACGGCCGCTAAATAGCGGGGGGTTTCTCGCCGTCGCGTCGAAGCAAGGACGGCGCTTAACTCGTTTGTACGGCGCGCGGGCGCACACCGCGGCGACCGGCGGTCCGACGGCACCGTCCGTCCGACCGTCGGACGCGGTGCACGGCGGGCACACGGTGCGAGGACAGGGGGGAGGATTCCGAGGGGTCTTTGGGGCGCGTGACGCCTTGGGAAGGCGCGCGGCCTTGGCCTCGCGCGCGCCCGTGGGGCGGCGCGCGCGCGCGCGCGCGGCGCGCCGGCCGGCGCGACGTCGCGGCGCGGCCATTCTCTGGCGCTACACCTTTCAGACTGACCCAGTTCAAGCACGTTTTTCTCCCAAAAATTGAATAAAAGTGCACAAAGCAATGAATAGGGAAAGTTGTAGATCTAACTACCCTCTGCAACTTTCAAAAAGGCCATATAGTGTTTTTCTCAACGGATTTTGCATGAACGTCGTGCCAACATTGAATGCCGGCCTGTTCCGGAAAACAGGAGGTACTGTCAGTCGATCAAGTTTTTCACCAATTTCCACCCAAAATTTGAAATGCCAATCTACATGAAAGTTGTGTCCCTCAACAAGATGGACAACTTTCATAAAGGTAGATTTTGAAGTGTTTAGGTGAATTTTGGAGAACGCGGCAAAAGTTCCAGACGACATTCGCTGACGTCAACGGTTAAGCCGGTTTTGACCGTGTCTTTGGCCAAGGGTCGACTACGGGTGTGTGCAAACTTGTTCAAGGGGTTCATTAGGGTTCATTGGCGAGGTTTTCGGGGTGATGACCCAGGTTGACCTAGGTTTGACCGGTGTTTGACTGGTTTGACTCGGCTGATCCGGTCATTAGCGTTCATGACGGTAATTAAAAACCTGGGGCGTCACAGTAGCCCTCCGCCACGGCCTCGAAGTTGATCTCGTAATGAGATCGCACCACTCTAAGGGCCTTCTGGACGCCGAGGTGCAGAGCCCGGCGCATGCGCCGGTGACGTGCCCGCCGAGGGCGCGCGGGCGGCCGGCCGGGCCGAGCTCCCGCCCGCGCCTCGCCCTCCTCCACGGCCGGCAGGTCTCGAGGGCCACGGAGCGCGCCTCCGGCGCCTCCCGCTCGGAGGAGTTGTAGGAGGCCTGCAGCGCCTCGGCACGGTCGGTCGCTTGCCCCAGCGTGGTGCGCAGGCCTGAACGTTGCCAGCAAGAAAGAAATCAGAAAGGGGGGGGGGGCGAATCCTCTAAGGGAAAATCAGCAAAACAAAAGACAAACAGCGACTTACCTTCGACCTACTTCTTCTCCACCTCGAGGGTGCGGTGCTCGGCCTCGACCGCCTGCTGAAGGTCGTCGACGGTGTCGCTCTGCTTCTTGAGGGCCTGCTCCTGGCTCGTGCTCGTGATGCTGAGGACCACCAGCTCGCCCTCGAGCTTCGAGAACTCGATGTTCCGCTCCTCCAGCGACTTTTGCACCGCCTCGCGAGTGGTACGCTCCCGCTCGAGCACCGACCGGGCGTCTACAAGAGCGGCCCGCTCCTGCTGGAGCAGCCCCTCAGTCCCCTGGCGAGCGGTACACTCTTGCAGGAGCCGGTCCTCCGCGATCGCGAGCGCAGCAACCTTGGCGTCGAGGGTGGCCTTCAGCTCGTCGGCCTCCTTGACCCTCTGCTCGGCCGCGCGCGCCCGCTTCTCAGCCTGGCTGTGCTGAGCCTGCGCCTCCAGAAGCCACGCACGGATCCCCTGATTCTCGGCCCGGACGGTGGTCACCTCCGCCTCCCAGTTGGTGGCCAGCGTGCGCATCCTCTCCAGATCCGCCCGCGCCTGCCGCAGCGCCTCGTCCCGGTCCATGAGGGCCGTGCAAACCCGCTCGAGGGTGGAGGGGCGTGTCGTGGCCTGCCTCTCGCTCTCTTGGAGCTGGTCGCGTAAGGCCTCGGCACAGTACGACAGCCAGCTGTCCGGGATCCTCAAGGCGTCAGCAAGCGCGTCGAAGGCGTCGCACCGCTCCCGGAGCTGGCAGAGCTCGGCGCTCATCTGATCGAAGGCGCCGTATTTGTCGCGGGTGTGGTGCTCGAGCTCCTGCCGCCAACAGATCGAAACCAGTGAGCATCGTGCCACAAGGATCGGGCGTGAAGAAGAAGAAATCAAAGAAACTGGACGACGGCGCCTCACCTGGAAAACGCACCACGCAGGGCCGCCATGGATCCGCAGCGCCTCGTTCAACGCTCGGTTGAGCAGAGCGCCGTGGTCGCGGAGCTCCCCCCACAGCTCCTGCTCCTCCTGGGCGTCGGCGAAAGCGGGCAGACCGTCAACACGCCCCTCTCCCGGAGCGGAGCGGCCGGCGCGGGAAGAAGAGGCCTCGGCGTTGTGTCCTCGGCCTCTTGCCACCATGTGGCTGTCCCTCCGCCTCACAAGAGCCCCCTCCTGGGACTTGGAGGACGGCGTGGGGAAGCTCACCCACTGGTCCCACCCGGGCGGCGGGGAGTCGTCATCCGAAATCTCCACCACCACCGCCCGGGAGCCACCGGCGGGTGTAGGCCCCTGCTGCGCCTCCACCGACGCCTCCGCCCGCGCCTCCGTGGCCGCGAGCTCCCACCGCGGCGCCGCGGCCACCGCCTCCGCCGCGTCTGCGCAACCACGGGCGCCCCGGCCCTCCATGGCGCACGCCGCCGGCGGCGCCACCGCGACCGGCGCCGCCGGCCGCGCCTCCACCGCGATCGGCGCCCGCCGCTCCTCGACGGCCGCCGGCCGCGGGCGGCGGGCGGAACCACCGGCCGTGGCCTCGAGGCCTCGCCCGCACCCCTCGCGCGCGCTCGCCCGCTCCGGCCGCCGCGCTCGCCCCCGCCCGCGGCGCCCTCGACGAACGCCGCCGGGTGGGGATGGATGCTTCTGCCCTCAACACCTTGGCCGGTACGAGGGGAGGCACGGTTGGCACCACCCTGCGCAAGCACGGCAAGCACGAGCAAACTGTCAGGTCCCTGCCTATCAGACACGCAACCTCTCGAAAGGACAAGTCTCTCACCTCGAGGAGGAAAAGGCACGCTTCCTCTTCCTCGAGGTCCCGGCCGACGAAGCCGGCGCGGCCCGCGCGGTCGTCGCCGCGCCTCCGGCCATCTCCGCCACGCGCGCGGGCCCCACCCCGCGCGCGGGCGCATCCGCCGCGTGCACCTCCGGGCGCGCACCGGCGCCCGCGCGGCCCGCGCCGCCCCCGTTGTCGATTGCCCGGCGGCGGGCGCCTCCGCACCCGCCCTGTGCGATGCCGCCCCGCCGCCGGAGCTGGCTCCGGCGACGGGGGCGCAGGCTCCCACCTATCGGGGAGAACCTACCCCCCAACCTCTTCCTATTCTTCCTCCTCATCCAAGGACGAGTACTCCTCGGTCCCCGGTTAGGAGAGCCCCTGCTGCTCGCACAGCCGGTACTCCTCGTTCCTCCGCTCGCGATGCTCCCGATGTCGCGTCGCGCGCTCCTTCTTGCGTGCCGCCCACTCCCGCTCTCGCTGCTGCGCCGCGCGACCAAGCGCGCGAGAGCGGGGAGTGGGCGGGTTGGATTTTGCGGCGCTCAACTGCACCAGCTGCGAGCGAAGCATCGAAGTGCGTCAACAACCCGAGGTATCGGCAAAATCGAAACGGAACCAAGGATTCCACTCACCAGCTTTCCGGTGGGGAGCATCTCAAGATCCCACAGGGACCGGTCGTTGCGCACGGACTTGGGGTCGATGGTGCTCCGCGCCTGGGTAGCCGCGTACTACCGCAGGAGGGGGCCCTGCAGCATCCGCGACCTCGCCAGTGCGATGGGGTCCGCCATCTCGGTCATCTCGAAGATGCGGAGCGGCCTCTCCATCAGGGGGACGACCCGCCGGTGGTGGAGGAAGGCAAGGACGGCCCCCGCGGTCAGCCCGCGGCCCGCCAGATTCCTCAGTGCGGCCAGGAGCGAATCCAACCGATCCCGGTGCTGGGGCGGGGACACTCCGTGGTGCCAGGAGTCGGGCTTCTCCCGGAGCACCAGACCGGTGTAGGGGGGAGACCGGGCTCGTCGTTGCGAAGGTAGAACCACCCCCGCTCCCAGCCTGCATTGTTGGTCGTCATGGTGCAGGGGATGTAGTCGTCCTTGCGCTGACCCCGCAAGGCGAGCAACATGCCGCCGGCGCGCACCACGCGGCGGGTCCTCTGCTCCGACGTCGGCTGCGTGAACAGCTCCGCGCGAAAGAGGTGAACCCAGAGATCCCAATTCACCGGGATCCCTAGGTAGCCCTCGCAAACGCCCACGAACGTGGCCGCCTGCGAAATCGCGTTCGGCGCGAAGTTGTGAAGCTCCACGCCGTAGTGGTGGCAGAGCGCCCGCATGAAGCGGCTCGCCGGCGCCGTGAAGCCTCGCTCGTGGAAGCGGACGAAGCTAACCACGTAGCCGCTCGGGGGGGTTGGGCGCGTGGTCCCTTGCCGGCGGAACGATCCACTCGGCGGCCGGCCGTCCGTCCTCGTTCGCCGCCGCGCCGGCCGGCGGCCACCGGGGCCGGTTCAGCGGCGCCAGCCGCGTCACCGTCGAGCGCTCCCACGCGTACGGGTCGACGATGATGAGAGGCGGTTGGGGCGCCATGAGGGAAGACAAAGGGGCGAGGGACGAAGAAAAGGAAGGAGAAGAAGAGCTCCGAAAGCAGAAAGCTGCTTGGGCAAGAACGACTCGGGGGCTGGGGCGCAAGGAGCAAGGATGGCGAATGCTAAGGTAAAAAACCTCCATTTTCCCCACTCGTCGGATTTATAGGCCGCGGGCGTGTTCTCCGGAGCGTGCGCCCCGCGCGCATTAACTGCAGGAGGAGTGTCCTCTCGCTGACGGGCAGGCCCCACCACGACCCCGGCGGCCACGCAACCGCTCGCAAGCCATCATCACGGCGTAGAAATGGGAGGGCCGTGACAGGCGGTCACATCCGCCTGCCCACGCCGACCACTACGCGCGCGGCTGCAGCGCCTAAAAAGGCGCGCCCGCGGTGCGAAACCGCAGCCACGACTGCGAAGCATTAAATGGCCCGGTCCATTACTAAGTAAGGAAGACCCTCGAGCGGCGCGAGCCCCTGGCTCAGACAAAATTCGACCCTCAAAGGGTGCAAACATCGGCCGGTAACCTCGGGGCCCGTTTGAAGTAAAATAGGCACCACAGGTACCCTCGATGCACTACTCTACTGATCAGCGTTTCGAGGGCTGACACGGTCAGGGACCCTCGAAACCCGCAGATGCAAAGACGGGGGCACTGTGACGCCCCAGGTTTTTTATTACCGTCATTAACGCTAATGACCAGATCAGCCGGGTCAAACCAGTCAGACCTCGGTCAAACCTAGGTCAACCTGGGTCATCACCCGAAAACCTCGCCAACAAACTCTAATGAACCCCTTGTCCAAGCCTACACACACCCGTAGTCAACCCTTGGTCAAAGACACGGTCAAAACCCGCTTGACCGTTGACGTCAGCGAATGTCGTCCGGAACTTTTGCCGCGTTCTCCAAAATTCACCTAAACACTTCAAATTCTACCTTTATGAAAGTTGTCCATCTTGTTGAGGGACACAACTTTCATGTAGGTTGGCATTTCAGATTTTGGGTGGAAATTAGCGAAAAACTTGATCGAGTGACAGTACCCCCTGTTGTCCAGAACAGGCTGACATTCAATAGTGGCACGACGTTCCTACAAAATCCGTTGAGAAAAACACTATGTGACCTTTTTGAAAGTTGTAGAGGGTAGCTAGATCTACAACTTTCCTATTCATCGCTTGGTGCACTTCTATTCAACTTTTTGGAGATCTAAGCGTTCAAACTGGCGCACTGTAACACTTTGGGCCGGCCGGTGCCGCGCCACGGCGTCGCACGTCGCGCACGCCGGCGCGAGCGCCGCGCCCGCCTCGGAGTCGGGGCCCTCGCGCCGTTCCGAGGCCGTGCCGCCCGAGGTGGGGGAGCACTCCGAGGACCCCCGGATTCCGTGCCCCGCCACGTGGAGCCTTGGCCCTCGCCGCCCGTCGCGCTCTACGTTGCCCACCGGTCCGCCGCCGGCTCCCGACGCGCACCGGTCGAGGACACGCCGTACGGCGAGTTAAGGCGGGGGGGGGGGGGCACATGTGGTAGCCGGGCACGTACGAATGTCGACCATAAAGAGAAGCCGCCCGCTGCTCCTTCCTCGACGCACCAGCTTTCTCCCCACCCGCTGCTTCACGCCGCCGTTGGCCACCATGAGGGCTGCTCGGTGAGCGCGCCCTCCCTGTCCATCTGTCGCCATCCAACTGCCACCGCACCTCCCTAGTACCCCGAGGACGCCGCCCCTGCCGCGCATTGCCCCAATCCGACCCGGCTCGCCGGAAATTTTCTGCCGCCGCGGTGGCCGGCGCCGGCGCCGCCGAACCGCCCCCGCCGGCCCTCCCCACGCCCCCTCCAACCCATCAAAACGACTCCTAGGTGAGCCACGAGGCCTTCCCCCACCTCCTTTCCCCAACCCCGGCCGCCACCTCACCGGAATCCGGCGAGACCGCCGGCGGCCAAAACCCCGGGGACCCAATTGCGAAGTGCTCGTTCTTTTCAGGGACTTTTAGGGAACCCGAGGGCATACTTGTGAACCCTGAAAAAGAAATAGGGGCCTCGATGTTAAACCGTAACTTCAACAGTGATGTCTTTTCCCTGCTTCTTGTAAATTGCGTAGAAACTGACAGAAAATTTAGAAAAATGTGAAACCAATTTTGTTGAATCCATGGTGATTTATGCTACAACTTTGGTTATTCTTGCCTGAGCTAATTCCTTTTACTTTTTGCATGACAAATACAAATGTGAAAACCCTAGATCTGCAATATCTCAAAAACCATAAGTTTTTTGTAGCTAATTTTTTGATATGTTGTGTGTTAGGTCATGAATAGCTCCTATGACAAAAATGGCACAAAGTTATCATGTAAATCGTTTTATACAAATGTTTTCCTATTTCTGGCAGAACTGCATAAGTGATTTTTCATGTTAAATATATTCATGTTCTTGAGCCCAATTTGTGCACACTGTCTTGTAATACCAAAATACACATGTTGTGAATTAATCATGAATTTTGGATTAACAGAAATAATTATTCTTGATTTATGTATGTTTTTCCCTTGTAAATTAATAGACCAAGTTCAGTAGAGATTCCATGAGAACATGTTGGTTCTCTAAGCTTGTTTAGGACCAGAGAGCATGCGCAAGAAAGTTTGGATCATTTTGATGCTTAATTATTTTTATATGCATTTAAATTGAATCACTAGATAACCTTTGTTATTTTCCATAATATTTAATTTCCTGGCATCCAACACTTACATGTGGGTCCAATGGACCAGTATAGGTGCTAATAGGCTTAAGAAACACTCATTTAATTTTTGGTAATTTAATTGCCTAATGAAAAGCTTAAAAGCCCTTTTTCTATTAAAGAGAAATTAAATAAAAAAGAATCCCTAATTAAATCTTTTTCTTTTTTTACGTATTATCCAAAAGATAATTAATTCTAGTTGCTGATAAGAAATTAATTCAAGGAAACCTTTATTTCAATTATGCAATAAAAGAATAACACATGTACAACCAATAACCTTCCAAAAAAAAGGAGAAACACTTTCTAGATGCTTGTTATAGGTGTTTAGTGGTTAAGACATCCTTCCACTGAATGTTATGGATTAATCCTATGGATAAAGGTTATATAGGTCATTAAAGGCTTAATAAAGGGGAGAAACCACCCAACCCCCCATGTAACATGAGGGTGGCTGCAAATCATGTTAAAATGGTCAAATGTACCTACCCACTACTGTTGGTGAACTTGAATTAAATTATTTACATATATATGTACACAGTCACCATCAAAAAGAATAATTAATAAAGAGTTGCATATTGTTCCTTTATGGAAGAGTATGCTGAATGTATTCTTATCTAGGTGAATGTGCCCAACAAATACACCCCTTGATTGCCAATATGGTTTGTGAGTGATGAAAGTATAAACCGTCGAATAAATCTTGCATTGCATCTTCATGTAGATCTTTCCGCCAGTAGACGTACGCTCATGCCGGAAGGAGGAGACGAAGGTGCCAACAAGGAGCTGCCGAACGTGAACGTAGCTCGAGACCTGGACCCAAGTCCAGAAGGGCCCAAGGCCAACCTTGCCAGCGAAGGCAAGCCCCAGATCATTAACCCCGTCTTTTAAAATTATGCAATTATGGTTGCTGTGATTGTGCATTTACGTTTCAGGAATTGAATTGAAACCTTAGATGCATAATCCTTAGGTACCTATGCTCTATCACTAGTATGCTAGGTCGATAGCTGCTATGCTATAGGACCGATAGAAGTCGAGTGATGACCTCACTCGCGAGAATAGGTTCCTAGATAGGAATCATACTATATCCTTAAATGGATTGCTCACGTGGTAAGAGCATGGGATCTGGGCTCCGGTCCAGTGGCATGTGGGCTAAGCTTTTGAACGTACTAAACATTCGCCGGGAATGGGACCGGTAAGCCTAGTACCTTAATGAGGCGGCACGGGATCTTACTATTACTACTCTTGAGAAATCTCCTTACCGGCTAGCTACCGGAAAGGGTGGTGTATGGTGACTCCGGGTATCTCGTGGGGTATGCCGGATAGCCCGCACCGGGGGACCGTAAGATTCGATCCCAACCCGAAGACTTCCGGAAACGGCCGGGGAGTTGTCCTCGCGAGGGCGGCCCGACTGTGTGTTTGGGTCTACCTTGCAAGGTTCAAATCAATCGATTGTCGGCCTCTCACCGTTATCCGAGACTGCTTAATCAACTGGCCATGATATCCCATAATGATGGAACTTGAGAAATATGGTTGGATGAATTAATCGCTTGTCCAATTTTTGATTGAATTAGTTGGCACACTTAGAAATGGTAATCAACTAGAACTTGTGCTAAAAGGTTGAAAATAAGGATCCACTCTTAGTAGCTTCCCAGCAAAAGAAACTCCACCGGCCAAAAGCCTATCATGTCTAGAGGTTGGTGATGTAGCCATCACCCGACGGTTAAGTCTTGCTGAGTATTAGTATACTCAGCCTTGCTTTAAAACTGTTGTTGCAGATGTGATTGACCAGAAGGGTGACGACAAGTAAGGACATCACGGATGGCCTCCTGTGATGTTCACCGTTCCGCTAGTTTAAATTATTTCCGCTGTATTTTCGAACTCTGAACCTTTACTCCATGTCATGAACAATGGTTTGTAATAAAATGTTTAATTCATGTCGTGCTCTGGACTCGCCTTCGTGTGAGTTTTAATGCATGTGTCGATCCTATGTTCGATGTCCAAGTGATTTACCGGGCGTTAACCCGGCAACCAACGACAGGATGATACTTTACTATTGCTTAATGACCAAAGTGGATCGGTCTTAGGCGATAGTACGGTATTTTCCTGGGCGGGTTGTCACAGCTGGTATCAGAGCGACTGCATGCACCAGAGTTTAATTAACAATTCTAATCACATGATTTTTGAATAAAAATTTGCCAAGATTGTTTGATTTGCAAAACACGTTGGTCCGTTAAGGATAAACTAGACCGAGAGGCCCTAGAGGGAAATTTTTGGGTTCTTTCAGGTGGCTTATTAATCTATGGTTTATTTTGCTAACTTCCAGCACATTACTTTATGTCAGACTTACTTCCCTGCACAACCAAACTAGGAGCCACGTGTTTTATACGTGTGCTATTCCGCATCACGGGAATTGTGAGGGTTGATGGAGTGATCCATTCCACGGATCCCATCTTCACGTCTGTTTATGAGTTGTGTCCTGCCACGTGTTTCATACGTGAGCATTCCGCATGTCGCTCATGCGAGGCAAGGATATACTCCATTCAAACGGAGGATGTCCGAGGTTGGACGCTGTCCGTGCAGCGGCTTAACGCATGGATGCCGTTTCTATAGTGAACGGTAATGGATGTGGACGCTTTCATGAGTGCTGGCGTGAAAGGTTCGATGTGTTCTGTGATCTTCTGCAGGTACACTAACTCCGTTACGTAAGCTCGCTAAGCAAGCATCGACTAGATCTCGACTAGATATTATAAGGAGATACGCGTATGTGCCATGCCACCGGCGCTAACTCCGAATCTTGGCGGGATTGCCTTGTGAGGGCGATTAGGACGTCTTGCATCATGTTAAAACTCGTGAAAGAACCTAATCTGAACCCACGTTTGTTTCCGTGCTCTCTGAAGTAAAACAGTTCTGGCATGTTTTGTTCTGTTTAGCCTCTTTAGGCGTAGGTGTGTTGCCCTGCTTAAATTTAATAAAAGTATTGCTTAAATTGTTGTTCTTGTCCAAGAATCTTTCGTCTAGGTGACCTTAACCTAGGCCGTTTCAATTTAGTCCAGTTCCCCTCGTCAAAGTTCATGATCGTACCTTGGTCTGCCACAGGTTATGCTTGGTAGTCAACCCTGTCTTGACATCCCCCTAGAACCTTTGAACCTTGCTTGGTTCAACACCTTTCTAGTTCCTTAGCTCAACCTTGAGTACCCAACTTAAGTTTCATAACCTTGCTAAGTTGCTACGCCAATTGGGGAAGTGTTGGATTCTGGTTTGAGTAGGATGTTTGGTTTCCGATTGCCAGACCATGTATCATTGGTATGCCTGCTCGTTCGAGCTCGGCATACGATGGTATTTAAGCATGCATGGTTACCCCATACCTTGACCTTACCTGTATTCATGGATCGAGTTACCTTTGTACACTCGCACCCGCCTGATTCTCACTTTTGTCATTATGTACAGATGGACAACGCTGGCTCTACGTCGGCTGATGAGGAATCATGGACTCTCGTGAACTACCTCGGGGAGGGTGGTTTTCCTGCACTTTTGTGGGACACCCTAAGGGACTTTGGGTACACCACTTACCCAGAGTACTCGACACGTGAGGTCATGACCACCGGCCAACTCCTTCATTGTGAGGTGAAGGTGAAGATTTCTGTGTGCCCGACCAATCCTGCTTGGGATGAGTGGGAGTGTACGGCACACGGAAGAAACTTGTCCAACACGGTGCAGAAGGCTGCTCTCGAAGCACTCACAACTTTCTGTGGAAAGCACCCTGCCGAGATAGCCAACTCTGCAGCTAAAGTCATTTCGGTACCCGCTCGACACATTGCACCGGGTGGTGAACGAGAAACTATCCTCCCAGCCCAGAACAATTCGCACTATAGTCCTGACCTTGTCACCTCAGTCCGCTTCTCAGAAGATATGTATGACACCTATCTGCCAATGGTGGGAGAAAGCGTATTCTATAGACACCAAATCTATAGATACAAAGTTAAGGAAATAGAGTGTTCAGCTCAAGCGTTGAAGGAGGCCCGAGCAATGATCGCTACTCTCAAGAAGGAAAGACGCAAGGACAAGGCAAAGATACAAGAGTTAACCGAGATCATACATGAGCAGAATTTCTTGTTGCAGCATAACGATTAGTATATGCTTGAACTAGAAAATCAACTGGAAGCTCTAGCCGTTCCACCCCCAGAACCTGTCATTCCTGGACCAGCGCAAGAAGAAGAGGTTGAAGATATCCAGGGTGAATCTGGAATTGAATCTGGACCCGAGTCACCGTAGTCCTTCAGCAGGGAGGATCCCACCCTTGGAAGTTGGTCCATTGGGAATAAAGTTCTGAGTCGTAAGAATGCAGTGTTGTGAGGAATCCTAGTGTACCGCAACCGCTCTTGGTTAGTTTGCGATTAGTTGAACTAGGAGCTTTGTCATTGCAGCTAGTCTGCCTTGTAATCCTAAATGTTGTGGGTAATTCTGAAAACTCTCAATCGATGTACTGCCTTGATTAAACCTCCTTTTCCGCAATGATGTTCGTAAGGCATTAGTTATGCTAAGTTGTGATCAATCAAGTTCTGTGCTCCACCAATTTCGTGTCAATCACAGATCTAATCAATTCCTCAATCCTGAACTTGTTCTTTTCGGTCTTGCTCAAACCTTGTGATTTGAATTAAATGTGGCCTTGAGCATGCTCGGCATAGCATATGCATTTGGGAAGCATGGGTATAATAACGTGCATTCGCATGAAACTCCGTACCCCTACTCTACCTCTCTCGTTTGGTGATGTTGTTACCCCATAGTCTAAGGTGCCGCGACGGAACCTAGGGTATCGTGTGTGCTGCAGCCACCCGACTGCCACTAGGAGCGCGCTAGGTATCTTGGGTGTGAAATAGCAACTTTTCACACAAATCCTCTCTCTACTTTGATTGCCCTTGCAACCACTAACACATGTGGGTAATCGAGTCATTCCAATGTGCATCATGAGCACCATACCGCACTAGCATACGCATTGCATCAACTTTGAAAAGTATTGCACTTTCAAAATCAGGAATTGCCAAAACCCCAAATTGCGAAATAAGTCAAGGTGTGAGCAAGGCTATTCTGAAGTTTCCGCACAAAGCCGTTATCCGTACGAGAGAATGTGGGAGCTCCTTTATTAACCTTCCTTTTTCCTCGTAATGCTCGTTTGGAAAGTCCGATCGACTTGGTATCACGCCGGGAATCTCGACAATCTTGTAGCATCAATTCCTTTCTGCTAGCCCAGTGGAAACAGTAGAAGTAGAAACTTTTTCTTGAGCAGTCAAGGTTCTCGAATAGTCAACATGGAAAAGTCATCCATCGTGCATTCGTTCTTGGTCCGTGCTCTTAACCTTCAAATCCTCAGAATTGAACAAGGAAGTATGCCCAGGATCGATCGAAGCTTTATGCTACGCTCCTCAGTGTCGCTATCACAAGTATGAAGCGCAGTACACCGAGTTTTTCTCGTTTTGCTCCCCATTACGGTCGATTATTTAGACCGTTGAGCCCCCTCGTCATCAGGTCACGGTCATGCGTCACCATGACGTCGCTCTACCCTCGAGTTCCGCAACCGTATTCACGACGCCGTAATCGCGTGAGCTGACCTTGTCGAGCTCAGTGTTGTATACACCAGATAACCGACTGGATCAACTGACCGTTACAGCCTCACAGCGGTTATAAAATGGAACCGTTTAACCGGGACCATCGATACGAAAGCTCCATTTCCATAAGAACCCCGCAGTATCACTATTCTTGTTCTTCTTCCACCTACTTCGATCCTCTCGAGCAAACTGTTCTCCGTCTTCATTTCCGACGTCAAGAAGAAGCTCGGAGTAGACAGAAAGCAGAAATCAATCCAAGCTGCCACCTATGACTCCGTCTTCGGAAGAGCTCGAGTCGTTTCGCTGGACATTGTTAGGGATGTACCTCTGTATAGTAGGAGGATTATGCCTGCTATTAGCTGTGCATGTGCACATTCATCGTCCGCTTCCTCATGAACGGCGATGAGGTAGTAAGGAAAAGCACCTTGTACTTTTTGTTCCATCTGCATTCCCGATCATGGGATGTGTGTAAGACAAAGCTTTACCAGTTGATATTTCGGATGTCTGGTTTGCATTGCTTACCGTGAATGAGTCTCGTAGAATATGTTCGAATTATAGGCTTAGGGGTGAGATTCCGAGCATGTTCTAATTAGGGACTTAAATTTTCAGATGTTCCGACCGGTATGGAATAACCCCAATGATTTTGAAGCATCGGGTAGTGGTGATCTTACGCTACCGCCACCCACGATGTCGACCGAAGCTTTCGTAGCAGCGCATACCGCAGTGTTGTGCCAGCTCCTACAGGCACAACAACAAATGGCTCAACAACTACAACAAATGCCACCGATGCAACTGAAGCTTCAACCTTCCAAGCCCTGTTCACCTGAAGTACCTCCCCAGGGTGACATAAACGCCATTGTCGGTGCAACTCAACTATTAGAAGGGAAGAATTCTATGCTGAACCAGATGGTGTCTGACATCATCCAAGGATGTTATGGGAAACCATATCAGAATAATTTGGCAGTCTATCTCTTTCAGTCTTTATCTGCTTCTATGGTCGAACAAGCCCGTTTATTCAATCTGTTGGAGGAGTATGTTAATCAAGACCAACCCCAAGCCTCCGACTCAATATTACCACCTTCTCGACTACCAATGGATCTTAGGGCAGGAGAGAGGGCAAATAAAGGCAGTAAACGAGAACTCCCCGTGATATATGTAAGTGAGTGGGAGATTACCTGTACGGAGATTTGTCCACGTGAAGGCAAACGAAGCTGTAACCCTCACAAGACCACTCAACTCCCTGCTAATGAAACCCCTTCGCGAACTGCGAAGAGGGCAAAGAAAAAAGAGAGAAAGAGGCTCCGCCTTATCCAGGAAGCCCAGCAACCGATCTCCAAACCACAAGATCTTCCACCCCGGTTGTGCTACAATTGTAGACAGCCCGTGCATTTTGCAAATAAGTGCCCGAAACCCAGACAGCAGAAGCCCCAGCAGCAGAAGCAGAACCCCGGACCTGCTATCAACAACAACCGGCCAAGCCTTCAAGTGGAGCAAAGCCAACTGAATTTCGTAGGTAACACTTCTATTCAGAACCTTTTTCCTCACTCCCTTTTGTAATTTCGAATCTCGGGACGAGGTTCTTCTTAAGGGGGGTAGGCTGTGACGCCCCAGGTTTTAATTACCGTCATTAACGCTAATGACCGGATCAGCCGGGTCAAACCAGTCAGACCTCGGTCAAACCTAGGTCAACCTGGGTCATCACCCGAAAACCTCGCCAACAAACTCTAATGAACCCCTTGACCAAGCCTACACACACCCTAGTCAACCCTTGGTCAAAGACACGGTCAAAACCCGCTTGACCGTTGACGTCAGCGAATGTCGTCCGGAACTTTTGCCGCGTTCTCCAAAATTCACCTAAACACTTCAAATTCTACCTTTATGAAAGTTGTCCATCTTGTTGAGGGACACAACTTTCATGTAGGTTGGCATTTCAGATTTTGGGTGGAAATTAGCGAAAAACTTGATCGAGTGACAGTACCCCCTGTTGTCCAGAACAGGCTAACATTCAATAGTGGCACGACGTTCCTGCAAAATCCGTTGAGAAAAACACTATGTGGCCTTTTTGAAAGTTGTAGAGGGTAGCTAGATCTACAACTTTCCTATTCATCGCTTGGTGCACTTCTATTCAACTATTTGGAGATCTAAGCGTTCAAACTGGCGCACTGTAAAACTTTGGGCCGGCCGGTGCCGCGCCACGGCGTCGTGCGTCTCGCACGCCGGCGTGAGCGCCGCGCCCGCCTCGGAGTCGGGGCCCTCGCGCCGTTCCGAGGCCGCGCCGCCCGAGGTGGGGAGCACTCCGAGGACCCCCGGAATCCGTGCCCCGCCACGTGGAGCCCTCGGCCCTCGCCGCCCGTCGCGCTCTACGTTGCCCACCGGTCCGCCGCTGGCTCCCGACGCGCGCCGGTCGAGGACACGCCGTACGGCGAGTTAAGGCGGTGGGGCACATGTGGTAGCCGGGCGCGTACGCATGTCGACCATAAAGAGAAGCCGCCCGCTGCTCCTTCCTCGACACACCAGCTTTCTCCCCACCCGCTGCTTCACGCCGCCGGCGGCCACCATGAGGGCTGCTCGGTGAGCGTGCCCTCCCTGTCCATCTGTCGCCATCCAACTGCCACCGCACCTCCCTAGTACCCCGAGGACGCCGCCCCTGCCGCGCATTGCCCGAATCCGCCCCGGCTCGCCGGAAATTTTCCGCCGCCGCGGTGGCCGGCGCCGGCGCCGCCGAACCGCCCCGCCCGGGCCCTCCCACGCCCCCTCCAACCCATCAAAACGACTCCTAGGTGAGCCACGAGGCCTTCCCCCACCTCCTTTCCCCAACCCCGGCCGCCACCTCACCGGAATCCGGCGAGACCGCCGGCGGCCAAAACCCCAGGGACCAATTGCGAAGTGCTCGTTCTTTTCAGGGACTTTTAGGCAACCCGAGGGCATACTTGTGAACCCTGAAAAAGAAATAGGGGCCTCGATGTTAAACCGTAACTCCAACAGTGATGTCTTTTCCCTGCTTATTGTAAATTGCGTAGAAAATTACAGAAAATTCAGAAAAATGTGAAACCAATTTTGTTGAATCCATGGTGATTTATACTACAACTTTGGTTATTCTGGCCTGAGCTAATTCCTTTTACTGTTTGCATGAAAAATACAAATGTCAAAACCCTAGATCTGCAATATCTCAAAAACCATAAGTCTTTTGTAGCTAATGTTTGGATATGTTGTGTGTTAGGTCATGACTAGCTCCTATGCCAAAAATTGCGCAAAGTTATCATGTAAATCTTTTTATAAAAATGTTTTCCTATTTCTGGCAGAACTGCATAAGTGATTTTTCATGTTAAATATATTCATGTTCTTGAGCCCAATTTGTGCACACTGTCTTGTAATACCGAAATACACATCTTGTGAATTAATCATGAATTTTGAATTAACAGAAATAATTATTCTTGATTTATGTATGTTTTTCCCTTGTAAATTAATAAACCAAGTTCAGTAGAGATTCCATGTGAACATGTTGGTTCTCTAAGCTTGTTTAGGACCAGAAAGCATGCGCAGGAAAGTTTGGATCATTTTGATGCTTAATTACTTTTATATGCATTTAAATTGAATCACTAGATAACCTTTGTTATTTTCCATAATATTTAATCTCCTGGCATCCAACACTTACATGTGGGTCCAATTGACCAGTATAGGTGCTAATAGGCTTAAGAAACACTCATTTAATTTTTGGTAATTTAATTGCCTAATGAAAAGCTTAAAAGCCCTTTTTTTATTAAAGAGAAATTAAATAAAGAAGAATCCCTAATTAAATCTTTTTCTTTTTTTACGTATTATCCAAAAGATAATTAATTCTAGTTGCTGATAAGAAATTAATTCAAGGAAACCTTTATTTCAATTATGCAATAAAAGAATAACACATGTACAACCAATAGCCTTCCAAAAAAAAGGAGAAACACTTTCTAGATGCTTGTTATATGTGTTTAGTGGTTAAGACATCCTTCCACTGAATGTTATGGATTAATCCTATGGATAAAGGTTATATAGGTCATTAAAGGCTTAATAAAGGGGAGAAACCACCCAACCCCCCATGTAACATGAGTGTGGCTGCAAATCATGTTAAAATGGTTAAATGTACCTACCCACTACTGTTGGTGAACTTGAATTAAATTATTTACATATATATGTACACAGTCACCATCAAAAAGAATAATTAATAAAGAGTTGCATATTGTTCCTTTATGGAAGAGTATGCTGAATGTATTCTTATCTAGGTGAATGTGCCCAACAAATACACCCCTTGATTGCCAATATGGTTTGTGAGTGATGAAAGTATAAACCGTCGAATAAATCTTGCATTGCATCTTCATGTAGATCTTTCCGCCAGTAGACGTACGCTCGTGACGGAAGGAGGAGACGAAGGTGCCAACAAGGAGCTGCCGAACGTGAACGTAGCTCGAGACCTGGACCCAAGTCCAGAAGGGCCCAAGGCCAACCTTGCCAGCGAAGGCAAGCCCCAGATCATTAACCCCGTCTTTTAAAATTATGCAATTATGGTTGCTGTGATTGTGCATTTACGTTTCAGGAATTGAATTGAAACCTTAGATGCATAATCCTTAGGTACCTATGCTCTATCACTAGTATGCTAGGTCGATAGCTGCTATGCTACAGGACCGATAGAAGTTGAGTGATGACCTCACTCGCGAGAATAGGTTCCTAGATAGGAATCATACTATATCCTTAAATGGATTGCTCACGTGGTAAGAGCATGGGTTCTAGGCTCCAGTCCAGTGGTCATGTGGGCTAAGCTTTTGAACGTACTAAACATTCGCCGGGAATGGGACCGGTAAGCCTAGTACCTTAATGAGGCGGCACGGGATCTTACTATTACTACTCTTGAGAAATCTCCTTACCGGCTAGCTACCGGAAAGGGTGGTGTATGGTGACTCCGGGTATCTCGCGGGGTATGCCGGATAGCCTGCACCAGGGACTGTAAGATTCGATCCCAACCCGAAGACTTCTGGAAACGGCCTGGGGAGTTGTCCTCGCGAGGGCAGCCGACTGTGTGTTTGGGACTACCTTGCAAGGTTCAAATCAATCGATTGTCGGCCTGTCACCGTTATCCGAGACTGCTTAATCAACTGGCCATGATATCCCATAATGATGGAACTTGAGAAATATGGTTGGATGAATTAATCGCTTGTCCAATTTTTGATTGAATTAGTTGGCACACTTAGAAATGGTAATCAACTAGAACTTGTGCTAAAAGGTTGAAAGTAAGGATCCACTCTTAGTAGCTTCCCAGCAAAAGAAACTCTACCGGCCAAAAGCCTATCATGTCTAGAGGTTGGTGATGTAGCCATCACCCGACGGTTAAGTCTTGCTGAGTATTAGTATACTCAGCCTTGCTTTAAAACTGTTGTTGCAGATGTGATTGACCAGAAGGGTGACGACAAGTAAGGACATCACGGATGGCCTCCTGATATGTTCACCGTTCCGCTAGTTTAAATTATTTCCGCTGTATTTTCGAACTCTGAACCTTTACTCCATGTCATGAACAATGGTTTGTAATAAAATGTTTAATTCATGTCGTGCTCTGGACTCGCCTTCGTGTGAGTTTTAATGCATGTGTCGATCCTATGTTCGATGTCCAAGTGATTTACCGAGCGTTAACCCGGCAACCAACGACAGGATGATACTTTACTATTGCTTAATGACCAAAGTGGATCGGTCTTAGGCGATAGTACGGTATTTTCCTGGGCGGGTTGTCACAGGCACCTAGCTGCCACCCCGCACTACTCTACTAATCAGCGTTTCGAGGGTTGACACGATCAGGGACCCTCGAAACCCACAGATGCAAAGACGGGGGCACCTAGCTGCCACCCCGCACGGCCCTACTGATCAGAGGTTCGAAGCCTGACCCTCGACGGGTTCGAACAGGCGCCCCAGATCACCAGAGTCAGGGACGACGAGGGCACGCGCGTTCGAGCCGTTCCTCGAGCCCGCCGGCTCGAGGGTGCCCCACATGTCGTGTTTAAGAGCCAGCGAGGGCAGCTAGCCGGGGGGATCCCGCTGAGGGAGAGCTTCCGCGCCCTCGGTCCCTAGCGAATGGGACCGAGCCCCACCTAGCAAACCCACGCAAACGCTTTAATGGACGTGTCTCTGGACCGCGCAGCCTACCCTTATCAAACGGGGCATGGGCGTCCACTCGAACCACCCACTAACATCTCAACGAGGAATCCGCAATCCGCGACCCGATCGATGGGGGTTGCGAAAACGTCACCCTCCGTCCCGTGGAGGGATGGCGAGGGCGCGTTAAAATCAAGTCGTAGAGCTCTACCCGATCGCCTCGAACGGGCCCAGGCTCGGGGGCCCGACGCGTGGCTACACCTCCTGGATTGCATTGGCCGCGGATAGTGCCAGCTGCGCGTGTGTCACCGAAGCCGGCTGAAACATTGCCGACGCCGGTTGAGATATGTACCACGCCCTCTGACCAAATCTCGCGGTGAAACCCCTGCAGGAGCACTCACGCTCCTACAGGGCTTCGAGGGCTAGACCCGCGGGTCCGCTGACACGGCCCCACTGAAAGCATTCGCAAACCAGGGGCGAAGGACGTCCTATCAGTAGGCTCCAGCATCTGCGGGTGCCTGGCCGGCGAACCCGCAAATGCTCGGGGGCTACTGTCGGGGACAGCCCTGAGGGTCCCCTAAAACAACTGGGGAAATCCCGCTTAAAACGTGCTAAAAAATCGAAGCTAAATGCATCTTGCTTAAGCGCACACACGGGGCACGGCCCACGCCGCGGTGGCCCCCGCGGCCCACCAAGGCGGCCCACTCAAAGGTCCCCTCGAGCAGGCTCCGCCTCGCTTAAGGGTACACACCTCCCTCGAGCGGGCTCCGCCTCGCTCGAGGGTACACGCCTCCCTCGAGCGGGCTCCGCCTCGCTCGAGGGTACACGCCTCCCTCGAGCGGGCTCCGCCTCGCTCGAGGACGCTCCGCACGCGCACGACCGTTCCCGTACGCGGGTACGGGCATTTAATGCTCTGACAACGGCGGGGCGACGCCATCATGCGCCTGGGACTCACGCCCGGTCCTGTTGCACCAACTCCCTAGGGGGAACCCATCCCCGCCACTGTGGGGGACTGTGCGACGTGGCCGGTGTCAGCCCCGTGACGCCGCGCCGCCTACTCCCGTACGGCTAACGTGCCGAGCCCTCGAAGGGGGGCCGGCCACACCCTCGAAGTGCTTTCCCGTGACTTTGCAGGGCCAGGTCGTGACGCTAGGCCGGCGGGGCGCCATCTCTACCACTGTTAACTGCAGGCGGCCGCCCCCGCGCGTACAACCCCATGCCGGGCACTGTTGTAACAGCTTCGGCGCTGTGAGGCGTGCGAGAATGGGACGCCACCACGCTTGCCACTGTATCCCGTACGGATCGACGTCGGCAACCCCCTCGAGCCCGCCTGGGGACATCACGGCCAACCACTGCGCTCCTACCCTTGAAGCTACCACTGTTCGGGTACAAGATACGCCATGATGGCCAGATCGCGGCAAGGACCGTCAAGGCGGCCGCCTACTCTAAGGTGCGGCGCACCATACTTCCCCATGTAGCTGAATAGTGTGGCATGCTTGTAATTCGCCCTCTCCTTGGCCTATAAAAGGAAGGTGAACTCCCCCGCCGCAAGGGACAAGGGGACACAGCAGACAACAGACAACATACGGCACACCACGCATACACTCTCCCCAATTCTCCCACAACATCTTCAGCCACTTCACCAGGGACTTGGCGGCCACGCCTCCTCTCCCGCCTTGCTTGTAGCCGCCCCACTACAGGCCCCCCGGTGCTGAGCAATATAGTGCCCCGAGCACACCACTGCTGGACGTACGGCCCCCGGCCGGAACCAGGATAAACCTTGTGTCTTTGATTACTTAGCATCGACAATTGAAGGATAGACCTTGGCGCTCATTACTGGTTAGTGTCGGGACCACATTACGCACCGACACTATCCGGGAGAAGAGTTCGAGACCCTAGATCGCCAGATCTTGGTCGTCTCTACTGATGTGCCACCGCAAGATGGAGAAACAGACGAGCAACGACAAGAGTGTGAAAACACCAATGCTGCTATAGCCGTCCGGCGACAACAAGAGCTCGCTATTGCTGCCCCAAGTGCAGGCCAACCACCGGCTAATGCCGGTCAAGTCAACGCCAACATCGGGCCACAAGCACCTGCGGCACCAGCTGCCCCACGGCAGCGACGCCAAGATAATCTACCTCGTGCCAATAGACTGCGTGCGCGAGACCTCCTCAGGGACTTCGAGCGTGATGGACTCGAAGTTTACAATTCGCCGCAAACCAACTTGGGAGCCGCTCTTGCCGCTCTAAATCACCTCGAAGATTCTCCAATGGTCCAGCGTCTCCAAGCAAACATCCGCGTCACAACTGCCCAGATCAAAGAAAGAGGTCCGAGATACAGCAGATCTGCAGCAAGTTCCTACTCCAGAAGCAGATCGGAGCGTCCTCGCCAGCGACGTCGTAGCCAGGGTCCCCTCGACCCGGTGGCTGAAGAAGGTCGAGGCGAAAACGAAGTAGTACAGCCGGCCAATCCCGCTGCCAATGCTGTAGCCAACGCTCCAGCCAACCCTGCGGCTAATGCTCCAGCAAACGCCCCTACCAACGCTACTGGTAATGCCGCTAATAATGCAGCCAACACTGCCAACATCCAGGGGAACGCCGCCCCAAATCCAAGACACAATGTAGGAACTCAGCCTCCTCCGGTCCAGGCCAATTGTGCGGAAGGAAGTCAGCGCCACCGCATAAGAGATGAAGTCGAGATAGCTCTATGTGCTAACTACGACCGCGAGCATGGGGTCCCTGACGCCCTTGATGCCAACAACCCTATTCAAGCTACAAATCTCTGGATCATGCACGACCAGGAACTCCTACGACGTGCCCAGTACGATCAAGACAATGGTCCTCCCGATGACCTCTACGTCATCCCTACTGATCATGCTCCATCAGCAAGCCCGAGAGCAGTCAATAATTTCCTAGCCTTCTCATGACGTCTCCGAACGATCAGATACCCCAAGGACTTCAAGCCAGCAATTGAGAAGTACGACGGTCGCTCTGATCCAAGTGTATGGCTCAAGATGTACAACATCGCTGCTGTTGACAGTTAAATAACGTGTCAAGTTACGATCCGCAAGCGCACGGGTCGGTTGTAGCTTTTCCCTTAGAGTATTCCCCCAAGGTTAATCAATCCGTGGAACAAGTGGATTGCTATGCTCAACTAAGCACTAATGTTGTTGATTTAAAGCTCTTTATCAAATATGTGTAAGTAAGGAACTTAATCTAATTTAATCTAGGTTAAAGAAGACAAGTAGAGAGTGATGGAAAGGATATCTCAAGAACGTAGAACGCTTGTCCAAGGGATCTAGGATCACTTGAAGATGTAACCACCTAGCAAATTACAACCCAATCTAATCTATCAAAGGTAAAAGTGCACAGAGTCCAACCCCTTCCCTCTCGCATACTAGTCACTACACGAGGGTAATCCGTGATCGAACACCAAGTGCACAAGACGTTCATGTGTTCTAGGCATGCATGATCAAAGGTGTGAACCAAGTTCATTATGTTTTCCCTCCCGCGCACTGTCACTACACGACGGTAATCGCACAAAACAAAAGGAACACGATAGCGAAGCTACGAGCGATGCATCCCCAAAGAAAGCCGACCGAACAATATGATTTAAGCACCATCAACATGAACGTGAATATGATAGCAAAAGATTCAAAACATAGGTTCAGTGGTTACAACTCAAGATCTCCGTTCAACTCCTAGGACAAACAAGGACTTTACCCCATGATGTTACCCATTGTAGCACTGATCATGGTGTAGAATCCCCCGAAGTAGATGAAGGCCACGAGTGCTCCCTTCGCGATCCAATCTGCTTCTCGTTCTCGTTCTTGTGGCGGCAGATGACGAATGAATTTTCGCGTGGCTCTCGGCCAGGGGGCTATAAATAGCACGGGAGGCAACTAGGTCAAAGGGGGCATCTAACCGGGCCCGGAATGGGCTGGGCCAGTCAGCGCAGGTCGGCTGGCCCAAGCCCGTTTCGGCCCGGTTCAGCCCCAGTTTACTCCCCGGTTGCTTCTCACGCGATTCCCTACTTGTGTGCACTCCTTTGACGTCATTTCCTTCATAGTTAAGGCTTGAATCTTGCTATCCAAGCTTCGCTATTTTCTGGTTGAGTACCTGAAGATTTGCATGTTGACGCTTCAGTCCTCGAGTCATTTGGAGTCATGTTCATCGCATGTCTTGACTCTTGTCGGGCTTCATGATCTTCTTCTGTAGTGCTTGACGAACTTATCCCGAAAGTCTCCTCTTTAGCGTAGATTTCCTGTGTAAACAATAAACTCCAAAATCGACACGCAAGATTGAACTTGTTATATACGGGGGGTTAGTTCCAGTGGTTAGAATAATAAATCAATGCTAACATTAAAGGTAAACTCATGGCTAGGTTGACGGAAATTCACCGTTAACAGCTGTACACGCCTCTAGAGGCAATGAAGACCACATGGCGGGATACTTCCCCCATGTGATGGGCAAGGCACCACTCCTGTGGCTCGACAATCTCCCAGCAGAGTGCATCATCTCCTAGGAACTCTGTCTCATCTCTTTACGACCAACTACTAGGCAACCTACAATCATCCTGGCAATACTCACCACCTCGCCAGAGTGCAGATGAGAAGTGATGAAACTCTCAGTGAGTACACCAACCGCTACTTCGAGAACCGCAACACCCTTGCAGGTGTCAAAGACGACGACATCATCGCATACTACAAAAAGGGAATCACCAACATTAAGTTGTTTGAGAAGATCCACGAAGCTGACGAAAAAACCATTGGCAACCTCATGGCCTACGTTGACAAACTAGTCGACACGCAAGACGCGGTAATGCATGACTTCAATGGAGAAGACCATGACGATAGAGGCACCAGGTCGCGCAAGCGATATGGCGAGGCCTATGTAGCAGATCCACCAAGACCTTCCACCTTCCTCGAAGGTGACTTCAATGTGGTCATGTGTTGACGGTGAAATTCCGTCAACCTAGCCATGAGTTTACCTTCGGTGTTCGCATGAGTTTTATACCTTATCCATTGGTAATAACCCCCGTGGTATAACAAGTTCACTTGTGCATGTCGGTTTTGGAGTTTAGTGCTTATGCAGGGTTTTAGCGTTGAAAGCAAGACTTCCGGGATAAGTTCATTAATCACCTCATGACAAGACCTTTAAGCCCAGTAGAAGTCAAGCAATGAAGTGAACACGACTCCAAGAAGCCCAAGGACCCAACCCGAGAAGATGGAAAACTCCGAGGACCTAGCCAGAAAAGTGCCGAATCTTGCAAGACAAGGAGCTTCGTCCAATTCGGAGAGAAACTCACGACAAGGGCCCACATGCTGAAGGGGGGAGGATCTAGAAGACTTGGGAAGCAACGTCGGGCGAAGGAGGCCGCGAACTGGGCCGAAGTGGGCCCAGGCCGGTTGGCCCAAGCCGGCCGGCCCAGCCCATTTCGAGGCCTAGTCGCCCCCCTTTGACCTAGATGCATCTCGAGCTATTTATAGCCCCCTGACCGAGAGCCACGAATCAACCAATTCGTCATCCGCCGCCGAGGAGCAGAGAAGCTTGAGGGACACCATCTCGGAGATGAGGGTCGTGCTAGTTGTCTAGAGTCTCCCTAGCCGACGTGGGAACCTTGCATGGAAGACCACGTCGGAGCTCCGGAGCAAGGATCAAGATTGAGGTAGGATCCCGGTGGTGATCTTGTTCATGTATCATTCATGGTTAAGTTTTTATAGTGAATCCGATTTCTAGCGATCAAGTGCCTTCTCGATGATTTTGTTTTCTTCTTGGTTTTGCTTTTTCCCCAATCTATACTTAAGATAAATTGCTTAGGGTGCTCTTGTAGCCGCGGTGGATAGAGGTGCATACCGGACCGACCAAGTGATTTCAACTTGTTCTTATCGAACTCGCCCTAGACTACCCGCGTGAATAGGAATACGTTGTGACAGAACGGGGGTTCCGAAAGGCGGACGTTTTCAGAATCGGACCGGAGGCCACGGTTTAAAGATGCTTTTAATGAGATTCGCTTTTCTATCTTCATATATCTTGTTTGGAGCTACAACATAAGCATGATCTAGACTCTCTAGATCGATTATCTCTTGCTTTCTCTTGCTACCTCTTTAGTAGATTAGATTAGATTAGTTTTCTTTATGAGTTAGTAGATTAGATGCAATTTGGTTCTTCATTAGATAGCTTTCCTTGCTTTACTAGATTGAATCCTTGCGTTGCACATTGTTCCACGGATTCGATACCTTGGGTTCACCACTCGAGGGAAGAAGGGTCCCTTGACTACGACGGGAGACTTGTCCGCTTGCAAGTCTAAACGAACTTTGATACAACTATTAACCGTCAACATCATGGACGACCAATGTCAGTTCCACCGTGACGCCAAGCACACCATGAGGGAGTGCAAGCAGTTGAAGCGTGCCCTTGGAGTCCCATCTACCCCCAAGAAGACCAGAAGCAACGGCAACGACGACCGCAATAGTGGCCAACGCTTTGACAATCGTAACCATTGACTTGATCGACGAGATTACCGTGACCGCAGGACCTATCCTCGCAATGACGATAGGGATCTACGTGATTATCGCCGCGATGACAGACGCGACGACTACCGTCGCGATGACCACAACGACAGGCGCAACGACCACAGAAGTGAACGTTGTGATGATCGCCATAATGGCCATCATAACGACCAATGAGACGACCGACGTGATGATCGACGTCGCCAGGACGACCACAGTCCCCGCGACAACAACCGGAAGGAGCGGACTCCACCACCACCACTCAAAGGGGGCAACCCCAATGGTGCATTCCAGAAGGCCAACCGCGAGATCAACTTCATCGTTGGAGGTCGCCTAGCGATCAAAAGCAACTGACAGACTCGATCAAACGCCAGGGAGATCGGGCACGTCAACACCGAAAACCCACGACCTCAGCGGTGGTCTGAATTCCCAATCACTTTCTCCATGAAAGATCACTGGGTCCACATCCCTGATCCCGGATCCTATCCGTTGGTCGTTAACCCCATAGTCAACGGGTCCTGGTTGCCTAAGACCCTCATCGACGGAGGCAGTAGCCTAAACATCATCTTCATAGAAACGCTGCGCAAGATGGAGTTCGACTTCAACAAGATGACTGCTTGTGACGAACCCTTCTACGGGGTTGTGCCCGGAAAGGCTGCGTACCCCATAGGTCATGTATGCCTTCCGGTCACCTTTGGCACAGAGGAGAACGTCCGTACGGAATACCTGACGTTCGAGGTCGCGGACTTCCGCTCTTCATACCAAGCTATCTTCGGATGACCCATGCTTGCCAAGTTCGTGGCCATACCCCACCACACCTACCTCATCATGAAGATGCCAGTGCCAAACGGAATCCTTTCCGTCCTCAGAGACATCATGGTCTCTTACAATTGTGAAAGTGCCACTGTCGAGATCTCCAAGGATTCAGTGATCAAAGCCGCAGCAACGATCATGGTCGTCCAGGCAGCCAAGATCGACCAGACTACTCTGCAGGTACCATAGCAGAAACGTACAACTACGGCTTTGGACCCGAGTCCAGCTGTCAAGAAGGTTTGCCTCGGCCTGCCCGACGCATCCAAGGAAGTCGTCATCAGGGCTGACCTCGACCCCAAATAGGAACTCGCGCTCACTAGCTTCCTCAGGGACAATGCTGACATCTTCGCATGGAGTCCATCCGACATGCCCGGTGTCCCCAGGGAGCTAGCTGAGCACAGACTCGAAGTTAACAAGCTCCGGCGATTTGCAAAAGATAGGAAACAAGCTATAGAAGTAGAAGTCTGTAAGCTCTTTGTTGCAGGTTTTATTAGAGAATGTCAACACCCGGTTTGGCTCGCAAACCCGGTTCTTGTACCAAAGAAAACTGGTGGATTAAGGATGTGTATCGATTACACGGACCTTAACAAGCACTGCCTGAAGGATCTATTTCCTCTTCCTCGTATTGACCAGGTTGTGGACTCCACGACTGGTAGCGTCCTACTTTGTTTCCTCGACTGCTACTCAGGGTATCACCAGATAGCCCTGCATCCCGATGACGAAGATAAAACAACGTTCATAACGCCTCACGACATCTATTGCTACAAGGTCATGACCTTTGGCCTGAAAAACGCTGGAGCAACATACCAGAAGGCGATCCAGGAGTGTTTGAAGTCCCAAATCGGGAAGAACGTCGAGGCTTATGTAGACAACGTGGTCGTCAAGACCACAGTAGAAGACAACCTCATCGTCGACCTCACCGAAACCTTCGCCAATCTGCGAGAGTTCCAGTGGAAGCTCAACCCAACAAAGTGTGTCTTCGGTATCCCCTCCGGACTGCTCCTGGGCTTCATGGTCGGGCACCGAGGCATTGAAGCCAACCCCGGGAAGGTCGGCGCCATACACAAGATGGCCAAGCTATCCAACAAGAAAGACGTCATGAAGCTCACCGACATGATGGCGGCTCTAGGTTGTTTTATCAGCAAGCTCGGTGAAAAAGGCCTACCCTTCTTCAAGCTATTGAAGAAGGTCGACAAGTTTGTATGGGACGACGAAGCCCAAAAAGCGTTCGAGGCTCTCAAAAAGTCCATAACGACACCACCAGTCATGACACCGTGAAGGACCGATACGGCGAACCAGAGAGGGGGGGGAGTGAATGGGAGCCGATAAAAATTCTTCTCGAAGGAGATGGAAACTCCAACAAGATGAACACGGCTTCCAACACACGTCTCCGACTCACTACCCAAGTTGGCCAAGCCCACGTAGCCACTGGAGTGCCACTGGACCTAGGAACCAACACACAACCTTCCGACCCGAGAACACAGGGGAACACCAAACCTCGAGTCCACTGACCAACACCGGTCAGACCGGTGAGCATCACCGGTCAGACCGGTCCCTGCTGGTGAAACTGAGCAACTTCCACAAAGTGGATCTACACCGGTCAGACCGGTGCAACACATCGGTCAGACCGGTCCAAGCCTGAGAGCCCCCAAATCACCAAATAGGCCAACCGACCTCCAAACTGACCCAAACTCGAAACAACTCCAACACAGGAGAACAGCAAACACACCCAGACGTTCACCTGAGCAAAAACCCATCGAGGGTTGCACTGGTCAGACCGGTCAAGAGCACCGGTCAGACCGGTGTAGCCTGGGAAGCTCGGGATGAACAACACCCGCGGGTCAACTCCCCCAAATCCAAACCTCGATCTCCCGAATCGCTCCACGGACTTGAACAAGACTTTGGGGATATTAGGAACACCTCAGGAGGAGTCCATAGCCAAGTTTAATCCCACCAAAACTCATCCAAAATTGAGGAATCGAAGAAATCCCGCCAGAAACACCTCTAACCCTAGAACTCAGAAAACCCCAAAATTGAGCCCCTTTACTCACGGATTTGGGAGGGGAATCACAGCCCAAAGAACCACGAAGAGTTCCCACAAATTTCCCCCATCAAATACCCAAGAGCAAGGTCCCGAAAACATCCCAAAGAAATCACCAAAAGAGGGCTCCGAAAATCACCACCAAGAACAACCGGGAACAACACATCCAAACCTTGACGAACCACGCCGAATCATCTATACATGCAACAAAGGTTCTTACATGGTCTAGCTTGCCGCCCGATCATCCAACCCTCTCACAAGATCTCACCATGAAGCTCTCGAGCTAGTCCTATGGAAATCCTAAGAAAATAGGAATGGAAAATAGGAAAGCAAATGAACTAGGGTTCCAAGGCTTGGCTGCCATCCTCTCGCCTCTTGGGTTATATGGAGCCAAAAGAAAGTCTAAAATACCCTTTCCTAATAACTAGGGATACAAGACCCTCAAGGGCGGTTTTGGAAGACTTGAAGCTTTCTCCATCGGACGGATGCTCGGCGACCGCAACCTGCTTAGCCTCGACGCAAGCCTTGCAATCCAGACGCGTGTCCTCCGCTTCGAAGATTCCGGACTGCGTGTCGCACACCGGTCAGACCGGTGCTCCTCACCGGTCAGACCCACCGGTCAGACCGGTCTGGCACTACTGCAGCACCGTCTTCGGTTCTTCGGTCTTGGCTTGTGGATCAACCAAGGAACCCAGTGGTTTTCTGGTGAACCACAGGAAACCTCGCAAACTCGGTGTAGCCTCCGCCAATCGCCACTCATGACTCGGCTCCCACGTAGTCCCGGCTTGACCTTGGTTTTTGGCTCAACCAAGAAACCGTCCACAACTTCATCTTGCTGTTCATGCCACCATGCGGCCCGCACTTGACCCCGCTGGCCACCGGGTCCCTCGAACGAAGCCTACTTGTCTTCTCCACACCTGGAGGCCTCATCGACGATGACCTTTCGCACTTGTTCTTCACCTGCACCATCACCAGTCAAGCCGCAACCTGCACCTGCAATACTTATGTCACACCCGGTTTCCAAAACAAACCAAGTGCTACCTATATGTATGCCAGGATCTAGTTCCATACATATAGTGACATCATTAGTGAATAACAGAAACAATATCACGTAAAGAAAAAAGAGATTATCAAAGATTTACAGCAGAATCCTGGGAAGGAAAGGCTCCAAACTTCACAGGCAATAGACTGGGGGTTGCGTACGCCTAGCACCATCTTCTGGACTTCATACACCTTCTTCTTCTGAACAGCGGTTTAGCAAGGATGAGTACACTTATGGTTGGTACTCAGCAAGGCCACAGAAATAACCGGAAAGCAATTTTAAATCCATCTTTAAGTTCATTACTCATGTGAGGGTCCAGGCCGCTCTTGACCGTGAGCACGACTGTTATAACAGTTTTACACTCTGCAGAGGTTGTACACTTTCACCACAAGTCGCGTAAAAGTTCCGAAGAACTTTGAACCCAACCATGCTGTGCAAAAGTAGGCACAATACCACACTTCCGAGGTGTGGTTGCATAGGGATGCTACGAGGCCTTTACAAAGAGTCCTCCTATGTGTATTAGTCCATAGTAGCACGTCCTAGAGGCTATCTTTCGTACCCTCCTCCTACCCTCGGACCAAGTTAGCCTAGAAGAGCACTTCCGTTCCAAAACCTGTCCAGAGTAGAAGAGTCATAAAAGCATTCCTCCGTACCCCAAGCTACTAAGGCTAATAGCCACACAAGACTTCCCTAATTAATTGGCCAAGACAGAGCCATATGTCTTGTGGTTGTACTGTTTTCCTGGGTGGTTCTCCATGTTCCGATTAATTTACAGTGTTCTTGTATTAAAGCATAGGTAGAAGGATGGTTAGGGTCACTTGCCTTTCTCCAACGAAAAGCTACTCTTATGTTCCTCCGCTCTTGCTCTCTTGAAACTCTTAAACTTCAGGACTTCCGATCAACAGCTCGATCTTCTACTCGAAGCAAACATCGGGTACAAACATGCAAAAGCAACAAGCACAACTAAGAACAATACACCAAACAAGAAAAAGGCTTAGAAAGAGGACGGGGTTTGGTTCTAGGAACGCAAACGCAAGAAACGCTGAGAACGGAACTATCATTGAAAAAGCACATCTATCGATAAATTTAGATTATAACATGCAAGGCTATATGCTTGATATATTTTAATTGAATAAAATTGTGTTCATAGGTTACTTCATGGAAATAACCTATTTATAATTAATCAAGCTATATTTAGATATTAAAGAACGATGTAGAACTTAGGACAATTTTATTTATAATTATTCAAGTATGATTTATGCAAATTAAACATTTTATTTTAGAAGAAGCATGCAGAGCATCTAAGCGTGCAACTTTATATTTGTAGTTGAACTAAGCAAATTATAATTAAAAAAACACATATACATTCATATTAGTCAAATTAATATTTATTAAGAAAACTCGTGATAACCTAAGTAGCTTTTATTTAGAAAGCAAATTGAATAAATATTAATCAATTTAATATTTATATTATGAAAAATCGAAAGGTATCTCTAATTACATTTTATTTAGAAAACATTATTAAATAATATTAGTCAATTTATCATTATCTATGAAAATCGTTATATAGACCCTAATCAAATGTTATTAAGAAAAGGCATTCTCATAGGCATTAATCAAATTAATTTAGGATAAATTCATAAAACACATTTTATGTTGAACATCATGTCTAGCGCGTATTTTATTGTGAGACGGGACTAACGCAACAAGAACGACCTTAAACGAAGCCAAAACATGGGATCTATGGATTAAACAAGGATTAGGTATTTAATCATGATTAAGTGCAAATGTGAAGGGCTATCAAAGAAGATCCCTGAGACACTGGAGATAACAGATAGATTGAAATAAAAGAAAAGAGATAGGCTATATTGCTGAAAAACATGTCCTGAAATTTATTGGAATTGTATTTGTGAAAGGACAAGTATATGACATAAGCACTATGTAATGGTGACATCATGAAAGTGTATGTGTATTGATTGCTTGTTTCCTAGTCATGTGTATTTGACTATGGCAAACATATGCAAAACTTGAATTGAACAGGATGCTAGTTCGTGGAATCGTGGTTATTACTAGCATGTGTGGATTGTTGTGCCACTGTACTGATAAACAGAGGGAAAACATGCATGTCATCACCGCATGCAACACCTCGGCTTGCATCCCGTTGCTATGCATGCGGCGCTAGTAGTTTCGTCAAGCACTAACAAACGAAAACGAGAGACAACGGTCGATGATCGAGAATGATTCTAATTACCAGAGCATGCTATGGCACTGAGGTAGAAGAGACGCGCCGCACAGCAGGGTGATGAAGACGAGACCAGGGTGCAATTTTTATCGAGCTGGACGACGACGGTCAGGTGCTAGGCCATCAGGGGAAACTTTGGTGTACCAGTGGCAGATCACGATGGCCATGCACGAGCATCTCGGTTGCATGAAGAACACCTAGCAACGGATCAACGCCTGGCGATGCTTCGGTATGAACTATGGTCAGGTGATAACTGATGATACGATGGCACCTCTCATCTGTAGTAGAGATAGACAAGCTTGACTAAGACACTGATCGGAAGAAAGAAAGGAGGACAAGGAGACCGTGTGGAGGTGCTCACCAGCGGGAAAGGTCGTCAGAGGTGGCCGGATTCAGAGGCTGTCGGATTTGATGGAGACGGCAGACGGCGGTTCCGGCTCTGCGGCGGCACTCCGGCGATGGAGGGATGACAGGCACCAACGGCGGGTCTTCGGCTTAGCGAAGAGGTGCTCCAGGTGACGTTGGCTTGCTCCCAGGTGGTTTGGATCATGATGCTTGTGGTGGTGTCATCTTGTTCTGGCGGCAACAGACGACGGGATGGCCAGAAACGGCAAGAGCGATGGACGACAGCAGCCGGCTCGGGTGTGTGTGGCAGCCGGTATTCCGGCGATGAGTGGTCGACGGCGAGCAGTGGCGAACATGCGGCTCAACATCGTGGTTGAGAAGGTGTTCTGGCAGATCAGAGATGGCGGCGAGACAGGGAAACATGGGAGGGAGGCGAGGGGATCGCAGGACATAGGGGCTCTACCTCGATCTTTATAGGCCAGAGGGAAGCGGAGGCGGTTCTAGTGGCAGGGAGAAGGCATGCAACAGCCGATCATTGGAGGCAATTAAAGCCATAGTGAAAGCGGCTGTTACTAGAGGAATGAGGAAAAACGCAGGGGCGGTTGTCAATGCTTCAACGAGTATTGAAGAGCGGAAGGCGCGGGAGATCAAGAGGTGAGGACAGGCAGGCGGACGTGCGCATGAACGCGGGCGGCCCGAGCGAGATCGCTGCATGGCACGGTGTGGCGTTGACGGGCATGCGGTGTGGGCGTGGGTGCAGGATGGACTCGAGAGCGCGAGTCCGGGAAGGTCCGGTACACTGGAGCCGAGCAGGCAGGACAGGGGGCCAATACGCGGGTGCAGCGCAACCCGAAGGCAAAGAATGGCAGTGACGCGACACATGTGGGGGAAGGCGGACAGATGCGCGGGAGGGCGAGCTAGCGCAGGGTGCTGTGCATGGGAGCCAAGCGGCACATGGGCACGGGGAAGTAGGCGCGACAACTGAGCGGCGCGACACAGTGCACGAGTGAGCGCACAGGCACATAAGAGTGTGGAGCATTAGCCAGAGGTGAGAGAGGGCATGGCGTACAATGTTCGCATGTCGATGAAGATGAAGCAACACAGCTAGGTGCATGGAGCTGACAGGCTCGGACAAGAGCGAGTATGTGTGCGAGGGAGTCGGGCAGATGAGGTGTCACACGACTCAGTCCGAGTCGGTTGTGTGTGCGAGACAAGGAAGGCTTGACGCAGGCGGCGAGATAGAGGGGAAAGGTGAGCTTGTGGGTTAGATGGCCGGCAAACGTCATGTGAAGGCGAGCGAGCGCAAGGCCAGGGTGGCCAAGCGACGTGGGCACGAGCATGCATGGACGACATATGGAAGCTGGGTGGAGCGCAGGAAGCCAAGCGGTGCAAGGGCACGGGAATGCAGGCACGTAGCTCGGTTGTGAAGCTAACACGGGGGAGCTGAGCATGTGCGGTGCTAGCGCAGAACGGACTGCAGACATGCTGAGTGGCACGGGAGGTGAGCGGGTATGGCGGCTAGGGAGATACGGATAGCATACAGGAGCTAAGCGTCTCGAGCGCGGATGAGCACCGGTGCAGCGCACGAGTGGGTAGAGCTGAGCCAGGCGTGCGACACAAGGTAGATGGTCAAAGACACACAGACACGAGGGCCAAACAGGCGGCGCATTGTGCAGGTGCACGAGGGTTCACGGCTCAGGTGCGAAGCACAACGCATGAATCTCGGTGGGTGTAGGAGCACGAGTGCGACACGGTGTCGATTGGAGGCGGAGGATGGAACTGATGGGTGGGCCCGACTGTTAGCGACTATGGAAGAGATGGAGAGGTAAGGGAGATGGACCATAGGAAGCCGGCGGAGGAAAAGGTGCCGAGCAACCTGAGCTGCTGCAATGCTGGGTCGCGGAAGCGACCGAGAAAAAGAAAAGAGAAAGATGGGCTAGAAAAGATCGACTCAGCTAGATTCAATAGGGAAAGATATTTAGGGAAGCTAGACTAGATAAAGAGAGAGGACGAGATTGTGATTAGATCTTTTTGAAAGATTTTCTAAACACAACAAAACAAAATCAAAAGCAACCGAAAGATAGACAACACTCAAAGAAGCATTTTATTTATTTTAGAAAAATAACCAATCTTCTTCACTAAATTTCCTGTAAAGAAAATAAATGTTCGGCAAATTTATAAAATTATGAGAAATCGTTATTTTTATTATTCTTCCTATTAACATCCTGAAATCCAGAAATTTTAGGGTGTTACAACTTAGCCAAGAATCAGTCCACACAACGTTGTCAATCACTCATCACACAAGGAAGCGACCATCCACCGGTCCTCGAACCAAACATGGTCCTCAATCTCCCCCTTTATGAGTGCATTGACAACACCCACATGAAAGTTACAAGAGAGAAAAGAAAAAGAAAAGAAACGAACAAAAAGAAACTCCAACAAGCGATCGAAAGCCAAACAAAGGCAAAGAGCAAGATCACTTGAAGAAGACAAGTCTTGGACCCCTTAGGCAAGGGTAACGACTCGACACATCCGAGACAAAAACAAAGCTCAAGCAAAGAGCACAAACCACCGAAACAAAGCTCGAAAAACCACAGAGAGCTCCCCCTGCACACATGCAAGCTCCCCCTGAACCAATGCAACTGCCCCTGGATGAATGCATGCAAACCACTTGAAAACAGGGCAGCTGCAACAACTTCAGCTCACACCGGTCAGACCGGTCACCACCACCGGTCTGACCGGTACCCAACATGTGCACAGGACTAGCACTCACACCGGTTAGACCGGTGACCGCGACCGGCCGTACCGGTGCACACAAGAGCCCGTAAAATGGCTCGAAACCACTCGAAAACCTTCTAAATGCATCCAGCAAGCCATTTCAAGCTCAAACTTCTCCCCCTTGTTGGCAATGCATGAATCAAGCCAAAAATGCAAAACTTTCAACCTAGAGCTTCTCAAATAGATAAAATTCAACAAAGAATGCTACACATGTCCAAATGAGCAAGTTAGATACTCTATAGCTTCGTATCGACATCAACTACAAGATCACCAAGTTTCACAACCATTGGACGAAGCTAAGATGGATTTGGGCAATTTTGCGAAAAACTCACCTCTCATGAGCAAAGTCCTAAACATGATCAAAGCATATCAAAATGGCAAAGCCACACAAACTTCATGCTAGGACAGCCATTCTAATTATAAGACCATCACAAACACCCACAAGCACCTCATGTCATGTCAAAGCCACCGAGCCATGTGCCTACTTCTATGTATGAGACTTCTCAATGGTAGGCATCATGCAACGGTTTAGCACCCAAAGCAAATTAAATTTAGCACATATGACATGGGAGCACTTTTTCCAAGCATTTTACATTTCATTTTCAGATTCATAATTGGTACATGAAATGTCTTTGCGACAAAAAGGAACTTATGCCCCTCCACAAGAAAAAGCAAGAGGGCTAAACATTCATGATGGCAAATGATCCTTTGGCCCCATATGATCAATAAGCTAGCTATCCAACCACAAATTAAGCATAGCAAAGCCACTAAAACATGTCAAGATCATGTAAAGGCATTTACACATGAGAGAGCATATATGTGACATTTTTCAAAAACATAGCCATCACCCATGGATTATTCATCAAGATCATCAAGAGCTAAGCCAAACTAACCATAGCATACCAAACAAGCTCACAAAGACAAATATAGCATTCCATGGTGAACAATGTATATATGAGAAGCTTTTCCTATCCAATGCATATGATACAAAATGCATGCAATCTAAGATACAAGGATGCCTATACATCATGTTACATATGTGTCGGTGCGGAATATGGTCCCGACACTAACCAGTAGATAACGCCTAGGTCTATCCCTCGATGGTCGATGCTAAGCAACAAATGACACAAGGATTTATCCTGGTTCCGGCCGAGGGGGCCGTACGTCCAGCAGTGGTGTGCTCGTGGCACTATATTGCTCAGCACCGGGGGTGCTTGTAGTGGGGCAAATACAAGCAAGGCGGGAGAGGAAGCGTGGCTCCCAAGTCCCTGGTGAGTAGCTGAAGATATTGTGGGAGAATAAGAGAGTGAGTGCACAGTGCGCTGTGTTCTTCCGGGTTCGTCCGAACTCGTCCTCCTCCGCCTCTCCCCGCGGCTGGGGGCTCGCCTCCCCTTTTATAGGCCAAGGGGGCGGCGAGTTACATGCACGCCGCGGCCCGCCTAGCTACGTGAGGGAGCACGTCGCGCTATGGTGTAGAGTGGGCGGCCGTCCGGTCGATCTTCGCTGCGATCCGGCCATGATGGCCTACCTTGTACCCGAACGATGGCGGTTCGAGGGTAGGAGGCGGCGGATGGCGATGGCGCCCCCCGATAGGCTTCGAGGGAGATGTCGATGATGGCCGGTACGGGGTACGGGGAGCGGGCGAACGGCGTTCCTTCCCAATGAGCTCGCGGTGGTGGAGTGGTTGCCGCAAGTGTTCGGGCGTGCGCCGCGGAGTCGGGCGTGCGCCCGCGCGCGTGGGTACGGCGGCCGCGCGCGTTACGGTGGCCGGGATGGCCGCCCACCGGCCTAGCGCCCTTCACCCAACCTGCGGGGTCACGGGAAAGTGGGATCGAGGGTGCGCCCGGCCCCCTTTCGAGGGTCGGGCGCGTTAGTCGTACGCAGCGTGCGCGCGGTGTTATGGGACCGACACCGGCCGTACCGCACGGTCCACCCCACGGTGGCGGGGATGGGCTCCTCCCCGGGGAGTTGGTGCGGCGGCACGGGCGTGAGCCCCGGCGCATGATGGCGCGCGGCCCCGCGGCGTCGGGGCGTTAAATGCCCAAGTACGGGGCCGGCGCACGCGTGCGGGGCGCCCGTGAGCGTGGCGGGCCCCGGCCGAGGGTGGAGCGAACCCTCGAGCGAGGCGAGGCCTCGCTCGAGGGGGAGCGGGCCCTCGAGCGGGGCGGGACCGCTCGAGGGAAGGGGTCGCCCCTCGAACGGGGCGGACCCCGTTCGAGGAGGGGGTTGCCCCTCGAGCGGGGCGGAGCCCGTTCGAGGAGGAGCGTACCCTCGGGCGAGGCGGGGCCTGCTCGAGGGGTCTCGCGGTCGGGCTATCTTGGCGGGGCCTCCGAAGTCTGTCGCGTGGGCCACGTCCCCGCATGGTTAGTTCCCCGCATGGTTAGGCCCGGTTCATTTGATGCGGGAATTTAAGTGAGGGTTCCCCCATCGTTTGAGGGGACCCCTAGGGCGGTCCCCGACGCAGGCCCCCGAGCATCTGCGGGTTTGCCATTGAGGCTCCCGCAGATGCTGGAACCTACTGATAGGACGTTCTTCCCTCCTTGTTTGCGAACGCTTTCAGGTGGGGCCGCGCTAGCGGACCCGCGGGTCTAGCCCCCGAAGCCCTGCAGGAGTGTGGGCTCTCCTGCAGGGGTTAACCGCGAGCAATTCGGTCAGAAAGGCGTGGCACATATGCCAACCGGCATCGGCGGTATTTCAGCCGGCATCGGGGGTGCACGCTCCCCTGTCACTGTCTCGGGCGGGTGCAATTCCAAGGAGGTGTAGCCGTGCGTCAAGGCCCCCGAGCCTTGGCCTGTTCGAGGCGATCGGGTCGAGCCTGACGACTTGTTTTTTATCACGCCCTCGCCGTCCCTCCGCGGGTCGGGAGGTGAGGTTTCCACGACTCCCATCGAGCGGGTCGCGAATCGCGGATTCCTCTTCGAGCCGCTAGCGGGTGGTTCAAGTGGACGTCCATGCCCCGTTCGATAAGGGTAGGCCGCGCGGTCCGGAGACACGTCCATGGAAGCGCTTGCGTGGGTTTGCTAGGTGGGGCTCGGTCCCGTTCGCTAGGGACCGAGGGCGCGGAAGCTCTCCCTCGGTGGGATCCCCCGGCTAGGCGCCCTCGGCGGCTCTCGAACACGACATGTGGGGCACCCTCGAGCCGACGGGCTCGAGGAACGGCTCGAATGCGCGTGCCCTCGTCGTCCCTAACTCGTGATGCGGGCGCGCCGTTCGAACCCGTCGAGGGTCGGGCTTCGAACCTCGATCGTAAGGCCGTGCGGGGCCGTGCCTAGGCCGCCCCCGTCTTTTCGCGTTTGCGGCCGTCGAGGGGGTCCGGGGCGTGCCGACCCTCGAGGTGTTTGGTTGGTGGCATGGCGCGGTATGAGTGCTTTCGGTGTCGCTCTATTTCAAGCGTGACACGGGCGATCCTCTTATGCGCGTGCCTTCTTTAGGGGGTCGACATCGTCTCGAGTTGGGGGTCATGCCGCTCGAGGGTCCTACGTGGCATGGGTGCCCGCGGTGGCCTGCTCTACATCGAGCGAGGTCCGGGCGACCTTCTCACGCCGATATCCCGTCGAGGGTCGCCCGTTTCGAGTTGGGGGTCATGCCGCTCGAGGGTCCCACGTGGCATGGGTGCCGCGGTGGCCTGCTCTACATCGAGCGAGGTCCCGGCGACCTTCTCACGCCGATATCCCATCGAGGGTCACCCTTGTCTCGAGCCGAGGATTCGCCTCGCTCGAGGGCTCTCCTTGCTTGGCAAGGGGCCCGGCATTTAATTGCCTTGCGGTCGTGGCCGCAGCTTTTGCGAGCGCCGGCGCGCTTTTTTAGGCGCGCGCGGCTGCGCGCGCGCGCGTAGTGGGCGGCGCCGGGGCCGGCAGATGTGACGGTTTCACCTCGGTTGTCGCCGGCCTCGCCGTAATGATGTCCCGCGCGCGGTGTTAGAGCCGCCGCGGTCGTGGTGGGGCCCGCTTGCCGACGCGACGGAAAGATTCCTGCAAGTTAAATGCGGCGGGGCGTCCGCTCCGGAGAACTCGCCGTTGCCTATAAACCGCGGGAAGGAGTAGGCGGCGGTTTTTTACCTTGGCTCCTCACCGTTTTAGTCCTCCGCCTCTTCGCCTTCGTCTCACCCTTGCCGTCGCGCGGGCTCGCTTGCTTAGAGCTTTCTCCTCGTTTCCTCGTCCTCCACCTTCGTACTCGTTCGTCCTCCCTCATGGCGCCGCCTCAGCCTCCGATCAGGGTCCTGGAGCCGTACGCCTGGGAGAAGTCGGCCGTGACCCGGCTCGCCACGGGCGACCGGTCGCCGCCGGCCGGCTCTCGGCCAACGAAGAAGGGCGCCGGCGGAGTGGATCGTGCCGCCGGCGTCGCACCACGAGCCCAATCCGCCGGAGGGTTACGTGGTGAGCTTTCTCCGCTACCACGAGCGCGGCTTCAACGCGCCGGCGAGCACGTTCATGCGGGCTTTGTGCTACCACTACGGGGGTGGAGCGCACAACTTCGCCCCCAACGCTATCTCGCGGGCGGCCACATTCGTGGGCGTCGCGAAGGGTACCGGGGGATCCCGCCCAATTGGGAGCTGCGGGTACACCTCTTCCGCGGGGAGCCGATCACGCAGCCCACGTCGGAGCCGAGGGACCCCGCGCGCGGTGCGCGCCGGCGGGATGTCGCTGCCCCCGCGGGGGCGGCTCAAGAACTTCTACATCCCCCGCACCATGACGACGAACAACGCGGGGCCGGGAGCGGGGATGGTTTTATCTCGCGCAACACCGAGCCCGGCCTCCCTCCCTACACCGGCGGGTGTTCAAGGAGAGGCCGGGACCGGCGGGGCTACGGGTTGCCTACGGCCAACCACGGCGGCGCGCCGGAGAGTCCGTCCTCGCCGCCTGCGGCCGGCCGGCGAGGGAAGGGCTCAACGCGATGGGCGTCCTCGCCTTCCTTCATCACCGGCGAATCGTGCCGTTGATGGAGAGGCCGCCGCATCTTCGAGATGACGGAGGCGGCCAACCCCGTCGACACGGCGAGGTCGCGGATGCTCCCGACGCCGCCTGAAGCGGCCGTACGCGCTCACCCCGGCGCGGAGCGCCGTCGACACCGACGCCGCGCGCCGCGGGTCGGACCCCGTGGGATATCGAGATGCTTCCCACCGGCCCGTTGGTGAGTGTGGTTTTCTACTCTGTTTTGGTCCTCGTTCTCGTTTATGTTTCTTGACGCGCCATTGTCACTCTTGCGCGCGATTGGTGCGGTTCAATGCCGCCAAGTCCGTTCCACCCACCCCCCCGACTCCCGTGTGCTCGGCCGGGCGGCGCGGCGGGAGCGAGCCAGGAGCGGGCGGCGCGCGGGAGGGAGCGCGCAAGGCGGCGCCGGGCGCGTCGCGACGCACGGTCCGCCGAGTACCGGCGGCGGGAGGAGCCGGGGCTCTCCTCCCCCGACATCGAGGAGCCCTCGTCCTCGGATCGGGACGAAGAGGAAGAGTGCGAGGGGGAGGGCCCCTCGCACGCGGTGGCAGCCCGCGCCCCCGCCGCCGGATCTCGCGCCGGCGTCGGGGCGGCTTCGTCCGGGGCGGGCGCGTCGGCGTCCGCCGCCGGGCCGTCGTCGTCGGGGCGGCACGCGCGCGAGGTGGCCCCGGCGCGCGCCGCGGCGCGCGCGCGGCGGACGTGCGCGCGCGCGCGCGTCGAGCGTGCCCGCACGCGGCGGGGAGTGCGTCCGCACGAGCGGCGTCGTCGTCGAGGGGCGCGTCGGGAGGCGTGCCCGCGCGCGCGGACAAGCGTGCCCCCGCGCCGCGGGCGCCGTCGGGGGGTGCGGCGTCGGGTGCGCGCGCGCGCACGGGGCGAGGCATGCCCGCGCGTGCGGCGGCGCCATCGGGGAGAGGCGGCTGCGTCGGGGCGCGACCGCCTACGCCGGCCCCGTCGTCCGAGGCCTCGAGGAAAAGGAAGCGGGCCTTTTCCTCCGCGAGGTACGTAGCCTTGCCTTCCTCCGTGTGGCTTTGGTGTGCTGGTGGTTAGATGTTCTAACTCTCCGTTCGTGATTGCGCGGGCGGTGCCGACCGTTCCTCCTCTTGCACCGGCCAAGGTGCCGAGGACGGACGCGCCGATCCCCACCGGCGGCGCTCGTCGAGGGGGTCGCGCCGAGGGAACGAGCGCGGCGGCGGGCACGAGCTCGCAAGGCCCGGCCGAGGCTCGGGGGCCGGCCGGCGGATCAACCCGCCGCGGCGCGGCCCGGAGGTTGTTTGGGGGCGGCCGGCGCCGGCCGCCACGGAGGCGCAGCCGCGGCGGTGGCTACGGTGGAGGTGCCGCCGCGGTGGCGGCCACTACGGAGGAGGCGGAGCGGGCGCGGCTCGCGGGAGCGCCCGCGGATGTGGCGGCGCGGACGGTGGTGGCGGCCACGGCGCCACGACGGGCGCCCGTGGTCGCGGAGGCGCAGGTGGAGGCGCCGGCCGGGAGGCGCGAGGTGGCCCCGCCCCCGCCGGCGGTCCCCGTGCGGAGGTGGTGGAGCTCTCGGATGACTCCCCGCCGCCCGGGTGGAACCGGTGGGCCGCCCGGCCCGCGAACTCCCCCGAGCCCCAGAGGGGGGGGCCCTCGTGAAGCGGCACGAGGGTCGCATGACGGCGGGGGGGCCGAGGGCACGATGCCGAGGCCTCGTCCTCCCGCGCCGGCCGCCCCCGCCCCGGGTGGGGGGGGGCCGTGGAGGATCCCCCGGCGTTTGCCGACGCCGGGGGGAGCGGAGAGCCTGGGGCGAGCTCCCCGGGCCATGGCGCCACGCTCAACCGCGCGTTGAACGAAGCGCCGCGGGTCCACGGCCGGCCCGGCCCGGACCGTCTTCCGAGTGTGAGCCACGGTTGCTCGTTTCCCTTCCTTTTTTTCGTTTTCGCGTGCTGCACTCAAACTTTGGCGCTTACGGGATTCGATGTGTGTTATGCCAGGAGCTCGAGCGCCGCGCTCGCGAAAAGTATAGCGCGTTCGACCAGGTGAACGCCGAGGCCCGCCAGCTCCGGGAGCGATGCAGCGCTTACGACGCGCTTGCAGATGCCCTCAGGACGCCGGACAGCTGGCTGGTGTACCGGGCGATGGCGTGGTGCGACGTGCTTCCTGAGAGTTCAGGGCAGGACGCGGCGCGTGACCGAGCCTCGGGCGGATCCGCGCAGCCCTCGTCGATCGTGACGAGGCGCTGTGGAACGCGCGCGAGGACCCGGACAAGACGCGAACGCCCGGCCGCCACCGGGAGGCGGAGGTGGCCACCGCTCGCGCCGAGACCCGGGGAGCCCGCACGTCGCTCGAGGGGGCCCAGGCGCGCGGCCGTCGTGGGCCGAGGAGCGGGCGCGCGCGGCCGGAGCAACCGCGCCAAGGAGGCCGATGACCGAAGGCCGCCCTCGACGTGAAGGCCGCGGCTCTCGTCGCCGCCGAGGGGCAGCTCCCGCCAGGAGCGCATCGCCCGCCGTGGGGCCGAGGGGCGGCCGGCGGAGAGCAGGCCGCCCTTGGTGACGCCCGGACGGCGGCGGGAGCGGGAACGCGTCCGCGCGCGAGACGGCGGAGAGGTCGCCGGGAGGAGCGGAACGCCGCATTCTCCGAGGTTGAGGATGAGGCGCCGGCGCTCGCATCGCAATGCCGCCCAAGAGATGGCCCTCGTCGAGCAAGGCGAGACCGTCCAAAGATCTCGAGCCGGCGCTCGAGTCCGCGCGCCGCGACCTCGATGCGGAGAAGAGGCAAGTCGAGGGTAAGTTATTGTCCGACCCTCGCTTGTTAGTTTTTGCTTTTTAGAGGGTTCGTTTCCCCCTTTCGATTTCTTGTCGTCTTGTCGCTTCCTGTGCCCGCGCACGTCCTTTGGGGCACGCCGTTGGGCGGGCCGAGGCCTCGCAGCCTCCCACAACTCCTCCGAGCAGGGAGCCGCAGGAGCCGCGGACGCGGCCCTCGAGACCCGTCACGTCGTCGAGGAAGGCGATGTCCGTGCCGGCAGCCCGGCCCGGCGCGCCGCCCGCGCGCGCTCGGGGCCACGTCACGGAGCGGGTGCGCCGGGCGTTGCACCCGGGCGTGCGAAGGCCCTCGGAGTGGTGCGATCCCACTACGAGGTCAACCTCGAGGCGGTGGCGGAAGGCTACGCCGCGCCCGTGGGCGTCGAGGACGAGGTGGCCATGGAGCGCGCGGACGCGCTTGTTGCCGACGCCGCCGGGAACGCTCGCCGAGGCCTTCGAGGAATTCCTCTTCCCGACGCCGCCGACGCCGCCGCTCCCCTCTACCTCGAAAGCATGCGGGCGCTAGGCCCGTTTTTTTGTTTGTGTGTATCGAACTCGGCCTCGTGGCCTCTTGTAAATAAACAAGTAGTTTCGTGAACATGGTCGGCTTGTAAATGAAATCGCTTGCTTATTGCGCTTTTTGCTTCTTCTTCTTCCCCGAGTAGATTCTAGTTAGGGAAGTCCGCCTTTCGCAGGGGCCCGCTGGGTTGGAGGCGAGAGAGACGGGCCGTAGCCACGCGGCGTAGGCTGTCTCTGGCTCGCGCGCTCCTTCCGCTGTGCCGCCTACGCCCTGTTCAAATCGTGGCTCGTGGTTGAAGTAGGAAACAAACTTAGCGCGTGTTATTACGTTTTTTGCACGAAAAAATGGGACCATTTGGGGGGGGGGTGCCCCCCCGCAGTAGCCCCCGAGGGTAACTTGGGTTTCAGGGGAAAGCCGAGTTGCCCTTTTATTATACTTGGAGTATTTACATAGGTGACACCAATCGGGGCGTTGGCCGTGTGTTTGTACAACGTAAAATACTTGGAAATCCTAGCTAAGGGTAGAAGCGACGTAGCCGTTGGATGTTCCAAGCGTTGGTGAGTTCTTCGCCGTCCTCGTTGGCAAGCTTGTACGTGCCTGGTTTGAGCACCTTCACCACGACGTAGGGTCCCTCCCCATGGGGGCGATAGCTTGTGGCGCCCTCGGTTGTCTTGGCGTAGCCTTAGGACCAAATCCCCCTCGCGAAATCCCTCCGACGTATCTTGCGCGCTTGGTAGCGCCGTAGGGACTGTTGATATCTTGCGGAGTGCATCAACGCCACGAGGCGTACTTCATCCAGCTGGTCCAGCGAGTCCTCGCGGGCTCGCTGGTTAGCATCCTCGTTGTAATCTCGAACCTTGGGCGACCCGTATTCCAGATCCGTGGGGAGGATGGCCTCCGCGCCATGGACTAGGAAAAACGGGGTGAACCCGGTGGCTCTGCTTGGGGTAGTCCTTAGGCTCCACACGACTGCTGGCAGTTCTTGGAGCCATTTTCGGCCAGATTTGTTGAGCTGGTCGAAAATTCTGGGTTTGAGGCCTTGTAGAATCATGCCGTTGGCACGTTCCACTTGGCCGTTAGTCTGCGGGTGCGCCACACGGCCCGGCCCACTCGGATGTGGAACTTGTCGCGAACTCCAAGAACTTCCGGCCCGTGAACTGGGACCCGTTGTCTGTGATGATGGAGTTTGGCACTCCGAAGCGGTAGACGATGTCGGTGAAGAACGTAATCGCCTCGCTCGGCCCTCAAATTCGTAATGGGGCGCACCTCCACCCACTTGGAGAACTTGTCGATTGCGACGAGCAGGTGGGTGAAGCCCCCGGGCGCCTTCCGCAGGGGCCCGACGATGTCCAACCCCCACACGGCGAACGGCCATGTGACGGGGATTGTTTGTAAGGCGTGAGCGGGCAGGTTGGTCTTGCGGGCGTAGAACTGGCACCCTTCGCAGGTGCGCACGATTTCGTTGGCGTCGCGACCGCGGTAGGCCAATAGAAGCCCTGGCGGAACGCGTTGCCAACGAGAGTGCGTGGCGCGGCGTGGTGGCCACAGATTCCCGCGTGTATGTCCCGCAGAGCTCGCGCCCCCTCGGGGATTGGTATACACCGCTGGAGGATGCCCGACGCGGCGCGCTTGTACAGCCGCCGTCGACGAAGGTGAATGACTTGGCCATCCCGGCGACACGCCCGGCCGTGGCCCGGTACGCGGGGAGCTCCCCTCGAGCAATCCAGGCGATGTACTTCTCCCGCCAGTCCGCCTGGACGGGAGCCGGCTCGATGTCCATTGCGACGCCCTCGTGGGAGCCGTACCCCTCGAGAAGGGGAGAGTACGTACGCCTCGTTCGAGGGGTCCTCTTCCATGGGGTCCGCACCCGCTGGATTCGAGGGAGCCCCCGAGGGTCCGTCGTCGCTCGAGGGGTAAGGCTCGAAGGTTACCGAGGGGCCGCGCGACGTCGCGCGCGAAAACGTTCGCGGGGGGAACGGTGATCCGCCCGGACGCTATCTTTGCCGGCTCGTCGTCTGCTTCTTCGTTGTACCGGCGGGGTACATGATTAAGCTCGATGCCGTAAAATTTGTCCTCGAGGGCCCGCACGGCTTTACAAGAGGGCCTCCATCTTGTCGTCGTGGCAGCTCGCGTTCTTCATGACTTGGTCGATCACGAGCTGCGAATCCCCTCGCACGTCGAGGCGCTTGATGCCCAACTCGATGGCGATCTTGAGGCCGCAGAGGAGGGCCTCGTATTCCGCCATATTGTTGGATGCGGGGAAATGGAGACGCACCGCGTAGCGCATGTGCTCCCCGAGGGGTGACACGAAGAGAGGGGCCCGCGCCCGCTCCCGTCTTCATCACCGAGCCGTCGAAGAACGAGAGTCCAAAGACTCGCTTGAATCCGAGGGGGCGGCGGTTGTGTATCCGTCCATTCAGCGACGAAATCGGCTAGGATCTGCGACTTGATGGCCTTGCGCGGGGCGTAGGCGAGCGTCTCGCCCATCAACTCCACGGACCACTCTGGCAATTCCCGCTCGCCGCGTCGGGGTTGCGAATGATCTCTCCTAACGGGAAGGAAGAGACCACTGTAACCGGGTGGGCCTCGAAGTAGTGGCGGAGCTTGCGCCGCGCGAGGACTACCGCATACAACAGCCTTCTCGGACTCCGGGGGTAGCGCGTCTTCGTGTCCGATAGGACTTCGCTGATGTAGTAGACCGGCCTCTGCACGGGCAGGGCATGCCCTTCCTCCGTGCGCTCCACGACGATCACGGCGCTGACCACCTGGGTGGTTGCGGCCACGTAGAGTTGGAGGGGTTCGCCGTCTCGTGGCGGCGTAAGGATTGGGGCGTGCGTCAGAGATGCCTTCAGCTTGTCGAGCGCTTCCTGGGCCTCGGCGGTCCAAGAGAAGCGCTCGTGCTTCTTGAGCAGCCGGTAGAGGGGCAGGCCCTTCTCACCGAGCCTCGAGACGAAGCGGCTTAAGGCGGCGAGGCACCCCAACACTTTCTGCACTCCTTTGAGGTCCCGAATTGGACCCATTCGCTCGAGGGCCGCGACCTTTTCGGGGTTGGCCTCGATTCCCCGCTGGGAGACAATGTACCCTAGGAGCATGCCCCGCGGCACTCCAAAGACACATTTCTCGGGGTTGAGCTTGACCCCGTTGTCCGCAGGGGCCGAACGCGATGCCAAGATCGCCCACCGGGTCGTCCGCCTTCTCGGTTTTGACGACGATGTCGTCTACGTAGGCCTCGACCGTCCGCCCGATATGGTCCCCAAAAACGTGCCGCATGCGGCGCCGATATGTTGCGCCCGCGTTTACGAGGCCAAAAGGCATCGTGACGTAACGAACGTCCCGAACGGTGTGATGAACGAAGTCGCGAGCTGGTCGGACCCCTTCATTTTTATTTGATGATATCCCGAATAGGCATCAAGGAAACGAGTAGTTCACACCCGGCGGTGGAATCAATGATCCGATCTATGCGCGGCAAAGGAAAAGGAACTTTTGGACATGCTTTATTGAGATCGGTGTAGTCGATACACATCCTCCACTTCCCATTTTTCTTTTTTACAAGCACGGGATTAGCTAACCATGTCGGGTGGAACACTTCCTTGATGAATCCGGCCTCGAGGAGCTTCCGCGGCTCCACTCCGATCGCCCGTCGCCGTTCCTCGTCGAAGCGGCGCGGCCGCCGCCGAACAGCCGCGAGCATTAGGCAGATATCAAGGGAGTGCTCGGCGACCTCCCTCGGAATGCCTGGCATGTCCGAGGGGCTCCACGCGAAAACGTCGGCGTTGGCGCGGAGGAAGTCGACGAGCACTGCTTCCTATTTAGGATCGAGGGTCGTGCTGACCCTCAATGCTTTGCCCTCGGGGGCCGATGGGTCGAGAGGGACCCCTTTGGTTTGCTCGGCGGCCTCGAACGTGCCGACGTGCTTGGTGGCGGAGCTGAGGTCGTCGTTGACCATCTTCTCCAGCCGTGTTTACCGGCGCTTCATCCGGCCGCTAGCGCCTCCGCATGTTCCACGCACTCGACATCGCGGCCGAATGCATGCTCGATCGATGACCCGACGGTGATGACGCCGTTTGGACCCGGCATCTTCATCTTCGGGTACGTGTAGTTGGGGACCGCCATGAACTTGGCATAGCATGGTCGCCCGAGGATGGCGTGGTAGGCCCCTTTGAATCCCACCACTTCGAATGTGAGGGTTTCCTTGCGGAAATTCTTGGGGGTCCCAAACCGGACGGGCGGATCGACCGCCCGAGGGGTTGAACCTCGCTTTCCGGCGCGATGCCGTGAAACGGCTTCGTGCCGGGCCGCAACTGGTCCACCCAATCCCCATCGGGGCGCAATGTGTGCGCGAAGAGGATATTGAGGCTACTGCCTCCGTCCATAAGGACCTTCGAAAACCGGGCGTTCCCAATGATGGGATCGACCACCGGGGGTACCGGCCCGGTTCGGGATGCGGTTTGGGTGATCATCCCGGCTAAAGGTGATGGCATCCTTCGACCGGTTGAGAAAGGCCGGAGGTGCCCTCTCCGCGGCGAGGACTTCGTGCCGCTCCTTCTTGCGCCGCCGGTTGACATGTCAACGTAGGTCCCCCGAAGATGAGGAACACATTTTCGACGAAGCGGGGAAACCACCCGCGTCGCCATCGCCCCCATCCTTCTTGGCCTCTGCCCTCCTTCGCGGCGGCACGGCCGTAGAATTTCTTGAGCATGTCGCATTGCTCAAGAGTATGATTCACGGGGGTCTTGTGGTAGGGGCATGGCTTCTTCATCATGTCATCGAACACCCCCGGCCTCGAGGAGCCGGTCGAGGGCCCCGCCGGCCGGCCGGTCAACGCCGAGGGCCTCGGCGTTGCCGCCGTTGCGCCCCTGCTCGCGCGCCTCGCGGCGCGGCTTCTTCCCCTTCTTGCCCCGCTTGTCGTTGCGGCGCGGCTCCTTGGACCCGCTGCCCTCCGGGGCGTGTCCTCGGAGCGCTTGCCCTTCTTGCCATCGAAAATTGCCCCCACGGCCTCCTCTCCGGAGGCGAAGCTGGTGGCAATGTCGAACAGCTCGTTCGAGTCCGTGGGCGGGCTGCGTCCCAGCTCGCGCACAAGGTCCCGCACGTGGTGCCCTCGAGGAACGCGTGCACGATCTCTCGGATTGTGCCACGGCGGGGAGCTCTGTGCAGCGCTTGGAGAAGCGCCGTATGAAGTCCCGCGGCGAGTCGCCACGGCTTCGCGTGCAGGAGCGCAGATCCCAGGAGTTCCCGGGGCGCACGTATGTGCCCTGGAAGTTGCCCACGAAAGTGTGGACTAGATCGTCCCAGTTGTGGATCTGGCTGGCGGGCAAGTGCTCGAGCCATGTCCGGGCCGCGTCGCCCAGATGCAGGGGCAAGTTGCGGATGATCACTTCGTCGTTGGTGGCCCCGCCCAGCTGACAGGCCAGGCGGTAATCGTTGAGCCAAACACGAGGGTCCGTCTCCCCGTTGTATTTGATGATCGTCGAGGGCTGACGGAAGCGCTGGGGGAACGCTGCCGTGCGGATCTCCCGGCTGAACACGCGGGTGCCCGGGGGCTCCGGCGTTGGGGAGCGATCCTCACCGCTGTCGTAGCGTCCACCCCTTCGAGGGTGGTAGCCCCTGGCCGCTCGTGCGTCCGCCTTGCCGGTGCGCTCGGCGTTGATGACGTTGCGGGCGTCACCATCCGGCGCCCGCGTGTGTCGAGGAGGCGTTCCTTGGCCGGCGTGCGTCCTCGGTCGGCGGGTCGACCCGCATGCACCGAGGGTTCGCCCCCCGGTGCCGGATCATCACCCCGCGCGTCCCCCCGTTGGCGGATGCGTGAGGCCGAGCTTTCGGCTTGCCGGACGGCCGCTTGCTCAAGGAGGGTCCGCACCTCGCGGTGCATGTCTCGAGCCTCGGGGGTCGAGGGTGCCGGCATGGCGCGCGGCGGTGTGGCGGCGGCGATGAGCTTTTGCTCGCCCGCGGCGGAGTATCCGCGTTGTCGACGTTGGGGATGGGGTTGAGGCGGTCTCGGACTGTCGGCCCGGCTCCCCGCGCGCGTTCGCCGCGCGCGAGGCCTCTCCCCGCCATCGAGGCGCGGAGCGGGGCCGCGCACGGTCCAGACTCCTCTCGCTAGCTTGGCCTCGAGCTCGCGAGCTTGGGCCACCGCGCGTCGACGTCGGGGCCCCGGGCGGGAGCGCTTGGCCCCGCGGCCGGGCGCGTGGCGATCCGCGGGCCGGCGTGACCTCCCCATCTCCGGCGCCCGCCGCACCGGCGGCGTTGGCCGGGTCGTTGGTGATGACGGCGCAGCATTCCCGCGTGGGGTCGTAGCTCCCAGTGCTGGAGTCGTCGGAGCAGCCGAACCAGTAGTCCGTGGCGTCGAGGAAACGCCTGAACGCGACTGGGTCCGGCACACCAGAGAAGTCCCACTCCGCGTACCCATGGCGGCTGGCGGGTGGCATCGTGTCGACGGAGCCCAGGGACGACTCGTCCGCTGCTGAAGTGCCGGGGTTCCTGGCGACGAAGACGTGACGACCAGGCGGAACCCTGCGCATTGTAGTGTTGACGTTGGCGTTGTAGGCCGTAGTTGCGCCACGCGCCCCGATGGGGACGCGTGGTCCGAGACCGCACGCGGTCCCGCCGGGGCGGTGGCGGTCGTCGTGACGGTGGACGCACCGCGTTGGGCGGCGGTGCGCTCGGCCCGCCGCCGCTCGGACCGCGCCCGACGCGAGCGCGGCCCGGCAGCGACGACGGCGTCGCGGTGTCGACGGTCCCGCAAAGATCCGTGCTGCGGGTGCCCGCGCCGGTGTCGTGCGTGCGGCGGTGACCGCAGCGGACTCCGGCCTCCCGCCGCGCGCGCGTAGCTCCTCACGGTTGGTGAGGCGCATGAGATAGCCATTCCCCGTGGCCTGGAAGTTCAAGTCCCCGAAGCGGATCTCGAACCCGGCCGGAAGGGGGTCTGAGCTACCCATGTTGTAGCGGGTGCTACGGTACTCGGTGCGAATCACCATGGAGGGAGTCAGCGAAATGACCTTAGGCGCTCGTTTGCCCCACGGTGGGCGCCAACTGTCGGTGCGGAATATGGTCCCGACACTAACCAAGTAGATAACGCCTAGGTCTATCCCTCGATGGTCGATGCTAAGCAACAAATGACACAAGGATTTATCCCGGTTCCCGCCGAGGGGGCCGTACGTCCAGCCGGTGGTGTGCTCGTGGCACTATATTGCTCGGCACCGGGGGTGCTTGTAGTGGGGCAAATACAAGCAAGGCGGGGAGAGGAAGCGTGGCTCCCAAGTCCCTCGGTGAGTAGCCGAAGATATTGTGGGAGAATAAGAGAGTGAGTGCACGGTGCGCCGTGTTCTTCCGGTTCGTCCGAACTCGTCCTCCTCCGCCTCTCCCCCGCGGCTGGGGGCTCGCCTCCCCTTTTATAGGCCAAGGGGGCGGCGAGTTACATGCACGCCGCGCCGCCTAGCTACGTGAGGGAGCACGTCGCGCTATGGTGTAGAGTGGGCGGCCGTCCGTCGATCTTCGCTGCGATCCGGCCATGATGGCCTACCTTGTACCCGAACAGTGGCGGTTCGAGGGTAGGAGGCGGCAGATGGCGATGGCGCCCCCTGATAGGCTTCGAGGGAGATGCTGATGATGGCTGGTACGGGGTACAGGAGCGGGCAGAACGGCGTTCCTTCCCAATGAGCTCTGCGGTGGTGGAGTGGTTGCTGCAGTGTTCGGGCGTGCGCCTGCGGAGTCAGGCGTGCGCCTGCGCGCGTGGGTACGGCGGCCGCGCCGTTACAGTGGCCGGGATGGCCGCCCACCGGCCTAGCGCCCTTCACCTAACCCCGCAGGTCACGGGAAAGTGGGATCGAGGGTGCGCCCGGCCCCCTTTCGAGGGTCGGGCGCGTTAGTCGTACGGCAGCGTGCGCGCGGTGTTATGGGACCGACACCGGCCGTACCGCACGTCCACCCCACGGTGGCGGGGATGGGCTCCTCCTCGGGGAGTTGGTGCGGCGGCACGGGCGTGAGCCCCGGCGCATGATGGCGCCGTCCCGCGGCGTCGGGCGTTAAATGCCCAAGTACGGGGCCGGCGCACGCGTGCGGGGCGCCCGTGAGCGTGGCGGGCCCCGGCCGAGGGTGGAGCGAACCCTCGAGCGAGGCGAGGCCTCGCTCGAGGGGGGGAGCGGGCCCTCGAGCGGGGCGGGACCGCTCGAGGGAAGGGTCGCCCTCGAACGGGGCGGAACCTGTTCGAGGAGGGGGTTGCCCCTCGAGCGGGGGCGGAGCCCGTTCGAGGAGGAGCGTACCCTCGGGCGAGGCGGGGCCTGCTCGAGGGGTCTCGCGGTCGGGCTATCTTGGCGGGGCCTCCGAAGTCCTGCTGCGTGGGCCACGTCCTGCATGGTTAGTTCCCTGCATGGTTAGGCCCTAGTTCATTTGATGCGAGAATTTAAGTGAGGGTTCCCCCATCGTTTGAGGGGACCCCTAGGGCGGTCCCCGACAATATGCCATGCCAAATGCAAGAAATGTACAAAGGAAAGGTATACATATGCTACAAAGGAGCTCCCACACACCCAACTCTAGAAATCAAACACACACCAAGTTCCCCCCGCAAACGAGTGAAAGTTGCTTGATCTAGGGGTTTGGTGAAAATATCGGCTAGTTGGTCATGTGTGGGTACATGGATCAAAGCTATCTTTCCTTTCTCTACGTTGTCTCTCAGAAAATGATACCTCACTTCTATGTGCTTGGTTTTGGAATGGAGCACTGGGTTCTTTGCAATGCTTATGGCACTGGTGCTATCACATTGAAGTGGGACATGGGTATACTCCTCACCAAAGTCACTCATGGTGTATGAAATCCAAAGGAGATGAGAGCAACAACTAGAAGCGGCAACGTACTGGGCCTTGGTAGTGGATTGAGCAACACTTGACTGTTTGCGGGAAGACCAAGACACCAAAGAAGAACCCAAAAACTGGCAAGTCCCAGAAGTGGACTTCCTATCCAACCGACACCCGGCAAAATCCGCGTCTGAAAAACCATGAAGCGCCAAAGAAGAGGACGCAGAGTACCAAAGGCCGAAGTCGGGAGTGTGACACAAGTACCTGAAAATTCGCTTCACCACTTGCTGATGCGAAGTCCTCGGAGACGCTTGAAAACAAGCGCACAGACATACCGAGAATTGGATGTCCGGCCTCGTCGCCGTCAAGTAGAGGAGTGACCCGATCATGCTTCGGTACTCCTTCTGGTCTACGTGTTCACCTTCCTCGTCCGCATCAAGAGCTGTAGTCGTACTCATCGGCGTCGTCATATCCTTGGACTCCTCCATCTTGAACTTCCGCACAATGTCCTTGGTGTACTTAGCTTGGTGCACAAATGTTCCTTCCTTTGATTGCTTGATTTGTAGCCCGAGGAAGAACTGCAACTCGCCCATCATGCTCATCTCAAATTCCCTGCTCATATCCTCGGCAAACCTTGCAACAAGAGAGTTAAACGAGCCACCAAAGACAATATCATCCACATACACCTGCACAATCAGGATATCTCTGCCCTGCCTCAGTAAAAACAAGGTCTAATCGACCTTCCCCATCTCAAAACCTCTCTCAAACAAGAACCCCCTCAACCTGCCATACCAAGCTCTAGGTGCCTGCTTCAACCCATACAACGCCTTCCTCAACTTGTACACCATGTGGGGGTACTTCTCACTCTCAAACCCCGGAGGCTGCCTCACATACACTTCTTCCTCCAACACACCATTCAGGAAAGCACTCTTCACATCCATTTGGTGCAACTTGAACCCTTTAGCCACCGAAAAGGCTAGAAGGATCCTAATCGCCTCCAAACGGGCTACGAGAGCAAAGGTCTCCTCGTAGTCGATCCCCTCCTTCTGACTGAACCCCTAAGCAACAAGCCTCAACTTGTTTCTCACAACCTCACCTTTCTCTCCCTCTTTGTTCTTCCACACCCACTTTGTACCAATCGGCTTACACCCTGGGGGAGGGTCAACCAACTCCCAAACCTGATTCCTCTCAAAGTTCTCCAACTCCTCATGCATCGAATTAACCCAATTGTGATCAGATAGCGCGTGTCCAATGTCTTTGGGTTCAAAAGTAGCAAGAAACGCACCACGAGGGAAATGAGAATTGTTCCGAACCCTCGACCGTGTAGTGCGTTCATTCATGTCGCCGATGATCCTCGAAGCTGGGTGATCCACTTGTACTCGCCGGGGAGGTTCTCGCCTCGATGCTACCTCCCCCTCAACATCAGCTTCTCCTCGTTCTTGATTTGTCGTCGTAGGTGTAGGAGAGGGTCCGTCCACCACCGTAGTCGAAGTAGTGGGTACATGTTCAGCCGAGGGCACCACACCGCCATCTTCATCGTCTCCATGTTCATGCTCCTCCTCCTGAAGGATCTCCTCGCCAAGATCATCATCACCTGCACACACAAAGACAAGCTGACTATGTGGTTGTGTCTCGTCGAAGGTTACCTCGCAAGTCTCCACGATTTGGTTAGTTTCAAGATTGAGCACACGATATGCTCTAGAATGAGATGCATAACCAAAGAAAATACCATCGACAGACCTAGCCTCAAACTTATCCAACTTCTTGCCTTTCTTCAGAATGAAACACTTGCAACCAAAAACATGGAAGTGACTCACCTTGGGTGTGCGACCATGCATCAACTCATAGCATGTTTTCTTCTTGTGCACTCTGAGGTAGATCCTGTTTGACACATAGCAAGCGGTATTCACCGCCTCCGCCCAATACCTCCTCGGAGTCCTATGCTCATCAAGCATCGTTCGAGCCATCTCGCACAAGGTCCTATTCTTCCTTTCCACAACACCATTCTGGGGAGGCGTATACAGACTCGAAAACTGGTGCTCAAGACCCAAGTCATGGCAAAAGGTTTCAAAACGTGAGTTCCTGAATTCCGAGCCATTATCACTGCGGATAGCTCGTATGGCATCTCCGTGCCTCTCGTTCCTCAACCTCAAGACTAGATCTCGAACAAAACCAAACGTCTCCCCCTTATCCTCGAGAAAGAACACCCACGCATACCGAGAATAGTCGTCCACCACAACCGGGACATACCACTTCCCACCCGCGGATCGCACACGAGCCGGGCCAACAAGGTCCATATGGAGCGACTCGCATGGACGCTCAGTCATCACATCGGTGAGAGGCGGGTGAGAAGAGGCTACCATCTTGGCATGCCTACACGGTGCACAAACCAACTCCTTCTCAAGCCTCAACCGTGGCAATCCTCGGACCAAATTGAGTTTACTCAAGACAGACAAAAGGTCAAAGCTCAAATGACCCAACTTCCTATGCCACTTCCACAACTCACTCGGAGAACCAGCCAAGAAACAACGCTCCACACCCGAAGACTGAGAAAAATCAGCACGAAACACCTGACCCTCGAGAACGACCATACAGACAAGGTCACCTCGAGAGTCCAAAATCCGAGAACCACCTGGCGAAACAACACCTCAAAACCCTCATCCAACAGCTGGGACACAGAAAGCAAATTGTACCCAACGATTGAACAAGAGAAACACGCCTCAGTGTGATCTTGTCACTCACCTTAATCTCACCTTCTAAAAGCACACGCCCACGCCCATTGTCCCCAAAGGTGATGTACCTCTTTGTCACCACCAGGACGAGACTTGAGAACCACCCCTGTCTCCGGTCATATGCCTCGAGCAACCGGAGTCAATCAACCAAATGTTCTTCAAGTCTCCCACCTGAAATTCAAAAACAAGCACGTGAGCGAACAAACGATTCAGCACTGGGGTTAGTACCAAAAGAGTAAAACCAGTGCCGAGCCATTTGCTCGAAAGTGGGGTTAGCACAAACCAAACCATCTCTCCTACCAAAGCTACCTCCACGAACACCACCACGGTAACCACCCTGAGGGAACCACCCCTCTCTGCCTGGAGGAGGAACAAAACCACGAAAGAAAGCCCGTGGACCGTCCCTCCTCTCCTTTTCAAAGCTACGACTCCTCCCATCCCCGTAGTGAACTCGAGGGGGAGAATGCCTAGCAACCTGACCACCTGCAAACTCTCCAGCCCAACCACCAGAACCACGACCTCCCGAAATAACCCTCGCACCTGTACGAGCACGAAACCCGAAATGTTGCCTGTCCAGGCCTGCACCGGTCTGACCGGTGCCCCACACCGGTCTGACCGGTGTAGCCTGGGCAGCAGCACCTCCAACAACCTTCCGCTCTCCCCAAGCCCGAACTGTCCTCACACTCGCCTTGGCCCTGGGCATCAGCACACGAGGCTCAAGTACACCATTGGAAGGGTGGTACTTGTCCTTGTTAGCCCACTCCTTTGCCATTCTCTCCTCTCGCTTCCTCTTGAAGCAAAACTCATCCTTATGTCCATCTCTCTCACAATAGCCACAATGGAACCTCACAAGCTTAGGCTTAGGCTTGGGCTGTGGCTGCTCACTTGGTTTCTCTCCACTCAACTTCTCCACCGGTTTCCCCTCACTAGCCTTCACACTTTCTTTCCCAAAGAACACTTTCCCCGAAGTGCTCACAAACTTGATATGCTTTTGTAGATCATTTGTGGGTGTAGGAAACACGGGTGGAGCTGGGGTTGTGTCTAGTCGGTTCCTAAGATGGTTAGGTTTTGGGGGGAAATCATTTTTGTGTTGGGTTTTTGGTGGCTTTGGGATATTCTCTCCACTTCCCTCACCAACCTTGTTTGCCCCAAGTCCCTCACCATCCCGCCTCTTAAATGCCTCGATCATCATCCTCAACTGAGGCTCATGACCAGACAACCAACCCATCAACTTTCTCAGCTCATCATTCTCATCCTGCAAACGATCAACATAATGTGCAAGTTCCAAATTCTTCAAAGCATGCATTTCACAGGTAGAGCATGATGTAGGCATGGGTTCTTTCAGCTTAGCCTCAAGAGAACGAGTGTAAACATGCATCTCATCAATCTTAGCATGTAAAACAGGGCAAGAAGTGCAAGCACCTAGCAAAGCAGGTCTAGACTTAAGCTCAGCCACTTCAACCCTAAGCACATCTAGTTCCTCACACTTGGAGGCATTCTTCTCCTTAAACAAAGCAAGATCAGCAAGAAAGATGGAACAATCAGCACAATCAACCTCATCCGAAACAACAGGGCTAGCCTTAAGGGAATCAATCTCAAGCTTGCTATCAAGCACCTGTGTTTCTAGCTCAGCCACTCTAGTCCTAGCATCCTCGAGTGAAGCCCTAAGCTCTTTCCTCATTTTCTTGGTCTCTCTAAGCATGTCATCACGGTTATCAAGCAAAGAGCCAAGCCTCTCATTCTCCTGGCGCAAGAAGGGAAGTTCATCACGCACCTCGTCGTCGGAATCAGAGTCCGAGTCACTCTGTGTGCTCTTCTTGCTGCCGGAGCTCAGCGCCATGGTGCAGAAGCCGTCTCTCACGAAGCAGCTCAGCCCGCTCAGGTTCTTGGACAACTTCCTGCTCTTGCGATGATCGCCTTTGTCTTCACTGCTGCTTGAGCTCGAGGTGGAGTACACAGAACTGGAGTCGATGTCGCTTGCTCCCACCATCGCTCGGGCCTTGCCTCGGCTCTTCTTCTTCCTCGACCGTCGCTCGTCCTTGTACTTGTTCTTGTGCTTGCTCTTGTGGTCGCGCCTCGACCGGTACTTGCCATCCGTCCTCGACTTGTGCTTGTAGCCGTCCTTGTTCTCGACCTTCTCCGGGCAGTCGGCGACGAAGTGTCCCGGCTTGCCGCACTGAAAGCATGTCCTCGTGTTCCTCCTCATGTTCACCCGGTTCTCGTGCAGCCTCTCGAACCTCCTCGTCAGCAACGCCAGCTCATCCTCTCCAAGCACATCGAACTCCTCATCTGGCATAGACATCAAAGAGGACAAAGAGAACATCCTGGTGGATGGGTTAGTGTTAGCATTTCCTTTCGAACCACCAACGAGGGCAAGACTATGGGAGTCAATCGGACCCTCGAGCTTGGCAGTCATGCCCCTATCCACCTCTGCGGACTTGAGCTTCGAGAACAGCTCGTTCACCGTCAGAGTGTCATACTTCTCTGACTCCACAATGGCCTCGAACTTTCCGCCCCAAATCGTACGATCCAAAGAGTGTAAGATCTTGACGGCTCTATCATGATCATCGTACGAGAGCACGTCCACATTGGCCCTCATGTTGTTCACAACCACCGTGAAACTCTGAAACGAGGCATCGATGGACTCACCGGGGAGATGAGTGAAGTTCTCGTACTCTTTCCGGTAGGTCGCATACATCCATGCCTGAACCTGGGCATTCCCAACATGAGCCTCCTTCAGCACCGACCAAATTCTACAAGCCAAGTGCTCGGTGTGCATCCGATCGAACTCAGGCTAACACAAAGCACGAAACAAGTAGTCGACCGCCTTGTTGTTGGCGTCGAATCTGTCCCTCGGTCCTAGAGCGAGGAAGTCCATCGGCAAGACATAGCCTGTGTCCACCGTGACATCCCAAAGGATCTGACCCTTTCCGCGGAGGAACGCACCGATCCGCTTACTCCACATCTGGTAGTTCTTGCCATCGAAGTGTGGAGGACCCGAACCCCGTTCCTGGTACGCCATCCTTGGATCTTAGATTGGTTAGAGTCAATAAAGACCCGAACCGGCTCTGATACCACTTGAAGGACCGATACGGCGAACCAGAGAGGGGGGAAGTGAATGGGAGCCGATAAAAATTCTTCTCGAAGGAGATGGAAACTCCAACATGATGAACACGGCTTCGAACACACGTCTCCGACGCACTACCCAAGTTGGCCAAGCCCACGTAGCCACTGGAGTGCCACTAGACCTAGGAACTAACACACAACCTTCTGACCCGAGAACGCAGCGGAACACCAAACCTCGAGTCCACTGACCAACACCGGTCAGACCGGTGAGCACCACCGGTCGAGCCGGTCCCCCGTGGTGAACCGAGCAACTTCCACTAAGTGGCTCCACACCGGTCAGACCGGTGCAACACATCGGTCAGACCGGTCCAAGCCTGAAAGCCCCTAAATCACCAAACAGGCCAACCGACCTCCAAACTGACCCAAACTCGAAACAGCTCCAACACAGGACAACAGCGAACACACCCAGACGTTCACCCGAGCAAAAACCCACCTAGGGTTGCACCGGTCAGACCGGTCAAGAGCACCGGTCAGACCGGTGTAGCCTGGGAAGCTCGGGATGAAAAGCACCCGCGGGTCAACTCCCCCAAATCCAAACCTCGATCTCCCGAATCGCTCCACGGACTTGAACAAGACTTTGGGGATATTAGGAACACCTCATGAGGAGTCCATAGCGAAGTTTAATCCCACCAAAACTCGTCCAAAAAGGAGGAATCAAAGAAATCCCGCCAAAAACACCTCTAACCCTAGAACTCGGAAAACCCCAAAATCGAGCCCCTTTACTCACGGATTTGGGAGGGGAATCACAGCCCAACGAACCACGAAGAGTTCCCACAAATTTCCCCCATCAAATCCCCAAGAGCAAGGTCTCGAAAACAACCCAAAGAAATCACCAAAAGAGGGCTCCGAAAATCACCACCAAGAACAACTGGGAACAACACATCCAAACCTTGACGAACCACGCCGAATCATCTATACATGCAACAAAGGTTCTTACAAGGTCTAGCTTGTCGCCCAATCATCCAACCCTCTCACAAGATCTCACCATGAAGCTCTCAAGCTAGTACTATAGAAATCCTAAGAAAATGGGAAGGGAAAATAGGAAAGCAAATGAACTAGGGTTCCAACGCTTGGCTGCCATCCTCTCACCTCTTGGGTTATATGGAGGTAACCGAAAGTCTAAAATACCCTTTCCTAATAACTAGGGATACAAGCCCCTCAAGGGCAGTTTTGGAAGACTTGAAGCTTTCTCCATCGGACGGATGCCCGGCGACCGCAACCTGCTTAGCCTCGACGCAAGCCTTGCGATCCTGACGCGTGTCCTCCGCTTCGAAGATTTCGGACTGCGTCGTCGCACACCGGTCAGACCGGTACCCACCGGTCAGATCCACCGGTCAGACCGGTCTGGCACTGCTGCAGCACCGTCTTCGGTTCTTCAGTCTTGGCTTCGTTGATCAACCAAGGAACCCAGTGGTTTTCTGGTGAACCACAGGAAACCCCGCGAACTCGGTGTAGCCTCCGCCAATCGCCACTCATGACTCGGCTCCCACGTAGTCCCGGCTCGACCTTGGTTTTGAGGCTCAACCAAGAAACCGTCCACAACTTCCCCTTGCTGTTCATGCCACCATTCGGCCCGCACTTGACCCCGCTGGCCACCAGGTCCCTCGAACGAAGCCTACTTGTCTTCTCCACACCTGGAGGCCTCACCAGCGACAGCCTTTCGGGCTTGTTCTTCACCTGCACCAACACCAGTCAAGCCGCAACCTGCACCTGCAATACTTAGCCAAGAATCAGTCCACACAACGTTGTCAATTACTCATCACACAAGGAAGCGACCATCTACCGATCCTCGAACCACACATGGTCCCCACACCGTCGATCCCGAAGGAAACACTCCTACTTTACATCTCTGCCACCACTAACGTGGTCAACACAGTTCTCATTGCCGAGCGAGAAGAAGAAGGGCAGGCCTATCCTGTTCAACGACCTGTCTACTACGTGAGAGAGGTCATGGCCGACGCTAAGACACGTTACACACAACCTCAGAAGTTTCTCTATGCACTCCTGATCACGTCGAGAAAGCTTCAACATTACTTCCATGCTCACAAGATCGTGGTTCCGTCTTCGTTCCCCGTAGGAGAGATCACTCGTAACCGCGACGCCAATGGCCGCATCGTCAAGTGGTCAGTCGAGCTTGGAGAGTTCGAAATTGAGTTTCGCCCCAGGCAAGCGATCAAGTCGCAGGTCCTCACCGACTTCGTGTCTGAATGGACAGAGATCCAGATGCCCCCTCCCAAGGAGGGGCCTGAACACTGGATAATGTACTTCGACGACGCCCTCAACCTCGAAGGGGTGGGTGCAGGCGTATTGCTCATCTCTCCTCAAGGAGAACAACTCAAGTACGTTATGCAAATCCACTACAAGGCCTCCAACAATGGAGCAGAGTATGAAGCCCTGATCCAAGGGCTCCGCATAGAAGTGTCCCTTGGCATCAAGAGACTACTAGCTTTTGGCGATTCTAAGGTCGTCATCGAGCAAGTAAACAAGGAGTGGGATTGGGTCAAGGACACAATGGATGCTTACTACGCTGAAATTTGTAAACTCGAAGTCCACTTCGAGGGGATCGTGTTCCAGCACGTCCCACAGAGCAACGATGTCGCCGCCGATGTACTCTCCAAACTAGGCTCTCGTCGAGATCTAGTTCCAGCAGGCGTGTTCGTCCAAGACCTATGCAAGCCTTCAATTAAGCTTCTGAATCCTGATAATCCAGAACCACCTCCAAACGACCAAAACTCAGCGCCTCCCCGTGACGTGCTAATGTCAGAAAAAGAGGATGATTGGTGCAAGCCCTTCATAGACTTCATACTCGACCAACTTGTCCCCGATGACAAAGCAGAGTGAGAACGCATCACGTGACGAAGTTCTAACTACGCCGTGTTTGGTTCCGACCTATACAGGAAAGCTGCCTCCACTGGCATCTTGATGAAGTGCATCTTACGATCAGAGGGTCTACAGCTCTTAGCTGAGATTCACAGTGGCGAGTGTGGCTGCCACGCGGCATCCACCAACTTGGTCGGCAAAGCGTATCAATCTGGATTCTATTGGCCCACGGCCGTAACCAATGCTAAAGACCTCATAAAGAGGTGCAAAGGATGCCAATTCTTTGCTAAACAGCAACACCTGCCAGCTCAGGTCCTGCGCACTATCCCTCCGTCATGGCCCTTCGCTATGTGGGGTCTCGATGCTGTAGGACCGCTTCGTACCACCCCGGGCGGCTACAAACATATCCTGGTTGCTATAGAAAATTCACCAAGTGGATTGAAGTCCGACCTATTGCGAAAGTAACGTCAAAAGAAGCAGTTAAATTTATCGGAGACATAAAACATCGCTTCGGTGTGCCCAATAGGATCATCACTGACCTGGGTGCAGTCTTCTGTGACACTCTAAAATTCCCTCACTAAAAATTACCTAGCAACTGTTAATTAGCCCTAAGGATTTAAAATTTAAATTTGCCATTTAAAATTGAGCTCTAAAATATTAAACATTATTTAATTAATATAGAGACAACAAGTGATTGTGCATCATCAGTTGGCTTTGCATGGTTTTTGGTTGCTTGTGTGGTTTCTAAAAAGTTTATAAAATCTTTGAGAAAAAGTTTGAAAGAATTTGATTTGAATTTGAAAAGAAAAGTTGTTTTAAAAGGAGTTTGAAAAAGAAAAGAAATAAAAGAAAAACAAACCCTTCTTACCTTTCGGCCCAAGCGGCCTAGCAGCCCACCAACCCTTCCCCGCGCCGGTCCACACCACCACTCTCTTTTTCCTTTTCTTTGCTCTCGCTGACGGCTGGGTCCCACCGGTCAGCTTCCTCCCTCCCCCTTCCTTTCTTCTTCTCCTCTGCTTCGCCGGCCTGCCGCCGTAGCCGCGATTCCCGCCGTCTCCCTTTCCTTTCCCGTGCCAATTGAACAAGCCAATTAAGGCAATAACTCTCCCAATCAATTTCCCCTCTGTTTCCTTGCCGTTTCCCCTCTCTATTGCCAATCGTGCTGGATCGCCCGCCGGCCATCAATGGCAAGGACGCCGGCCGATGATCTCCCGTCCATCTCCTCTCCTTTCTCTCCCTGCTGCTATTTAAGCACGCGCTCGAGCTCGTGCACTCCCCTTTGCACCCACAGCACACCACTCCACACACTCGAGCCCAATTCCACCGGAGCGCCGCCTCGGGTTCTCGCCGCCGCCGTCGTGAATTCGTCGCCGCCGGTGAAGGACAATCTCCACCGCCCTTCTTTCTTTCTTCTTGGGTTCACCAGGGGCTCATCAAGCTCAGGTTGCTGCAGGTTCTCATCCCCAGGGCCGTAGGAGCCGCGTCCCCGATCACACCGGAGTGCCGCCCGCCCCGCCGCTGTTGCCAAGCTCCACCGCCGTCGCATCCCCTTCGTTTTCGAGCCCGCCTTCTTCTCTTTCGCACGGTGAGCATTAATCCCCGCCCAGTTTCCCTTCTCCTAGCGCACTTAGGCGCCTCCACCAGCTCACCAGAGCAGCCGCGCCGCCCCCTTCTAGCGCCGGCCGCTGGCGAGGCACGATCGCTCCCCTTGACCCCACGATCACGTGTGCATGCGTCCCCTCTACGTTTTGTGCTATCCTGTGGTCGTGTTAGTGGCCGGGAACGCCGCCCAGGCGCAACGCCGGCGAGCTCCCGCCGCGCGCCGCCGCACTCCGGCGTGCTCGCCGCCGCATCTCGCACGCACACGTCCAGGGCCGTCAGATCTTGCGCGGGCGGCTCTGATCGCATACCTCTTCGTGTTTAAAGGGCCGGTCCACCGTTAACCCGTGAGCCGGGCTCACGACGCGGTCCATGGTGCTCGCGCGCATCGGCGACCGTTGGATTCCAGATCCACGGTGCGGCGTTGGCAATTTTGTTAAAGAGGCCCTGAGTAACTCTGATTTAGCAGGCCGGTCCTTCCACCTTTCAATATCTTTGCGGATAGGTCCTGAAATTTTGTAGTAAGGACCCTGTCTACCCTGGTTAATAGTGTTAGGGGTCCTTTTCTTGAGAAATAACACTTAAGCCCTTCAGTTTTTATATGAAATTATGTTTTAGCCCCTGGTTTTATTTATAAAAGGCTTTGTAAATTTAGTTTTACTGCAGATAGGTCCCTGTATCTTGTTTTAATCATATCTTTCTCGTTTTAACTTCGAATTTAGCGTTTTATATACCGAAATGATCGTCTCGACGAGTAGAATTATTTAAAAAGAAAATTTACCAGTTTTGTGACTGTTTGGTGTACTGTTTATTTATTGTTTGTTGTTCTTGTTTGACTCATAGATATCATGCCTGTTTCGTCTGAGCTCCCCATCGGAAGCGATCAGGAAGAGCCTCTTTTCGAGGAAGACTTTACCCAGCTTGTAGAGGAAGGCAAGTGGCTTCCCCCCTCTGCATTATCTTTTTGAACCTATGTCACTGCATGTTAAACAAAGTTTACTATTCCAGTTGTTATGCATAAACTTGATGGGCAAACACCTAGTTAAGGACTTGACTAGGTATTTTACCTCATTACCTTGATCAACCCTGTTTAACAAATGTTTGGGTAGATAAATGCTTAGTTTGTGTTACATGGGTATGGTTATGCTTTGTTTGTGATATATCTCAGTTCTGTTTATGTAATACGTTTATGATTAAGACAAGATAACTTGAAATATAAACGGAACATGGAGAACCACCCAAGATAACAGTACAACCACAGTCCACATGGCTCTGGCTTAGCCAAGTAATTAGGAGAGTGGGTTAGCTGATAGCCTTTTTCCGAGAGGGGCACAGGGGGCTCGGGGTTGCAGGGGTATAGCCCGGTTCTTTTGGGGTAGCAGCCTTGGCTAAGGTGCTGACCACTAGGGAGGGTTATGGTCCGCCCTGAACTGTAACTATTGTGGGTTGTTGGTTTCTCTTCTTTCCTTTGTAAAGGCTTCGTAGTGGACCCCTAGCCACTCACCTTGGAAGTGTTTAAGGGTCTAGCTAACCCGGGCAAAATGGGAAACACGAACTGTGGGTAAAGTGTACAACCTCTGCAGAGTGTAAAACTGATCGATCAGCCGTGCTCACGGTCAAGAGCGGCTTGGATCCTCACATGATTAATAAACTTGAAGATAAATGTAAATCGTGGGTTTGTTGGTTTGGTTTGAGGTTTCTTTTAATGATAAGTGGGTTGGTATACACTTACACCTAGTAATTAGGTGCTTGCTAATAAAACTTGACCAACTTATAAAATGCTTACCACTGTAAACCATAGCCTATCCTTGATAGCCTTGCATTGTTTCCCCCACTTGCTGAGCATCAACCATAAGTGTGCTCACCCTTGCTTACCGTTGTTCACAGGAGAACATCGGAGGTGAGGACGAGTACTGGAGCGACTACGAGGAGTTCTAGGGCATGCGGATCCCCCAGTCATCATGCCTGTGGAATTCAAGATGGAGCTGCTCGTCGTTAGTTACTGTTTGTGTTTGGACCTTCGAGTCCACCCCCTCTGAGTGTAATAATGGATATTGTATCGGTCTAACTCTTGAACGTTTTGTTACTGCAATGGTATTACACTCGTTTTGTCTATCATGTGTGTGTAAATTGATCCTGGCGCACACGTGAGATGCATTCGGTTTTCCTTGTAAAATCGGGTGTGACAAAGTGGTACCAGAGCCGTGATGACTGTAGGTCGCAGCCTTAGTTAGAAATGGACGAAATTAAGGATTCATGTTTTAGAAAACCTTATCATGCTTCAAATCATCTTATTTACGCATTAAAAATCTAATTTAATCTTGTTTATCATTTAAACTCTGTCATTTTCATTTATTATGTACTCTGAGATCAGTTTTGATTTGACAGATGGCCAGAACCTACATGACCCCCCGCAAGAGCACTGGTGGGCGCTTTCCCACTTGACAGCTGGCTCCTCGCCATCGTTTAGAGGATGTTGAGGAGGAACCAGAGGAGTTCCAGCCAGAGGCTGAAATGGAGGAAAACCCAGAGGAGGTCCAGTCGGAACCAGAAGAGGAAGATCCTGAGGAGGTTGAGATGGAGGAGTAGGAGCCATTGGAGCAGCCGCAGCTGTACGATGGCACCGTGCTGGAGGTAGACGCTGATGGGGACATTGTGATTCCACCAGCGCCTGTGGCAAATGATGAGGCACCCACTGCACATGTTGATCCAGTGCCTGATGGTGAAGGTGGTGACCCGAAAGATTCTAGTGATGACAGTGGGGATGAGGAAGGTGGTAACAATGCAAATGGAAACCCGGAGGAAGAGGAGGATGAAGATCCTCGCTATCATGGGGCAGTGTATCACAAACATTCCACAGAAGATGAGAATGGGCAGTTTTGCATTCTTCTGCGGGAGGTTCTGCAGCACCTGGCTTATACCATAAAGCCCCTCTACGTGACGAAGCACTTCAGCGAACCAGGGATGAGAGACTACTACACCAGCAGAGTCTACATAAGGATGCCCTTGAATGATGCAGATGGCTGGAGGTACCGCTCATCTCACCACAGCACAGCCCATTTCTCCACGGATGATGCTTTGCGGTGAACGATGCGGCGAGGAGGGCACTACGGTCAATCCGCAATGCGAAGCGGGCACGGCCTGTTCAACTCGGAGTATCGCCATGTGCCTCGTCGTGCGAGTGGCACGGAGGAGACCGTAGTGCCGGTTGGAGGTGATGATCGCATCGATATCCGGCACGTGTGACCGCTACCTTGAACACGGATCCGGAGGGAGCAACTACCGAGATGGACGGGGTGAGGACCGGGGAGCGTCCCGGTGGTCGGTGGATGACCGCTCCTCGGTGATGAGTGATTGACAACGGGTGTTGGACTGACTCTTGGCTTAGTGCGCGAGGGTGTAGGTCGCGGCCTAGTTCGTGTTGTTGCGGGGTGAAGAACGGGCGCGAAAGGTCTTCGGCCTTGAGGAGCCTCCGGGAGATGGAGAGACAAGTAGGCTCGGTTCGAGGGACCCGGTGGACGGCGGGGATCGGGTGCGGGCCACATGGTGGCGACACAAGCAAGACGAAGTCATGGACAAGTGAGCCGGTGCACGGTGGCGGTCAAGTCAAGTGGTTTGGCGGGAGGCCGGACCGAGCACGCGGGGTTTGGTGGTTTGCCCACAAAACCATCGGCGGACGGTTTCTTGGTTTGGGCCTCAAAACCAAGTCCGAGGGCCCAACACGACGGAGACGGGACCGGGCGTGTCGGGAAGCTTCGAGGCGGAGGACACGAGGCGGGATCGCATGGCTTGCGTCGGGAGGACACGGGGGTGCGGCAAAGGCGTGGCCGTCCGATGGCAAGACCCACAAACATTACCAAATTGCCCCTACGTGGGTTGTATCGCCAGTAGTGTAGTTAGGGGTAGTCGAGTCATTTACCACTCCGGCGGGACCTGATATATAAGCCATGAGTGTGTGTTGATGGCTCCCTCTCTCCGCGACTTAGGGTTTCATTTGCTCCCTCCTCTTTCTCATTTCCGTAGCTATTTTTTCCTTCTATTTTCTCTAGGCTAGCATGAGAGCTTCATGAGAGATTTGTTGAGAGGGATGGATGCTAGGGCGGCATGCTAGACCTTGTGAATCTTTCCTGGTTTGTATAGAAGATTCGGGGTTGTTTTTCGTGGCTTTTTGTGCTTGTTTTCGTGCCTTTGTTCCCGGTGTGATTCCGCGGATTTGAGTGAGTTTCTTCCCGGATTTCTTTGAGGGAAACATGGATAGATGTCTTGTGCATCTTTGTGCTTGATCTTGTGCCCTCAACGCCGGGAAACCACTTCGATTCGTGAGTTTTCGTTCGGTGCTCTAGCTTTTGGTGGTGCTCAAAGGATTCGCGATTCCCGGTGATTTAGGGAGTTAGGAGGCAAGATTTTTGGGTTATAGCATCCTTGTGTGACGCTTTTGAAGTCCCCAAACCCTTGTCTCCACAGCTTCAACCGTTTGGGAAATCCGATGATGATTTGGGGAAGTTGACTTTCGGGGTCGGGCGTTTTCAGCTCTGTCCGCACCTGGCGGACGGTCCGCGAGGACCAGGCGGACGGTCCGCGCGGCTAGGGTTCGTCCCGTGTTCTTCGTGTTCTTGCTCGTCTTTCGTTTCGATCCGTCGTGATTTTGATTTTTGGTTGGACGGAGTTTCGGACGGTCCGCGGTGTCGGGCGGACGGTCCGCGGGTGCTTGGCGGACGGTCCGCGTGCTCCCCGCGGACGGTCCGTGGTTTGTGAGTGGCTTTGGTTCGTTCTGTGTGATTTAACGGACGGTCCGCGCGAAGGGCCGGACGGTCCGTGACGTCGGCGCGGACGGTCCGCGAGAGTAGGTCGGACAGTCCGCGTGGTCCATCGCGGACGGTCCGCACCGGCCAGCGGGACGGTCCGCCGGGAGCCCGTGCGGTCTTTGTTTGTTTCGATTCCTTCCCTCCCTTTCTAGTGCTTCCGCGTGTGCTTCTAGGAATCGTTCCTAAGGCTAGAGGTTGATCCATAACCTCGTGGTCTTGGCGATTGGTGCGTGATTCGATCCATCGCTTGTGTGTGACCGGGATTTGAGTAGGACATAGGCCGGGTTCTTTGGGAAGAATTTTTACCGGCTCCTATTCACTCCCCCCCCCTCTCTAGTCGCCATCTGATCCTTCAATTGGTATCAGAGCTTGGTGCCGGATTCTTTGCGACTTTGACAAGTCTCGAATCCTAAGATGGCGTACGTTGAGCGGGGCGGTCCGCCGCACTTCGATGGCAAGGGTTACCACAAGTGGGCGGCCCGTATGATGATTTTTCTTCGAGGAAAGCTGTTGGATTTTATTGTGCTTGACAAGACCTATGCTATTCCGGTCAACATCCATACTCTTATGGTGACCGATGCCGATGCCAAGGCCAAGTATGAGGCTAATGCAAAAGCCATTGATCACTTGTGCCGGAGCTTGTGTGATCCAGAGTTTGAGCGTGTTCGCCATTTGAATCTTGCTTGGCAAATTTGGGAAAAGTTGTTGGTTGCTCACGGTGGTGATAACCATGTGAAGGCTCGCCTCTTTGTCTCTTACCGGATGCAATATGAGAATTTCACTCCACTTCCCGGTGAGGACATTGATGAGATGTTTCAGAGGTTCACCGCCATCGTGAACAACATGAAGGCTAATGTTGAGGATTTTCCGTACTCCGAGCATGATCAGGCTTTGAAGCTCTTGCATGTCTTGGA